>CM066330.1:8518560-9183425 GCA_033807585.1 Hydrophis major
ATCATCATGTAGAAAATCTATGTGGTTGCTAAGTGTTTACACTGATTTGATGGCACATATTAATCAATCAATCAACCAATCAACCAACCAACCAACCAACCAACCAATGAATCATTTTGTAGCTTGTCACACAAGACTACCAAATGGAAACCAAAGGTTTCCCTTCATATGATGGAACAAAGAATCTTATTGGAATCTGAAGACATATAACAGGTGGCAAATTAGAAGAGGTGTCTGTCATTGGATTTCCCTTAAATTTGATTTGAATTATCCACTGATCCTTTTCCAGCTCCGTATTTTGATTGTAAATAGCAGGTGTTTTATAGAGTGATGATCTTCAGAACCACACTTTAAACTCTTTTTAGATGAAGATTCCATAAGATCTTCTAGATCTGCAGAACCACAATCTAAACTCATTTAGCTGGAGACTCCAGAAGATCTTCTAGATCTTCACAATCACCCTAAACTCTTTTAACTGGAGACTCCAGAAGATCTTCTAGATCTTCATAACCACACTTTAAACTCATTTTAGCTGAAGACTCCAGAGGACCTTCTGGAGCCCAAAGAACAGTGCTTCACTCAACCATTGTTCCTTTTCCCCAAATCATGATTTGCAAGAATGCAAATCACTTGCTTTAGGAGATTAGATAGCTAACCCATTTCTTGTCTATGATTCCACTTTTCAGTGTTTTAATAATTTCACAGGGGTATGTGATTTGTATGTGGTAGTTTGTAGATTTAATTTTAATTTCAAGATAAGGGTTAATTTATAGTCAAAACTGCAAAAAAAGGGTACATAACAACCCGCATTCTAATATAATGCATCAACCATCTCTCCTTTATATCTTTAAGAAAAAAAGTCACAATTCATCAGCTATTTGAATAAACAAGATGTAGCAAGAGAGAAATACTGAATAATTCATTTTGAAATGAGATGGCAGAAGAAGCATATTTAATTTCAACAGCACCAAGGGTCAATGAGCATATGTTGAAGTTAAACACAAATTAATTGCCCAGCTTCTTGTAATATGTAACCAGTATTTTATTTCAGCCAATGATTCTTGCTACGGGACAGTCAATATTTTTGAAAGGCTCACTATCATGCTTGATTCAGTGATTTCTTCCACAGATCCAATACTCATTTTTAAAAAAATCTTGAAGAAATGTGATCTGGAAGATTTCCTTCCTTCCTTTTAAGCATATCTAATTACGCATGTCTAATTTACACTGTACAATCCATCTCACAAAAGAGAGGGATAGCTGAGGAGAGTGAAAGAAAATAAGCAGTGTTAGGAAAGATAGTCACCTAACAGTTGGGTTAGCAATATATAAACCAGGATAGTTATTTAATAATGTTTTATCTTTAAGAGAGTGCTGTAATTGTGATTGGCTGAAGTTCCTCTGATGGCCATAAGATGGAGCCAGAAACCTGGTTTTCTCTCTTCTTGCATTTTCCCTATTGCTTTTTGCCTGATCTTCATTCTGCTTGGACTGCTGTAAGTCTTGCAAACTGTTAGCAAACTCCGTTTACTGAACTTTGTCTATGATAATTCATTTTGTTTTTGGATTATCCCTGGACTGGTAGTATGGAATACTACCTGCTTTAACAGTGTATGATTTGGACTGTTTGTTGGACTTTGTTTACCCGTTTACTGGAAGTAAAACCTACATTTTACTATTCAGTGTATCTGTATGCTGGTTGTGTGTTATTCCTCACCACTCTCACTACGTTTCCCTGAGTGCGCTCAATCTCCTAACGGGGAATACCTTAACAAGCAGGACTCAAAATAACAGAAAAATGGAGTTGGAAGGCACCTTTGAGGTCTTGTAGTCCAACCCCCTGCTTAAGCAGGAAATCCTATACCATTTGAGACAAATGACTGTCCAGTCTCTTCTTAAAAACTTCCAGTGTTGGAGTATCCACAATCTCTGGAGGCAGGTCGTCCCACTGATTAATTGTTCTAACTGTCAGGAAATTTCTCCTTAGTTCTAGGTTGCTTCTCTTCTTGGTTAGTTTCCATCCATTGCTTCTTGTCCTGCTTTAGGTGCTTTGGAGAATAAGTTGACCCCCACACCTTTTTTGTGGCAGACCCTCAAATAGTGGAAGACTACTATGATATAACAATAGCACTTAGACTTATATACCACTTTATAGTGCTTTACAGCCCTCTCAAAGCAGTTTACAGATTCAGCCTGTTGCCCCCAACAATCTGGGTCCTCATTTTACCCACCTTGGAAGGATGGAAGGCTGAATCAACCTTGAGCCTGGTGGGATTCGATCTGCCAAATTGCAGTGGGAGTAGCTTGCAGTACTGCACTCTAACCACTGCACCACCGAGGCTCCATATCACCCCTACTCCTTTTTATTAAACTAGCTTATATTATTATATTATATCATATTATTTTTTAGAATTTGTTATTAATGTATAATTTATTGGAATTATTTTTGTACAATCCATGAATTATAGCTGAAGGCCTGAAATGCAGAGTTTTGTGGAACAAAGTTTCCCATTCTATGAACATAAATTTCTGAACCACACAAGGGATGCCATTTGATGAAGTAGACCTTCGATTGCAGAACTTCACTCCTAATATGGGACGCATCATCAGTCAATGAAGATGAAAAATGTGCTCAAACAGGACAGATTTCAGGCTCCCTTTGTGCTCTCTGAGGTTGGGTGAGTACCAAACGCCCTCGTCCTCCCCATTTCAACCCTGAGCTACAAACATTCCTATTTATCGGTGATACAGATTTTACTGATTAGTAAAACACAAGGAGGAAAGTACTGCATATATCTCCAGGGAAAAGGGATCTGAGAATACAGGGGGACATTCAGTGGTGGGATTCAAATGTTTTACTACTGGTTCTGTGGGCGTGGCTTGGTGGACATGGCAGGGGAAGGATTCCTGCAAAATCTCCATTCCCTCCCAACCCCACTAACCTGCTTTCCAGCTCTGTTCTCCTGTGCAGGGCAACAAAAGAAGACCCAGCTTGTTCAAGAATAAATCTGAAAAAATGCTGGAAATCTCATAAGATACCTGGCTCATATTACTATATGTGGTGGACTTGTGAGGACACCAGAAAATATTGGACTAAAATTCGCATGTGGTTGAAAAAAATGACAAAGAAACATATAGATTTGAAACCGGAGTTCTTTTTATTGGGAATCTTACCAGATACATACAGTAAAGATTTGAAATATCTGATTGTAAATGTATTAACAGCAGCCAGGATTGTATTTGCTAAAAATTGGAAGAATGAGAAAATACCATCGCAGGAAGAAATTATTAAGAAAATATTGGAATGTGCTGAGATGAGTAGACTGACATTTGAAATTAGAGAGCAAGAGGATAAACAATTTTATGAAATTTGGGATCTTTTTTATCAATGGTTGGATGACAAAACACAATAATAAATTATTTGGAATGTTAGACAGCAAGGAATATCTTTGTTTTGTTTTTTTTTCTCTTGTTATTTGACATCATATTTATAAAGTGTTTTTAGGATAGATCTGGTATGATTATATGATTTGTTATAGAATAAACTGTTTAAAGTATTGTTATCTCATAAAGTATGAATGATTAAAAGTATAGTCAAATGATTTTCTAATAGCGATATTAGGATATATAAGTTTGGATTGACAATATGAGCTATTATGTAATATAACTGTAATTGAGACTACGAAATGAATGCACAAAACTGATGAACCAACCGACACACTATATGTATATAAGAGAGTTGATGTTTTTATGTTTTGTTTGTTTTGTTTGTTTGTAGAAAATCAATAAAATTGTTTTCAAAAAAAAAAAGAAGACCTAGCCAATCAGCTGGGACTCAGGAGGCAGAGAATAGATGAGGGCGGGGCCAGTCAGAGGTGGTGTTTGCTGGTTCTCCGAACTACTCAAAATTTCTGCTACCGGTTCTCCAGAACTGGTCAGAACCTGCTGAATACCACCTCTGGGGCCATTACAGAAGACCTGTCCCTAATCCAAATTCTATGTCTTGCAAATGGACATGGTGCTTTTTTCAGGTCTATCTGAGATCTTAAGCTCAGCTGAGCCGAATCAATATTGGCAAGGTAGTGCCTGACATTTTACAGCAGGGTGTCAGACTCAAGGCCATTGGGCCAGATCCAGCCTCTGGGGTGCTTAGATCTGGCCTGCGGGGCCACCTTGGAAACAGTAAAGGACCGGCCCATGATGGCTCTGCCAGCAAAAAGGGAGCTCAGGAGGGTCTTCCCAAGTTCTGTTTTCACTGGCAGAGGATTGCATCACAGCCGAAAACAAAGCACTTTTGCTGGCAGAGCACTCTGGCCACCAGAGAAGCTCCCAACTTGAGTGACATCAAGTTGACCACGGCCACTCTGGCCAAGCCCCCCCCCCCAAACTCAAACACAACCCTGATGCAGCCCTCAGTGAAATTGGGTTTGACACCCCTGTTTTACAATATCGCATTGTATTAGGCTTTATAGACAGAGGCAGTTGTCAACTCAAAAAACATTTTGTATGCATGTTTTATAGTTGATAACAGAAAGAAGTGGGGGGAGTTTCAAAGAGCAGGCAACAGTGTGAAATCGAAACTACATTCCATTCATATGTTCTTCAAAGACTGATTAGATCGCTGAAGCTTCTGCTGGTGAAAAAAATCTAACTGGAGAGCATGATTGATGACTCTTAGCTATGGATGTTTTTTGTTGGATGATATCCCCAGGAGGGTAGGAGGAAAAACAGGATCAAGGGTAACAGTGAATTACATATTTCAGAGTTGGCTACGCCTAGGTTAGTGCCAGACATAGAATGTTACCTTCAAATAAATCCTTTTTAGTTTTGGGAGTGTGGCTCGAAGCTTAGGATTTAATTGGAGTTACTGCCGGAACCCTGACAGATAGCCAACTCTGAGATACGTAATTCACTGTCAAGTGAACAGTGACCAAAATCGCTCCCAGAAATTCCATTGTTAAGCAAGGTGATTGTTAATGGAGTTAAGTGAGCTATGTCTGATTTTGTGACTTTTTGTGCTATGGTTGTGAAATGAATCACTCACTGTAAGCTGTTAAGTGAATCACATAGACACTAAGCAAATCTGGCTCCTCCCATTGAACTGTCCTGTCAGAAGTCATCTGAGAAAGTTGTGTTGGATGAAATATCCATCCGGTTCAGTTCTAAGTGGGGAAACATGGAGGCTGATTGGAAAGATGGTTTAATGGTGAAGCAGAACCACATGGGTGGTTTTGGGCAGCTGACCTCATGGAGTGGAGAGTGAGGGTTATTGGGCCTTGCCCTTGAGCTTCCTGTTCCTGTGCAAGAACATGTATTCTATTGGCTGTAGTCAGACTCCTATGGGGTCATATGGGGGGTCATGTTTGTCTTGAAGTCATGTTTGGTTGAAGTGTGCTGATGCAATGAAGGGGCTTGATGGCTAATCCTACCTTTGAATTCAGACTTTGCTGCTGGGAATAATGGATTCCCAAGTCTGCATTTCTAAAGGCTGGCCTCAACTTAGTATGTGCTTGGGGACAGGGAGATGAGGCTATGAGTTTGTTTCCTTTAAGATTTTTATTTCTCTTTTAGGGGAAAGATTTTATCCTGCCTTTATTTCCTAAAATGTTTCATTTTTCTAGGAGGGATGGGTGCTAACTTTTTACAGTTGCAAATAGTAATCCTGTCACCCTGGCATGCAATAACTCTCATAATTATCTGCTAGTTGTTAAGTACTGGAATTTTGACCACATAAATGTGGGTATGCTACGATGGTTGTGTGAAAACCGGTCATAAGTCACTTTTCTCCATGCCAGTGTAAATTCAAACAGTTACTAAGTGAATGGCTGCAGAAGTGGTATTCAGCAGATTCTGACCAGTTCTGGAGAACCAGTAGCAGAAATTGTGAGTAGTTCAGAGAACTGGCAAACACCATCTCTGACTGGCCATACCCCCATCTATTCTCTGCCTCCCGAGCCCCAGCTGATTGGCTGGGTCTTCTTTTGTTGCCCTGTACAGGAGAATGGGGCTGGAAAGCAGGTTAGTGGGGTGGGGAGGGAATGGGGATTTTGCAATATCCTTTCCCTGCCATGCCTACCAAACCATACCACACCCACCAAGCCATGCCCATAGAACTGGTTGTAAAAATATTTGAATCCCACCACTGAATGGCTGTAAGACAAGGACTAAATCTAATTACCAACAAGTGGTATTTTTCTGTTTCTGCTCAAACACGGACTCTGGGATATTGAAATATGGATGAGTTTTACAAACCCAGAAACCCTTGCATCAAAGCAATGTGTGTCATTTTATACAATTCTAGAGCTGACAAGCTACTACAGCTTTCCCATCTATTGGTGATGAACAGCTTAACATTATCTGGGCTCTGCACACACAGATACTCTGAGAAACAATTAATCCACCATGCAGGGTTTGAACGATGAGGTTATAATTGTTCCCATTCGTTGATATAATGTTACTGCCAAATAATCAATATTAAACACAGTGGAGAAATGCCAAATGTCAACTGAGAGAAAGGAACCCCTCTGTTACACCAGGGAAAACCATTTTCACCCAGAAGACATCAAAAACTCTTTACTAGGCTGCATGAAGATGACACACTCAGTTGAAATAAACATTTCTGTCACTCTTGAATTCAGAATTCACTTGACATGCCAGAGCCTGGAAAGTAATCGCTCTCTGAGATACTTTCTTGGAACTATTGTTTCTAGAAATTCAACAAAGACCTAAGAAGAGAATCTCCTCTCTTTCCTTAATGTCAAAGTGTAGAAAAGTTTAGAAAAACAAGGCTTTGGAATCTCTCCAGACCTTCAATCAGGGGTGGGATTCTTCCTGTTCGTACCTGTTCTCTAGAACCAGTTGTTAACATTCTAAGTAGTTCGGAGAACCGGTTGTTAGAAAAAATTACTGGCCTAATCCTGTAAGGAAGGCAGGAAGGAAACATTCTGGTGTTGCTTACAGAAACTGCCTTTCCGTTAACCCTTATTACATTCTTGCCAGGACTAGATTTCCTGTCCCAGGAATGTCTCTGGAGTTTTTTTCCCCTCCTTTGCTGGTACTTTGCTTGTGTGGAGTGACCATTCAAAGTTACAATGGCACTGAAAAAAATTTCTGGAGGCAAGCCATCCCACTGATTAATTATTCTCACTTCAGGAGACATCTCCTGAGTTCTAAGATGGATCTCTCCTGAATGATCTTCCACCTATTACAGGTCAATCAGGGATGGGGCTGCCGGGGGTGCCCTAGCTAAGATTCTGTGCAGTTCGGATAACCCCCAAATCCCACCCCTGGCTGGCCCACCCTGCTTCTCCCCTCCCATGAGTCCCCATGTGGCCCATTTTGGATGCAGGTAAGTGCAGGGTGCACGCAGAGGCTTGGGGAGGGTAAAAAACAGGCCTCCAGGAAGTTTGGGAAGACAGAGAGCCTCCAGAACCCGGGGAGACTATTTCCGCCTTCCCAGAGGCTCACCCACCTTGGCCACGTCCAAGCAGCAACCGCGCAGAGGACCCATTGCTAAAATGTTTGAAGCCAATCCCTGAATGAGATTGAAGCCAATCTCTTCTCTGTCAGAACCCCTCAAGTATATTACTATCATGTCATTCCTAGTTCTCCTCTTTGTTAGAGTAGACATATCTGTTTTATTTATAACGTGGATGCATACAAGGATCCTATCCTTCATGGGTCAATTGTCTTTCTAGGTTTGGATGCTTCAACCAAACTGTTAAGTCTGGAGCATGGGTGCGAATGATGGAGACGAGCCGGTAGAAACAGTGAACTTCAAACTCTTTATTTACATGGTGTGACAGCTCAAACTGGAGGGCTGCTATAGCCTTCCTTATATAGGCAACTTATTAACTATTCAACCAATAGCAATCCTGGAGGGCTAGCTCCGTTAACCAATGGGAATGGCCTATTAATGGCCAATCAGATGCTCCTGAACGGACCAATCCGATCCTGCCATTAACAGCCAATCAGAAGTGCAGGGCCAGAACCCTGCATTTGACTTCAAGCTCAAGATAACTTTATTTGACATTATTCATTCACAACACCCCTTTCCCCCGGCTTCTGTCCACGGGGTGCAGTTACATAGTCCTTAAGGTAGGGCGGTTGTTTTATTAGTCTTTTCGATTTTTGCAAAGTGCCTGGCAGTTGGCTGCACTTCTGCTGAGGTAGATCATTGTTTAATGGTAGGGGTGCCTCTGGTTCCGAGTTCGCATTCTCGTCGTCACCAATATCACTGGCCACTCCCTGAGGTGAACTCACTCCGGTCCCCGGTTCCTGTTCCTGCGTTTCAGTTCCGTTATCAGTCTCTTCAAAAAGATTTTCCTCTAGTTGCAATTCGTTTTCCTCTGTATCTCCCCCCCCCAGTTTGGTCCTAAGGGAGTTCGGAATTGCGTGATGGTAGCCGCGATCGTAGTTGATCTATGTGGCGCTTCCAAAGTCTATCGTCAGGGCACTGAACGAGGTATGATCTTGGGCCCGTTACACGGATTACGGTCGCTTCTACCCACAGCGGATCGCCCGATAAGTTTTTAGTGAATACAAAATCGCCTACCTGGAAGGTACAGCATCGGCCGCTGGATCCAAGTGGCTTTTCCGGTTCGTAGGCTAGGTGTAACCTATCGAGGTGGGAGCGGAGCTTTCGTCCCATTAGCAGCTCGGCAGGAGTTTTGTTGGTGACGCTATGAGGTGTGATGTGCTGTAGGAAAAGGATCCAGTTGATTTTCTCGTCAATGTTGTCATAGTCTATCTTTTGTAGAGTCCTTTTGATGAATTGTACCATGCGCTCAGCCCTACTGTTGGCCGCAGGGTGAGCAGGCGAAGTAAGCGCATGTCGGATACCGCGGTCAGCCAGGTACTATTCAAAAGACAGCGCGGTAAATTGGGGCCCGTTGTCAGATACCAGAACGTCTGGTAATCCGTGGGTTGCAAAAAGTCTTTCCAGTCTTTTTTTTTTTTTAAAACAAATTTTATTAATTTTTTACAGAAAACACAATACACAAACATACAAAACACAAAACATAAACAAAACTAAAAGATCTTTTCTGAAGTTTGTCTGATCCTGGGTTAAAACTCTTCACACAGACACAAATTCAAACATCATATTCACTTTATATATCCTTCCATATCTTATTATCATTTTCATTTTTTTATATATATATATAATCCATTTTTATCAATTTTATAAAAACAATGCACAAAAAATCAAGGCATAACAGCTTATAAATTCTTTTCTAGGAAAAAATAATAATAAAAAACCAATAGAACATAACAATTCCAAATTATAGTATCAATACTTTATCTATTTAACTTCATATCTTATCCCTACTTCTCCTTTTCATCCAAATTATTTCTTGTTAATTAAAATTTTATTGCCTTTTATCAATATACAAAATCCCCCCCCCAAAAAAAACCATAACAAAACCTTTATATATCCTTCCATATCTTATTACCATTTTCAATAACATTCTTTGTCTGTTCTATTTCCAACTATCCATTCATCTTTTTTCTTTTACTATACTTCTCCTATACACCAATTGGAGTAACGTCTTTAACTCATTACCCTAACTTAAAAGTACTTCGTATAACAATTTTTCTTGGGATTCTGTTTAAAAGATTCTAAAATTACATAATAAATTTTATACTCTAAATACACATATAAAAACACAATCTTATATACCCTCCAGAATCCCTCTTTTATCCTAAATTAAATTCACCCATTGTCTCTAAATAAACTTTTTTTCTTTAGATCTTGCTTCCCCCCATTGAGGCTTGTCCTCCCCCCCTTTCTCTCTTGCTTATTCTTCTCCTTGCCCTTTTTACCCCTTTGTTTTTCCTCCTCCCTTTTCTTACTCCTTTTCCTTTGCTTTCTAACCTTGCCTCCACCTTTTCGCTCATTTTTCTCTTCTTTGGTTGTTTTTATAATTCTTAAAATCCCCTTTTTCTTATCCTTTTTCTCCTCCTCTCCGGAAAGGACCCATTGTTCATCAAAGATGGCTTCTTCTTCCTCTTCTTCCTTGTCCCAGTCCTTCTGGTGCATAATCAACTTTTCATAAGTACATAACGCCATTTCTAAAAATTGAAACAAAGCGCCCAAAGTATCTTCCTTTTTATATTTTTGATATTCAGCCTTTAGTTCATCCACAAGCGATGCCATTATGAAAAGAGAAACTTTTCCCAAAACAACCACAAGTATTTTTAATCAAAAACAATTCAAAAAAAAGTTCCAAAAGTTAATACTTTTCTTCCTTCTTCTCTTTCTCTTTCTGGGGTTAATGTTTAATCAAAGAGGTCCAATTACCATATATCTTTCTTTGGGATTCTAGGCAATCTCCTCCTTTTTCAGCTTCTGCTCCAATTTTTTCTCCTCTCCCTTCCCACTTGCGATATCAATTTTAAATAATCAGAAATCCATACCTCCAACAAGGGTTTTCCAATTTCTTAAATTTTTCAATGTCCAAAAATCCTTTTGTCCCTTAGCTTCAACTCTCAAAACAATTCACTTTCAATGTCCAATATATCCAAACATTTCTGCTGTTTCCATGGGGTGGGAGAGTGAAGAAAAAAAAAAGTTCCCTTTAACAGCTTCTCCGCCGCTTTCGCTCTTCTTAGGGATACAATGTATCCTCCGGCAATTCAAACAGCTCAGTTCCAGGCAGTTTAAAGGATGTTACTTGACCCGGCTCAGACATCACTTTCACTCTTCTCCTCCAGCGCAATCTTACCCGGTTGCTGGCTTCTTCGTGACGGCCATTGCTGACCGCCGCTCCACCGCCTTGGGAAAAAGGGGTTTTTCCGGCGAAGGGGGGGGTCTGCGACACCCCCACCCCCCTATCCAACTCCCTTCTCTCTTCAGCTGTCCCTACAGGGCAGCCATATCCCCCTGACCCATCTGGATCGGGGGTACCTCGACGGCTAGCACAGCAGGAATCGCGAGCTGTCGCGAATTCCTGCTGTCCCGAAGCCACGCAAAACCGGAAACCTAAAAGTCTTTCCAGTCTTTTGATGACCGCGTCAGTGGTTGTGCTGCTCATTCAGTGAATCTCGAGCCAATTCGAATAGGCGTCGATGGTTAGCAAAAACGTGTGGCCTTTGGTCGGCCCAGCAAAGTCCAGATGGATGCGGGACCAGGGTCCCTGCGGCATCTCCCATTCGGTTGGGGTTGCCTTTGGTGGAGCGTTGCTTACTTCTTGGCATCTCTGGCAAGTTTTAACCCATGATTCGATTTGTCTGTTGATGCCTGGCCACCATGCGTAGCTTCGTGCGAGGCCCTTCATGAGCAGAATGCCAGGGTGGTCATTGTGCAAGGTTCTTAGCAGTGTCTGTTGGAGTCGTTCTGGGATAACGACTCTATCACCCCAGATGATATAGCCCTTCTGCGAGAACAACTCTGTTTGACGACTTTTGAATGGTGCAAAGTCGTCTGGTACTCGGTCCAATGGCCATCTGCATTCCACCCATGTGAGGACTCGTGCTAAGATGGGGTCGCATTTTGTTTCTCTCACAATTTCACGGGCAGTTAATGGCAGCATATGGAGTGTCTCGATCTGCAACGCTGTCATCGTTGGTGCAGGATCGTTGATAGTTTCAGGGAGCGGTGCATGGCTCAACGCGTCGGCATGGGGAATGGCTTTACCAGGACGATATTGTAGCCGATAATTGTAGGCAGCCAAGAATTCTGACCAGCGGGTCATCCTGGGAGAAAGTATGTAGGGAGTTGGCTTGTCCCCAGCGATAATCCCCAGCAATGGTTTGTGGTCAGTTACAATGGTGAAAACCCGGCCGTATATGTACTCATGGAATCTTTTAACAGCTGATACAATTGCCAGGGCTTCTTTATCGATCTGGCTGTAATTTCGCTCGATTTTTGAGAGCATTTTTGAAAAGTAAGCAACAGGGGCTTCATTACCATTAGGTAATACATGGCTCAAAATGGCGCTCACTCCAAAAGGCGATGCATCACATGTAATGTTTATCGGCAAAGTCTCATTGTACTGCATTAGTACGGCATCAGAAGTCAATAGTTTTTTCACATTACAGAACGCCTGCTCTTCTTTGTGACCCCATACCCAAATTGCTTTTTTATCTAATAGACGATGTAAAGGTTCAGTGACAGTCACCTTGTGCGGCAAGAATACATTATCGAAATTGATGAGGCCTAAGAACGCCTGGAGGTCGGTCTTGTTCCAGGGTCTGGAAGCGTTTTTTATTCCTCTCAATTTGCTATCGGTAGGGTGAATACCCTGACTGTCATTTAAGTACCCTAAGAATTCAACACGATCTGTACACAGTTTGCACTTATTTTTTTTAACTTTCAGGCCTGCTTCCTGGAATTTTCATAAAACCAGTCTTAAACGCTCCCGTAAGATTTTTGGAGTGGGGGCAGCAATGAGCACATCGTCAAAATAGGGGACAACGCCCTTGATCCCCTGCAATAGTCTCTCCATTAGGCTCTGAAAGATCCCTGGGGCTACACTGACTCCGAATTGAAGCCGCGTACAATTAAAGGCACCTCGGTGTGTCATGATAGTTTGTGCCTGTGCTGTTTTTTCGTCAACCGGCAGTTGCTGATAAGCCTGAGCTAAGTCTAGTTTAGCGAAGACTTTTCCGCCCCCCAGGGAATGGAGGAGGTGTTGTACCACCGGCACCGGATATGGGTTTTGTTGCAGGGCGTGGTTTAGGGTGGCTTGGTAGTCCCCACAAATTCTAATGGAGCCGTCCAGCTTAATTGGTGTCACAATTGGCATTTCCCATGGGGAGTGGTCGGTTGGCTTTAAAACTCCCTGGGCTATCAACTTATCAAGCTGTTCATCGATTTTCGGCTTTAGAGTGAACGGAACTTGATGAGGCTTAAGGCGGATGGGAGCTATCTTTGGATTAAGGCTAAAGGATATCGGGGTCCCCTTGTTCTCACCTAGCTTTTCCTTGAAGACGTCCCTGAATTTGTGGGCGAGGTCCTCCTCCCAGTCACTGCCGCCAATTCGGTTAATGCCTGCCACTTCAATGCCGAGTGGTGCGAACCATTGCAGGCCTAACAGGCTAGGCCGGTCCTTGTCGATCACCGTCAGGGGTAAGTACGCCGTGTGGTTCTTGAATGCAACCTGGACTCGACTGGATCCTACGACTGGAATCCGGTTCCCCTGGTAGTCCTTTAACACAAGCCGTTGGAATTGAAGGTCTTGGCGCCGGATAGTGGGGATGAGTTGCTTGAGGGTCTTCCATGAGACCATTGAAAGAGACGATCCCGAGTCAACTTCCATTTGGCAAGGCTGATTTTCAATGTCCACATTGACCCGAATTTTCTTAGCGTCTAGTGAAGAGGCATGGCCGATAGTGAGTGTTTGGTGGGCCTCTTCCTGTCTCGCTAGGCGATTCACGGGTCGGTTTCTGTAGGAGTGGTTTGCTGGTTCTCACCTTACAGGCAGATTGCCTGTTGATTGGCAGAGATTGGTACCCTTCGAGGTCTGGCTGGGTCCAAGGAGACTTTTGCAGACCAATCCGATGTGGCCTCATTTTCCGCACTCGTGGCAGAGCGCGTCATGGAATTTGCAATCGGAGCGGTAATGGTTGGCCCCGCAGCCAGCGCACGGTTGCTGGGATTTCGGGTAACAGTCCCAATCAGACTGCAGGCGATGGACCTCTTCTTCATCACTGTCTAACGATGAAGACAGGTCCTCATGGTGGGCCATCTGCAGCTGCCCTTCTAACTTAGGTGAAACTTCGCTGGCTGGTTGGTGTGCTGGAGCACGATTTCTGCATAGTTGAGCAGCCGACTTCTTGGTCGCCTCCGCTGCTGTGGCTTCAGCTATGGCGTCTTTAAGGGTGATGTCGCCCTTTGCCATTATTTTGCTCTGCACGTTGAGAGCGTCTAACCTGAGGACTACTCGGTCTCTCAAGGCCTCCTCTAAGTCGGTGAAATCACAAAGGCCTCCCAAGTTTCGGAGGTCTACAATGAAATCGGCAACGCTTTCTCCTTTCTGCTGGTTTCTTTGATAGAACTCGTGTCGTCTTACGAGCGTTGGAACGGTCGGTGCATAGTGGGCCCTTAGTAGCGGTTCAAGGACGTCCCAGTCCATGGCCTTCACTTCAGCCAGTTTCACTAATGCCTTAGCCATTTTGAATACCGTCGGGCCGCAGTGCGTTCGGAATACTGCCCGTTTCTTCCCGGTTGTGGCATCCTTCAGATTATTTGTTTCCAAAAACATTTGGAAATGGTCCATGCAGGACTCCCAGTCCTCTTGAGCTGGATCGAACGGAGCGGGTGGTACTACGCCACCGGACATGGTTCTGCCGTTGTGCGCTTCAGCCATATGCTTAGTTGTCTTAGTTGGCTCTGATGTCATCCAATCCCACCTTCGTCGCCAGTGTTAAGTCTGGAGCATGGGTGCGAATGATGGAGACGCGCCGGTAGAAACAGTGAACTTCAAATTCTTTATTTACATGGTGTGACAGCTCAAACTGGAGGGCTGCTATAGCCTTCCTTATATAGGGAACTTATTAACTATTCAACCAATAGCAATCCTGGAGCGCTAGCTTCGTTAACCAATGGGAATGGCCTGTTAATGGCCAATCAGATGCTCCTGAATGGACCAATCCGATCCTGCCATTAACAGCCAATCAGAAGTGCAGGGCCAGAACCCTGCACTTGACTTCAAGCTCAAGATAACTTTATTGGCATTATTCATTCACAACACAAACGTTAAAATCTGTATCTCAAAACCAACCATGAAGTGTTTTCAGGAAAGGAAGAGAAGGGCTTTGAATGTTCTGCACAATTTCTGGATTTGGGTTTTTAAATAACCTGTGCAGCCATCTCAAACATGCAATGCATTCCAAAACTATTCAGCATGAAAGAATGGAAAACATTTCAAGAATAAGAATTAAAAAAAAAAAAAACACTTTAGCTAACTTTCACAAAATGTTATTTCTGAAAAAGAAAAAAATCCCCAAAGAATGTCCAAACCTTTATGTATCATTACTGTTTTCTTATTTTGAATCTTTCGTGACTGCATTAAATAGTCAAGTATTTGAATTTGCATGCAAGTCTAGTGTTCAACTTTGTACTAAAGCGATTGTTCCTATATCCATTTACTCAGTGGCTCATTAAAGCATACAATTTAACTTTTACGTAAAACCATGTTCCTTTCACGATTTATTAAATCGTTAGTTAGGGAAACATTGTGTTCCTGTTTATTTTATTCTGCTACATTTTGTTTACCCTGTTGTAGCAAAAAAAAAAAAAAAAACTAGCGAAAGTGTCTGCTGAGACTGTTTTAAAACAACTATGTCCTTGCACGTTAATGTAGAGAAGAGCAACAAAAATGATTAGGGGACTGAAGGATAGAATATACACTGCTCAAAAAAATAAAGGAAACACTTAAACAACACAATGTAACTCCAAGTCAATCACACTTCTGTGTAATCAAACTGTCCACTTAGGTAGCAACACTGATTGACAATCAATTTCACATGCTGTTGTGCAAATGGAATAGACAACAGATGGAAAGCATAGGCAGTTAGCAAGACATCCCCAATAAAGGAGTGGTTCTACAGGTGGTGACCACAGACCATTTCTCAGTTCCTATGCTTTCTGGCTGATGGTTTGGTCACTTTTGAATGCTGGCGGTGCTTTTACTCTAGTGGTAGCATGAGACGGAGTCTACAACCACACAAGTGGCTCAGGTAGTGCAATTCATCCAGGATGGCACATTAATGCAAGCTGTGGCAAGAAGGTTTGCTGTAACTGTCAGCGTAGTGTCCAGAGCACGGAGGTGCTACCAGGGGACAGGCCAGTACATCAGGAGACATGGAGGAGGCCGTAGGAGGGCAACAACCCAGCATCAGGACTGCTAACTCCACCTTTGTGCAAGGAGGGACAGGAGTAGCACTGCCAGAGTCCTGCAAAATGACCTCCAGTGGGCCACAAATGTGCATGTGGCTGCTCAAATGGTCAGAAACAGACTCCATGAGGGTGGTATGAGGGCCCGACGTCCACAGGTGGGGGTTGTGCTTACAGCCCAACACTGTGCAGGATGTTTTGCATTTGCCAGAGAACACCAAGATTGGCAAATTCACCACTGGCACCCTGTGCTCTTCACAGATGAAAGCAGGTTCACACTGAGCACATGTGACAGATGTGACAGGATCTGGAGACGCCATAGAGAGCATTCTGCTGCCTGCAACATCCTCCAGCATGACCGGTTTGGCAGTGGGTCAGTAATGGTGTGGGGTGGTATTTCTTTTGGGGGCCACACAGCCCTCCATGTGCTTGCCAGAGGTAGCCTGACTGCCATTAGGTACCAAGATGAGAACCTCAGACCCCTTGTGAGACCATATGCTGCTGCGGTTGGCCCTGGGTTCTTCCTAATGCAAGACAATGCTAGACCTCATGTGGCTGGAGTGTGTCAGCAGTTCCTGCAAGACGAAGGCATTGATGCTATGGACCGGCCCGCCTGTTCCCCAGACCTGAATCCAATTGAGCAAATTGGGGATATCATGTCTCGCTTCATCCACCAACGCCACAGATTGTCCAGGAGTTGGGGGATGCTTTAGTCCAGGTTTGGAGGAGATCCCTCAGGAGACTATCCACCACCTCATCAGGAGCATGCCCAGGCGTTGTAGGAAAATCATACAGATACGTGGAGGCCACACACACACTACTGAGCCTCATTTTGACTTATTTTAAGGACATTAAATCAAAGTTGGATCAGCCTGTAGTGGTTTTTTCCACTTTAATTTTGAGTGTAACTCCAAATCCAGACCTCCATGGGTTGCTAAATTTATTTCCATTGATAATTTTTGTGTGATTTTGTTGTCAGCACATTTAACTATGCAATGAACAAAGTATTTAATAAGAATATTTCATTCATTCAGACGTAGGATGTCTTATTTTTGTGTTCCCTTTATTTTTTTGAGCAGTGTATAAAGAATGGTTGCCGGACCTGGGTATGTCTAGTCTGATGAAAAGAAGGACTAGGGGTGACATGATATCAGTGTTCCAATATCTCAGGGGCTGCCATAAAGAAGAGGGAGTCAAGCTATTCTCCAAAGCACCTGAAGGCAGGACAAAAAGCAATGGATGGAAACTAATCAAGGAGAGAAGCAACCTAGAACTAAGGAGAAATTTCTTGACAGAACAATCAATCAATGGAACAACTTGCCTCCAGAGGTTGTGAATGCTCCAACACTGGAAGTTTTTAACAAGAAATTGGATAATCATTTGTCTGAAGTGGTATAGGGTTTCCTGCCTAAGCAGGGGGTTGGACTAGAAGACCTCCAACTCTGTTATTCTATTCCAGAGGTCTCCAAACTTGGCAACTTTAAGACTTGTAGACTTCAACTCCCAGAATTCTCTGGCTGGAGAATTCTGGGAGTTGAAGTCTACAAGTCTTAAAGTTGCTAATTTGGAGGACCCCTGTTCTATTCTATTCTAAGTAGCATAAGATGCATCTAAAAGCAATTGGTGACTTCTCTGCAGAAGTGTCAGGAGTGAGATAAAGGGTTTTACGAAGCAGTTTAGTGTTAGTTCAGATCTTGGTAACCGAAGGTGGTGATGATTCGAGACAGAATGTTGTTCTGTTCACTGGAAAATCAAGAAGAAATATTTTTTGTGTGTGTGTGGCTGAAAAAAAAATCCAAAAGCTGTTCCAAAACTCTGTGAAATAGACTTTTTGGACTTCCTGGAGAATATGGTCCTGGCTGATGTAACTTGGCACATATAGTATATGGGAACTCTAGTTCTTCTAGATCAGGGGTGTCAAACTTAATTTCATTGAGGGCCACATAAGAATTGTATTTGACCTCAGAGGGGGCAGGGGGTCATGGCCAGCTCAACATCACTTGTGTCAGCAGCATCTATGGTGCGCTCTGTGAGTGAAAATGGAGCTCCCAAGCTCTGTTTTTGGCTGAGATGGTATCCTGCAACCCTTTGCCAGTAGAATGGCAGAGGCATTGTGGGCCGGTCCTTTGCTATTTTCAGGGTGGGCCCATGGGCCAGATCTAAACACCCCATAGGCTGAATCTGGCCCCAGGGCCTTGAGATTGACACCCCTCTTCTATTATAGCTTGCCTTATGTTCCTTGCCAAAAGAAGTGAAAAAGCATTGCAGTTCTGTTTTAACCATGTAACATCTGGATGAAGGACACTGTTGACAAGGCAAAGCACAAATATTCAAGAATGTAGAACCCTAATTAAAGTTACACTTTTGCATAAAGGAAAGGGACTTTTTTTAAATTAACCTTTATCAAAATTTTGAAACATTAAAATACAAATAAATTTAAAAATAGCTTTTTTACAAATCTCAATAATCTTTGACAGTACTGGAGGAAGCAGAAGCAGAAGCAGAAGCAGAAGCAGAAGCAGAAGCAGAAGCAGAAGCAGAAGAAGAAGAAGAAGAAGAAGAAGAAGAAGAAGAAGAAGAAGAAGAAGAAGAAGAAGAAGAAGAAGCCATCTTTAATGAATCCAAAAGCCTGATTAAGAAAGGAAGGAGAAAGAGAGGAAGGAAAACGAAGGACTTAAGACCTAAAAAAACACCCAAGAAAAAGAAAAATAAGATGCAAAATCAATACAACGTTAGAAAGCAAAAGAAAAGAGGAATACAACAGAGAGGGGAAGCTAAAAAGGTGGAGGTTAGCGGGGGGGGGGGGTAAAAAGGCCAGGTGGGATAAGAGAAAAGGGGGGAAAAAGCCACAAAGGTATGAAACAAGATGGGAAAAAGCAAAATTTTTTTAGGGATAAAGGGTAATGTATAATTTTTTTAAAAAAAGATTCTGCAATGGAATGAGATAAATGGATAATTGGAAAAGAATGGACAAAAGATACAAGTATAATGATTTAAATTAAGATGAAATAAATAAAATAGAATTAAGAAGAATGAAAAGTGGGGAGAAGTTATCTAGAAGATATAGAATGGTAAATAAGATAGGTAATGGTATATAAGATGAACATGAATTTAATTGAAGTCCATATAAAAAGAGGTAATCTGGGGCCAAGCCACTTTCTAAAAAGAAGTTTTATGTTTTTGTGTCTTGTGTGTTTATGTTTGTTTGAGAATTAATAAAACCTTGGAGGAATGTCAGATGAGAATACTTGTCAACAAGTCAGAGGGAAATATGAATACGATGACTATAAAATGGATAAAGTTCTAATGCTTGCCTTCCCACCTCCAGTGGTTGCATTTTGGGTGCTTGTCAACCCAATTTTATGGCTGTTTGTAGCATTCCCCAGTCACATGACCACAATTTACATAAATTTTTCCTGGAAACCAGCATTTATTTCCTGTTTCTGGCATAAAAAAATATTATGGACAATGGATTCAATTAATGACCATAATGTTTCCTTAACAACTGCCACCAAAAAAGGCCATAAAATCAGGTACGGTCACAGAGTGAGACACATAACGGCCATAAATGGAGGACTGTTTGCATAGAGCTTTAGACTATCTTTTTTTTTCCTCTTCTTGTTCCTCCACCCTTGAATTTCCTTGCTTTTCCATTATTATTAGAATAGAATACCAGAGTTGGAAGGGACCTTGGAGATCTTCTAGTCCAACCCACTGCTCAAGCAGGGATTCCCTACACCATTTCAGACAAATGGTTGTCCAATCTCTTCTTTAAAACATCCAGTTGTGGAGCATTCACAACTTCTAGAGGCAAGTCATTATTCTAATGAAGGATCCTTAGTACTGAGTTTGGTTGTTTCCTTGCAGATGTTTCATTACCCAAACTAGCTAACATCACCAGTGCTCAGTAACATCATCACTAGGATTGATGATGTTACCTAGTTTGGGTAATGAAACGTCTGCTAGAAAACATCCAAGCTCAGAGAGCACCAAGGATTCCGCATTGCCTTCTGAGCTACAAATATTTTCCTTTATTGGTATTATTCTCATACATTCTCATCTTTTCAAGATCTTCCCCCAACCATCTTTATTAAAGATGGATTGACTTTTACCTGACTAAAAACATACATTGTTCGAAATCCTTCCTGTTTATGCATTTCAATACGTTTGTTGTATTCCTATAATACAATAAATGCCTCAAATCACATCTACCGCTGTACTTAATGGATGTTAATAGCGTGGACTCCTGGCTACTAAACTCATCAGGATGTTCCCTCTGTCATTATTTCCATGGTTTCCTCTCTTTTGCTTGGATTGTCCTATTGACCTTAAACTTATCATATATAAACAAGAATTTTCAAAGAAAAACTTTTCAAAGAAGGAAAAGGAGGCCATAATAATGTGAATGGTAACTGTGTTTTGCTTTTCCAAATTCTAGAATTTAAAAATCAGGTCCCATCACCAGCTGGGGAATTCTAGAAGTTGAAGTCCATAAGTCTTAAAATTGTCAAGGTTGCACATTCCTGGTTTTCAGTGGTGGGATTCAATTTTTTTTACTACTGGTTCTGTGGGCGTGGCTTGGTGGGCGTGGCAGGGGAAGGATACTGTAAAATCTCCAGTTCAGAGATGGTGTTTACCAGTTCTCTGAACTACTCAAAATTTCCACTACCAGTTCTCCAGAACTGGTCAGAACTTGCTGAATACTACCTCTGCTGATTTAGAGTACAATACTTGTAAGCCCAGCAGATCGAAGTTTCTGGAGATCTTAGTTAGATCTTAATTAATCTAGAAATTCAAATGTTGGTACCAAAAATATACTGCAACTAATGATACAGCTCAAGTTGTGATACCATGGTAACTGAAAATTTCAGATGACCTACAGACTTTTTAAGGTGAATTATTCTTATTGTAATAATATATTTAATATAGTCCTTAGTTAGAAGGTTAATTGGGATGCATGTTTTAGATTTAAATATGAACAGACAGTTAAATCAGAAACTTGAAAATATTTGAATATCTTGTATTCTAAATAAAACTTTGGAAAGCATCTGATGGTGGATGAATTTCTCCTTCCTGGTCTAAATGTGAACAATTCCCACAGACAGTTTTCTCACAAAAAAAAAGAAGGAAGGAAAAAAGGAAGGAAGGAAAGAAAAAAATAAAGACAGAAAGACAGAAGGGAGGGAGGGAAGAAGGAAAGAACCAAACAGAATGTTAAGTCCTGGGCATGGGCGTAAGAACGGAGACGAGACATCGGTCTGTGACTTCAACTCTTTATTTAACAAGAAAGAACGGAGCTCTGAACCTGGGCAGCAGTAGCTCTTTTATAGAGCTTGCTGCCGTCAAACAACCAATGAACTGAGTCTATCGCTTTCACAAGTGTCCAATCAGGGGTTTCCATTAACAGCCAATCAGACAGGCCAAATCTGACCAATCACGACTCGCTATTCACAGGCCAATGAGAATTGCAGGATTACAAGCCTGCTTGTAAGACAAAGCTGTTTCGGTTGTATCGCTGCAATGGTTTAATCCATAACACCCCTCCCCCCTTGGTTCCGTCTGAGGGGTGGGGTGATGTATTCTCGCAGATAGGCAGGCCGCTTCACCTGTCTGTTCGACCTGCGCTGTTCTACCGGGTTCCGTTCTGGTTCTGGTTCTGGTTCTGGTCCTGGCTCTGGTGGGCTGTCCGCTGGGCTGGATAGCGAAGACTGTAGTTCCGGGTTGCCCTCGTCGGCGCTGTCTTCCGGGTTCCCTGGATCCACCTCCGTCGTGGTGTTGTCACGTGGCGAGCCCACTCCCTGGTCCGGTTCCCCCTCGCATGGTGAGTATCTCCTGGGCTGTTGGGTTTCGATTTCTTTTTCGTCCTCCTCCATGTTCTTTCCCCCCCCCAGCTGGAGGTTCCGGTGCTAATCGAGAACAAAGTTGGTCTATGTGGCGTTTCCACATCTTACCGTCTGCCGTTTGTAGACGATAGGATCAGGGTCCCATAAGTTGCGTTATGGTAGTGGGGGCCCACAATGGGTCACCCGAGAAGTTTTTCGCAAACACGAGGTCACCTTCCTGGAATGCCCGACACTTACTGCTGGATCCCGGGGGTTGTTCTGGCGTGTAGTTTGGGTGGAGGCGATCAAGATGTGAACAAAGTTTCCAGCCCATCAGGAGTTCTGCTGGGTTTTTGTTCGTGGTGCTGTTTGGAGTTATGTGTTGGATAAAAAGCATTCGGTTTATTTTGTCGTCAATGTCGCCATGGTCCATTTTATGAAGGATCTGTTTTACAAAATCAACCATTCGCTCAGCCCTACCATTGGCTGTAGGGTGAGCTGGCAATGTTAAAGCATGGTGGATGCCCCGATCTGCCAGGTATTGTTCGGATGGCAGAGCAGTGAATTGGGGGCCATTATCGGAGACCAGGGCATCAGGAAGTCCCTGGGTAGCAAATAGTTTATTCAGTTTTTAGTGACTGCGTCTGTGGTGGTGCTTCTCATTTTTTGGACTTCAAACCAGTTTGAATAGGCATCCACCATTAAGAGGAAAGTGTGTCCTCTTATGGGTCCCGCAAAATTGATGTGGATACGGGACCACAGACCTCGAGGCATTTTCCACTGAGTTGGGGGAGTCTTTGGAGGAGCAGGGCGAGTCTCCTGGCATTTACTGCATTTTGCTACCCACGTTTATATTTGTCTATCTAAACCAGGCCACCATGCGTAACTCCTGGCCAATGCCTTCATCCGCACAATGCCTGGATGTCCCTCGTGCAGCATTTTCAAGACCCTATATTGTAACTTCTCCGGGACTATGACTCTGTCTCCCCATACTATGCAACCCTTCTGGGAGAACAGTTCGGTTTGACGATTTTTAAATGGCTTGAACGTGTCATCAATTTCACTGATCGGCCAACCGCGTTCTACCCAGCTGAGGACTCGTGCCAAAACAGGGTCCTTTTTTGTCTCTAAGGCTATGTCTAGAGCGGTTAATGGCAGCGATTTGAGGGTTTCTATTTGTAGTACGGTAACGGTTGGAGCAGGGTCCTCTATAATGTCTGGTAGTGGCGAGTGGTTCAAAGCGTCAGCATGGGGGATGGTTTTCCCCGGGCGATGTTGCAATCGGTAATCGTAGGCGGCTAAAAATTCTGACCAACATGTCATTCTTGGTGATAATATATGGGGAGTTTGTTGTTTCCCACCAAAATCCCAAGTAGCGGCTTGTGGTCTGTAATTATGGTAAAGGGTCTCCCATATATATATTCATGGAAGCGTTTAATTGCGGATACAATAGCGAGGGCCTCTTTATCAAGTTGACTATAGTTCCTTTCGGTTTTAGACAAAGTTCTCAAAAAGATCACAATGGGTGCCTCATTTCCATTTCGGAGGACATGGCTTAGGATGGCTCCTACTCCAAATGGTGAGGCATCACAGGTAACCGTCAAAGGGAGAGTCTCGTTGTACTGCATTAATACGGCATCAGAGGTTAAAAGGTCTTTTATCTCTTTGAACGCTATCTCTTCACGCCGTCCCCAAACCCAAGGAGCCTTTTTATCGAGAAGTCTATGTAGGGGTTCGGCTACGGTTGCCTTCTGGGGCAAGAAAATGTTATAAAAGTTAATGAGTCCCAGGAAGGTTTGAATGTCTGTCTTATTCCTAGGTCTCGGGGATTTTTTGATTGTGGTTAGTTTTTTTCCGGTGGGGTGGATTCCCTGTCTGTCGAGAAGGTATCCCAGGAACTCCACTCTCTCTGTACAAAGTTGGCACTTGTCTCGTTTTACCTTAAGACCCGTGTCTTTGAATTTCTGCAGAACTTTTCTGAGCCGTTGTACTAATAATTCTTTAGTGGGGGAAGCTATTAAGAAGTCGTCAAAATAAGGCACGACGCCTTTTATGCCTTGTAATAGTCTCTCCATTAAACTTTGGAAAATGCCCGGCGCCACACTTACTCCAAATTGGAGTCTATTGCACTTAAAAGCGCCTCTATGTGTAACTATTGTCTGGGCTTCTGCAGTTGCTGTGTCCACAGGGAGTTGCTGGTACGCCTGAGCTAAGTCCAATTTCGCAAATATTTTTCCACCACCCAGGGAATGAAGAAGGTGTTGAACCACCGGTACTGGATAAGTGCTCTTTTGAAGAGCATGATTTAGGGTGGCCCGATAGTCCCCACAAATTCTTAACGAACCATCTGGCTTCATGGGCATTACTCTCGGGGTTTCCCAACGGGTGTGGTCAATCAGTTCCAATATACCCTAGACTGTCAGTTTATCTAGCTGCTCATCGATTTTAGGTTTTAAGGCAAAAGGTACTTGACGGGGTTTAAGCCGAATGGGAGCTACATCGGGGCTGAGATTAAACGATATAGGGGTCCCCTTGTACTTGCCTAATGTTCCTGTGAACACGTCCTGGAATTCCTGGATGAGGGTCTCTTCCCAGTCATCATTTCTGGTATGGTGTATGCTGGCTTGTTCAATTCCCAGTGGGGCGAACCACTGTAGCCCTAACAAGCTGGGTTGGTCACGATCGATGACAGTTAGGGGAAGTGCTGCTGTGCGGTCCTTGAATGATACTTGGACGTTGCTGGAACCGACAACTGGGATTCTGTTTCCCTGATAGTCTTTCAGGATGATTCACTGCATGCTGAGGTCCTGGCAGGAGATGGCAGGGATCAGTTGTTTGAGGGTTTTCCAGGATACCATCGACAGGGACGATCCCAAATCGACTTCCATCACACATGGTGGATTCTCAATAATAACCTTCATGCATATCTTCCTTGCATTGAGCGATGAAGCATGGCTGATGATAATGGTTTGGTGGGCCTCTTCTCATCTCGTTGAAATGGCAGGTGCTTGGTTTCTGTAGTAGTAGTGGTTGTTCCATTGGTGGTTCAGACGGTTCCGGTTTTCAGGAGGTTTGCTTATCTCCTGATGGAGGTTGTTCTCCTTTCAGCTGGGACTGGATTCTCGTCTGCTTCTGCAGACCTTCGCGATATGGCCTTTTATCCCAGAGTTACGGCAGAGCGCGTCGAGGAATTTGCAGTCTGATCGCGGGTGGTTTGCCCCGCAACCCGCACATTGGCACGGACGTCGCTGGTTCCTTTGCTCTTGTTCTGAGCGGAGCCGGTTGACCTCCTCTTCATCACTATCTGAGGATGACTCGAGGTCTTCATGGTGGGTAGTGGTAGTGTGCTTCTCAATGGCAAGCGGGACTTCATCGGTGAGTTGGCGAAGCGGTGCGTTCACTCGGCGCATTCGAGCGGCTGACTTCCTGGTTGCTTCTGCTGCAGTAGCGTCGGCGATGACATCTGTAAGGCTGATGTTGCCTTTTGCCATCAGCTTACTCTGCACATGTGGTGCATTTAATCCCAGAACTATTCGGTCTCTTAGGGTTTCCTCTAAGTTTGCAAAACCACAAAGGCCTCCTAAGTTCCAGAGGTCAGCTACGAAATTACCAACGCTCTCGTCCTTCCGTTGGTCCCTCTGGTAAAATTCATGTCTTCGTATCAGTGTAGGTACTGCGGGTGCGTAATGGGCCCTGAGGATTGGAGAGAGGGTGTCCCAATCCATGGTCTTCACTTCTGCTGGTTTTGCTAACGCTTTAGCCATTTTGAAAACGGCGGGGCCGCAATGAGTCAGGAACACCGCTCGTTTCTTGCCAGACGTCACTTCTTTTAAATTGTTGGTCTCCAGGAACATCTGGAAGCAGTCTATATACGAGTCCCAGTCTTCGGTTGCTGGGTCGAATGGAGTGGGTGGTATGGCGCCGCTAGTCATCTTGCCATCTGTTGCATGTGCTCTTTTGCCACGTGCTCTGTCTTTGTCCGATATGTTCTCCGCATCCCATCCTCGTCGCCAGTGTTAAGTCCTGGGCATGGGCGCAAGAACGGAGACGAGACATCGGATTGTGACTTCAACTCTTTATTTAACAAGAAAGACTGGAGTGGAAAATCTGGGCAGCAGTAGCTCTTTTATGGAGCTTGCTGCTATCAAACAACCAATGAACTGAGTCTATCGCTTTCAGAAGCGTCCAATCAGGGGTTTCTGTTAACAACCAATCAGACTGGCCAAACCTGACCAATCACGACTCGCTATTCACGGGCCAATGAGAATTGCAGGATTACAAGCCTGTTTGTAAGATGAAGCTATTTCGGTTGTATCGCTGCGATGGTTTAATCCATAACACAGAATATAAGTAGTTTTCTAAATTTCAATCAGATCTGTTGGTAATAAAATATGGTTTAAGAATTTTTTTAGTAAAAATGTGAGAAATTCTCAAATAATTTCTCAAGAGTGTAGCTTTTCTTTGGATACTTAAATACAAACTCACACAAACACACAAACATACATACCTTCTATCTTGTGAAATATTCTTTCAGTGATCATAAATATAATATCTATTAGTTATACATAATTTGAGGGTGGTTTGATTGATTCAGGGACCTAAGGAAGCAAGAATTACTGGAAAGCAAAATATTTCTCTAAGTTTTTGTATTGCATATAAGAGGTGATGGGAAGCAGAAATCTTCAAGAGAGAACTTGCAACTGGAATTTCCTTTATAGTCCAGATTTCAGGCCTTTCTTATCTTCATTTCTCTGCTGTTCATCTTTTGCTTTCCCAATCAACTGAGCAGTGCGGTGAGGAGAAATCAATGGGGTTGAGATTGATTTGCATTGATTCTTCCCCTTATGATCCTTCCAAAGCTGCTCAGCTAATTAGCAAAGAGATAAAACAACATTGATTGGAATTAGGCTCATTCCAATTTCACTCATGCTTCCGAAAGCAAGCAAATTGGGAATTAAGTTGTACTAACTGTGCAGGGGAAGATATAAAACTATAGGAGGTTACTATTAGATAGGATCTGTGTGGAATCAAGATGAGGTCAAAGGGGGGAAAAAAGCTTGTTCAGGCAAAGTGGTATATAAATTTAATAAACAATCAAACAAAGCAAGCTCTCTTAAGTCCAGATACTGGGATGTGGGATAAGCCTTTAAAGTTAAGGCAAGCTAGTGTTTTTCAGCTGACTTTATCCACAAGAATAATTAAGATTGGATTTTGGAGCCGTTGGTGCTCTCTAAGCTTGGTTGTTTTCTTGCAGGCATTATATTACCCAACTAGGTAACATCATCAGTGTTAGTAGGTAGCGGGGTTTGTTCTCATTTTATATACCAATTGCTTGCCCTGTCAATGTTGGTGTGATGTCCCTTGGTAATTGCTTGATTAGGCTGTTGCTTAATTTTTTTATTTATTTAACTTGTTAAATTTATTTTATCTCACCATGGGGCAACTCTAGGTGACTTATAATACAATAATAAAAAAGGAACAAAATGAAAAGAGTGTAAACAGAAGTCATATAATAGAACCATCAAATAAATGATGAAAAAGAACACAAGGTGCATAATACATGTTAATCAGGACTCCTCAGCTACAAACATTATCTTCTATTTGTCAGGTTGGTTTTTTCTGATAAACCTTGATTATATGAACAGGGAAAAATAAAGCCAGGTAATTTTTGCAGAGAAACCTCTGTGAGTCTGAGTAGTAAGATTAAAATTGATTTTGCCGATCTGGTTCCCTGGGAAATCTCTTAAACAATTTGATCTTCAGTGAGTGGGAGGGAATGAAAGTTTCACAAATGCGAAAATGGATCCCACGTAATCCCTAACAAGCTTCCAGCAGTGTGATCTCCAGGTACAGAATTAAAATGGAATTTTTGTGAGGCGGGTGGAGCAGCCCTCGAAGGAGAGTGTCATTATTTTCTGTCTCTTGTGAAAGAGGTTAAGAATCAGAAATGTCTCAAAAAAATAACAAAAATATGTAGCAAGAAGAGAGGTGTTAGCCAATTGTACACACACTGAAAATGGATGAATGTTAACTTTTCAGCCAGACTGAATGGAAAACTGCCTTAAGCATTTAACAGAATTCCAAATTACAGGTAATCCTTGACTTACAATAGTTCATTTAGTGACTGAAGTGACAACGGCACTTTAAAAAATGACTGATAACCAGGGTTGGACTTCAAAAAATTTAGCAACTGGTTATCTGCTTAGTTGCTGGATGGGTGTGGCAATGGTGGGTGTGGCCTAGTCAGTCTCCTATACCATGGTGGGGAGGGGGGGCATTTTTTTTTATCTCCCCATTTTTTTTTATCTCTCCATAGACTTTCCTCGAACCTCCAGGAGGGTTTAAACAGCCACCCTAGGCTCTGGAGGCCAGAAATGGGCCTGTTTCTGGACTTTTGGAGCTTCTGGGAGGCAAGTTTTCCACCAAGGCTCTCTGGAGGCTGGAAATGGGCTCATTTCAGGCCTTCTGGAGCCTCCAAAGGCCGATTTTTTGCCCTCCCCGAGCCTCTCCATGGGTCCTGCATTTACCTGGGATCTAAAATATGTGCTGTTGAGACTTTTGGGAGGGGCAGGGTGGGGTGGGAAGGGCCAGCCAACATTGGAAGAAATTATTAAGGCAGAGTGTTAGGGATAACATTGTTTACCCTAACTGGTTTAGGTAAAATAATAAATATGTAATCATAGTTTGTAAGTTAAAGT
Organism: Hydrophis major; assembly: GCA_033807585.1. Lineage (NCBI taxonomy): Eukaryota > Metazoa > Chordata > Lepidosauria > Squamata > Elapidae > Hydrophis > Hydrophis major. The sequence goes on from CM066330.1 coordinate 8,546,919, forward strand.
GTCTGCAACTTTAAATATGGGAATGTAATTAAGGGAGTGGTTGTGAAAGCACTTTAAAAGAAGCAAGACGACAGCTTGCTCTCTCTCTGCCTTTGATGATCCTTAATTACTGCTTGGACTCAAGACTGCATTGCTCAAACGGGAGAGAAACAAAGGACTGATTTGTAAGTGAACTGACATAGGATATTCTACACAGACTTTGCTAACTGAATATCCCTGAATGGACTGACTAAATGATACATGACTATTGGACTGTTATTTTGACTATGCTATGAACTCATAATGGAATAAACTATATTTTTGATAGCACAAGTGTATCTGTTATTTTTACTGTATGTTAATAAACATAGAAGCTTATCTCACTCATTTATCTGTGTGCCTATCTGACTAACGCTGCACATTCTGTTTAGCTTGTCTTCTTAACCCTGGTTGGGGAACCCAGGCTTAACACAGAGAATCAGTTGTTAAATTATTTGAATAATTTCATTTCATTTAGGACTGCAGAAAAAACAATGGCTACCAAACTGCCTTCAATCGGGGACCTGTACGCTGCACGAGTCAAAAAGAAGGCTGTGAAAATATTTACAGACCCCTCACATCCTGGACATAAACTGTTTCAACTCCTACCCTCAAAACGACGCTATAGAGCACTGCACACCAGAACTGTTAAGTACTTGGACATGGGTTGGAGTAAATGGAGACAGCCTCTGAATGTGAACTTTCAGCTCTTTATTGCATAGTGATTTCTCAAAACAATAACAGTGAACTCTGCCTTATATAGGCAACCCTTGTGAGAATTGTCCTATAGTGAGCTATGAACGCTAGCTCTTTAAACCAATAATAATCCTCTGTTAAGGGCCAATCGGATTCCTAAGAACTAACCAATCCGATCTGGCCGCCTAACAGCCAATCAGAAGTGCAGGGCCAGAACCCTGCACTTTACCTCAAGCTCATACTTTATTAACTATGGTACATACACAACACCTCTTCCCCCTGGCTTCTTAAATTACGGTGTAGTTATATAGTCCTTTAAAAAGGACGGTTGTCTTTTGAGTCTTTCGGATTTTCGTTGGACTGGTTAATTGCAATCCTGTTGAGGTAGATTGTTGTTTGGCAGTGTCTCTACTTCTTGCTCAGGTGCAATTTCTTGTGGTGCAAACAATTCTCCTTCCTGCTCCATTTCCTGAGTCTCACTTGATTCGTCGCTCCCTTCGAGCAGGTTCCCTGGAACGTCATCTTCTTCTGTACCTTCCCCCCCTTGGTTTGGTCATGGGGGAATTGTTGACTGGCCATTGTGAGTCGTGACCATAATTGGTCGATATGCCGTTTCCACAGTCTATTGTCACAGCATTTCACTACGTAAGATTTGGGGCCGGTCACTTGCACTACCGTTGCCTCTATCCATAACGGATCGCCCGATAAGTTTGATGCGTAAACGTGGTCTCCTATCTGGAAGGTAGGATAGCGGCCACTGGATCCTATTGGCTTTTCTGGTTCGTAAGCAGGGTGCAACCGGTCGAGGTGGAAGCGGAGTCTTCGTCCCATCAGTAGTTCCGTGGGAGTTCTGCTGGTGACGCTATGTGGAGTTATGTGTTGCAAAAAGAGAATTTGGTTGACCTTGTTATCGATATTGTCATAGTCCATTTTTTGCAAAGTCTTTTTAACAAATTGGACCATGCGTTCCGCTCGTCCATTGGTCGCAGAGTGCACAGGTGAAGTGAGTGCATGGTGGATGCCGCGGTCAGCGAGGTACTGCTCGAACATTAGTGCCATAAACTGTGGCCCGTTTGCGGTATCTGCTATCCCACATCAGATGGGCACCTCATGAGAGGGAGCGAAGGAGGAAGAAACGACAAGAGATGAGATTTCTCGGGATGAGTGCGCCCCGAATGTCTTGGCACGCACTCTTTTATTATGCTTCTTCACAGGGGGGTGAAATTTTTCAGAGCCCAAGTCAAACAGGGTATTCAAGATTTACAATAACTCAGGTCAGTTAAGATACCAGGTTAAACAGGATGTGTGTGATTTACAACAGTTCAGGTCAGTTAGGATACCAGGTTAACAGGATGTCTGTGATTTACAACAGTTCAAGTCAGTTAGGATATCATTCTGTATTGACAGTTGTTTATCTCCCCGTCCCTTGTCCGTGCCTTGAAAAGATCACTGAAGAGACAGAAGTCTAATGTTTACACGTGAATGATACAATGTTGCAATGCTTGAATGATACATAGTTGCAATGATACATAGTTGCAATCACATGAATGATACATAGTTACAACATCTCCTCTGTTTTTATTATTTATGACGAGTCTTCTTCCTTGTCCAAGAAGACAGGAACTATTTTTCTGAAATGTTCGCCGTCCCCGTCATCTAGGCAGGAGTGCGACCCGTCAGCGTCAGGGTTGTCCAAGGAGCAGTAACTCAGCAATGACATTTTTTCATCCGGTGTTAAAGACATAACATGAGCTTGCAATAACACATTAACATCAGCAAAGGATAATTGATTTTTAAAAGTTGTAATATTCTATTAAAACAATAAAGTCCTATAATACAAATCAATATAATGATTATTAATGGTCCTGCCAATGCAGTTAAAAAGGTTGTAAGCCATGGTGAAATGGAAAACGAACCCCCCCCCCGCTATCAGCATAAAGACAACATTCTTTTTTAATTAGAAAACGAACCCCCCCCTGCTATCAGCATAAAGACAACATTCTTTTTTAATTAGAAAACGAACCCCCCCTGCTATCAGCATAAAGACAACATTCCTTTTTAAGCATAGCACACAATCCCCCTTTGTTTTAAAAATAACAGATCTAAATCTTTATGATTTTGCAAGAGATGGGGTGTTCCATGGATACCTGTAGGGATATAAAATCATCAGAGTTATACACACAAGCCATACTTGAATGCAAAAATGATTTGGATTTAACAATTTCATCCCCGTGGATACATGCCATGAAACCATTGTAACAAGTCCAAACAAAATTATTGCCAGAGATAAAATACATTCCTTTCAGGCGTGATGTTAAAGTTCCTCCTGCAGTGGTGTGGATTGCAGGATATCCCCTGGTTGTGTGGGTGCGTCTGCCAAATCGAATTGAAGTGGCGGGTAGAAGTTTTCTATGCAAGAGAAATTGGTTGTAGAACTTAAACGAACTTTTTGAAAGTCAGTTATAGTCCAGGCAATATTATCTCTTCTATGAGGCTTCTGCGGATCGTCATGGACAGTTCTTTTGAAGCGTCGTTTGTTGACAGGATCAGAGTTCGGGTATATAAAAACATGACAAGCAGGAGAGAGGGCTATGGACAAGTTAGTTGTAGAACATTTGCGAAATGAAGAGGGAATTCAATTAATAGAAAAAGGATAATAATTACAATAATGACAATAAAGATTAATTTGGTAATTCATCAAGGATGTTAATTGGGGTGGGGAAACCCATGATACAATAGAAGGACATTTAGGTCCCCCTATATCTAGCTTGAATAGAGGAAAAGATTTTAAGGTTCCTTTCCATAGGAAGAGTAAAGAAGGAACAAAAGAGCGAGGGGTAGAGTGTTCTTTAAAATAAAACAGAAGTGACAGAGTGAAAACTATGGGTAGCATTTTCATGACGTACCCACATGGAACAAGTATAATAGCCTTCTGTTAATGAAATGATTTTAACACGAATAGTCTTTTGACAGGAAGCATAGGTTTTGTTGAAGTAAGGTAGAAATTGCAAAGAAGATATAGGCAAGAATATCAGGAAAGATTTTTAAGATACAGATGTAGCAGATGAATTCCCATGATAGGGTCTTACTGCCCGACCAGGGATCCAGAGAGTGGTTTTGTCTGGCAGTAAGATCACAGTGTATCCTCATCCCCAAGTGAGAAGCTCAGCGGGACCCTGCCAGGCAGGATCTGGCAATCTGCGATAATATACCAGAGGTCTGTTAGGAGGGGGTGAGGGGGAGGAAAAGTGACGAGAAGCAGCAGAAATGGGAGGAATGCCAGTCAAATTGAGAAAGTTTAAAGTGTAAAGACAAAGGTTAAGAGAATTTTGCAATGCTGGGAGGTTCGGGGTTTTTTCCCGCAATGAATATCAATCAAAAGTACGTTTCAGAGATAAGTGAGCTCGTTCCACAATAGCCTAATAGCCTGCCCCTGGCTGTTGTAGGGAATCCCAAACTTGTGGATTATATCCCATCTGTTACAGAAGTCCTGAAAAGCAGAACTTGTCTTGGCAGATCCATTGTCTGTTTTGATTTCTTTTGGACATCCCAGCGAGGCAAAGGTACGAATTGAATGATTGATGACATGTTTTACAGCTTCTCCCCTTTGAGGAGTAGCCAGAATAAAACCTGAATATGTATCGATGGAAACGTGCAAATATTTCCAAGGGGCAAAAGGTGGATACTGAGTTACATCCATTTGCCAAATTTCACAAGCTTTTAATCCTCTAGGGTTTACTTCTATGGGAATGGAATGTCCTTGCTTACTACATTTGGGGCATTGTTGAATAATGGCAGCAGCTTCTGCCTGAGTTAGGGAAAATTGAAAAGTTATCATAACTTGGCAGGGGAGATTCAAACACACTCCCTGCTTCTATTTTATAATGGACTTTTAAAGCCTCCATAATTTTCCTCCAAGTGACCAAAATGCCAATAGGTGCACGAGGAGGACTATGGAGATGTTTACCAATTTTTTGCCAATTGGAAAATTTTTAAGGACCCTTCCTCTGAATAATTAGGACAATGTAACCACACATAAGCCAATAATGTAGCAATAGGTTTCTTTTTTATGGGAGAGCCCTTTAAAATAGCAGAATATTTAGAAGAAGAAGCGACTAGCTCTCTCAATTCCTTCAGATGCTGCGTCTGCTGTTGAGACAAGCCTCCACCCATACTTACTAAAGTCGAGACCGTCTCTCAGATCCGATGATGTGCAATTTGCTCAGGCGCCTGGCGATGCACAGCTCCCACCGAGCTGATAAGATATGGGCGCGTCACTGCGTATCCCCCTTAGGGAATCACGTCGGGGTCACCAGAATGCGGTATCTGCTATCCCGCATCAGATGGGCGCCTCATGAGAGGGAGCGAAGGAGGAAGAAACGACAAGAGATGAGGTTTCTCGGGATGAGTGCGCCCCGAATGTCTTGGCACACGCTCTTTTATTATGCTTCTTCACAGGGGGGTGAAATTTTTCAGAGCCCAAGTCAAACAGGGTATTCAAGATTTACAATAGCTCAGGTCAGTTAAGATACCAGGTTAAACAGGATGTGTGTGATTTACAACAGTTCAGGTCAGTTAGGATACCAGGTTAACAGGATGTGTGTGATTTACAACAGTTCATGTCAGTTAGGATATCATTCTGTATTGACAGTTGTTTATCTCCCCGTCCCTTGTCCGTGCCTTGAAAAGATCACTGAAGAGACAGAAGTCTAATGTTTACACGTGAATGATACAATGTTGCAATGCTTGAATGATACATAGTTGCAATGATACATAGTTGCAATCACATGAATGATACATAGTTACAACACCCGTTATCGGACACCAGGATGTCAGGCAACCCATGGGTTGCAAAGAGTCTATTTAGGATCTTGATCACTGCCTCGGAAGTTGTGGCCATCACACGATGAATTTCTAACCAATTGGAGTATGCATCGACTGTCAGCAGGAAGGTATATCCTTTGATTGGCCCTGCGAAATCCAGGTGGATTCTGGACCAGGGTCCACGTGACGTATCCCATTCAGTAGGCATGGCTTTTGGTGGGGCGTTGCTGGCTTGCTGGCAATTGGCACACGCTTTGACCCACTGCTCGATTTGCCGGTCCATGCCTGGCCACCATGCGTAGCTTCATGCAAGCGCTTTCACCCGCACGATGCCGGGGTGGCCCTTGTGCAGAATTTGTAGCAGCGTCTTCCAGAGTCGTTCTGGGACAACGACTCTATCACCCCAGATGACACAGCCTTTTTGGGAAAAAAATTCAGTTTGTCTTGCTTTAAACGGCGCGAAGTCATCTGGGACTTGGTCCAATGGCCATCTGCATTCTACCCAGCCTAGGACTCGAGCTAGGGTGTGGTCTCATTTGGTTTCTCTCGCAATGTCTCGGGTGGTCATAGGCGGTGAGTGGAGTGTTTTGATCTGCAACATGGTTGCCGTTGGTGCCGGATCGTCGAGAGTCTCTGGAAGCGGTGCTCGGCTTAATGCGTCGGCGTGGGGAATGGTTTTCCCTGGGCGGTATTGCAGGCGATAATTATAAGCAGCTAGGAATTCTGACCATCGGGTCATTCTAGGGATAATATGTAGGGGGTTGGCTTGTGTCCGGCTATTATCCCTAGCAACGGTTTGTGGTCAGTTATAATGGTAAATGTCCTTCCATACACATATTCATGAAATTTCTTTACAGCTGAAAGGATTGCGAGAGCTTCTTTATCAATTTGTCCATAGTTCCGCTCTGCTTGTGAAAGAGTCTTCGAAAAGTATGCAACAGGGGCTTCGTTCCCATTAGGCAGTACATGACTCAAAATGGCGCCCACCCCAAAGGGTGAGGCACCACAGGTTATAACTAATGGTAAAGTCTCGTTATACTGCATAAGTACAGAATCAGATGTGAGCAATTTTTTTACATTCCGGAATGCTTGTTCTTCCCAGTAACCCCATACCCACAATGCTTTTTTATCTAATAACCGGTGTAACGGTTCAGCAACAGTCGCCTTGTGCGGTAAAAATACATTATAGAAATTAATGAGGCCTAAGAATGCCTGGAGATCGGCCTTGTTACGTGGCCTGGAAGCATTTTTTATCACCTTTAATTTACTTTCGGTAGGGTGAATGCCCTGGCTATCAATCCGATACCCTAGAAACTCAACACTGTCAGTATATAAGTGACATTTATTTTTTTTCACCTTAAGTCCTGCCTCTTGGAATTTTTTAAGAACACATTTCAAACGATCCTGCAAGATTTTTTTTGGTAGGGGCTGCAATTAATACATCATCAAAATACGGAACCACGCCCTTGATTCCCTGTAACAACCTTTCCATGAGGCTTTGGAATATCCCCGGGGCTACACTAACCCCAAATTGCAATGAGTACATTTAAAAGCACCTCTGTGTGTTACAATTGTTTGGGCTTGGGCCGTCTTTTCATCCACTGGTAGTTGTTGATAAGCTTGAGCTAAATCTAATTTAGCAAAAACCTTTCCGCCCCCCAAGGAATGGAGGAGGTGCTGCACCACCGGAACTGGATACGCATTCTGCTGTAGGGCGTGGTTTAAAGTGGCCCGGTAGTCCCCACAAATTCGGATTGACCCATCTGGCTTAATGGGTGTTACAATAGGGGTTTCCCATGGAGAGTGATCGATGGGCTTCAACACCCCTTGAGCAATTAGCTTGTCGAGTTGTTCGTCGATCTTAGCTTTAAGAGCGAATGGAACTCGACGGGGCTTCAAGCAAATTGGGGCTACTTTTGGATTTAGACTAAATGAGATTGGGGTCCCCTTATACTCGCCTAAACGGTCTGTGAAGACGTCGCTGAACTCAGAAATAAGGTCTTCCTCCCACTCACAACTACCGACTCGGTTCATGTCGGCCACTTCGATGCCGAGTGGCGTGAACCATTGGAGGCCTAATAGACTAGGCCTATCTCTATCGATGATTGTTAGAGATAAGTACGCTGTATGCTTTTTGAAGGAGACTCAGACTCGGCAGGACCCGACCACGGGGATTCGATTTCCTTGGTAGTCCTTGAGGATGAGGCGTTGAAATTGGAGGTCTTGGCGTTGGATTGTGGGGATAAGTTGCTTGAGTGTCTTCCAAGACACCATCGAGAGGGATGATCCCGAGTCGACCTCCATGTGGCAAGGCTGGTTCTTGATGGCTACCATGACTCAAATTTTCTTAGTGTCCAAAACTGAGGCGTGATTTATAGTGATAGTATGGTGAGCCTTTTCTTTTTGCAAAGCTCGATTTCTGTAGGAGTGGTTTACTGGTTCTCGCCTTACAGGACAGTTTCCTGTCGATTGGCAATAGTTGGCCCCTTTTGAGGCCTGGCTGGGTCCTGGTAAGCTGCGGCAGACCCGGCTGATGTGGCCTAGTTTCCCGCACTCATGGCAGAGTGCGTCGCGGAATTTGCATTCGGCCCTGGCATGGTTTGCTCCACAACCAGCGCAAGGGCGTAAGGGCTTAGGGCGAGGGTCCCGGTCGGACCGCAGTCGATGGACCCCTTCTTTGTCACTGTCTGATGATGAAGAGAGATCCTCGTGGTGTGTTGTTGAAAGCTGCCCTTCTGAGTTGGGTAAGATTTCGCCGGTCGGTTGTGTTGCCGGAGTGCGGCTTTGCCGTAATTGTGCAGCTGACTTTTTGGTCGCCTCAGCAGCCGTGGCTTCAGTGATGGCATCAGCAAGGCTGATGTCGCCTTTCGCCATCAGCTTGCTTTGCACGCCTAGTGCATCTAATCCCATAATTACTCGGTCTCTTAGTGCTTCTTCTAAATCAGCGAACCCGCAGAGGCCCCCTAAATTCCGGAGGTCCACCACGAAATTGGCCACGCTCTCTCCTTTTCTCTGGTTTCTCTGATAAAACTCGCATCTCACGAGTGTAGGCACAGTTGGCGTGTAATTGTCTCTCAGGATGGGTTCGAAGTCGTCCCAGCTCATGGCTTTCACTTCTCGAGGTTTGGCGAGTGCTTTAGCCATTTTAAATACAGCTGGGCTACAGTGCGTCAGGAACAGTGCCCGCTTCTTTGCTGGTGTGGCGTCCTTCAAATTATTTGTCTCAAGAAACATTTGGAAGCGATCCATGTAGGATTCCCAATCCTCTTGGTTTGGATCGAACGGAGAGGGTGGTACGATGCCGCTGGACATAGTTCCGTTGTTGGCGTCATCTTTCACGTGCTCGGTGTTGCTTCCTGGCTTCTTAGGTTCAGACGTCTCCAAATCCCACCTTCGTCGCCAGTGTTAAGTACTTGGACATGGGTTGGAGTAAATGGAGACAGCCTTTGAATGTGAACTTTCAGCTCTTTATTGCATAGTGACTTCTCAAAACAATAACAGTGAACTCTGCCTTATATAGGCAAACCTTGTGAGAATTGTCCAATAGCGAGCTATGAACGCTAGCTCTTTAAACCAATAATAATCCTCTGTTAAAGGCCAATCGGATTCCTATGAACAAACCAATCCGATCTGGCCACCTAACAGCCAATCAGAAGTGCAGGGCCAGAACCCTGCACTTTACCTCAAGCTCATACTTTATTAACTATGGTACATACACAACACCTCTTCCCCCTGGCTTCTTAAATTACACAACAAGAACAACTGGACACAAGGAAAGTTTTTTCCCCAAACGCCATCAATCTGATAAACAATAATTCCTTCAACATTGTCCAACTATTTACAAAGTCTGCATTATTATTACTATTAACCTTCTCATCACTCCTTATCATCCCCTCCCACTTGTGACTGTATGGCTGTAACCTTATTGCTGGTATACAATTGTCATTGACTGTTTTCTAGTATGATTTGATTGCTTATGGTACTCTCTGACTAAGTGTTGTACCTTGTGATTCTTGACTCTTGATGGATGTATCTTTTCTTTTATGTACACTGAGAGCATTTGCACCAAGACAAATCCCTTGTGTATCCAATCACACTTGGCCAATAAAGAATTCTATTCCATTCTATTCTATTCTATTCTGTTCTGTACTGTACTGTTCTGTTCTGTTCTGTTCTATTCTATTCTATTCTATTCTATTCTATTCTATTCTATTCTATTCTATTCTATTCTATTCTATTCTAATGAATCCCATTACTAATTTTGCTGGTCTTCCAGTTTTTGTTCCTTTTTCTCAATATATTGTTTAGAAAAAGTTGGAAAGATCCTTTCCAAGCTAATTTACATGAAAGCTGGGCATGACCACTGAAGCAAAAAGAAAGATAGAGAAAGCTCGAACAGCATTCATGACATAAGCCTAAGATTGAAAAATCAGGCTTGTCAGATGCTACATCTTTTCTGTCCTTCTCTACAGAGTTGGTCTCTGACTGAAAGCCACTTGAAGAGACTAGAAGCATTTGAAATGTGGCTTTACAGGCAGCTGTTACGTATAAGTTGGGCTGACAAAATCAGAAATGAGGAGGTGATAAGCCGCCTGGGAAAGCCAAGGGAAATCATCAAAAAATAAAAAAAGCAAAAGTTAGAATATTTCAGACGTGGGGTGCATCACCCTGAAAAATACAGCATACTTAATCCTCCAAGCCAAACGAGGTCCAGGCAGAAGAAGAACATCGTGGCTTCAATATTTAAGAGACTGGTTTGGACAAAACTCAGCAGCACTTTTCTTGTGTGACTGTTGATAAAAATGGGATTGCCAATATGTTTCCCAACATCCAATGGATATGGCACAAGAAAAAGAAGAATATATTGTTTGAACGATCTGCTCAGTTTTCCATTGTGCTCCTTGTCCCCAATGGAAACCTCTTGCCAGACTTCCGATATCGATGTAGAGAACTCAGAATTTCATTGTCAGCATGACAAAGACTCAACAGTCTCTGGACATGCTGGTAGCAGCTGCAGAGTCACAGTTTTCACTGAGATGCCAGGCTTTGTATCAAAATAAAAATCTTCCCTTTCCTTTCTCTTGCACTACAGGGTCTTGCTACACTTAAAAATACCCCTATTTTCACAGGCCCTTCTGTGCATGGTGATTTATATATTACAGGGAACCCTTTATTCCAAAAACAGAGAGATGGGTTTTTTAATAAAAAAAGTTTTTTTTTTAACAACAAACATAAACATAAAACAACACATAAACCTTTCTTTCAATTATACAGTGTGTTGGTTGGTACATATTTCTTGTGCACAAAATCTATGGTCTTTTCCTCATAGATTTAAGTTTACATTCATATTAAATTTGTCAACTTTACATGTCATATTATTATTACATCCAGAGAAAGAGATGTTGATTAAGCTGGTTAATCCCTTGATGATGGATTTGGCTTGTTTAATCAGGGAGAAGCAACCTTTTACCAATCATAAATTATGCTTGCTGCTTTTTCAGCTTATTGGTTAGGATAAGGAAATTCATACGAAAATTTCAGAAATGAAAAGAGAGGAAGGAAGAGAATTTGTCAACATTATCAGGTAGACCAGACCAGGAAACACCACTCAATAACAAAGTTGGAAGGGACCTTGGAGGTCTTCTAGTCAAACCCCCTGCTCAAGCAGGAGACCCTATACCATTCTGAATATATGGCTATTCAGTTTCTTCTTGAAGACCTCCAGTGATGGAACACTGACAACTTCTGGAGGCAAGCTGTTCCAGCTGATTAATTGTTCTGTCAGGAAATTTCTCCTTATTTCTAGGTTGGTTCTCTCCTTGATTAGTTTCCATCCATTGCTTCTTGTCCAGATGAAGCAATTCTAATTTGCTATAAAGCTACAACAAGAGAATCTTGCAAGTGAGAAAGTACAATTCTCCCACCGTCTCCCTTACAGAACTGAGAAAGAACTAGGTAGGATCCCTTCCGGTTCTCTTTTTCCATCCATTATATATAAGGTGACCAACTTTTTTACAATGAGAAGGAGGACACAAATAAATTGAAGAAGAAAAACAAAACCACTTGCACTTGGTGCACTCTCTCAAAACAATTCTCCTCTGTGGAGCACATGCATCTCATAATCGCATCTCGCCGCACTGGACCAAGCCTTGACGAATCGCCATGTCAAATACTAATACGTCACATCACACACAACGGATTGGATGGGCATTGATCAAATATGGAGATTTACAGATTAGTCTTCAAATATCAAAAAGGAGGACATGTAGGAGGACACTTTTCGAGAGAGGACAGAACTTACAAAAGAAGGACTGTCCTCCCTAAAGGAGGACGGTTGGTCACCTTATTATATATCTGTGGGCAATGTTATCCCTTATCTCAGCATTTCCTAGGCAATATCTCTTCTCCCTATTTCCCAAGGTCTCTCCCACATATCATTACACCATCCTTGGAAAAAAAAATCCACCTCCCCATCCATTCTATTAAAAACCGAGAGCTTCAGTATGTATGAAGTGAAGACGAGTGAGACTATTACAATGTTAAAAAGGTAAACTATTGTACAACCTATACACAATATGAGCTAGGTAATATATTGTTATTTCTACATTCATTTGGGATCTGTTATTATTTCTATGTTGGTCTCTGTGTGAGAGACAGTTCAACAATCTTAGTAGCTGACAAATTGAATGTACATTCAATTTTGCAGCTACTGAGATTGTTGGATGAACAGGCAGAAAAACAGGCAGGGAAGTGATTGAAGTCTAGAAAATGGGTCCAGGGAGTGGGCTTCAAAAAATTTAGCAACCAGTTATCTGACTGGTTACTGGGTGGCTGTGGCCGTGGTGGGTATGGCCTAGTTGGCCTCCTGCACCATGTGGGGGACGTGCATTTTTACCCTTCCTGGGCTCTGGTGGCTTTCCTCAAAGCACTAGAAGGTCAAAAATGGCCTCCCTAGGCTCTGGAGGTTCTCTGGAGGCTGGAAATTGGCCTGTTTTGGCCTTCCAAAGCCTCAGAACAGAGGTCGTATTCAGCAGGTTCTGACCAGTTCTGTAGAACTGGTAGTGGAAATTTTGAGTAGTTTGGAAAACCGGGAAATACCACCTCTGACTGGAGATTTTACAGTATCTTTCCCCTGCCACGCCCACCAAGCCAGGCCCATGGAATCAGGAGTAAAAAAAAATTGAATACCACCTCTGCTCTGGGAGGCCTGTTTTCCCTCTCCTCAGGCTCCGGAAGCTTTCTGGAGGCTAGAATGGGCCCATTTCCAGCCTCCTGAAGCTTCTGGGAGGCCCGTTTTTCACCCTCCCCAAGCCTCGACATGGGCTCTGCACTTTCCTGGGATCCAAAATGGGCTCTTTGGAGACTCCTGGGAGGGATGGGATAGGGTCGGTGGGAACAGCCAGTCATTGCAACTACTGAACCGGTGTGAACCAGTAGCAGGTCACCCTGAATGGGCGTCTTGTCAGTCAACAGGAGTGCTGATTTACCACTAGCTTATCAAGTATTGGTACTTAGGACTGATATAAGCAAACAACAGCCAGCCATCAACTCCCTAATCAACATTCCAGAAGCCACACACAACAGGCACCATATAAATACTACACACAGAACAGCCCAAACCACACACTCTGCTAGAGAGAAGTTCCCTGAAGATGGGCTCCAGCATGAGTCCAAAAGCTCAGAAGACAAAACCTCTGGTCTCAGTGACTGACCCAAATTGGATCCTGTAACATTATCCTGGGACACATATATTCACATGAGGCTGTATTCTAGCATTCATAAATATTGCATTACTTTTAGGCTCGCTAGCATTACTCGCACCCAGTTATTAAAAGAGAGATTCTGTGATATCTTACAATATTTTATTTATGACCATTTATTTGCCATCCTTCTAGTTTCAATGTAACTCTGAGCTTTGTTTATTTTATAGTAGTGAATTCATGGGTAAACCACTGACTATTGATAAATATGAAACTTAAGACTGAATTCCTGGGTCTTAGTTTGCAGTTTTAGATTGCATTTTTCTTTTGTTGGGTTTCTTTTTTAAGATAAAACATTGTTTTATTAGAAAAAAAAAATTAAAGATATTCAATCATTAAAAAAGACTTGGCCAAAGTAAAGAAAAAGATTGCTTGATTCAGAGGAAAGAAGCAGATGAAGGCTGCAGGGCAGAAAATCCTCAACCTTCATTGTTACTGCAGAATATTTGTCAGTTCCTTCACAAGTGTGTTCTTTCCTTTGTTAGCAACAACATCTATCTCACAATATTCTTGAGTCAGTTTACAAACAAAAAAGTGCTAACATCCAATTATGCCCAGAACAAAAGCAGCAAACGAAATCCGCAGGTTGTGCTTTTAATGTTAAGGGGAAAAAAAAAAAAACCCACAAGAAATCAGCAAGAAACATCACAGAGAAATCCCCCAGATACAATTGGAACCATCCAAGATATTTACAGGGCAGCAAAGGAACAATTGCTCTGGGACTGTGGGACCCAACCACAGGGGGCAAAAAAAGTCGATATGGCAGATGCAATCAAGCAGTTGAAGCCTCACTCCTATCTGCATTAAACATGCAACAAACTAAAAAGAAAGAGAGTGTCAGCCACAGCATATGATCTTTATATACTTTTGTTGCTCTCTAGCCCCATCTAATGGCTGGAGGGACAAATACCAAGTATATTGTTTGAAGCTGACCCCACCTCATTACCCATCAGCCCACATTCTCAAAACAAGTGCACACTAGGAAGCCATATTCCATTTCCTTTAGCATTTGGAGAAGGCAAAAGCACAAAGAAGAATCCATCTTAATCACATGGTCATCCAAGGAGAAACCCACATCCCACGCACAGAGCTTCACTGGTGAGATTTAGATAGCTCGTATTTATTAATTTTTGTGTTCAGCAGTACCTCAATACTGCCTATCTTGTATTTGGTTTCATTGTATGTATTCCTATTGTCCTCAGTTTCACAATATCCTGTTCTTTCAATAAAGCATTCAGATTTATGCACATGGTCTGTTTCATTGGAGGATAGGTGGGTTTAGCTGTATGTCAAGCTGCATACAGACTAACTTGTGCTGAGGACAAAACACAGTGAGAGGCTTTTGAGTGTGTGTGGAGTTATAAGTCATCCTGCTCGATTTTATTGGTCCCCTTTCCTGGCACCCTCTGGAAAGACATCTCATGGAAAGATCTCTTTGAAAATATAGTTGACTATTCAAAGTGAGTGCTCATAGATGGAAGGTTAATATTTTAAGATGTCATTCTAAACAGCTACAATATTCAACAATTATTCCTCTGTATTTATTTATATTCCACCTTTATTTTATTCACAAATATGTGAATAAACGTGTCACGCAAAGCAGCTGAGGTTGAAAAAGCAGGAAATAAAGGTCAGGTAAGAGCCCGGGTGGGCGAGTGGGCCAAACAGCAACAAACACAGAACTGGTTCAGGGTCTACTGCTTTTCAGAGCTACCAGTTCTACAGAACTGGGCAGAACCGGTAGCATCCCGCCCCTGATCTGGGTTCAGTTCCAAGTGGGAAGAAAGCCACTGGAAACATGGTGACTGCTTGGAAAGGTGGTTTAATGGTGGACAGGACCACAGGGTCCTGGCAAAAAAAAGGACATGGGTGAAAGAGGGAGGGAGATCTAGAAAACCTAGAACTACGCTGCCTTTAGTCCAATCTAAGTATATAGTACATAAAATTATACATTCCAATGTCCTACCTGTCAATGAATACTTCAGCTTCAACCATAACAATACAAGAGCAAACAATAGATACAAACTCAAGGTAAACCGCACCAAACTTGATTGCAGGAAATACGACTTCAGCAACAGAGTGGTCAATGTCTGGAATACTCTACCTGACTCTGGTTTCTTCCCCAAACCTCAAAAACTTTAACCTTAGACTGTCTACTATTGACCTCACCCCTTTCCTAAGAGGTCTGTAAGGGGCATGCATAAGCGCACCAACGTGCCTACCGTCTCTGTCCTATTGATTCTTTTTATTTTTCATATATGTATCCATTTCATGTATTCATAACTATGTTTACACTTATACCTATTATCTTGTAAGCGATTGACAAATCAAATAAATAAATAAATAAATTTATAACCTCTGTTGGGCTTTGAACTTGCTTTCTGTTCCTGTGGCAAGAAATGTATCCTGATTGGTTGTCAGACTACCATGGGGCCATGCAGGGGTAACTTTGTAGATTGTCTTGAGCCCCAAGCTTCGTTGAGTCTTGCTGGGTGATGTAATCTTTTCCGGTGGCATGTGGTGAGATGGGTAAAGGGCTAATCCTATCATGTCCTGAGGTCCACGTCTTCATCCCATCACCCTGGAGCTGAAGGTCTTTTGTGTTGTTAATAAGATGCCCTTTGTCTTTCTGGGGCTATTAACAAAGGCAGGGGCTGCTTTCCAAGAGCATGTTTCTCCTTTTCTCATCCTGGGAGGTATAATATTTTGCCTTTTAAATATTTCCTAGAATATTTCATTTTTCTAGGAGAAGGGTGGGTGCTAACTTTCTACAGTAGAAAGGAAAATGAACAGTTATAAGTTGAGGATTACCTGTACAAATGTATGCCTTTACTCCATTTATACCTTAGGATAACGGAATAACAGTGGTAGGAGGGACCTTGGAGGTCTTCTCATCCAACTCCCTGCTCAAGCAGGACATCTTATACAGTGGAGAAAGTCCAGAAATATTTCACAAGAAGAGTTCTCCACTCCTCTACTCGTTGCAGAATACCTTATGGCACCAGACTTGAAATTCTAGACCTAGACAACCTAGAACTATGCCACCTTCGGTCCAATCTAAGTATGGTATATAAAATTATATATGGCAATGTCCCACCTGTCAATGAATACTTCAGCTTCAACCATAACAATACAAGAGCACATGGCTTCCGGTTTTTGCGTGGCTTCGGGGCAGCAGGAATTCGCGACTGCTCGTGATTCCTGCTGTGCTAGCTGCCGAGGTACCCCTAATCCAAATGGGTCAGGGGGATATGGCTGCCCTGTAGGGACAGCCGAAGAGAGAGGGGAGCCAGACAGGGGCTTGGGGCTGTCGCAGACCCCCTCCTCGTCCTGAAAAACCCCTTTTTCCCAAGGCGGTGGAGCGGCGGTCAGCAATGGCCGCCATGAAGAAGTCTGCAACTGGGTAAGATCGTGCTGGAGGAAGCAAGAAAAATGAAAGTGCTGGCTGAGCCGGGTCAATCAACATCCTTTAAATTCGCTGGAACTGAGCTGTCTGAATTGCTGGAGGATACATTGTATCCCTAAGAAGATCGAAAGCGGCGGAGAAGCTGTTAAAGGGAACTTTTTTTTTTCTTCACTCTCCCACCCCATGAAAAAAGCAGAAGAAGATTTGAAATTTGTTTGGGCACTGAAGGTGAAATATTCTGAAAGTTGCTTGGACATTGGACTTAAAAATTTAGGAAATTGGAAAACCCTTATTAGAGGTATGGATTTCTGATCATTTAAAAATTGATGTTGCAAGTGGGAAGGGAGTGGAAAAATATTGGAGCAGAGGTGGAAAAAGGAGGAGATTGCCAAGAATACTAAAAAAAGATATATGGTAATTGGTCCTCTTTGATTAAACAGTAACCCCAGAAAGAGAAATAGAAGAAGGAAGAAAAGTATTAACTTTTGGAACTTTCTTTTTGAATTACTTTTGACTAAAAATACTTGGGTGGTTGTTTTGGGGAAAGTTCCTCTTTTCAGGATGGCATCGCTTGTGGATGAACTAAAGATTGAATATCAAAAATATAAAAAGGATGGAAAAGATACTTTGGGCACTTCATTTCAATTTTTAGAAAAGGCGTTATGTACTTATGAAAAGTTGATTACGCAGCAGAATGACTGGGACAAAGAAGAAGAGGAACAAGAAGCCATCTTTGATGAACAATGGGTTTTTTCCGGGGAGGAGGAGAAAGAGGATAAGAAAAAGGGAATTTTAATGTTTGAAAAAACAACCAAAAGAAAAAAGAAAAATGAGAGGAAAGGTGGATGCAAGGTTAGAAAGCAAAGGAAAGGGAGTAAGAAAAGGGAAGAGGAGAGACAAAGGGGTAAAAAGGGCAAGGAGAAGAATAGGCAAGAGAGAAAGGGGGGGAGGAGAAGCCTCAATGGGGGGAAGCAAGATCTAAAGAAAAAAAGCTTATTTAGAGACAATGGATGAATCTAATCAAGGATAAAAGGGGGATTCTGAAAGGTATATAAGATTGTGTTTTTATATGTGTATTTAGAGTATAAAATTTATTGTGTAAATTTAGAATTTATTAAACAGAATCCCAAGATAAATTAAGTGTTATATGAAGTACTTTTATGTTCGGGTAAAGGCGTCACTCCAAATAGTGTATAGGAGAAGTACAGTAAAAAAAAAAAGATGAATGGATAGTTGGAAATAGAACAGACAAAGAATGTTATTGAAAATGGTTATAAGCTGTTATGCTTTGATTGTTTGTACACTGTTTTTGTAAAATTAATAAAATTGGTTTATAAAAAAAAGAAAAGAAAATGATAACAAGATAGGGAAGGATATATAAAATGAATATGATGTTTGAATTTGTGCCTGTGTGAAGAGTTTTAACCCGGGATCAGGCAGCCTTCAGAAAAGATGTTTTAGTTTATGTTTTGTGTATTGTGTTTGTAAAATTAATAAAATTTGTTTAAAAAAAACCAAAACAATACAAGAGCACACAACAGATACAAACTCAAGGTAAACTGCACCAAACTTGATTGCAGGAGATACGCCTTCAGTAACAGAGTGGTCAATGTCTGGAATATTCTACCTGACTCTGTGGTTTCTTCCCCAAACCCCAAAAACTTTAACCTTAAACTGTTTACTATTGACTGCACCCCTTTCCTAAGAGGTCTGTAGGTGTGTGCATAAGCGCACCAACGTGCCTACCGTCCCTGTCCTATTCTTTCTTTCTTATATGTATCCATTTTATGTATTCATAACTATATTTATTACTTATAATTGTTATCTTATAATCGCTTGACAAAATAAATAAATTAAAAAAATAAAATAAAATAAAACCTCTAGTGGATGAAACATTTACAACTTCTGAAAGAAGTAGAGATAAAAGGGACACTCACTGGATAAAAAATGTCCTGAGAAGAAAGTAGAAAGAAGGGCCTTCAATAAGCATGTTTTTTCCCTACTTTCTTTGAGTCTGTAAAAGGTCCTGGTGCTACTTCTGAGAAGGTTCTTAACCCATCACACCACTTCTGGTGGAGGTATCTACAGAAAAATAACAGATGATGACCTCAGAGGCTCCCTGATCCTCAAAAATGTAGATTAAGAGGAGGAGGAAGATGGCACCAGAAGGGCCAATATTTGGAAGTACAAAATATAGCACAGGACTGAATCAAAATATAATGTATTTTCTATTAATAAAGGAAATTTGGTTATCTAATGATTTCTTTGGGCTGTATCCTCATGCTTACTTTTGGAAGCAAGCTCAGGTCTAGAATTTAGCTATTCCACCACCAACATTTCTGCAACAGAAACCCTACAAAGGAGAATTTCAGGAGAATAAAAGTGCTTCTGCCTACCAGCATCCATAAGTAATTCATTTATATATATATATATATATATCTTTGGTTATTCGGGTTTTCTCCCACGTAAGATTGGAAGTATCTAGGCAACATTTCGATGAAGTCTCATTCATCATCTTCAGGCTTGGTCTTCAGCTCTGTGCCTCTCAGAGTGATGTGAGCTTGCAGCTGCTTCTTCCTTGCACGACCACGAACTCGAAGCCAAACAGCAAGATCACAGCTGACCAGCTCAAATCCCCCAGCAACTAAGACTAACCTGAGCACAAACAAGCCCCCACTTGAACAGAACACGCCTCCAGCCAATCAGAACACAGCCAACCCCTCAACCAATGAGAACACCCCCCCACCCAATCAGAACACAGCCAAGCCCCCACTCAATCAAGTCACACCCCCACTAGCAGTTAAAAGGAAGAAGCAGCTGCAAGCTCACATCACTCTGAGAGGCACAGAGCTGAAGACCAAGCCTGAAGATGATGAATGAAACTTCATTGAAACGTTGCCTAGATACTTCCAATCTTACACGGGAGAAAACCCGAATAACCAAAGATCCACATACAAATACCCGCGAGAATCTCAGAAAATAAATACACACACACACACACACACCTGTTTTTGTATGTGTGTGTGTGTTTTTTCTGAGGTTTTTGCAGGTATTTGTATGTGGATCTTTGGTTATTCAGGTTTTTTCCCACGTAAAATTGGAAGTAACTTGGTGTACTTATATATTTATTTCTAGGATTTGGGTGGAGACCACCAGTACATTCTTCAGCCTCTAATTTAGTTTGGGAAATTGAAGAAAATAAAAAAGAGGAAAATAATCACGAACATGAAGAAAACAATCCTTGATTTGGGGAGATTTTCTTTTCTTTAATTGAGAATGATCTGTGGAGTCCTTGGGATCATCAGTGTTGTGAATTAATAAAAGTATTTGAATAAAGATTATTAAGAGCTTGAAGTAAAGTGCAGGGTTCTGGCCCTGCACTTCTGATTGGCTGATAATAGCGACATCGGATTGGTCCATTCAGGAGAATCTGATTGGCTATTAACGAGCCTCTCCCATTGGTTAACGGAGCTAGCGCTGTGTTTTCATTGGTTAAATACTCAAGAGCTTGCCTATATAAAGGGGGCCGTTGCGGCCATAGAGCTGAGCTGTTACACATGTAAATAAAGAGTTTGAAGTTCACTGTTTCACCGGCTCGTCTCCTCCTTAGCGCCCATGCACAGAACTTAACACTGGTGACGAGGATGGGATTTGGAGATGTCAGAGCTGACTGAACGACGAAGAATGATAACCGAGCACATGGCTGAAACGCACCAACGGCGGAACCATGTCCGGCGGCGTCATACCACCCGCTCCATTCGACCCGGCGCAAGAAGACTGGGACTCATATATGGATCATTTCCAGATGTTTCTGGAGACCAACAATTTGAAGGATGCCACTACTGGAAAGAAATGGGTGGTATTCCTAACTCATTGCAGGCTGACCATATTCAAGATGGCCAAGGCACTAGTGAAACCGGCAGAAGTAAAGTCTATGGACTGGGACATCCTTGAACCCCTGCTGAGGGCCCACTATGCACCGACTGTGCCAACGCTTGTTAGAAGGCATGAATTTAACCAGAGAAGTCAGCGGAAGGGCAAAAGTGTTGCTGATTTCATAGTGGATCTCTGGAATCTGGGAGGCCTATGTGAGTTTGCCGACCTAGAAGAAGCCCTGAGAGACCGAATAGTTCTGGAATTAGATGCTCCAGGCACACAGAGTAAGCTGATGGCAAAAGGCGACATTAGCCTTAAAGATGCCATCGCTGAAGCTACTGCAGCAGAAGCAACCAGGAAGTCGGCTGCCCGAATGCGTCGCACCCACGCCCCACTTCGGCAACTCGCCCACGAAATTTCACCTCAGTCAGAAGGACAGCCTACGACAGCCCACCACGAGGACCTCGAATCGTCATCAGAAAGCGATGAAGAAGAGGTCCACTGACTTCGGTCCGAACGAGACCAACACCAGAAATCGCAGTACCAATGCACTGGTTGTGGAGCAAGCCACCCCCGGTCAGAATGCAAATTCCTCGACGCGCTCTGCCATGTGTGCGGGAAAAGAGGCCATATCGGACGGGTCTGTAGAAGCAAGCTAGGACCCAGACAGCCCTCAAGGGGGGCTAACTATCACCAACTGACAGGAAGCCATCCTGTAAAGTGAGAACCCATGAACCACCAATGGAACAACCACTTCTACAGAAACAAAACCCTAAACCACTCAACCAAACGAGAAGAGGCTCACCAAACGATCACGATTGGTCACGCCTCATCTCTTGATGCCAAGAAGATCTGAGTGAAAGTGGCCATCGAAAATCAGCCCTGCCTGATGGAAGTTGATTCAGGATCGTCCCTCTCGATGGTTTCCTGGAAGACCCTCAAGCAGCTCATCCCTACTGTCCAGTGGCAAGACCTTAGATTCCAAAGACTCATACTCAAAGACTATCAAGGAAATCGAATTCCGGTCGTTGGATCCACCCGAGTCCGGGTATCGTTTAAGAACCGTACAGCATTCCTACCCCTGACTGTAATCGACAGGGATCAGCCTAGTTTGTTAGGCCTTCAATGGTTCGCTCCAATCGGAATTGAAGTAGCCAGCATTCACCGAACCTGCAGCAGCGACTGGGAAGAGGACCTCGTCCAAGAATTCCAGGACGTCTTTGCAGAAAAACTAGGCGAGGACAAGGGGACCCCGATATCATTTAACCTCAATCCCGAAATAGCTCCCATCCGCCTTAAGCCTTGTCGAGTTCCATTTGCCCTTAAACCAAAGATTGACGAGCAGCTTGATAAATTAATAGCCCAGGGTGTGTTAGAACCAACCAATCACTCTCCCTGGGAAACCCCAGTCATGACACCCATCAAGCCGGATGGATCGATAAGAATTTGTGGGGACTACCGAGCCACCCTGAACCACGCCCTTCAACAAAACGCTTACCCGGTACCGGTGGTGCAACACCTCCTCCATTCCCTGGGGGGCGGAAAAGTCTTCGCTAAACTAGACTTAGCCCAGGCATACCAACAACTGCCTGTAGACAAAAAACGGCAGAGGCCCAAATGATCGTTACGCACCAAGGTGCGTTTAAATGTAACCAACTCCAGTTCGGAGTAAGTGTAGCGCCGGGAATCTTTCAAAGTTTGGTGGAAAGACTATTACAAGGGATAAAAGGCGTTGTCCTATATTTTGATGATGTGTTAATCGCTGCCCCGACTTGGAAAATACTAAAGGATCGCCTGGGATTGGTTCTCCAGAGATTTAAAGACTCAGGTCTCAAAGTTAAAAAAAACAAATGTCAACTATGTACGGATCGTGTAGAATTTTTAGGATATTTAATTGATAGTCAAGGCATTCACCCCACTAATAGCAAACTTAGGGCAATCCAAAATGCCCCAAAACCCTGAAATAAGGCCGACCTCCAGGCTTTTCTAGGCCTTATCAATTTTTATAACGTGTTCCTGCCTCACAAAGCAACTGTAGTCGAACCCCTACATCGTTTGTTGGACAAAAAAGCAACCTGGGTATGGAGACACAGAGAAGAACAGGCGTTTCGACATGTGAAAAATTTATTGACTTCTGATGCTGTTTTGATGCAGTATAACGAGACTTTGCCTTTAACGATCACGTGTGATGCATCACCATTTGGAGTGGGCACCATTTTCAGCCATGTTTTGCCAAACGGTAGTGAAGCCCCTGTTGCCTATTTCTCAAAGACGTTATCAAAAGCAGAACGCAATTACAGTCAAATTGATAAAGAGGCCCTTGCTATTGTGTCTGCTGTTAAGAGATTTCATGAATATGTGTATGGCCAAGTCTTTACTATAATGACTGACCACAAACCTTTGCTGGGAATAATAGCGGGAGATAGGCCAACACCTTATATATTATCTCCCAGAATGACTCACTGGTCAGAATTCTTGGCTGCATATAATTACAAGTTGCAACATTGCCTGGGGAAAGCCATTCCCCACGCCGACGCATTGAGCCATGCACCACTTCCGGAGACCATTGATGACCCCGCTCTGACAGTTACAACACTGCAGATCTAGACACTTCTAACAGCCCGAGATATCGCGATTGAAATGAAACGCGACCCCATTTTAGCACGAGTCCTCAGTTGGGTCGAGCGTGGATGGCCATTGGACCAGGTACCTGATGACTACGTCCCATTCAAGAATCAACAAACGGAACTATTTTCCCAGAAGGGCTGCATTATCTGGGGTGATAGAGTCGTTGTCCCAGAACAGTTACGACGAGCAATACTAAGAACCTTGCATGATGGCCACCCCGGCATCGTGCGCATGAAAGCCCTCGCATGAAGCTACGCGTGGTGGCAGGGTATTGACAAGCAGATCGAGACATGGGTAAAAGCTTGTCCCAAATGCCAGGAAGTAAGCAACGCCCCTCCGAAATCAACCCCGACTGAATGGGAAACACCGAGGGGACCATGGTCCCATATTCATCTAGACTTTGCGGGACCTACCAAAGGACAGACATTTTTATTAACGGTGGATGCCTACTCAAACTGGCTTGAAATCCATGAAATGAGAAATACTACAACCGAATCAGTCATCAGGAAACTAGACAGACTATTTGCAACACACGGATTACCAGACGTTCTGGTATCCGACAACGGGCCCCAATTTACCGTGCTGTCCTTTGAACAGTACCTGGCAGACCGCAGTATTCGCCATGTGCTGACTTCGCCAGCGCATCCTGCGGCCAACGGAAGGGCCGAGCGCATGGTACAATTCATCAAGAAAACATTGCATAAAATGGACTATGGCGATATAGAAGACAAGATTAACCGGATACTCCTTTTGCAGCATATCACTCCGCACAGCATCACCAACAAAACTCCCGCCGAGTTATTGATGGGGCGGAAGCTCCGCTCCCACCTCGACCATCTGCACCCATCATATGAACCTGAAAAACCACACGGATCCAGTGGGAAATGCCGTAACTTCCAGGTAGGCGACTTGGTTTTCACTAGGAACTTTTCGGGCGATCCATTGTGGGTCGAGGCAACTGTAGTCTAAGTAACCGGCCCCAGATTGTACCGTGTGAGATGTCGCGACGATAAAATATGGAAGCGCCATATTGATCAGCTGCATTCAAGGCTACAGTCGAGGATCTCTGACTCCCCTGACTTCCAAACCGAGGGGGGAAGAGATACCGAGGAAGATGAATTTGAAACGGCAGAAAGCTTAAGCGGAAGTAATGACTGCTCAGAGGCAACACGTGAAGAAGGATCGGGGATGGAGGTGAGCTCGCCTCAAGGAGATGCCGAGAACATTTGCGACAATGAAAATTTGAATACTGAACTAGAGGCACCCTCTTCACCAGATAACGTCCTACCCCAACAAGACTGTAGCCAAATACCGGGAGAACAACGTAAATCAAATAGACAATCAAAACAACCTGCCTACCTCAAAGACTACGTGACTGCACCCCTGAAATGGAACCCGGGGGGAAGGGGTGTTGTGAATTAATAAAAGTACTTGAATAAAGATTATTAAGAGCTTGAAGTAAAGTGCAGGGTTCTGGCCCTGCACTTCTGATTGGCCGATAATAGCGACATCGGATTGGTCCGTTCAGGAGAATCTGATTGGCTATTAACGAGCCTCTCCCATTGGTTAATGGATATAGCGCTCCCTGTGTTTTCATTGGTTAAATACTCAAGAGCTTGCCTATATAAAGGGGGCCGTTGCGGCCATAGAGCTGAGCTGTTACACATGTAAATAAAGAGTTTGAAGTTCACTGTTTCACCGGCTCGTCTCCTCCTTAGCACCCATGCACAGAACTTAACAATCAGAGCTAGGTTTTTATTTTTGCAGATGTTTCATTACCAAACAAGGTAACACCATCAGTACTACTAACATGATGAAAAGCGTATGAAAGAAAGTTATGAATATGCCCAACCAGCATCACAGAGCATCCTTCACAACAGAAGCATCAACAAATCCTAAGTCAGTTCATTAATATACCTTGATGACAACACAGCAATTGTAAAAGAAGGATGCATAGCTGTTTGCTAATTACAGCACTTAGAAGAATGAGTATCTGGGTTTGAGGAAATACTGCATATTTACCGATAGTTCTGGTTGTCATGTCCTCTACATGACCCATTGAGGGTTTTTTGGGGGGGTTGTTCCATCAGTTGTAGGCCCCATTAGGTATTAATTTATGAAATGACCTAATGTTTAGATGTTGTAATTTCAGAGGCTATTTCCATCTTTCCGATCGTCAGTGAAAATCAGGGCTTGTGTAAAACACTTTATTTAATTCCCTCTATCATTTTACACCACATTCATGCAAAAAGCTGCATGGGGTTGACTTATCACAATTGAATTCACGGCGGGGAATATAATAGATTTTGTCCTAATAGCCACCTTTGGTGAGGTTTGCAGTGTCTTAAATCTCAAAAAATTAAATTGCTTGTACACAGACCTAAACACACATCACATACAATCACAACTCTTCAATACAACAGCCAAAAAAAAGGCAACTAAACATTGGTGAAATGATTATTATCACAAATGGTGGGGGGAAATCTCTCTTTTTGCAATAAATGCATGTATTCTGTTCAATTAAGTTTTAAATATCAACTCTTTGACACTTACCTATCAGAAGAAATATGCTAAAATGTATCTGAAATGTCTGGCAGATTACATAAGTGTTTGCCTCTATGTGTTTTTGTTGAGGGGAAAAAAGGATAATAACATTATCACTTTTTTTATCAATTTAATATTTAATGCTTTTATTTCGGCTTTCATGAAGTTTATAAGCTACCGAGTATCTCTGTTATTGAGATGGGGGGCAAATTCATTTAAATAAATAATAAACAAATTAAATTAATATACATTTTAAATTTTTTAATGGATTAAAAAAATATTCATATTTGCAATATGAATATTTTTAAAGACAATAATTCTGTGCTTTAGCAAAATGTGCTCCTTTTCAGCATATCATTCATGAAATCCCAAAGGAAATTTCTGGTACCATCCTTTGACTTTAATTTTTTCAATTTGACCTTTCCCCATTTTTTTTAACTTGTAAGTCAGTTTTTTGGCTGGTTCAAAGGTCCAAGCTGTTTTTGATCGTGTGAAATATCTGCCTATATCTTAATCTAAATTGAAATCCTAGCATGAGGCTATGAGAAAGGTTATTTATATCTTATGCTCTTGATTTCTTCACTGTCTATACCATGGCCAGGAATAAACCTTCTTTGTGATTCATACATTCTATAACCGAGCTATGGTTACTCCAATTTTTTGCAACACTGCAAAACGTGATTGGGAAGCTAAATATCAGCATTTATTTTGGTGTCCAGTTTGGTTCTACAACCCAACAGGACAGACACAGACTTCAGAGGATAATTAGGACTGCAAAAAAAGAATTACTACCAACTGCCTTCCATCAGAACCTGTATACTGCACAAGTCAAAAAGAGGGCTGTGAAAATATCTACAGACCCCTCACATCCTGGACATAAACTGTTTCAACTCCTTCCCTCAAAATGACACTATAGAGCACTGCACACCAGAACAACCAGACACAAGGACAGTTTTTTCCCCAAAAGCCATCACTCTGCTAAACAAATAATTCCCTCAACACTGTCCAACTATTTACTAAGTCTGCACTACTATTACTGTTTATCTTCTCATCACTCCTTATCTCCCATCCCCTCCCATTTGTGTCTATCTGACAGTAACTTTGTCGCTTGTATCCTTACGATTTATGTTGACTGTTTCCTAGTATGCTTTGTGTTAAGTCTGGAGCATGGGTGCGAAAGATGGAGACGAGCCAGTAGAAACAGTGAACTTCAAACTCTTTATTTACATACTGTGACAGCTCAGCTCAAAGCTGCTTAAACCTTACTTATATAGGCAACTCATTAACTACTTAACCAATAGCGAACCTGGAGCGCTAGCTCCATTTAACCAATGGGAATGGTCCGTTAATGGCCAATCGGATGCTCCTGAATGGGCCAATCCGATCGTGCCATTAACAGCCAATCAGAAGTGCAGGGCCAGAACCCTGCACTAGACTTCAAGCTCAATGATAACTTTATTGGTATTTATGCATTCACAACACTTTGATTGCTTATTGTACCTTCTGACTATCATTTAATACCTTATGATTCTTGATTCTTGACAAATGTTTCTTTTCTTTTATGTACATTGAGAGCATTTGCACCAAGACCAATTCCCTGTGTGTCCAATCACATTTGGCCAATAACTAATTCTATTCTATTCTTACAGAATGCTGAATAACAGAAATGGAAGGGACAACCCCTATACTAGGGATGTCAAACTCAATTTCATTGAGGGACACATCAGAGTTGTGTTTGACCTTGTGGGGTTGGGGTGTGTGTGGCCAAGGTGAGCATAGCCATCTTGTTGTCACTCATCGAGGCTCCATTTTCAGCCACAATGGCCTCCTGCAGCCCTCTGCCAGTGAAAATGGAGTTTGGGGAGGCCATGCATGGCCCTCCAGTGCTTTTTTTTCGGGACACAACAGTCTCCTGCAATCCTCTGCCAGCAAAAATGGAGCTTGGGAGGGCCACACGCAGCCTCCCCGAGCCCCATTTTTGCTGGCAGAGGGTTGCAGGAAGCCGTCACATCCAAAATGGAGCCTGGGAAGGCCGTGTGTGGCCCTTCTGAGCTCCCTTTTCACTAGCAGGGGCACCATGGAGTGGTCCTTTGTTGTTTCCAGGGCGGGCCCATGGGCCAGATCTGAACACAGAGTTTGACACCCCTGCCCTATACCATTCTGGACAAATGAGTGTCTATTTTATTTATTTATTTGTTTGATTTGTCAATCATTTGCAAAATAATAGGTTATGAGTACATGAAATTGATACATATAAGAAAAATAAATGGAATCAATAGGACAGGGATCGTAGGCACGCTGGTGCGCTTATGCACGCACATTCCCTTCTTAAAAACTCTAGTGACGGAGCATCCACAACTTCTGAAGGCAAGCATTCCACTCATTAATTGTTCTCACTGTCAGGAAAATTCTCCTTAATGTCAGGTTAGATCTCTCTCTGATTAGCTTCCATCCATTTCTTCTTGACCTGTCCTCAGGTGCTTTGGACAATAAGTTGACTCCTGTTCTCTGTGATATACCCTTAAATATTGGAGTTGGAATGAACATTGGAGATCTTCTAGCTCAATCTCTTGCTCTCAAGCAAGAAACCCTATTCCATTCCAGAAAATCGGTTGTCCAATCTCTTCTTGAAAACCTCCAATGTTGGAGCAACTTACAACTTCTGAAGACTAGCTTTTCCATTGATTATTGTTCTTACTGTCAGGAAATTTCTTCTTCTTTCTAAGTTGGATATTTCCTTGATTAGTTTCCATCCATTTCTTCTTGTCCTGCCTTCAGGTGCTTTGCAGAATAGCTTGACTCCTTCTTCTTTGTGGCAACTCCTGAGATATTGGAACACTGCTATTATGTCACCCCTAGTTCTTCTTTTTATTCCATTAGACATTCCCAGTTCCCACAACTTTTCTTTGTAAAGTTTAGCCTCCAAGCCCCTAATCATCTTTCTTGCTCTTCTCTGCACTCTTTCCAGTGAAATTGTGAAATGAAAGACATTCTAGATATCTCTGTTTAGTCTCTCCCTCCAGGCCAGAGGTGGTATTCAGCAGGTTCTGACCAGTTCTTGAGAACCGGTAGTGGAAAATTTGAGTAGTTCGGAGAACCAGCAAATACCACCTCTTACTGTAATAATCTTACCCCAGGAGCATGGAGGGAATGGAGATTCTACAGTATCCTTCCCCTGCCATGCCCACCAAGTCACGCCCACCAAGCCATGCCCACAGAACCAGTAGTAAAAAAAATTGTATCCTACCACTGGTCTCAACATCTTTTTTGTATCTTGATGACCTAACCTGAACACAGTGTTCCAAATGCGGCCTTACCAGTGCAGTATATAAATCAGTACTTGTTAAGTCCTGGGTATGGGTGCAAGAACGGAGACAAGACATCGGATTGTGACTTCAACTCTTTATTTAACAAGAAAGACTGGAGCTCAGAACTGGGCAACATGAGCTCTTTTATAGAGCTTGCTGCCGTCAAACAACCAATGAACTGAGTCTATCGCTTTCTCAAGTGACCAATCAGGGGTTACCGTTAACAGCCAATCAGACTGGCCAAACCTGACCAATCACGACTCGCTATTCATGGACCAATGAGAATTGCAGGATTACAAGCCTGTTGTGAGACGAAGCTGTTTAAGGTTGTAACACTGCGATGGTTTAATCCATAACACCCCTCTCCCCTTGGTTCCGTCTGAGGGGTGGGGTGACGTACTCTCGAAAATAGGCAGGCCGCTTCACCTGTCTGCTCGACCTGCGCTGTTCCACTGGATTCTGTTCTGGTTCTGTTGTCCACTGGGCTGTATAGCGAAGGTTGTAGTTCCAGGTTACCCTCGTCAGCGCTGTCTTCCGGGTTCCCCAGATCCGCCTCCGTCATGATGTCACGTGGTGAGGCCGCTCCCCAGTTTGGTTCTCCCTTGGGTGGCTGTTGGGTTTCGATTTCTTCTTCGTCCTCCTCCATGTTCCTTCCCCCCCCCCAACTGGAGGTTCTGGCGCTAATCTGGAACGGAGTTGGTCTATGTGGCGTTTCCACATCTTACCATCTGCCGTTTGTAGGCGATAGGATCGGGGTCCCGTAAGTTGCGTTATGGTAGCGGGAACCCACAATGGGCCACCTGAGAAGTTTTTCGCAAACATGAGATCACTTTCCTGGAATGCCCGACACTTGCTGCTGGATCCCGGGGGTTGTTCTGGCGTGTAGTTTGGGTGGAGGCAATCAAGATGCGAGTGAAGTTTCTGGCCCATCAGGAGTTCTGCTGGGGTTTTGTTCATGGTGCTGTTTGGGGTTATGTGTTGGATAAAAAGCATTCGGTTTATTCTGTTGTCAATGTTGCCGTGGTCCATTTTATGCAGGGTCTGTTTTACAAATTGAACCATTCGCTCAGCCCTACCATTGGCTGCAGGGTGAGCTGGCAATGTTAACGCATGGCGGATGCCCAGATCTGCCAGGTATTGTTCGAATGGCAGAGCAGTGAATTGGGGGCCATTATCTGAGACGAGGACATCAGGAAGTCCATGGGTAGTGAATAGTTTATTCAGTTTTTTAGTGACTGCGTCTGTGGTGGTGCTTTCCATTTTCTGGACTTCAAGTCAGTTTGAAAAGGCATCCACCATTAAGAGGAAAGTGTGCCCTCTTGTGGGTCCCACAAAATCGATGTGGATACGGGACCACGGACCTCGAGGCGTTTCCCACTGAGTTGGTGGAGTCTTTGGAGGAGCGGGGCGAGTCTCCTGGCATTTACTGCATTGTGCTACCCACGTTTCTATTTGTCTATCTAAACCAGGCCACCATGCGTAACTCCTGGCCAATGCCTTCATGCGCACGATGCCTGGATGTCCCTCGTGCAGCATTTTCAAGACCCTATATTGTAACTTCTCTGGGATTATGACTCTGTCTCCCCATACTATGCAACCCTTCTAGGAGAACAGTTCTGTTTGACGATTTTTAAATGGCTTGAACGTGTCATCAGTTATACCGATCGGCCAACCACGTTCTACCCGGCTGAGGACTCGTGACAAAATAGGGTCCTTTTTTGTCTCTAAGTTTTGTCTCTATGTTTAGAGCAGTTAATGGTGGCGATTTGAGGGTTTCAATTTGTAGTATGGTTACGGTTGGAGCAGGGTCCTCTATAATGTCTGGTAGTGGTGAACGGCTAAAAGCATTAGCATGGGGAATGGTTTTCCCCGGCTGATGTTGCAATCGGTAATCGTAGGCAGCTAAAAATTCTGATCAACGTGTCATTCTTGGTGATAATATATTGGGAGTTTGTTTGTTTCCTGCTAAAATCCCAAGTAGCGGCTTGTGGTCTGTAATTATGGTAAAAGGTCTCCCATATACATATTCATGGAAGCGTTTAATTGCGGATACAATAGCGAGGGCCTCTTTATCAAGTTGACTATAGTTCCTTTCGCTTTTAGATAAAGTTCTCGAAAAGAACGCAATGGGTGCCTCATTTCCATTTGGGAGGACATGGCTTAGGATGGCTCCTACTCCAAATGGTGAGGCATCACAGGTAACCATCAAAGGGAGAGTCTCGTTGTACTGCATTAATATGGCATCGGAGGTTAAAAGGTCTTTTATCTCTTTGAACGCTTTCTCTTCACGACGTCCCCAAACCCAAGGAGCTTTTTTATTGAGAAGTCTATGTAGGGGTTCGGCTACGGTTGCTTTCTGGGGCAAGAAAATGTTATAAAAGTTAATGAGTCCCAGGAAGGCTTGAATGTCTGTCTTATTCCTAGGTCTCGGGACTTTTTTTATTGCGGTTAGTTTTTTCGGTGGGGTGGATTCCCTGTCTGTCGAGAAGGTATCCCAGGAACTCCACTCTCTCTGTGCAAAATTGACACTTGTCTCGTTTTACCCTAAGAACCGCGTCTTTGAATTTCTGCAGAACTTTTCTGAGCCGTTGTGCTAATAATTCTTTAGTGGGGGCCGCTATTAGGACGACATCAAAATAAGGCACGAAGCCTTTTATGCCTTGTAAAAGTCTTTCCATTAAACTTTGGAAAATGCCCGGCACCAAGCTTACTCTGAATTGGAGTCTATTGCACTTGAAAGCGCCTCTATGTGTAACTATTGTCTGGGCTTCTGCAGTTGCTGCATCCACAGGGAGTTGCTGGTACACCTGAGCTAAGTCCAATTTCGCAAATATTTTTCCACCACCCAGGGAGTGAAGAAGGTGTTGAACCACCCATACGGGATAAGCGCTCTTTTGAAGAGCATGATTTGGGGTAGCCCGATAGTCCCCGCAAATTCTTAGCAAACCATCTGGCTTCATGGGCGTTACTATCGGGGTTTCCCAATGGGCGTGGTCAATCGGTTCCAATACGCCGTGGGCTATCAGTTTATCTAGCTGCTCATTGATTTTAGGTTTTAAGGCAAAAGGTACTCGACGGGGTTTAAGCCGAATGGGAGCAACATTGGGGCTGAGATTAAACGATATAAGGGTCCCCTTGTACTTGCCTAATGTTCCTGTGAGCACATCCTGGAATTCCTGAATGAGAATCTCTTCCCAGTCGTCATTTCTGGTATGGTGTATGCCGGCCAGTTCAATTCCGAGTGGGGCGAACCACTTTAACCCTAACAAGCTGGATCGGTCACGATCAACGACAGTTAGGGGAAGCATTGCTGTGCGGTCCTTGAATGATACTTGGACGTTGCTGGAACCAACAACTGGGATTCTGTTTCCCTGATAGTCTTTCAGGATGATTCACTGCATATTGAGGTCCTGGCGGGAAATGGCAGGGATCAGTTGTTTGAGGGTTTTCCAGGATACCATCGACAGGGACGATCCCGAATCGACTTCCATCACACATGGTGGATTCTCAATATTAACCTTCACTCATATTTTCCTTGCATCAAGCGATGAAGCGTGGCTGATGATAATGGTTTGGTGGACCTCTTCTCGTCTCATTGAAAAGGCAGGTGCTTGGTTTCTGTAGTAGTAGTGGTTGTTTCATTGGTGGTTCAGACAGTCCCGGTTTTCAGGAGGTTTGCTTATCTCCCGACAGAGGTTGTTCTCCTTTCGGCTGGGACTGGATTCTCATCTGTTTCTGCAGACCTTCGCTATGTGGCCTTTTTTCCCGCAGTTACAGTAGAGTGCGTCAAGGAATTTGCAGTCCGATCACGGGTGGTTTGCCCCGCAACCCGCACATTGGTGCGGACGTCGCTGGTTCCTTTGCTCTTGTTCCGAGTGGAGCCGGTTGACCTCCTCTTCATCACTGTATGAGGATGACTCGAGGTCTTCGTGGTGGGTAGCGGTAGCATGCTTCTCAGTGGTGAGTGGTGCCTCGTCGGTGAGTTGGCGAAGCGGTGTGTTCACTCGGCGCATCCGAGCGTCTGACTTCCTGGTTGCTTCTGCTGCAGTAGCGTCGGCAATGACATTTGTTAGGCTGATGTTGCCTTTTGCCATCAGCTTACTCTGCACATGTGGTGCATTTAATCCCAGAACTATTCGGTCTCTTAGGGCTTCCTCTAAGTTTGCAAAACCATAAAGGCCTCCTAAGTTCCGGAGGTCAGCTACGAATTTACCAATGCTCTCATCCTTCTGTTGGTCCCTCTGGTAAAGTTCGTGTCTTCTTATCAGTGTAGGTACTGCGGGTGCGTAATGGGCCCTGAGGATTGGAGCGAGGGTGTCCCAATCCATGGTCTTCACTTCTGCTGGTTTTGCTAGTGCTTTAGCCATTTTGAAAACGGTGGGGCCGCAATGAGTCAGGAACACCGCTCGTTTCTTGCCAGGCGTAGCATCTTTTAAATTGTTGGTCTCCAGGAACATCTGGAAGCGATCTATATACGAGTCCCAGTCTTCGGTTGCTGGGTCGAATGGAGCGGGTGGTATGGCGCCGCTAGTCATCTTGCCGTCTGTTTTGTGCGCTCTTCCGCCACGTGCTCCTTCTTTGTCCGATATGTTCTAGTCAGCTCTATCATCTCCGCATCCCACTCTCATCGCCAGTGTTAAGTCCTGGGTATGGGCGCAAGAACGGAGACGAGACATCAGATTGTGACTTCAACTCTTTATTTAACAAGAAAGACTGGAGCTCAGAACTGGGCAACACGAGCTCTTTTATAGAGCTTGCTGCCATCAAACAACCAATGAACTGAGTCTGTCGCTTTCTCAAGTGACCAATCAGGGGTTACCATTTACAGCCAATCAGACTGGCCAAACCTGACCAATCACGATTACAAGCCTGTTGTGAGACGAAGCTGTTTAAGGTTGTAACACTGCGATGGTTTAATCCATAACAGTACTCATACTTTGTGTGATCTTGATTCTATCCCTCTGTTAATGAAGTCTAGGGTTGCATTGGCTTTTTTGGCATCAGTTTAGTGCCAGCAACTGTGAAAGCACCTGTGAAAGCTTTTAGTCTTCGTTGCAGAAGTAATTTTGCAGTTACAGTGAGATTTTTCTTTTCTTTAGACAATCTAGACAAGAATTGTCAATTTATTATCCTGCAAGCTAAATATAACTCTAAGCCATTAACCTCATGTAATGTCTTTGCACCTTATTATGATTTCAGGGGAAAGTTTTTCCTCACTTTAATTCATGCATTATCTGGATTGAGCTTCTTTCCTATAATTGGGGAGATATACAAATAAGTGCAGCATCTTCATTAGACCCTGTTTTGCCACCCAGAGGCGTTGGGAGATCATAAAGCTACTTTTGTGCTGACAAAGCTTTGCCAACAGGTGGGAAGAGGCAATTAAAGCCAATAGCAAATACTTTCTTAGAAACAAAGACCACCGACATCTCTTAACCAATTGCTTTCTTTATTTTTTATTTTTTTTAAAAAAAGAAAATAATTTCTTTTTCCCTTGAATTTTATCTTGCAGTCAAAGGAATATTGTCTTGTTTGAGGGAAGATTTTTGGACTGGCATCACAAAGAAAATCCTCTTTTCTCATCTTCTGCATTGGGGAGAGAAAACGAGGGAGGGAGAAAAAGAGAAAGGGAGAGAGGAAGCAAGCAGCAGGGAGAGAGAGAGAGAGAGAGAGAGAGAGAGAGAGAGAGAGAGAGAGAGAAAACAATTTCAAATAATTCTGTGATTAAGTCTCAGTTCCAATCCTGGTGCCAACATTTATTTATGGGCTGAGGAATGTTGAGAAATGGTGCTTAGCATTCTTTTATAAATGCTACTCATTAATTGTGTCTGAACTGACAAAAACTTCTTTGGTTGAGGTCTATCCATCACTTCAAATCTTCTAGATTTGTTCTTCATTTAACATCCAAATAACAGAAGACATTTCTGAAGATTTACTTTTTGCGCTGACTTCCCTTCCATCTATGCACAGACCTGCAAAGATCACTCTGCAGATTTTACTTTGAACATAAAGAATAATATTAAATATTTTCAATTCCTCTGAAGTGTCACTTAAGACAAAAACTCCATATTTGCTCCAATATTAGGTTTAATTAAATTATTCTGTTTTTGATTAAAAAAAAAAAAAAAAACTTCTTATGGAAGGTCTGTCCTGATTACAAGTTGCTTTCTGGGCTCCATAGAAGATAATGATGTTGACCTTTCAACCTTAAAATGGTTTCAAAATTGACTCTCCTACTATGAATCTGCCTCAGCATCAGCAGATATCCTTTTGAAAATATCCCACCACCTGAAGATAAATAACTGATGTGTGACAAAGGAACTTCTTCAGGATTTTTAGAATAGGGACAGGACTTCTAAGAAGGTGTCCTTCCATATTTAGATAAAAATGTATTTCATTCCCCAGTTTTGAACAGTTCTTTTAGTTCAATACAATTTTAATACCTGGTTATTAACCATATATTAAATATTAAACATATTGGCAAGAAAAATCAGAAAATAAAATATAAGCTCGATGGACAAGACTTTGTAGATGACCCTCACTGTCAAGGATCTTGGAGTTCTCATCTCTGATGATCTAAGTGCTAGAGTCCACTGTAACAACATTGCCAAAAAGGCATTAATAGTTGTTAAACTCATCCTGCGAAGCCTTTTCTCCGGTAATATTGTACTACTGACTAGAGCATACAAAACATTTGCTAGACCAATTCTTGAATACAGCTCATCTGTCTGGAATCTGCACTGCATATCGGACATTAATACAATCAAGACAGTCCAGAAATATTTCACGAGAAGAGTTCTCCACTCCTCTACTTGCAACAAAATACCCTATGCCTCCAAATGTGAAACTTTAGACTTAGACAACTAAGAACTATGCTGCCTTCGGTCTGACCTAAGCATTGTACATAAAATTATCCATTACAATGTCCTATCCATCAGTGACTACTTCATCTTCAACCTCAACAATACTTGAGCACACAATAGATACAAACTCAGAGTAAACTATACAAAAGTTGATTACAGGAAATATGACTTCAGCAACAGAGTGGTCAATGCCTGGAATACTCTGACTCTGTGGTTTCTTCCACTAACCCCAAACACTTTAACCTCAGACTATTTACTATTGACCTCAGCCCATTCCTAAGAGGTCTGTAAAAGACATGCATAAGCGCGCCAATTTGCCTACCGTCCCTGTCTTAATGTTCTCTTTTATTCATATCTATTTCATGTATTAATAATCATGTTTATATTTATATATATAATCAAATGTGTGCTTGACAAAATAAATAAGTAAAAATATTAACTTCATCGCCATTATTCTAATGTATATTTTGTATTTTTGTTTTGTTTTAATTGTTTGATAGTGCTTGGGAGTGTCAAAAATGAGAAAGCAAAGTAGAGGTAAGTCTGTAGAGATTCTCGGTCATCCAGGTCATGGTTGTCCCAAAAGTGCTTTTTTTCAGGAGGCAACTGGACTTTCTTGTTTTTTCTTTGGAAGGTGTTTCACTCCTCCACCCAAGAAGCTTCTTCAGCTCTGTATATCCCCCCACTATCCAGCCATTCCCCGCTATCCTGTCAGAGCTGAAGAAGCTTCTTGTGGACATAAGCCAAGGACTACCTGTACTGCTTTATGGAAGGTTATCTTCTGTCCTAGGTTTCCCCAAAAAGCACTAAGCAAACTGCATGTGCCCTGACAAAACCTCTTTTATTAAATGAATGTGAATTTAATGCATTCCCATTCAACCAACGGCTTGGCAAACAGTCCTGCAAAGGAATACTAATTAGCTCAGACCTTTATCAATCCTGGAACGCTGCCCAGTAAATAATTCTACACTCAATGCTGGCAGGGAAGGGCTGGGTTATACAGACAAGTCTCCACAAGGCTGGAACATACAAATGAATGAGCAAGTTGTTTCCTGCAAAAGACCCCTCCCTTTTTGCTCCTCTTTTAATCCTTATGGGAGTGGCCATTCATCGTCCACTTGTGGACTTACTCCCACGTTGATCCTGAGTTCTTAATTGTTCCTTCCTTTTGGCAGCTCTGCACATGCGCAGGCTGGGAATCAGTTCCAGAAGCCCTCCCGTCTCACTGATGTCCGAGCCCCAAGGCAGCTGATGACTGCCAGCCTGCCCTGTCCCCATCTCTGCCTCTGATGCAGAGCCCTTATCCGAGCCTTCCTCAGCCTCCAGGACTGGCCCAGGTTCCTCCCCAACCTCCTACTCTGCTGCCAGCTCCGTCAGCCGCCGGTGGGCCACAACAGGTTATTAGAAGTAGGAATATGCTAGAAGTGTAACAACAGAGACCTTGACACCAATGTTCTCAGGTGGCTCTATAATTATTCAGTTTGATTTAATATTAACAAAGAAGCTTTAAAGCAGTGAATGTTTTCTTGACCTACATATCGAAAGATTGAAACTTAGGGATTTGTGAAGAACTTGGAATTCATCATGTTCACTGTATTTCTAAAAAAGATTGTTTGATGGAGAGAATTTACTGCACCTGATTTAGAAACCTATATTGAAAAGATGCGCTCACTTTTCAACTACGAACCCGCTTTTTATCTGCAATTTAGAAAAATTGATCGCTATTATTCCAGGCAGTCAAGGTTAATCCTGTTGCTTATAAACTGAATTATGTATGCATAAATATGTATTCGATCGTGCTATTTTTATCACTTTCCTTCTTTAGTCTTGTTTTGCTTTTGATCACTTGCGTTTTGCACAATGTTTTTCTTTTGCTTGCTTGCTTGCTTGCTTTGTTAAAGCAATAAAAATGTGCATATGTACATATACGCGCATACACACACATATATATTAGCAATGTTGATGGATTAATTTTTTTCTAGATTTCAAATCTAGGATCTGTTGTGGCCTGTCAGCCACCAGCCCCTCCAGCAGCGAAATCAGAGGAGGAGGAGTCAGGGGAGTCAGGTTTGCATCAAAGCAATTGGAGAGCTCTGAGGGGGAAGAGGGAATGGAACTGTCAGAGAGAGAGAGAGACAGAAGCGGAGCCTGGGCCATCCATCAGTCCTCAGATGGAGAGTCAGCAGCCCCCATGTCATGCCCCTGTCAGAGTCTGAATCCGAGGAGGAAGCTGGACAACTGACAGGGAGTGGGAGTGTGGCTCCGTTGGCTGTAGAAGAAACTGGGGAAGGGCAAAGTCCAGCTGGGCAGAGCAGAGAAGAGGTAGGGAGAGGGTATTCAGAGGAAGACCCAGGCTCACCTCTTCTTCATCCTAGGGCACGCATGGAGGAATGGAGAAGAGAGCAGTGTGAGTTGCATGGCTTATGGGGGGAGGAAAGGGCCCTGTTTCCCTTCATTAGGTGCAGCTGGGAACACAGTGTATAAAAAAGGCAAGCTGCATGCAGCAAGCTGTTGGGAGCAAACATGACTTTATTTTGTATCATCGTGGCTTATCTCTGTTCCTGGCATCTTCCCAACTTTGTGAGTTTTGCCAAGCTTTCAAGTTTGAAATTCCTGCTCTACCAAACTAATTACTTCAGTTTGATTTGTTTGGATTTTAAGTTACAGTTTGTGTGTACCTTGTTTTGGACTGAATTTTCTACAGTCAAAGGCTGGGAGAGTTTTTCTCCAGCCTGAAGGTAACCTGGTCATTGGGGGCAAAGTTGGAGATAATAAAGGGACTCTTATTGTTTATCTGACTGTGTTGCCTTTGTGCCACGCCCTAGGTCATCACACCCCAGGTCTGGAGGTAGATGATGAGGAAGAGGAGGAACAGTTGGAGTCCAGTGCTTGACACACAGATTCACAGAAGTCAGAGAAGAGGAGAGCAGTGGAAATCTATGGGATGGTCCTTGGGATGGAAGAGCCACCACTGCTCTAGCAAAGCCCCACCCTAGTTCTGGGGATAAAAGGCAGGGGGGCAGAGATGAATAGATGTGGCAGACAGTTATTCATCTCCCTGCCAGATGGACTTGTTAGCCTGCAGTGAGAGGGAGAGGATAGGATCAGCTGCTTCTTTAAAAAAAATCAGTCAGAGGCAATTGGATATAGGTAATCCTCGACTTACAATTGTTCATTTAATGACCATTCAAAGTTTTACAAATAACAGAATTTGAAGGGACCTTGTAGGTCATTTAGTCCAGCTCCCTGTTCAAGCAGGAGACCCTATACGATTTCTGGCTAAAATTGACATGATCATTTTTCACATTTACAACTGTTGTGGTCTCCCCACAGTCATTTGAACCAAAATGAACATGCTTGTATTGTATATATTAAATAAAGATACATTTAAAAAAATAAAAAAAATAATATGGGGCAAAACTCACTTTACAAATGTCTCACTTAGTAACAGAAATTTTGGACACGATTGTGGTCATAAGTTGAGGACTACCTGTATTCTGTTTTCAAGACCTCGCCAATTTAATAACTTTGATATGACAAGTTGACAAAGGTCATGAGTTTCGCCCCAATTTGTTCGATTGTTAGGATTTAGAGGTAGACCAACAATTTAGGTGGCTCACCTTTAAGAAACAGGAACAGCAATTCCTCCAAAAAGAAAAGCAGATTATACCCCTATAGAAGACATATCTCACAAATGAGATCAGAAACAGAATAACAAGAGTTGGAAGGGACCTTGGAGTCCAACCCCCCCCCCATGTGTTTAATTTTCATAGGCTCACTCTACCAACTGCTGTTGTCAACATCCATTTCATAGAGAGCAGCATTGCCTTTCCATGCCAATATTGTCCACATTCTTCTTACATATTGTAGAAAGTTAGCAACCACCCCTCTTCTAGAAGAATGAAATACTTTGAGAAATATTACAAAGGGAGAATATTATATTTCCCTGGAAACATGCTTCTTTTTACAGGCAGGAAGCAGGCTCACTCTTAATAGCCCCCACCTTTCTTAATAACCCTCAGCAGATGTCAGCACTTAAGAGATAAAGAGATAGCTAGCTCTATTTATAAGCAAATACCCTCATCCAAGATCTAAACAAACATAGGATTAGCTTTCAGCCATAATAGCAATTTCCCAACACCCGTTCAGAACACAAGATCCTTCATTGCATCATCTCAGTTGCACCATCCTCAGCAAACTTCAACCAAACATATCTCAGACAACCTACAGATCCAGCTATGACCCCTACAACAGTCAATAGAATACATGTTCTTGCACAGGAACAGGAAGCTCAAGTTGAAAGTGCAAGAGAAGGTATAAATCTCCCCCACCCTCAACTCCCTAGGGTCAGCTGCCCCAGAATCACATGTGCTTGGTGGTTCTGCTTCATCAATAAACCATCTTTCCAATCAGCCTCCATGTTTCCAGTGTCTTTCTCCCAGCTTGGAACTGAACCAGAGGGATATTTCTTCCAACACTACGAAGTATTATTGGGGGCTCATTGAGACTTGCAGCCTGCCTAATATTCTGTTTTCATTTCTCTATCAAGTCATCCCTCTAGTGAAACGCCATTCATCCAAGCAGACCTGGATTTGAAAAGAAAATCCTGAAATGTAGACAATTGCTAATAGAATCTGCTTTGGGCTGGGAGGGATTATTATTATATACACAAAGATGCTTTAAGTAATTTTTATAAGAAATTATGCTGAGACAAGCTGAGCCAAAAAATTATAGCAGCTACATTAGCTCAGAACGATGTACAAAGTGCAAAGAGTTAGGCTGGTGGTTGGGAACAATTTGTTAGAACATCAGAACTAAAATCTTTGAGTTTTCTCTCTTGTATTTGTTATAATTGTTGTTTCTGTAGGTATGTTTTTTGTTTTGGTGATTCTCTGCCTAAGGAAATAGATCATTCCTTCAAACCAAAGATCTCCTCAACTCCAATGAGTCTCAGAGCAAATTATTTTAACCAGACGGGGGAAGAATTGACAGAAGTGAAATGCAAAGAGAATTCTTTTACGCAAATTTTAATTTGTTTGTTTTTCTTTTTTTTTTAGTAGTGTTGGGAGAAATGTCCATTTGGGTTCAATTCCAAGTGGGGAGAAAGACACTGGAAACATGGAGGCTGATTGGAAAGATGGCTTAATGGAGCATAACCATTAAACACATAGCCCTGATGCAGCTGAACACATCAAGGAGAGAAAAAGAGAGCAGTATTTATACCCTCTCTTGGGCCTTGCCCTTGAGCTTTCTCTTCCTGTGCAAGTAATGTATTCTGTTGGTTGTTGTCAGACTCCCAGGGGACTATGTGTGGATCATCGTTTACTTTGTAGGCTGTCTGTGTCCTAGGCTTGATTGAATCTTGCTGGGTGATGCAATGATGGCCAATTCCTATTGTGGCTGAA
Organism: Hydrophis major; assembly: GCA_033807585.1. Lineage (NCBI taxonomy): Eukaryota > Metazoa > Chordata > Lepidosauria > Squamata > Elapidae > Hydrophis > Hydrophis major. The sequence continues at coordinate 8,588,247 of CM066330.1, forward strand.
TGGCTTTGCCCTAAAGGATAATCCCATCATCCTGGAGCTGAAGATTTTTGTTTTGTAGATAGGCTGGCCCAGTCTTTTGTCTTGTAAATAAGCTGGCATCAAAATACCTGCTGGGGGCAGGGAGCTGGGGCTGAGTTTTTGTCTCCATAATCCATATTCTCCAACAAAACACATCCATAGCCAAGAGTCATCAATCATGTTCTCCAATTAGAGATTTGCATGGCAGAAACTCCAGTCGCCTAGTTACAATCTCTGCAAGATATGAATGGAATGCACTTTAGATTCCAAACTGCTGCACTGCTTTTTCAAACTCCTTCCCCGCCTTTTCTCTTGGCAATTATAAAACGGGCATAGAAATGTTTTATGAGTTGACAATGCAAACAATCCAGTAACTGAATTTGCTCACCTATTAAATGACACACTGTCTTATCAATAACATTATCCTTGAACAGCTCATGGGAATATAGCAATAATCCGATCAGCAAATGTTACTGAAAATGGATAGACATTACATCAATAACCTCCTACAAAATGTCAGAATATGAGTAAATAACAGGGGAAAATAAATACTAGGCATATTTTAGACCAGGGGTGTCCAACCTTGGCAACTTTAAGACTTGCGGACTTCAACTCCCAGAATTCCTCACACAACAAGGTGTGTCCTAGTCTACATGGTGGAAAATTACAACCTCTTATATTTATTTATTACCTGGTTGGGTCAAACTTTGTTAACTTTATGTTTTATTTTGATAATAATAACTAGTGTGGTGTAGTGGTTAAAGTGATGGCCTAAAAACCAGGAGATTGGGAGTTCTAGGCCTGACAATGTTGGCTTTGAGCCAGTCACTCTGTCAGCTGCCATCATTTGCTTGCTGTGCTTCACTGTTATGAGGGTGCCAGATTGCCATGAACTGTGGAGAGGGGAAGCAAAGTCGGGGATTGCTTGGGGAAAGGAAAGTAGAGACTGTGTCACCTTGAGGTGCTGCTCCAAGGTCATCTGGCCAGAAGAATACAATGAAATTTGAAAGCTATTCCAGCACAGTGCCCCAAACACCACATCACAATCATACGACAGAGTATTTTTAATAATAATAATAATAATAATAATAATAATAATAATAATAATAATAATAAAAATCACAACTGTACTGTTTAATTCAAGAGAATTACTGCGTTGGAAAAGAAACTGTTTCTCAATTTATTAGTCCTCATTTTAAGATACCTATAACGCCTCTCTGATGGTAACCGTTTGAAATATGAATATCCAGGATGAGAATGGTCTGTGGAGATTTTTAATGTTCTAGAGTTTTCGCAATCTCTTCCAAAGAAGAAAGAGAGCAACTGATGATTTTTTGTGCTGTGTTTATAACTCTCTGGAGCATCTTCTTATCCACTGCAGAGCATCCAGCATACCACACTGTTACACGGTATGCCAGAAGGAGGGAGATGCAAAACAACTATGTTCAGGCTGATTATTATGAAAAATATCTTTCATGGACTTGATTGGTTGCAGTGGGTTGGGCAGCGAGAGGAGTGGGGGGTGGACTAGAACTTAGAGATTCTGGCACCCAATTCTCAGTTCTGGCTATGCAATATTGCAATACACTTGATCTCAAATAAAGCTATACCTGTTATGTATGTAAATAGTTGAATAAAGGCAAGTTTGGGGTAAAGTGCAGGGTTCTGGCCCTGCACTTCTGATTGGGTGTTAAGCGGCTAGATTGGATTGGTCGGGTTCTGAGAATCTGATTGGCCCTTAACGAAGGACTCTTATTGGTACTGGAGCTAGCGTTTCACAAGCTCCTGTTGGTTATTTCACATTAGCATTGCCTATATAAAGCAGAGTTGTTGTTATACAAGTAAGAAGTCACTATGCAATAAAGAGTTGAAAGTTCACCAACTAAGACTGTCTCCATTCATTCTACCATGCCTGAATCTATGACACTGGCGACAAGGATGGGATTTGGAGACATCTGATCTTAAGGAACTTGGAAGAAAACAGAGCACGTGTAAAAAACGGCGCCACCAACAGAAGCCATGTCCGGCGGCATCGTACCACCCGCTCCGTACGATCCATCCCAAGAGGATTGGGAATCCTACATGGATCGCTTTCAGATGTTCCTCAAAACGAACAACCTGAAGGACGCCACACCAGCCAAGAAGCGGGCACTGTTCCTGACGTACTGCGGCCCGGCTGTCTTTAAAATGGCTAAAGCCCTCGAGAAGTCTCGAGAAGTGAAAGCAATAAGCTGGGACAACCTCGAACCTCTCCTGAGAGACCATTACGCGCCAACCATACCCACACTCGTGAGACGCCACGAGTTCTATCAACGAAGCCAACGAAAAGGAGAGAGTGTGGCTGACTTCGTGGCAGACCTCCGGCACTTGGGAGGCCTCTAAGGGTTCGCAGACTTAGATGAAGCATTGAGAGACCGCCTAATTCTGGGATTAGATGCACTAAACGTGCAGAGCAAGCTGATGGCGAAGGGCGACATCGGCCTTGTCGACGCCATCGCCGAAGCCACCACCGCTGAGGCAACAAAAAAGTCAGCGGCGCAGCTACGGCGAAGCCGAAACCCCACAAACCCACCGACAGGCGACATCTCACCCAGCTCAGAAGGGCAGTTGGCAACAACGCACTACGAGGACCTCTCTTCGTCGTCAGACAGCGGCGAAGAAGGGGTCCATCGACTGCGTTCCAACCGGGACCTCGTCCTAAAACCTCACGCCCTTGCGCTGGCTGTGGGGCAAACCATCCCAGGGCAGACTGCAAATTCCGCGACGCACTCTGCCACGAGTGCGGGAAATGAGGCCACATCAGTCGAGTCTGTCGCAGTTTACCGGGACCAAGCCCGGCCTCAAAGGGAACCAACTTTCGCCAATCGGCAGGAAACCGTTCTGTAAGGTGAGACCCAGCAAACCACGCCTACAGATATCGAGCGTTGCAGAAAGAAGAGGCTCACCATACTATCACTATAGGTCAGGCCTCAACCCTGGACGCTCAGAAGATTCGAGTTACAGTAGCCATAGAGAACCAACCCTGCCACATGGAGGTCGATTCGGGATCGTCCCTCTCGATGGTGTCGTGGAAGACATTAAAGCAGCTCATTCCTACCATCCAACGCCAAGACCTTCGAATGCAACACCTTATCCTTAAAGATTACCAAGGGAATTGGATCCCTGTGGTCGAGTCTTGTCGAATCCGCGTCTCGTTTAAAAAGCATACGGCATACTTACCTCTAACGATCATCGATAGGGACAGGCCTAGTTTGTTGGGCCTCCAATGGTTTGCGCCACTCGGCATCGAACTAGCCGGCGTGAACCGAGTCGGTGATTGCGAGTGGGAGGAGGATCTTATGTCTGAATTCAGCGATGTCTTCGCAGATCGTCTGGGCGAGTATAAGGGGACCCCAATCTCGTTCAGCCTCGACCCTAAGGTCGCCCCGATCCGTTTAAAGCCCCGTCGAGTTCCGTTCGCCCTTAAGGCCAAGATAGATCAACAACTTGACAAACTAATTAAACAAGGGGTACTGCAACCCATTGATCATTCCCCATGGGAAACTCCTATTGTAACCCCCATTAAACCAGATGGGTCAATCCGAATCTGTGGGGACTACCGGGCCACTCTAAACCACGCCCTCCAACAGAACGCGTATCCAGTGCCGGTGGTGCAGCACCTCCTTCATTCCCTGGGAGGTGGAAAGGTTTTCGCTAAGCTAGATTTAGCTCAAGCCTATCAACAATTGCCCGTGGACGATAAAACAGCCCAAGCCCAAACAATAGTAACGCACAGAGGTGTTTTTAAATGTACCCGATTGCAGTTCGGGGTGAGTGTGGCCCCGGGAATATTCCAAAGTTTAATGGAACGATTGTTACAGGGAATCAAGGGCGTGGTTCTGTATTTTGATGACGTATTGATTGCAGCTCCTAGTAAAAAAATTCTGCAGAATCGTTTAAAATGTGTGCTTAAAAAATTCCAAGAAGCGGGATTGAAAGTAAAAAGGGATAAATGTCATCTCTATACCGACAGTGTTGAATTTCTAGGTTATCGCATTGATAGGTAGGGTATTCACCCAACTGAGAGTAAATTAAGGGCGATTAGAAATGCTCCCAGACCTCGTAACAAAACTGATCTTCAAGCATTTTTAGGCCTTATCAATTTCTACAATGTGTTTTTACCGCATAAGGCGACTGTGGCTGAACCATTACACTGGTTATTAGATAAGAAAGCATTGTGGGTTTGGGGTTACCAAGAAGAAAAAGCATTTAGAAATGTAAAAAAATTACTTACATCTGATTCTGTACTTATGCAATATAATGAAACATTACCCTTGGTTATAACTTGTGATGCCTCACCGTTTGGGGTGGGCGCTATTTTGAGCCATGTGCTACCTAATGGAAATGAGGCTCCCGTTGCAAACTTTTCGAAGACTCTATCCCAGGCAGAACGTAACTAGGGACAAATAGACAAGGAGGCTCTTGCAATTGTGTCAGCTGTAAAAAAATTCCATGAGTATGTATATGGAAGGACATTTACAATTGTAACCGACCACAAACTTTTATTGGGGATAATCGCTGGGGACAAACCAACTCCCTATATATTGTCCCCAAGAATGACTCGATGGTCAGAGTTTCTAGCTGCTTATAATTATCGATTGTTACATCGACCGGGGAAAGCCATTCCCCATGCTGACGCACTCAGCAGAGCACCACTACCAGAGACCCTCGACAATCCGGCACCAACAGTATCGGCGTTACAAATCGAAACGCTCAACTCGCCTCCTATGACCGCTCGAGATATCGCGAGGGGGACCAGACGAGACCACACCCTAGCACGAGTCCTAGGATGGGTAGAGCGTGGATGGCCATTGGATCAGATCCCAGATGACTTCGCACCATTTAAAACAAGACAGACTGAACATTTTTCTCAAAAAGGCTGCATTATCTGGGGCGATAGAGTCATCGTCCCAGAACGACTCCAAAAGACGCTGTTACAAATCTTGCACGATGGACATCCCGGGATCGTGCAAATGAAGGCACTCGCACGGAGCTACGCTTGGTGGCCAGGCATGGACCGACACATCGAGCAATGGGTCAAGGCCTGCACCAAGTGCCAACAAACCAGCAACGCACCACCAAAAGCTGCACCGACCGAATGGGAGACGCCACGTGGACCCTGGTCCAAAATCCACCTGGATTTCGCAGGGCCGATCAAAGGACAGACATTGCTGTTGACTGTTGATGCATACTCTAATTGGTTAGAAATTCATCGAATGGCCAATACAACCTCCGAGGCAGTCATTAAAGTCCTCAATAGACTCTTTGCAACTCATGAATTGCCGGACGTCCTGGTGTCTGATAACGGACCACAGTTTACAGCGCTAATGTTTGAACAGTACCTTGCTGACAACGGCATCCGCCATGCACTCACCTCGCCAGGGCATCCTGCTACCAACGGCCGAGCAGAACGCATGGTACAATTTGTAAAAAAGACTTTACAAAAGCTGGACTATGATAATCTTGACGAAAAAATAAACCGCATTCTACTTCTACAACACATCACTCCGCACAGCGAAACCAGCAGAACTCCCGCTGAACTTCTCATGGGGAGAAAACTCCGTTCCCGCCTCGACCAACTGCACCCTGCTTACGAGCCAGAAAAACCTCCAGGATCCAGCGGACGCTACCGTACCTTCAAGGTAGGCGAACCCATTTATGCAAGAAATTTATCGGGCGACCCAGTTTGGATTGAAGCAACGGTAATACGCGAGACTGGGCCCAGATCCTATATTGTAAAATGTATTGATGAGAGACTATGGAAAAGACATATTGACCAATTACGGTCACGACTTATAACTGCTAGCCAACAACTTCCCAACGACCAAACTGGGGGTGGGGGGGGAAGGAAGAGAAGATGATGATATGCCAGGAAACCTGTTCCAGGAAAGCGATGAATCAAGTGAAACCCAGGAAATGGAGCAGGAAGAAGAATCGTACGCTCCAAGGGAAATCACACCAGAACAAGAAGCTGAGCCACTACAAAACAACATCCTACCTCATCGGGACTGCATGCAGCCAGTCCAAAGAAAATCTGACAGACCCAAGAGACAACTGTCCTATTTAAAGGACTACATAGTCACAAACTAAATGTGAAGCCAGGGGGAAGGGGTGTTATGTATGTAAATAGTTGAATAAAGGCAAGTTTGGGGTAAAGTGCAGGGTTCTGGCCCTGCACTTCTGATTGGGTGTTAAGCAGCTAGATCGGATTGGTCGGGTTCTGAGAATCTGATTGGCCCTTAACGAAGGACTCTTATTGGTACTGGAGCTAGCGTTTCACAAGCTCCTGTTGGTTATTTCACATTAGCATTGCCTATATAAAGCAGAGTTGTTGTTATACAAGTAAGAAGTCACTATGCAATAAAGAGTTGAAAGTTCACCAACTAAGACTGTCTCCATTCATTCTACCCATGCCTGAATCTATGACAATACCTTTCTCAACAAATGGAGATAAAGATCATTTCCATTTAGAAGTTTAAGTTGTAGCAGGTCTGACACACTTTCTCTCAGCCTAACCACGCAGAGTTGTTGAAGGAGGCATAAAATTTGGTATGTTTACCACCTTCGCTTGATTTATCTCTGTCTTCGTACGGAGATTCTCATCCAGACACATCAGGATGAGATTCAGCAGTCCATCTGCATTTAAAAGACAAAGGCCACTGTTTTGAAATCCACATATTGGACAGAGAAGACCGCTGGCTTAAAAGTGGGGTCAAAGAGGCCATCTATGTCAAAATTGAACAACCCTCTCTCAACAGAAGTGGGAGGGATACAACATCATCTAACTCCAATCTACAACACAGCCCTTTCAACAGTTCCAAGAAGGCTCCACACCCATTTGCACCACTCAGGTGACCCTGATGACAAAGATAAACCTCCAGGTGGCCTTAAGGACCCACTAAAAGGATGCAAAGGACCAGCTGTCCTCAAGGAGTATAAATCCTTCCATTTCCCCATCCAGTTGGAGCTGAAGAAGCTTCTTGGATGAGAAGAAAAACATCTTCAAAGAAAAAGCAGAAAGTCCAGTTGTCTCTTGAAAAAGCACCTTTGGGATATCTCTGTCTTTATTTCTGAGTTCACACACACACACACATTCACTGAGCTGACATGATTTCATACTATTGATTTCTTATTAGTGGAATTAAGTTGCTCTATTTCCAAAGCTGGAAGGCAATATTAAAATCTTAAAAACTTTCTATTTAGCCAATAATATTGTTGAAATCTAAAATTGATTTCCAAGACTTTCTCTTCTGGAAGAGATTAAAGCCAGAATTAAATTCCAGACTATAATCAGCCAAATTAGTTTACTGTATGTCTACCTTCCACCTTCTTCATCTGATAGGCAGGTGAATTGAAATTAATTTCCAGTAATGTGAGCAAAATTAAGCAGAGCTAGGGACATCGTGCACATCCTTTATGAATTATTGGCAACTTCATCATTTTCCCCTGCCAGTTCTGGCAATGTAATTTTTTTTCCCTTTTAGTTCCCAAGTATCTAGTTGGATCTGAGGCTGCATTTCAGCAGCTGTCATTGTTAGGATTTACAATAGCCTTTATAAATGGTAAAAAGTAATGTTCATCATTACTCATGTAAAATAACATTCCTGTGGCATTTTCCCAAATTATGTGTGATGTATAAAGAGCCATTTTCAAAGAGATGCACTGTCACTGGACAGATGGGGCTGGAAACAGTGACAAAATAAAAATTTCTGGCATAAAAACTCACCCTACAGTCACTTATCTACTGATATTGGAATATCAACCCATTTTTTAAAAATAAACATTTACACCAAACACACAGTGTAATGACTGCAACAACTACTATATAGGACAAACAGGCAGAAGATTGGCAGAATGCATCCAGGAACACCAGCTAGTAGTCAGAAGACCTGATGAAAAAACTATTTAATTTCCCAAGATATAAACTGATATAAACAAGATATAAACAAGATATAAACAAGATATAGCCATAGTTTCAACTGGGAGAATATAACCATTCTAGTCCAAATCCAAATCCAAAAATGCCAGGGAATTTCTAGAAGCCTGGTATTCTGTCAAATCAGATACAGATCCAGATTGACAGAGTTGGAAGAGACATTGGAGGTCATCTAGTCGAACCCCCTGCCCAAGCACACCCTACACCATTTTTGACAGATGGCAATCCAGTCTCTTTTGAAAGCTTCCACAACTTCTAAAGGCAAGCTGTTCCATTGGTTGATTGTTCTTACTATCAGAAATTTTCTCCTTATTTCCAGGATTAAATCTCTCCTTGTTCAGTTTCCATCTATTATTCTTTTGTCTGGCCTTCAGGTGCCTTGGAAAACAGCTTGACCCCCTCCTCTCTGTGGCAGCCCCTCAAATATTGGAACACTGCTATCATATTTCCCCTTCTCTTCACTAGACTAGCCAGTCCCAGTTCCTGCAACTGTTCATCATATGTTTTAGCCTCCAGTCCCCTAATCATCTTGGTTGCTATCAGTGGACACATAGACATTTTTTAAAATTTATTTTCAATTTTAATTATGTGAATACAATCCAATTCATCCAACTTATCCTTCTTATACATATATGCATTTTACTTCATTTTTTATAATCACCTTATTTAATATATTAATTACTAATTAAGCTAATCATAACTCCTAGTATTTCGATCTTGTCTTCCATTATATAACCATTGATAACATTTATTCCATGTTTTATAATATTTAAACACTCCTTTGTCATTTATTTCTAAAGTTAACCAATCTGATTCTGCACATGCCATAATTTTTCTTATTATTTCTATTTCTGGAGGTATAATTTCATTTTTCAAAATATTGTGCATATAATATTCTAGCCGCTGTCAATTCAGGTACTATTAGATATATTATTTCCTTCTTAATTTTTTCTGATATTCTTCCAAGAAGAAAAAAATCCGCTTTAAATGGAATACACTCTCCTACCATTTAAACTATGTAAGAGACAGCCAGCCCAAAAGAGAACAAAAAAGACTCCAGCATCTCTCCACCAGCAATCAGCACTCAGATCAGCATAGTTTAACTCGCAGGTTAACATCAGACTAACAATTAAGTAAACAATACTCCGGTTAAGAAACTGGCAAAGAAGCTGTTAAGTTCTGCGCATGGGTGCCATTCGCCGCAGGGTGTGCTGGTGAGGTTAGCGCATGGCGGATACCCTGGTCCGCTAAGTATTGCTCAAATGCCAGGGCGGTGAACTGGGGTCCGTTGTCAGAGACCAGAACGTCTGGCAGCCCATGCGTTGCGAATAACCTATTCAATTTGCGGATGACTGAATTGGTTGTAGTAGTCTTCATCCTGTGGATCTCAAGCCAGTTGGAATAGGCATCTACTGTTAGGAGGAACATATGTCCCTTAGTAGGTCCCGCAAAGTCAACGTGGATGCGGGACCACGGCCTCCGGGGGGTTTCCCACTCCATTGGAGTTGCTTTTGGTGGGGCACTGCTGACTTCTTGGCACTTTAGACAAGTCTTTACCCAAGCTTCAATCTGCTTATCGATGCCTGGCCACCACGCATAGCTTCGTGCGAGCGCTTTCATACGCACGATGCTGGGGTGACCATCATGCAATGTTTTCAAAACTGCCCGTTGTAGCCGCTCTGGGACGATGACTCTGTCTCTCCATAGGATGCAGCCTTTTTGCGAGAAAAGTTCTGTTTGCTGGTTTCTGAAAGGAGTGAAGTCGTCAGGGGTTTGTTCTACTAGCCATCCTCGTTCGACCGAGCTGAGGACTCGCGCCAGGAAAGCATCTCATTTCGTTTCGCTAGCGATGTCTCTGGCTGTTAGCGGTGGTGAATGTAGTGTTTCAATCTGGAGTGTCGTAACTGTTGGAGTTGGGTCGTCGATGGTTTCCGGAAGTGGGGCACAGCTCAATGCATCAATGTGGGGAATGGCTTTCTCCGGGCAGTGTTATAATTTATCGTTGTACGCAGCTAAGAACTCCAACCATTGAGTCATTCTAGATGACAATATATAGGGGGTTGGCTTGTCTCCCGCTATAATCCCCAGCAAAGGTTTGTAATCAGTAATAATAGTAAAAACTCATCCATATACATATTCATGAAACCGTTTCACAGTGGATACAATAGCAAGAGCCTCTTTGTCAATTTGGCTATAGTTACGTTCAGCCTTCGATAAGGTCCTTGAAAAATACGCAATAGGGGCCTCACAACCATTTGGTAACACATGACTCAAAATGGCTCCTACTCCAAACGGTGACGCATCACATGTGATTGTTAAAGGCAAAGTCTCATTATACTGCATTAAAACAGCATTGGAGGTTAGTAAGTTTTTCACTTGTCGGAACGCGTGCTCCTCTCGGTGTCCCCAGACCCAGGTGGCATTTTTGTCGAGAAGTCTATGTAGGGGCTCAGCTACGGTCGCTTTCTGGGGCAAGAAAATGTTGTAAAAGTTAATGAACCCCAGGAAAGCATGGAGGTCTGTCCTATTCCTGGGTCTTGGGGCATTTTTGATTGCTTTTAGTTTGCTATTAGTGGGGTGAATGCCTTGCTTATCAATTAGGTACCCCAGGAACTCTACTTTATCTGTACACAGTTGACATTTATTTTTGTTAACCTTTAGGCCGGAGTCTTTAAATTTCTGGAGAACCATTTTAAGACGCCTTTCTAGTATTTCTCTATTGGGGGCCGCAATTAAAATGTCATCAAAGTATGGCACGACCCCTTTGATCCCTTGCAAGAGTCTTTCCATCAGACTTTGAAAAATCCCTGGGGCTACACTCACTCCAAATTGGAGTCGGTTGCATTTAAAAGCGCCTCGGTGTGTAACGATCGTCTGTGCTTCCACGGTCTTTTTATCTACAGGCAGCTGTTGGTATGCCTGTGCTAAATCCAATTTAGCGAAGACTTTTCCGCCCACCAGGGAATGGAGAAGGTGTTGCATGACCGGCACCGGGTAAGCGTTCTGTTGAAGGGCATGATTAAGGGTGGCCCGGTAGTCCCCACAAATCCTTAACGATCCATCCGGTTTGATGGGTGTTATGATTAGGGTTTCCCAACAGGCGTGGTCAGTTGGTTCTAAAACACCCTGGGCTATTAATTTATCAAGCTGCTCGTCGATCTTTGGTTTTAGGGCAAAAGGGACTCGACGAGGCTTAAGGCAGATGGGGACTACTTCAGGGTTAAGGCCAAATGATATCGGGGTCCCCTTGTACTTGCCTAGTTTGTCTGCAAAGACGTCCTGGAATTCCTGGACGACGGCCTCCTCCTAGTCGTCGCCTCTTGCTTGGTGAATGCCGGCTACCTCAATCCCGAGTGGTGCGAACCATTGAAGGCCTAGCAAACTAGGCCGGTCGCGGTCGATGACGGTCAGCGGTTATGATGCAGTATGATTTTTGAATGATACTTTGACTTGGCTGGAGCTGACGACCAGTATTCGGTTCCCCTGGTAATCTTTGAGTATAATTCTTTGGGCTCTAAGGTCTTGACGCCGGATGGCAGGGACCAATTGTTTAAGGGTCTTCCAGGAAACCATCGAGAGGGACGATCCTGAGTCGACTTCCATCATGCAAGGTTGGTTTTTGATGGCGACCCTCACTCGGATCTTCTATGCATCTAACGATGAAGCGTGACCGATTGTAATGGTTTGGTGTGCCTCTTCCCGTCTCGTTGAAGTGGCCAGTGTTTTATTTCTGTAGGAGTTGTTGTTCCATTGGTGGTTCAAGTGTTCCCGACTCACAGGACGATTCCCTGTGGTCTGGTAGTAGTTGTTTTCCTTCTGAATTGGGCTGGATCCTTGCCGATGTGGCCTCTCTTTCCACAAATATGGCAGAGCGCGTCGAGGAATTTGCAGTCTGATCACGGGTGGTTTGCCCCACAAGCCGCGCATTGGTGCAGTAGTCTTCAATTCAGCTGGTTGCGTTGGTCGCATTCGGACCGGAGCTGGTTGACCTCCTCCTCCTCACTTTCTGATGGTGATTCGAGGTCCTCATGGTGGATCGCTGTTGTGTGCCTCTCTAGGTGAGGTGAGGTATCGCTGGTGAGTTGACGGAGCAGTGCGTTGGTGCAGCGCATTTGGGCGCCGACTTCCTGGTTGCTTCTTCTGCAGTAGCGTCTTTGATGGCATTGGCAAGATCGATGTCCCCTTTGGCCATGATCTTGCTCTGCACCGCTGGGTCATCTAATCCCAGAACTATTCGGTCTCTCAGAGCTTCTTCGAGGTCTGCAAACCCACAGAGGCCTCCCAGGTTCCGGAGGTCTGCGATGAAATCCGCGATGCTCTCTCCTTTCCATTGGTCCCTCTGGTAACTCATGTCTTCAGACAAGCATTGGTACGGCGGGTGCATAAAGGGCCCGTAGAAGGGGCGCAAGGACGTCCCAGTCCATGGATTTCACCTCAGCCGGTTTCGCTAGTGCCTTGGCCATCTTAAGGACGGCAGGCCCGCAATATGTCAGGAACACTGCTCGCTTTTTCCCCATAGTGGCGTCCTTCAAGTTGTTGGTCTCCAGAAACCAGAAGTTGTTGGTCTATGTATGAGTCCCAGTCTTCTTGTTCCGGGTCAAATGGAGTGGGTGGTATGGCGCCGCCGGACATGGTTTCCGTCATTGATGCGCCTTCAGTCACATGCTCTGTTTGGTGCTCAGTCAGCTCTGATGTCTCCGCATCCCATCCTCGTCGCCAGTGTTAAGTTCTGTGCATGGGTGCAAGGAGCGGAGATGAGGCAGTGAACAGTGAACTTCAACTCTTTATTAGGCATACTGAACAGAGCAAAACCCTAGGGCAGCAGCAGCCCTTATATAGGGTTGGCTGCTGACCTATTAGCCAATGAGAAACATGGAAATGTTAAACTCTTGAACCAATGAGAGTTGGCCCGTTAACAGCCAATCAGATGTCCCAGAAAAGGACCAATCAGATATCGTTATTGTCGGCCAATCAGAAATGCAGGATTAGAACCCTGCTTTTTCTTAAGGTTGTTAAAACTTTATTAAACGCCTTTATTAGTTCATAACAGAAGCCAACAGCAAGCAGCCCAACCAAGGAATCTTTGAGAGCAGCCCCACCCACATAGACAAGCAAGTCACCAGAATATAAACTGACAGCAAACCTCACACAGAACAGAACAAAACAAAGTTAGTAGAGACCTTGGAGGTTTTCCAGTCCAAACCCTGCTCATGCAGGAAACCCGATACCATTTCAGATGGTTGTTGAATCTCTTCTTTAAAACTTCCAGTGTCAGACTATCCACAACTTCTGGAGGCAAGTCGTTCCACTGATTAATCAATCTGTCAGGAAATTTCTCCTTAGTTTGAGGTTGCTTCTCTCCTTGATTAGTTTTTGTCCATTGTTTCTTGTCCCACCTTCAGGTGTTTTAGAGAATAGGTTGTCCAATCTCTTCTTAAAAATTTCCAGTGTTGGAGCATTTACAAGTCCTTTCTAGCATTGATTATATTATCTAGTTTGGGTGATAAAATGTCTGCCAGAAAATAAGCAAGCTCAGGGAGCACCAAGGACCCCTCATATCAACCCTGAGCTACCAATATTCTCCTTTATTGGTAAACATTTACACACACCCAGTTCACAAACAGTCATTCCCTACGTGCAGGGGTGGGAACCGACTGGTTCAGTGATTTTACATTTTGCTGCCTGCGCGTGTATATCATCATCATATAGCTGCCTGGACAGCTGAGCAGCGCTGAGTGGTTGAAAAAGCCCCTTTTCCCCTGCTTTTTCAACCGCAGCTGTGTCACACAAAGCAGCTGAGGTTGCAAATGCAGGAAATAAAGGTCAGGTAAGAGCACGGGTAGGCGTGTGGGCCAAAGCAGCAGTAGACATAGAACCGGTTCTACGGATGCTCTCTGTCTGCTGCTTTTCAGAGCAACCGGTTCTACAGACGTGGACAGAACCAATAGAATCCCACGTCCACCGAAGTGGAAGCTTAAAAACAGAGCAAAAAAACTTACCCTTCAGGAATTTCTATTTGTCCCAATGATGCAAATATTTTTCACAATTGATGACTGTGGTGTTCTGGAGGGATTGATTGTGAGTTTGGGACAGTCCTTGTGCTTTCCTTACCCTCACAGCATTTGGAAATTTTGTGAGATTGCAACCCTCTGAAAAGTTTTCAGGAGAAGGGGCAGCCTGCCTCTTAGTTACCTTCCCACCATTAGCAGTTTCTCCACCTTCCTGCTTTCAATCTCTTTGCTTTTATAAGGAATTAAAAGCTCTTTGCCCATCCTAAACGGAAAAAAAAATATGTTTAACCTTCTGTCATAATTGTCTTTTGTTGAAAACTGCTTGTAAATATAGGCAGGAAAAAAAAATACGGCTTTATTTGTTTGTTTGTGTATTTATTTATTTGATTTGTCAATCGCTTACAAGATAATAGGTATAAGTATATACATAGTTATGAATACATGAAATGGGTACATATAAGAAAAATAAACAATAGGACAGGGATGGTAGGCACGTTGGTGCACTTATGCATGCCCCCTACAGACCTCTTAGGAAAGGGGTGAGGTCAATAGTAGACAGTCTAAGGTTAAAGTTTTTGGGGTCTGGGGGAGAAACCACAAAGTCAGGTAGAGTATTCCAGACATTGACCACTCTGTTGCTGAAGTCGTATTTCCTGCAGTAAAGTTTGGTACAGTTAAACTTGAGTTTGAAGACATTGATCACTCTGTTGCTGAAGGTCATCCTTCCTTTCCTCCTTCCTTCCTTCCTTCCTTCCTTCCTTCCTTCCTTCCTTCCTTCCTTCCTTCCTTCCTTCCTTCCTTCCTTCCTTCCTTCATTTATTTATTTATCAAGCAAGTATTAGATAACAGGTATAAGTATAAACATGGTTATGAATACATGAAATGGATATGAATAAAAGGGAGACATTAGGACAGGGACGGTTGGCACGTTGGTGCACTTATGCACGCCCCCTACAGACCTCTTAGGAAAGGGGTGAGGTCAATAGTAGACAGTCTAAGGTTAAAGTTTTTGGGGTCTGGGGGAGAAACCACAAAGTCAGGTAGAGTATTCCAGACATTGACCCCTCTGTTGCTGAAGTCCTATTTCCTGCAATCAAGTTTGGTGCAGTTAACCTTGAATTTGTATCTATTGTGTGCTCTTGTGTTATTATGGTTGGAGCTGAAGTATTCATTGACAGGTAAGTCATTGCAATGTATGATTTTATATACCATAATATAATTCTATGTTATTCCCCGGACTTTAAGACAACCTTCTTGGGAGAAGATTCCATAGACCTTTCAATAATACTGCTGATAAAATATGATTTATAGTTCAACAGGTTATATTTTTAGCCTGGTCTAAATGAGGACACTGACTCACAGAGTCAGAATCAAAGAATCCGAATCACAGAAACAAAATTACAGAATGAGAATCGCAGAACCAGAATGGTTGAATCTGAGTGGTAAAATCCAGACTGCAGAAATCTGTAACACAGAATTGAAATCAGTATTGATAAAATATGCTTTACAATTCAATAGGTTAACCCTTTTAGCTTGCTCTGGATAAGGGCATGGGCTCACATGGACTCACAGAATCAGAGTGGCAAAATCAAGATAATAAAATCAAAGTCCACAGAATCAGAGCCACACAATCATAGGACTGGAGGATTCTTGAAAGACTTGTAGAAATCCCCAGACTATCCCAGACAAATTGGGGTTCAGGTTCATCTGTAAAATATTAAAATACTGAAGTTTGCAGATCATACAGCAGTGATTGGTCTCATTTGAGAAAACAACATATCCACATACAAATGGGAGATTGTACAACTTACCTAGTGGTGTAATTGGAACAATCTGGAACTGAACACACTCAAAACCGTAGAAATGGTGGTAGACTTTAGGAGAAACCGTCTCATACTACCACCTCTTACAATACTAGACAACACAGTATCAACAGTAGAGACCTTCAGGTTCTATCTTATCTCAAGACCTAAAATGGACACCTAACATCAAAAACCGGTTGTTAAATTATTTGAATAATTTCATTTCATTTAGGACTGCAGAAAAAGCAATGGCTACCAAACTGCCTTCAGTCAAGGACCTGTACACTGCACCAGTCAAAAAGAGGGCTGTGAAAATATCTGCAGACCCCTCTCATCCCAGACATAAACTGTTTCAACTCCTTCCCTCAAAACAATATTATAGAGCCCTGCACACCAGAACAACTAAACACAAGGACAGTTTTTTCCCAAACGCCATCACTCTGCTAAACAAATAATTCCCTCAACACTGTCCAACTATTTACAAAATCTGCATTATTATGACTATTAATCTTCTCATCACTCCTTATCACCCATCCCCTCCCACTTGTGACTGGATGACTGTAACTTTGTTGCTTGTATCCTTATGATTTATATTGACTGTTTCCGAGTACGATTTGATTGCTTGTTGTACCCTATGACTATTAAGTGTTGTGCCTTATGATTCATGATTCTTGACAAATGTATCTTTTCTTTTATGTACACTGAGAGCATTTCCACCAGGACAAATTCCTTGTGTCCAATCACACTTGGCCAATAAAGAATTCTATTCTGTTCTATTCTATTCTGTCCTGTTGTGTTCTGTTCTACTCAACTCTACTCTACTCTACTCTATTCTACTCTACTTTATTCTGCTCTGCTCTGCTCTGCTCTGCTCTATCCTAAAACCTCCAGCGATGGAGGTCCCATCAGGAACCAACCTGTTCCACTGCTCCATATCTTTCGCCACCAGGAAATTTCTCCAAATTTTGAATCTGGATCTCTTTTTCTCTGAAAAGTTCAATAGAAGCAACCAACAATTTTTGCTGCCCTCCCCTGATTTTTCTGAACTTCAAGCCTCACCACAGGGGAATAGAGATATGAATGCCGGGTGCAATGAAAAGGTGGAGAAGAGCGCTAATATGCAAGAAATGCTGACCTTAACTGCCATAGTTTTACTTACCTTTCCCCTAGGAGCTTCATTTCCTTTGAATAAAAGATCAGCAGTAAGACTTTCAGAAGAAAAGGCACTCCACCACAGGACCAGGTGTTTCTACCTGCTTAACGAGTCAGTGGAGATTGTTTCTGCATGTGTGTGTGTGTGTGTGTGTGTGTGTGTGTGTACATGTGCTGCAATTTCAACAGCCACCCTGGAGAGGCTGAATCTTTCCCTCTTTATCATGCGCCTATATTGGCTTATTTAGAAGTTGGAGGGCCAGCCAGGTGTTTTTGAATCTAACTAAAGGTATGAAATGGGGAACTCTAGGAATTATTTCCTGGAAGAGAGCAAGGGCAAATCAATTCTGTACTCTTATCAAGAGCATTATACAAAGCTTCTAGGAATTGGGTACCAGAAGTAAAGAAAAAGCTTATTTAATTATACATGTTTTAACAGCGGCTAGAATTGTATTTGCCTCAAACTGGAAGAATGATAATGTTATGAACCAGTAAAACACTTAAATAGAGTTTTATCAAACCTTTAGAAAATAGCAGGGTTCTAATCCTGCACTTCTGATTGGTCGATAATAGCGAGATCGGATTGGTCCGTTCAGGAGAATCTGATTGGCTGTTAATGAGCCACTCTCATTGGTTAAAGGGGTTAACACTCCATGTTTCTCATTGGTTACTAGAGCAGCAGCCTGCCTATAAAAAGGCTGCTGCTGCCCTAGGTTTTCGCTCTGTTCAGAATGATTAATAAAGAGTTAAAGTTCACTGTTCACCGTCTCGTCTCCGTTCTTTGCACCCATGCGCAGAACTTAATACTGGTGATGAAGGTGGGATGCGGAGACATCAGAGCTGACTGAACACTACAGAGCACGAAACAGAGCACGTGGCTGAAGGCGCATCAACGGCAGAAACAATGTCCGGCGGCACCATACCACCCGCTCCATTTGACCCGGCAAAAGAAGACTGGGACTCATACATGGACCAGTTTCAGATGTTTCTGGAGACCAACAACTTGAAGGATGCCACTATTGGAAAAAGCGAGCAGTATTCCTGACTCAATGCGGACCTGCCGTTTTTAAGATGGCTAAGGCACTGGTGAAACTGGCTGAGGTGAAATCCATGGACTGGGACGTCCTCGAGCCCCTTCTACGGGCCCATTATGCACCTACCGTACAACGCTTGTCCGAAGACATGAATTTTACCAGAGAGACCAGCGGAAAGGAGAAAGCGTTGCAGATTTCATCGCAGATCTCTGGAACCTGGGAGGCCTCTGCTGATTCGCTGACCTTGAAGAAGCTCTAAGAGACCGAATAGTTCTGGGTTTAGATGCACCTCACGTGCAAAGTAAGCTGATAGCGAAAGGCGACATCAGCATTGCAGATACCATCGCTGATGCTGCTGCAGCAGAAGCAAACAGGAAGTCGTCTGCCCGAATGCACTGCACCAACGCCCCGCTCCGCCAACTCGCCGGCGAAACCTCACCTCGCCTAGAGGGACATACAACGGCAACCCACCACAAGGACCTCGAATTGTCATCAGAAAGTGATGAGGAAGAGGTCATCCAGTTCCGGTCTGAACAAGACCAACGCCACCAGCATAATCAGAGACTGCAGCACCAATGCGCAGGTTGTGGGGCAAACCACCCACGATCAGACTGCAAATTCCTCGACGCGCTCTGCCATGTTTGTGGGAAGAGAGGCCACATCGGAAAGGTCTGTAGAAGCAAGCAAGGATCCAGCCCATTTCAGAGGGGGACCAACTACCGCCAAAACACAGGAAATCGTCCTGTGAGTCGGGAACATTTGAACTACCAATGGAACAACCATGCCTACAGAAATAAACCACTAGCCAATTCAACGAAACGAGAAGAGGCACACCAAACCATTACAATTGGTCACGCTTCATCATTAGATGCAAAGAAGATCCGAGTGAAGGTCGCCATCGAAAACCAGCCCTGCGTGATGGAAGTCGATTCAGGATCATCCCTCTCGATGGTTTCCTGGAAGACCCTTAAACAATTAATCCCTGCCGTCTGGCGGCAAGACCTCAGAACCCAAAGAATCATACTCAAGGATTATCAGGGAAACCGAATTCCAGTCGTTGGATCCAGCATAGTCCAGGTCTCATTCAAAAAGCGTACTGCATCTTTACCATGGATCGTCGTCGACCGTGATCGGCCTAGCTTGTTAGGCCTTCAATGGTTCGCTCCACTTGGGATTGAGGTAGCCAGCATTCACCAAACCAGCAGCGACGACTGGGAGGAGGCCCTCGTCCAGGAATTCCAGGATTTCTTTGCAGACAAACTAGGTGAGTACAAGGGGACCCCGATATCATTTAACCTTAATCCTGAAGTAGCCCCCATCCGCCTTAAGCCTCGTCGAGCCCCTTTTGCCCTTAAACCAAAGATTGACGAGCAACTTGATAAATTAATAGCCCAGAGTGTTTTAGAACCAACAGACCACGCTCCTTGGGAAACCCCAATCGTAACACCCATCAAACCGGATGGATCATTAAGGATTTGTGGGGACTACTGGGCCACCCTGAATCACGCCCTTCAACAGAACGCTTACCCGGTGCCGGTGGTACAACACCTCCTCCATTCCCTGGGGGGCAGGAAAGTTTTCGCTAAATTGGATTTAGCACAGGCGTACCAACAACTGCCTGTAGATAAAAAAACAGTAGAGGCACAAATGATCGTTACGCACCAAGGCCCTTTAAGTGCAACCGATTCCAATTCGGAGTTAGCATAGCCCCAGGGATTTTTCACAGTTTGATGGAGAGACTCTTACAGGGGATAAAAGGGGTCGTACCATACTTTGATGATGTTTTAATTGCTGCCCCGAATAGAGAAATACTAAAGGAGCATCTTAAACTGGTTCTCCAGAAATTTAAAGACTCTGGCCTTAAGGTTAACAAAAATAAATGTCAACTATGTACAGATAAAGTAGAGTTCCTGGGGTATCTAATCGATAAACAAGGCATTCACCCCACCAATAGCAAACTAAAAGCAATCAAGAATGCTCCAAGACCCAGAAATAAGACTGATCTCCAAGCTTTCCTGGGGCTCATTAATTTTTACATCTTCCTGCCCCACAAAGCGACCGTAGCTGAGCCCCTACATAGGCTCCTCAACAAAAAAGCAACCTGGGTCTGGGGGCACCGAGAGGAGCACGCGTTCTGACAAGTGAAAAACCTATTAACTTCAGATGCTGTTTTAATGCAGTATAATGAGACTTTGCCTTTAACAATTACATGTGACGCATCACCGTTTGGAGTGGGAGCCATTTTGAGCCATGTGTTACCAAACGGTAGTGAAGCCCCTATTGCCTATTTTTCAAGGACTCTATCAAAGGCTGAACGTAACTATTGTCAAATCGATAAAGAGGCTCTTGCTGTTGTATCTGCTGTGAAACGGTTTCATGAATATGTATATGGATGAATTTTTACTATTGTTACTGACCGCAAACCTTTGCTGGGGATTATAGCGGGAAACAAGCCAACCCCTTATGTATTATCACCTAGAATGACTCGCTGGTCAGAGTTTTTGGCTGCGTACAATTATAGGCTGCAACACCGCCTGGGGAAAGCCATTCCCCATGCTGACGCGCTGAGCCGTGCACCACTTCTGGAAACCGTTGACAACCCAGCTCCAACCCTTACAACACTCCAGATTGAAACACTACATTCACTGCCATTAACAGCTAGAGATATCATGATCGAAACAAAACGCGATCCTATCTTAACACGAGTTCTTAGCTGGGTTGAATGGGGATGGCTAGTAGATCAAACCCCTGACGACTTCACCCCCTTCAAGAACCGGCAAACAGAACTTTTTCGCAAAAAGGCTGCATCCTATTGGGGAATAGAGTCGTCGTCCCAGAGTGGCTACAACGAGCAGTATTAACAACACTGCATGATGGTCACCCCGGCATCGTGAATATGAAAGCACTCACACGAAGCTACGCGTGGTGGCCGGGCACTGACAAACAGATCAAAGCCTGAGTAAAGACTTGTTTTAAGTGCCAGGAAATTAGCAATGCCCCACCGAAAGCAACTCTGACAGAATGGGAAACACCCCAGGGACCGTGGTCCCGCATCCACATTGACCTTGCGGGATCTACTAAGGGACATACGTTCCTACTAACAGTGGATGCCTATTCAAACTGGCTCGAGATCCACGAAATGAAGAGTACTACAACTGAGTCTGTCATCTGGAAGTTGAACAGGCTATTCGCGACGCATGGACTGCCAGACATTCTGGTTTCCGACAATGGACCCCAGTTTACCGCTCTTCCCTTTGAACAATACTTAGCGGACTGGGGTATTCACCATGCGCTAACTTCGCCAGTGCACCCTGCAGCTAACGGAAGAGCCGAGCGCATGGTACAATTTGTTAAAAAAACCCTCTACAAAATGGACTATGGGGACCTTGAAGATAAGATAAACAGAATACTCCTTCTCCAACACATCACTCCGCACAGCATCACCAACAAGACTCCAGCTGAACTTTTATTGGGACGCAAACTCCGTTCCCACCTCGACCGGCTTCACCCGTTTTACGAGCCAGAGAAACCCTGTGGATCTAGCGGAAAATGCCACGAGTTCAAGATAGACGACTTAGTTTTTGCCAGAAACCTTTCTGGCGAACCGTTGTGGGTCGAGGCAACTGTAATTCAAGCCACTGGACCCAGGTCATACCGGGTGAAAACCTGCGATGGAAAAATATGGAAACACCATATAGATCAGCTTCGCTCAAGGCTACAACCTAGTTTCCGCGACTCCGGTAACTCCCAAACTGAGGGGGAAGGGGATGTCGAAGAAACTGAATTTGAGATGGTGGAAAGCAGGAACAAAAGAAGTCAGCAATCGGGCATAACAATTGAAGAAGAATCAGGGAGGGGCGTGTCCTCCCCACAAAGGAACACCTCAACAGCCGCAAGCCCGCAAAGGCCAGAGGAAAACAACGAGAACATTAGCATCACCGAGTCATCCAATGAGGAACCACCAGCACCTGACTTGCCCAAAAACATCCCGCCAAAACCGGATTACAGACGGGAACTGGTGGGACAGCGTAAATCCAGTAGACAGTCAAAACAGCCTTCATACTTCAGAGATTACATCACCGCACCCCCTAAATGGAACCTGGGGGGAAGGGGTGTTATGAACTAGTAAAACGCTTAAATAGAGTTTTATCAAACCTTTTGAAAATAGCAGGGTTCTAATCCTGCACTTCTGATTGGTCGATAATAGCAAGATCGGATTGGTCCGTTCAGGAGAATCTGATTGGCTGTTAACGAGCCACACTCATTGGTTAAAGGGGTTAACACTCCACGTTTCTCATTGGTTACTAGATCAGCAGCTTGCCTATAAAAAGGCTGCTGCTGCCCTAGGTTTTTGCTCTGTTCAGAATGATTAATAAAGAGTTAAAGTTCACCGTCTCGTCTCCGTTCCTTGCACCCATGCGCAGAACTTAACACCCTTCATGGCTTGGGACCGGGTTATCCGAGGGACCGTCTCTTGCCAGTCTCATCTGCCTGACCCACCTGAGTGGGGAGGCAGGGAATGAGGTGGGGTCCCATCCCCTAGGGCAGTGATGGCTAACCTTTTTGGTACTGAGTGCCCAAAGCATGCATCCCCAAAATGCAACACACACACACATCCCCGCCCCTGTGCATGGGTGCGCATTCCCCACACATACACCCATGTCCCCAATGCATGTGCTCCCCATACATATGCCCCACCTCCAGGCATGTGCCCCGTCCACGGCCCATGTACATCAGAGACCTGAAGACCAGCTGGCCAGCAGGAGGTGCACGCATGCATGTACAGAGTATCTGAACAGCTCGTGTGCCCACAGAGAAGTTTCTATGTGCCTCCTCTAGCACACATGTCATAGGTGTGTCATCATGGCCCTAAGGAGATCCACCGGGTGGGACTCAGAAGAAGGGCCTTTTCTGTGATGGCTCCCTCTCTCTGGAATATAATCTCCCCAGAGATTAGACTTTTCCCCACTCTAACACTCTTCCAGAAGGCACTGAAGACCTGGTTCTGCCAGCGGGCCTGGGGAATCCAGAGCAGGACGGAGCCCATTAAATGGTTCATGTGAGGTGCGGTCACTGGGGCAAGCAGTGTGGGGGGGGTGATTTTAGTATATTAATTTATTATATGACTTATCTTTTATTGGTTTTACTGTTTTTATATGGGGTTTTATATTCTGTAAGCCACCTTGAGTTGCCATGTGTGAATAGGTGGCAATATTAAACAAACAAACAAACAAACAAACAAATAAATAAATAAATAAATTTGGCAATTGCCGTGTGTTAATGATAGTTTCACGGTGCTGAGGTCATGTGACCACCATTTGTGGCTTTCCCAGCCAGCTTCTGGTAAACAGCGTCAGTGAGGGAAGCCAGATTCACTTAACAACCATATGATTCACTTAACAACCAGCAGATTCACTTAAAAACCCTGACTAGAGAGGTCATAAAAGAGGCAAAACTCGCTTAACAACTGCCTTACTCAGGAATGGAGATATTGGACCCTGAAGGCCTTCTACTTCTCAATCAGGAGATCCCACATCGTTTCATGTGGTATACCATATCCTATACCAGAGGCCTCCAAACTTGGCAACTTTAAGACTTGTGGACTTCAACTCCCAGAATTCTACAGCCAGCTATGCTATGTTGGCTGGAGAATTCTGGGAGTTGAAGTCCAAAGTCAACTTTGGGGACCCCTGTCCTATACTATAAACCCTGAAACCAAATATCTATTTCCCTTTCTCTTGATCTATCCAGCTTCACAGGGGTGTCAAACTCGATTTCATTGAGGGCCGCATCAGGGTTGTATTTGACCTCAGGGGTGTGTGTGTGTGGCTGGGGTAGGCATGGCCAGTTCAACCTCACTCGGGTCGGGGAACCTGTGGTAGACAAGTGCAAAGGCAGGACTTCCCTCAGACCCTCCCTCACTCTCATTATAATCTTCCTTCCTTCCTTTTTTTCCTTCTTTTTGCTTCCCTCTTTATTCTCCTTTCTTTTGCCTTCCCCTCTTTCCTTCTTTTTCCTTCCTTGCTCTCTTCCCACCTTCCCTTCTTTTTCTTTGTCTTTCCTCTTTCCCTTTCTCCTTTCCTGTCCCTTCTTGCATGCTCAAATGCAAAAGGGGAAACATTTCTCCTTTTGTTTTGTTTTTCATTTGGTTTGCTAGCTCTCTGCCATCAAAAAACATGGGCTGATCCTTTTGCTGTTTCCAGGATGACCCTGTGGGTCAGATCTAATCACCTTGTGTTGTGGTTCGCCGGCAGCCAGTGCAGACAGCAGTGGAATCGGCCAGTGGGGAAGAACGGGGACCAGTCAGGGAGTCTGGAGAGGACTCGGATGAGGGTCCTGAGTCCAATGCAGAGATGGGGCTAGGACCATCTGGGAGTGGGGTGTTGCCTCTGGAGCCTCCACAGTCTGGCAGCAGCGAGGCAGAGGATCAATGGGAGCCTGTTCCCAGTGCATGTGTACACAGAGCTGCTAGAAGGCAAGAGCAGCTGAAACAAAAGGGTTGACTTGAGACTAAGACTGGGAGGTGATTGCCTTTCCCATAAGGTATAAAGGACAGGGAAAGGTGAAGAAACCTTTGCAGGAAGCAAAGTCGTTCGTTCTGTTCAGATTAATCCTTGAAGCTCTGTGTGGACTTTGTACTTCGGCTGTTTTTTTATAGTTCATTTGGCACTTTAGTTGTTGGCAGCAATTCAAAGGAGAGAAAGGTGGGTGCTTATCTCGAGGGACTGTTTGGGATTCATTACAGGCTGGGAATGAACATAATTCCCAGCATTGAAATAAAACAAGAGTTGTTTTAACCAAGCATATGCTTAATTAAGGTCTCAGGAAGCCTTGGTCAGAACACCTTGAGTTTGCCACCTATGATCCAGAGAATGATTGCTCAGAAATAGAACTTAGTCCTGAAACATCTGTAAGAAAACAACCATGCACAGAGAGCACTAATGACCCCCTCATTTCAACCCTGAGCTACAAATATTCTCCTTTATTAGAACTTAGTCCATGGAGAAACAAGCGAAGGGGCTGAGACCTCTGTTTTTGAATTGGGATGTTGAAGAAATGGGATGAAAATTGCATACTACGATATATCTTGGAAAGTCTTCTAGAGATCTTAAGAATTGTACTCTCTCTGCGCATAACCACATCTCAAAGAACCGGTTCCTGGAACAGCTGCCAAAAAGAAAAATGAGTTTCCTAAGGTGTTAAAAACAAGAACAGACAACAAGTGTTTTGAACAGGATCTTTCAATTAGCCCTTAGTCTCTTATCTAAGAATGCCTTTCTCTCTCTCTCTCTTATTGATATATGCTCTCTAATAAACTCATCCTTGCTGATCTTGTCTAGACTGGTAATTAGAAGCTATCACCTTACATCCAGTCCAGGATTAAAAGCTTTCTGTGGCTTGGAGAGAGTCTCATTTGCGTGAAAGTTCGATTTGATCCCTTTTAGCGTGTGTTTGCACAAGTATGAGACTCACACCTACTTCTTCCCTTAGCAAAGGCCTAGGATTCTCTCTGCAGAAGTTACCCGAGCCTTTAAAAAAGATATTATTTCCATTCCTTTCCAACGGAGGATCAAAAGGTAGGTTTCCTCTTTTGTGTGTAATGACATTCAAAAGGAATTCTTTCTTCTCTATATTTTGCTGCTAATTAAGGACTCTGGTAGCAAATGCGAAGACTGCGCTCCATTATTAATTGATCAAATACAGAAATACTTCTCTTTTTTTTCCCCCTCTTGGTCTAATTACCCTGGCATTACATGGTAATACCCAATGATTGTTGGGATAATGGCTGCCGTTTTAACTGTTTACACTTCCTCCATCTCGTTTTCTTCTTCTGACAGCTTATAATCCTCCTCCAGCTATGAAAGAAACAGCGACAAAAGCTACTGTTTGTTTTTCCTTTCGTGCTGAGGTAAACTAACGAGGTGGAAATGGAGAAATCCGTTGCTGTAAAGAGCAGAAAGCAGAGTCAAGTGACTTTTATCTCTCTTTGCTTAAATGGATCATTTGTCAGAAATAGTATAGGATCTCCTGCTCAAGTGGCAGGTTGGACTAGATCTCCAAGGTCCCTTCCAACTCTATTACAGAGAGTAGCTTGACACTTTGAAGAATAGCTTGACCCCATCTTCTTTGTGGTAACCTTTAAGATATTGGAACACTGCTAAAAAAGGACAAGATGAGAAACAACGGATGGAAACTAACCAAGGAAATAGGCTTCACTACTGTTTGGTAACACATGGCTCAAAATGGCTCCTACTCCAAATGGTGATGCATCACATATGATTGTTAAAGGCAAAGTTTCGTTATACTGCATTAAAACAGCATCGGAAGTAAATAGATTTTTCACTTGTTGGAACGTGTGCTCCTCTCAGTGCCCCCAAACACAGGTTGCTTTTTTATCGAGGAACCGATGTAGGGGCTCAGCTACGGTCGCTTTGTGGGGCAGGAAGATGTTGTAAAAATTAATAAGCCCCAGGAAAGTTTGGAGATCAGTCTTATTTCTGGGTCTTGGGGTGTTCTTGATTGCTCTTAACTTGCTATTGGTGGGGTGAATGCCTTGTTTATCGATTAGGTACCCCAGGAACTCTACTTTATCTGCACACAGTTGACATTTTTTTTTTTTAACTTTAAGGCCAGAGTCTTTAAATTTCTGGAGAACCAGTTTAAGACGCTCCTTTAGTATTTTCTATTCGGGGCAGCAATTAAAACTTCATCAAAGTATGGTACGACCCCTTTTATTCCCTGTAATAGCATCTCCATCAAGCTCTGAAAGATCCCTGGGGCCACGCTAACTCTGAATTGGAGTTGGTTGCACTTAAAAGCACCTCGGTGCATAACAATCATTTGTGCCTCTGCTGTTTTTTTATCTACAGGCAGTTGTTGGTACGCCTGTGCTAAATCTAATTTAGCGAAGACTTTTCTGCCCCCCAGGGAATGGAGGAGGTGTTGTACCACCGGCACTGGGTAAGCATTCTGTTGAAGGGCGTGATTCAGGGTGGCCCGGTAGTCCCCACAGATCCTTAACGATCCATCCGGCTTGATGGGTGTTACGATTGTGGTTTCCCAAGAAGCATGGTCGGTTGGTTCTAAAATGCTCTGGGCTATTAATTTATCAAGCTGCTCGTCAATCTTTGGTTTAAGGGCAAAAGGGACTCGACGAGGCTTAAAGCGGATGGGGGCTACTTCAGGGTTAAGGTTAAATGATATCGGGGTCCCCTTGTACTCGCCTAGTTTGTCTGCAAAAACTTCCTGGAATTCCTGGATGAGGGCCTCCTCCCAGTCGTTGGAGCTGGTTTGGTGAATGCCGGCTACCTCAATCCCAATTGGAGCAAACCATTGAAGGCCTAAGAAACTAGGCCGATCACGGTCGACGTTGGTCAATGGTAAAGATGCAGTACGATTTTTGAATAAGACCTGGACTAGGCTGGATCCAACGACCAGAATTCGGTTTCCTTGATAGTCCTTGAGAATGATTTTTTGGGTTCTGAGGTCTTGTCGCCGGACAGCAGGGATTAATTGTTTAAGGGTCTTCCAGGAAACCATCGAGAGGGATGATCCTGAATCGACTTCCATCATGCAGGGCTGGTTTTCGATGGTGACCTTCACTCGGATCTTCTTTGCATCTTATGATGATGCGTGACCAATCGTGATGGTTTGGTGTGCCTCTTCTCGTTTCGTTGAATGGGCTAGTTGTTTATTTCTGAAGGAGTGGTTGTTTCATTGGTGGTTCAATTTTTCCCGACTCACAGGACGACTTCCTGTGGGTTGGCAGTAGTTGGTCCTCCTCTGAAGTGGGCTGGATCCTTGCTTGCTTCTGCAGACTTTTCTGATGTGGCCTCTCTTTCCACAAATATGGCAGAGCGCGTCGAGGAATTTGCAGTCTGATCGTGGGTGGTTTGCCCCACAACCTGCACATTGGTACTGCAGTCTCTGGTTACATTGGTGGCATTGGTCTCGTTCAGACTGGAGCTGGTTGACTTCTTCCTCATCACTTTCTGTTGACAATTTGAGGTCCTCGTGGTGGGTTGCCATTGCATGTCCCTCAAGGCGAGGTGAGGTTTCGCCGGTGAGTTGGCGGAGCGGGGTGTTGGTGTGGCGCATTCGGGCAGCCGACTTCCTGTTTGCTTCTGCTGCAGTAGCATCAGCGATGGTATCTGCAAGGCTGATGTCGCCTTTCACCATCAGCTTGCTTTGCACGTGTGGTGCATCTAATCCCAGAACTATTCTGTCTCTTAGAGCTTCTTCGAGGTCGGCGAACCCACAGAGGCCTCCCAGGTTTCGGAGATCCGCGATGAAATCTGCAACGCTTTCTCCTTTTCGCTGGTCTCTCTGGTAAAATTCATGTCTTCATACAAGCATTGGTATGGTAGGTGCATAGTGGGCCTGTAGGAGGGGCTCGAGGACATCCCAGTCCATGGATTTCACCTCAGCCGGTTTTGCCAGTGCTTTAGCCATCTTAAAAATGGCAGGTCTGCAGTGAGTAAGGAATACCACTCGCTTTTTTCCAGTAGTGGCATCCTTCAAGTTGTTGGTCTCTAGAAACATCTGGAACCGGTCCATGTATGAGTCCCAGTCTTCTTGTGCTGGGTCAAATGGAGCGGGTGGTATGGTGCTGCCGGTCATGGTTTCCGCTGTTGATGCGCCTTCAGCCACATGCTCTGTTTCGTGCTCTGCAGTGCTCAGTCAGCTCTGACGTCTCCGTATCCCACCTTCGTCGCCAGTGTTAAGTTCTGCGCATGAGCACAAGGAACGGAGACAAGACGGTGAACAGTGGACTTCAACTCTTTATTATACATTCTGAACAGAGCAAAACCCTAGAACAAAAGCAGCCCTTTTATAGGCAAGCTGCTGCTCTAGTAACCAATAAGAAACGTGGAGTGTTAACCCCCTTAACCAATGAGAGTGGCTCGTTAACCGATTAGATTCTCCTGAACAGACCAATCCGATATCGCTATTATTGGCCAATCAGAAGTGCAGGGCTAGAACCCTGCTATTTTCTAAAGCTTTTGATAAACTTTATTTGAGTATTTAATTAGTTCACAACACCCTCTGTCCCCATTCCCCATCTCACCCCCTTTCTATCTCCCTCCCCCTCTTTTTCTATCTCTCCCACTTTCTCTCTCTTCCTTCCTTCTCTTCCTCCCCTCCCTCCTTCTCTCCATGTCTATCCCTCTCTCTCTCCCTCCTTCCCTCTTTCCCTTCTTCCCTCTCTCCCTCCTTCCCTCTCCCTCTCCCTCTCTCTTTCCCTTCTCTCTCTCTCCCTTCCTCTCTCACCCTCTGTCTATCCCTCTCTCCCTCTTACCCTCCCTCCCTCTCTCCCTCCCTCTCTCCCTCCCTCTCTCCATCCTTCCTTTCCTCTTTCACTCTTTCCCTTTCTCCCTTTCTTTCTCTCCCTCTCTTCTCTCTTCCTTCCGTCTTTGTCCCTCTCTCCCTCCCCCTCCCTTTCTCTCCCGCTTCCTTCCTCTCTCTCTCTCCTTTCTCTCCTTTCCTTTCTCTCCTTCCCACTCTCTCCCTCCTCTTTCTTTCTCTCTCTCCCATCTTTCGCCTCCCTCTCCCTCTCTCTTTCTTTCTTACCAGGAAGAAAAATTGAGAAAGATCCTTTTCAGCAAGCTTTAGTCTTCACAATCTCCAGAGATCTTTGCTTCACCTTCCTTAAAGAACCGTTTATCCAACTCCAACCTGCTCCTGGAAAGTGAACAGGCTTCATTTGTTTCCTTTAAGCACTTCTTTGGCTGGCCATTTTTATTTTATCTTGGTTTTCTCCATCCTATTGGATGAAGGCAATGCTTGATGTCCGTTCGCAATTCACCTCTCACCAAGTCCTACTTTCTTCATTTGTTGTTGTTGTTGTTGTTTAAGCCTGTTTCTCAGCAACATGGATGATGGGATTTGAATACTAAGGAAAGAAAAGAGATTTCCCAGCTGGCAGCTAAAAAAAATGAAGCTGCACATCTACAAGCCCCGATCTTATCAACAATTTCCTTATCAACAATTACCTTTCTGATCTTGACAACTATGTTTTTTTACAAAGCAAGTTTCTGCTGGCTGCACACACGCCCACAAAGAGATGTAACAAAGGAGCCCTGGATAGCTAGGAGACGCCAGATATGAAGGAAATGAGACTGGGAGTGTAAGCCATACAACATGGACTTTGTAGTATTATTACACTTGCTAACTAATGTAGTTAGTTTGCATTTTAATTTGACTTATTTTTCTCTCTTTTAAATGATGTTTTGGGTTGATCAAATCATTGCAGACTGAAATTAGCAAACACTTTATCCTATTGTGTATGGATTGATTGACAGCCTCTAACATTCCTAAACTGAAAAGATACCAAGTTTGCTTAAAATTGCTCGAGGCATTCCAGAGAGCATACATAAATAAAATAATAAATAATAACAAAGAAGAAAGAAAGAAAGAAAGAAAGAAAGAAAGAAAGAAAGAAAGAAAGAAAGAAAGAAAGAAAGGAAGGAAGGAAGAAAGAAAGAAAGAAAGAAAGAAAGAAAGAAAGAAAGAAAGAAAGAAAGAAAGAAAGAAGATAGATAGATGGAAGACAGAAGATAGAAGAAGATAGTAGAAGAAGGAAGAAGAAGAAGAAGAAGAAGAAGAAGAAGAAGAAGAAGAAGAAGAAGAAGAAGAAGAAGAAGAAGAAGAAGAAGAAGAAGAAGAAGAAGAAGAAGAAGAAGAAGAAGAAGAAGAAGAAGTAGTTTGTTGCGTTTGAAGAGGACCTTGACATCTAATGGGTTGTGGGCTGTCCACAGTGTGTCTGCAGGTGGCTGGTAAGGCCTATATGGGCACAGAATGTTCTGCCACATGTCAGGCAGACGTGTGTGCACCATTGTTGCAGCATTTGCAGCTCTGGCTTTGCGGAATGCTCGCATCTCTTGTGCTGTGGTTGTCCTTCTGTCTTCAAGCATGTGGCATTTCACCAGAAACTGGAGGTAAATGTGGTTTTCTGGGAAACCATCATAAATTGCAGTCATGGGACATTTGGATGCTGCAAATGACTGTAAGTGAGGCCTGGTTGCCAAGGATCCCAAATGTGATCATTTGATCACGGGGTGGAAGGGGATGCTGGAACTTTGAAACCAGGTTGTAATTCTCTTTGGGAAGGGGTTGTTCTGACCCAGGCTTAACAGAATCACAAAGCAGAGCCCTTGTCCTGAAAAAAAAAAAACCTTTTTATTTGGTTAATGTGAATTCTTGGCATTCACACCCAGAAAAGCCCTGGCAATAATCCTTCCAAGGGTTAATTGCAAGAACAGATCAGTCCTTGGATAGCTGCCAGGCTGAGAGCTTCCAGTCCTAAAGCGGCAAATTAAATACCTGGCTAGGAGTCTCTGTGAGGCACAAACTCTGATAAGTAAATCTTCCAAAAGAAATATGAACTAATTGTCTCCTGCAACCACAACTCCCCTTTTGCTTCTATTTATTCCCCAGGGAGGGGCCATTCAGCGTCCACGTGTGCCTTTCCTTTCGAGTTGGCCCCTGTTAATTGTTCTCCTCTCCTGACAGCTCTGTGCGGACACACATTTGGAACAGTCTCCAGCTGTTCTTCTTCCCCACTTATCTCCGACTCTATAGGCAGCTGGGAAATGTCGGATAGCCCTGGCCCTATCTCTGCTTCTGATGCAAAGCATCCATCAGAGCCTTCCCCAGACTCCAGGACTGGCCAAAATTCCTCCCCAACCTCCTCACTGGTTGAGTCTGCTGGCAGCTGGCAGGCCACAACAGGGCTCCATTATAATTTCAAACTTCAAACCAGTCATAAACCAGGGATTACCTATAGCACAATGTTTATTTAAAGATGACTTGGAAGACAAGATGAAAATGCACAAAGTTCTGCATTTTCAAAGCTGGTTTTGCTACTTCTGGTTCTTTCTCTAATGACTGTGAGCTTAAAGTCTCTTTCAAATACATTTTATCCATCAGGTAAACAGTGACGGGAGGTAGGCAGTTAAGGTCACCTTCTCCAAAAGATTCCGGTTTTGCTGCCAAAGTTTTGTTCTATTTTTACTGTCCCACTTTGGAGGTCTGTTAATTTCCCCTTTGCTGCAAAACCCCAATAGCACTCAAACACTCAAGGCATTTTGCACCCAGGTGTAGATATTGTCAGGATGACATTTGAGAAATTATAAGGAGGGAGGTAACTGCCTACAGAGAAACATAACTGTAAATAACAGTTGTTGAAATCTCCAGGGGTTATGCTAAATGGATGTTGTAGCCTGCTCAACTACACCCAGAAGAGTTTATTATATTTAATGTATGCATACATACAGATGCACCTACTAACCTCATACTGTTTTCAAGATTTAAATACATTGCATGACAAGATTTAAATACATCGCAGTCTAAGCATTTCCAGCTAAACAATTGTTCGTCCAAGTTACAACAGAAAACAGAAGATATTTCTTTTCATCTTGATATGACACCTTCTCTCCATATCATCTCATCTTCCATTCAGATAAATATAGTATCACTTCCCATTAGCAGGGGAAATTCTCAGCAGTGTGAATGACAAATACATTCAAGGTATGATACTCTAAAACAGAAGGTTTCTATCATAAATTGACTGACTTAGATAAGATTTTGACAGGTACTGATGAAAAGGTGATTAAAAAATTGTATGGATATTTATTAGAAATTAAACTAGAAGAACAAGTTAAAGAAACTATGATTGCTTGGGGGAAGAATTTTGGATATGGGATTGATCTAGAGAAATGGCAGAAATTGTGGTCTCAAAATTATAAAATGACAATGTCAACATCACATAAAGAAGATTTGTATAAGATGTTTTACAGGTGACACTTTCCCCCGACAAGAATAGCAAGAATGTTCAAGAACAAATCTGAAAAATGCTGGAAATGTCATCAGATACCTGGCTCGTATTACCATATGTGGTGGATTTGTGAGGATGCTAGAAAATATTGGACTAAAATTCTCATGTGGTTGGAAAAAATGACAAAGAAACACATAGACTTGAAACCAGAAATATTATTTATTGGGAATTTTACCTGAAATATATAGTAAAGAATTGAAATACCTGATTGTAAATGTATTAACAGCGGCTAGGATTGTATTTGCTAAAAACTGGAAAAATGATAAAATACCATCACAGGAGGAAATCATTAAGAAAATATTGGAATGTGCTGAAATGAGTAGATTAACATTTAAAATTAGAGAACAAGATGATAAACAATTTTATAAAATTTGGGATCTATTCTATCAATGGTTAGACAATAAAATATAGTAATGAAATATGCAGACTTTTAGAAAATAATAAATATATAAAGATGTATTTTTTTCTTATTATATCTACAAAATGATTGTAGGATAGATTTGAGATGATAATATGAACTGTCACAAAACAATTTAAGTAAAATATGATTATTCATAAAACATGAACGAATAAAAGTATTGTCACATGATTGATTAACAATGATATTAATGTATTTAGTACTTGATTGAAAATATGAGAACATATACAATGTAATTGTAATTGAAGACTACGAAATGGAAGCACAAAACAATTTGGAAACCAACCGGCACACTGTATGTACATATATGGAAGATGATTTGATGTTTTTATGTTTTGTTTGTTTATGTTTGTTTTAAAAACCAATAAAAATTTATAAAAAGAAAAAAGAGACACACAGAGAGACAGAATGATAGAGAGATAGATATTTATAAAATTAGAGAGAGAGAGAAAGAAAGAGACAGAATAAACAAAAGAAAGAAATTGTTAGATTGATAGATGAGAGAGAGAGAGAGAGACAAACACAGAGAGAGTGATAGATATAAAATTAGATAGAGAGGTACAGAGAGAATAAGCAAAGGAAATAGATGATAGATAGATAGATAGATAGATAGATAGATAGATAGATAGATAGATAGATAGATAGATAGATAGACAGATAGATAGATATAGGCAGGCAGGCAGGCAGACATATAAAATTTAGTATAACAGTTCAGACTTCCTTTCACACAGGGAAAAAAAGTCGTATCAACAAAAGGAATGGGAAATATTTTAGGAAGGCCCTTCCCTGTGCCATCTTTATGACTGTGAATTGTTGACAGCTTTGATTCTTAGGTTTAAATTATGTCCTGCTGGGTAGCTGAAAACAATGTGCTCCAGTCTCTGTGGTATGGAGCAGCAACGTAATTTCAGAGTTTAGTACTTGCTTTCTTTTTATTTGGCTATCTATCATGGTGGTTCTTTCTATGTGGATATTTTCTTTATTTTGCGACCCAATATACACAAATTTGCCAAGCAATGAACTCAGGGCCTTCAAAAACCTGGTGCCACATGTAAAACCAGATGTACCCAGGTTGGTTGCTGGTGATTTCTGGGATCCATGAGTTGAATCATGGAGGTTTAGGTTGTGATGATACTGATAAACCTCCAGGTGACCTTAACAACCTTATTCTCTCTGTATCTCTCTATCTAATTTTATATCTATCACTCTGTCTCTGTGTTTCTCTCTCTCTCTCTCTCTCTCTCTCTCATCTATCAATCTAACAATTTCTTTCTTTTGTTGATTCTGTCTCTTTCTTTCTCTCTCTCTATAATTTTATAAAGAATGCAAATGACCAGCTGTCTGCAAGGAGTATAAAACTTTCCATTCCCCACCATCCAGTCAGAGCTGAAGAAGCATCTTGGATGAGAAGCAAAACATCTTCAAAGAAAAAACAGAAAACTCAATTGCCTCTTGAAAAAGCACCTTTGAGACAACCATGACTTGGATGACTGAGAATCTCCGTGGACATGTGTTGCATCCCTTCACATCCAGAAGAGATATCCTGGGCTGTGTCTACTAAGAAACTGCACCTGGTGTGACCTAGAGTTGGGCTTTTTGCTGCCATGGTACCTATTCTCTGGCACCACATTCCCCCCAAGGTGAGACCAGCCCCATTCTTGAGAGACCTCCAGAATTCTCTCAAAACTTGGCTATGTCAACTGTCCTGGATATTTCAAGAAAATAGTGAGGGGGCTACCTTGTTTTTACATCTTAATATCCAGATCACACAATAGCAATAGAACTTAGACATATATATATCTCTAAGCAGTATACAGAGTCAGCCTATTGCCCCCAACAATCTGGGTCTTCATTTTACCCACCTTGGAAGGCTGAGTCAACCTTGAGCCTGGTAAGACTCGAACTGCCAAATTGCAGGCAAATGGCAGTCAACAGAAGTAGCCTGAACTACTGCACTGTAACCACTGTGCCACTGCAGCTCTTAGAAAAGCTTCCAGTTAGGCTGATTTATTGCTTATGCCTATGCACAAGACTCTAGTCAACTAATGTTCAGCACTAAATTGGCACTAGATGAGAGTCAACGGAATTCAAGAGGGGCTGGATATAGATCACTTGTGGCAGCATAATGATTCCAGGCTGATTCCTCTCTTGATTCCACTCCCAGTTTCTGTCTCTACTGTTAGGGATAACATTGTTTTACCCTAACTGGTTTAGGTAAATAATAATATGTAATCATAGTTTGTAAGTTAAAGTGTATGCAACTTTAAGTGTGGGACAGTAATTAAGGGAGTGGTTGTGAAAGCACTTTAAAAGAAGCAAGGCTGCAGCTTGCTCGCTCTCTGGCTTTGATGATCCCTGATTACTGCAAAGGAAACAAGTCTGCATTGCTCGAACGGGAGAGAAAACAAAGGACTGGCTTGTAAGTGAATTGACATAGGATATTCTAACATGGACTTTGCTAACTGAATATCCCTGAATGGACTGACTAAATGATACATGACTATTGGACTGTTATTTTGACTATGCTATGAACTCATAATGGAATAAACTATATATTTGATAGCACAAGCGTATCTGTCATTTTTACTGTGTGTTAATAAACATACAAGCTTAGCTCACTCATTTATCTGTGTGCCTATCTGACTAAGCTGCACATTCTGTTTAGCTTGTCTCCCTAACCCTGGTTGGGGAAACCAGGCTTAACATCTACCTTTACTACACATCTACAGATACTCTTGCTTTCCAGCCAATATCTTAGTAGCTATTTGAAGTTATGATAAACCTCCCCAGAGCTACCTATGACCTGTTTTCAAAGTTATGCCCCTTCCACCATAGTCACATGCTCACATTTTGAATGCTAGGTAACCAGCTTGTGTTTATGGTCATTTGCAATGTTTGTGGTCACAAAATTGAGATTTTTTGATATTTTACTGTGGGTTTCTGGCATTTACTTCCAGTTTCTGGCAAAAAAAAAAGCTTCATTGGGCATGCTTAACTACTGCTGCATGTGCTTAATAGCAATAGCACTTAAATTTATATACCACTTTACAGCTCTCTCTAAGTGGTTTACAGAGTCAGCCTATTGCCCTCAACAATGTGGGTCCTCATTTTACCCACCTCAGAAGGAAGGAAGGCTGAGTCAACCTTGAGAACTGGTAAGATTCAAACTGACCAAATTGCAGTCAGTCAGCAATCGTTAGAAATAGCCTGCAATACTGCTCTCTAACCACTGCACCACCATGGCTCATAATTAACCCTATCATTCTCCATGAACCTGTGTAGAATTTCCCTTTTGGACTTTGGAGGGTCTTGTCCATAGTGCAGATGTTCCTGTACACAATGATAGCTATGTGGATGTGCTATAGCAATAACAACCACAATAGCATTTGGACTTATATGCTGCTTCATAGTGCTTTACAGCCCTCTCTAAGTCATTTACAGAGTCAGCCTACTGCCCTCAACAATTGGGTCCTTCATTTCACTGACCAAGGAAGGATGGAAGGCTGAGTCAACCTTGAGCCTAGTGAGATTCGAATGCCAAATTGCAGTCAGCCAGCACTGTAACCACTGCGCCACTGCAGCTCATGACTGCTACACTTGTTTAAGATTGCCAAGTTCACTTAACAACTGTCATAAAAAAAGGTCATAAAATCATATGGTGACCTACTTAATGACCACAACTTAACAGTTGCAATTTTGGACTCAATTATTGCTATAAGTCAAAGACTACCTGTAATGCTCTCTCCTAGCTCTTTAGCTTTTACATTTAATATGTATTAATGTTGTAGCTGTAGAGGGTTTTTTTAACATTGTTTGCTTTATGGGTTTCATTGTACGTCTCCCACTGTCACATGTTATGAGAAGGCAACTACCTAAAAAAAGATAAGTAATAAATAAATCGAAGCAAAGTTAGAGGAAATTGCAAGTTAAAAGTGCCTACAAGTTTCACTGTTGTGCAAAACAAATGGAAACCAAATAAATTGTTGCAGATCCAGATAAATACGAGTCACTGCTTGTAATATTCCATTTGTATGCTATCAATAAGAAATCCATCTTGAGCAAGAAATTGAACTGTTTCAAAATGAATAATGATTATAAGGTAATGAAAAGGTTGCATATTAATGCAAATTAGGCTCAGGAAAAAAACTGGGATATATTGCACTTCAAACCTGCTCTCTTTCCGAACTATTATGCATGCTACATCATCTTTATTTTACCAAAACACCCACCCACATAGCAATAGCAATAGCACTTAGACTTATATAACACTTCACAGTGCTTTACAGCCCATTCTAAGTGGTTTACAGAATCAGCGTATTGCCCCCAACAACCTGGGTTCTCATTTTACTTACCTCGGAAGGATGGAAGGCTGAGTCAACCTTGAACCAGGGAGAATGAAACTGCTGGCAGTGAGCAGAGTCAGCTTGCATCACCCTTCCTGATGGGCCACACTGGAAGCTGACTATTGAGCACAGCAGATGGATGGAGAGGATGCTGGGAAGAACCAGTTCATTTCCTAGCTATGTGTTTTCTGGTCATCCTGATTCCTGCCTCACTTTGGATTGATATCGTGACTTGACTTGGATTGTGCCACTTAAAGCTTAACTTTCTCTGGCAGTTTTTTCTTTTCTACCAGGTCCTCATAATGTGGTCGTTACCTTGTTTCTGGTCCATGAGTGAAACTTGAGATATCCTTACCTATTTCAGTGTTGAAGCAAGTTTTTCCTCTTATTCCTGATGAGCTGTGGTGGGCACAGTGGTTAGAATGAAGTGTTGCAGGCTAACTCTGCCATCTGCCAGCAGTTCCATCCTGATCAGCTCAAGGTTGACTCAGTCTTCCATCTTTCTGAGGTCGGTAAAATGAGGACCCAGATTGTTGAAGGCAATATGCTGATGTAAAGCAGTCACAGAGTGCTGTAAGGGGCAGGATATATGTCAAGATGTTATTGCTATTACTAAAAATTCCAGTAATGTGCTAAACCTGCCACATCACTCACTGTCACACTTCAATCTGTGAGACCTCTGCTTTTAGAATTATTGCTTCTAATATGTCTTCTCTATATGTCACCTTCTCCTCTCTTGCTTTCATTTTTATCAGTTCAAATTTCATTTTTTGCCAACTATCGGCCTTGCTGTAGAAACCTATAATTCTTTTGTCATAGTTCTATTTCATTTTGGCACTGCTGTATCACATCCCTCACCTGTGGCACAGATCTTTAAGTCCCTTGAAGACAATGCAGCAATTATCAGGAATCAGCATGGATTGTGACAAGAACAAGCCTTCAGCCCCTTAATCATCTTTGTTGTTCTCTTGTTAGAGGCTCAACATCTTTTTTTTTTTTTTTTTTACATCATGGCAACCAAAAACGGATGCAGTATTCTTCAGTGTAATCTTAAAAAGGCATTATAAAGTGACACTAATACTTCATGTGATCTTGATTCTACCCTTCCGTTAATACAGCCTAGGACTGTGTTGGCTTTTTTTGGCAACTGCAGCACACTGTTGGCTCATATTTAAGTGATTATTCAGTAGGATTCCCAGATCCTTCTTGTAGTGATACTGTTATATGTTATATTAGCACAAAATTATTTTAAAGCCAGATTTTCCTTTGTCTGATTATGAGGTTGAAATTCCTAATTATTGCCTACCAGTTGTGTTGAATAAGAGTTTTGAGATCCTGTTGATTTGCTGAGATCACAATATACGAATCTTTGTTGTTAAGCTGGGGAATAACCAATCATTGTCCTATTTGAACTCAGAGGGTGGGTTTCTACTGGTTCTGTCCACCTCTGTAGAACCGGTAGCTCTGAAGAGCAGCAGACATAGAACCGGTTCTATGTCTGCTGATGTTTTTTGCCCACCCGCCCACCTGGGCTCTTACCTGATCTTTATTTCCTGATTTTTCAACTTCAGCTGCCGAACGAGGCACAGCTGCAGTTAAAAAAGCAGGAAAAGAGGGCTGTTTCAAAGGCTGCATCTCTGCATGCAGCATGCTGATGACAATTTACAGGTGTACTGCTCACAGTGTGCAGGGAAGCTCATAAATCCCAAACCGGTAGTTAACCCTGTGGTATCCCACCCCTGCTCAGAGGCATCTACAAGAAGTATTTTTTTAAAAAAAATGGCACTCATGTCCATGAATGTCATCACCAGGGCCAGTGTCATCTTGACTCTTTGGACTTTTTTTGTATTGTTGTATAAATGGTAATTTGTGTAAAATAGCTTTTCTTTTATTCTACCACAAGTTGCTAAGGTTATTTCTGTCACTTGTTTGATGTGCCAGCCATGTTCTCCATACATATTCAAGAAAAGCATGGAAAAGCTTAGAAAAAAATGTGGAACCTTGATCTTATTATATATGTTGATGGCAGCAAGACTACTGTATGCACAAAAAGAGAAGGATGTTGTCAACTCATAAAGCATTTCTATGCCCGTTTTATAGTTGCCAACAGAAGGGGGGGGAAAGGAGTTTGAAAGAGCAATGCAGCAGTTTGAAATTGAAAGTGCATTTCATTCATATCTTGCAAAGATTATAACTAAGCAACTGGAGTTTGTGTCGTGCAAATCTCTAATTGGAGAACGTGATTGATGACACTTGATTATGAACGTGTTTTGTTGGAGAATATGAATTACGATACACCCAGAGGGGTGGAGGAAAACCACTGTCAAGTGTAACAGTGAATTACATGTCTCAGAATTGACTACACACAGGTCATACCGGCATGTTAGCTCCTAACAACTCCTCTGGAGCTTTTGAAGCTTGACTCAAAGCTCATGATTTAATTAGGGCCACTGCCGGAATCCTGACAGATGTCTTGATTCCCACTATGAATGAAGGGCTACAGAAGTTGATGAAGCTGCAGAGATGGCTAAATTGAACCATTTTGATTAAAGAAAAGAATATAAGTATTTTGTTGCTACACAGAGACTTACTTCTTCACTTTGTGCTTGAGGTGGAAAAAATGAAATTTTAATTTTGGGCTTTGCTGATTTAGATTGATTTGTTGTAACAGGAATGGTTAGTTTATATTATTATGGAATAGTAAAAAGCTGAGGTTCAATATTAATGCTTTATTCTAGAGCCAAGGTGGCACAGTGGTTAGAGTGCAGTACTGCAGGCTACTTCTGCTAGCTGCCTGCAATTTGGCAGTTCGAATCTCACCAGGTTCAAGGTTGTCTCAGCCTTCCATCCTTCCGAGGTTGGTGAAATGAGAATGTTGGGGGCAATATGCTGACTCTGTAAAACCCTTAGAGAGGGCTGTAAAAGCACTGTGAAGTGATACATAAGTCTAAGTGCTATTGCTGTTGCAATGAAGAGAATCAGAAGTCAACACTTTGTTTTTCTCCCTCCACTCCTTACTTTTCCTTCCCTCTTTCCTACCCACCATGTCCTATTATTTGCTTTCATATTTTGGTATTCTATTCTATAATCTAATAAAAAAATGTTTAAAAAAAGAAAAGAAAAGAAAAAAAGAAAGCTTGGAGTGGTCTTACTTTTCATTTGGCATCTCCTGTTGCAGCTATTCAGAGGTGGTATTCAGCAGGTTCTGACTGGTTCTTGAAAACTGGTAGCAGAAATTTTGAGTAGTTCAGAGAACCGGCAAATATCACCTCTGACTGGCTTCGCCCCCATCTATTCTCTGCCACCCAAGTCCCAGCTGAATGGCTGGATCTTCTTTGGTTGCCCTGGACAGGAGAACGGAGCTGGAAAGCAAGTTGGAGGGGTGGGGAGGGAATGGGGATTTTACAGTATCCTTCCCCTGCCACACCCACAGAACCAGTAATAAAAATTTTTGAATCCCACCACTGTAGCTATTCCATTTGTCACATTGATTGCAATGATGGAAGACATGAATTTTCCCAGTAAGTGCAGTTTAACACTTGAACATAAAGGCCTGGATCATTCTAGTCATCCACTGACATCTCAATGCTTCTATTTCAAGCAAAGACAGCTCTTCGCAGGATTCATAGACTTTCTCTTGACATTTCCACAACACATCCCATGATTAAATATAGCGCCGATTTGCTTCTCCCAAAAAGCCGTTCATATGGAACGTATTCTTGGATGACAGGGAATGTCTGATCACCAAATGAGAGTCTCTTAATCTCTAAAACAGACGGTCATAACCTGCCTCCACAAGGATATTTGAAGCAACCTTTTGAAAATATTAGTGTCCGTTCACTGCTAACTGGCGTAACGATGTCTTATGCAACCGTAAACAAGGCACAAGTTCTGGAATTGATACAGACGGCAATAACTTACCAGCACAGCTCAGGCTGCAATTTTGCTTGTTAAGCATTGTGACTGCTAAATGAGGCACCTGTGTGCAATCCGAGCTCTCCCCCATTGTGGTTGTTAACAAGGGCGGGCTTCAACAATGTTAGCCATGGGTTCTCTGCCTGGTTGCTGTGTGGGCGTGATCATGGTGGCCGTGGCCTAGTCTGCCTCCTGCACCATGGCGGGTGGGGGAGGTTTTGCCCTCCCCTGGCTCCAGAGGCTTTCCTTGAGCCTCCAGGAGGGCAAAAATGGCCTCCCCAGGCTCCAGAGACTCTCTGGAAGCCAGAAATGGGCCCATTTCCTATCTTCCTGAACTTCCGGAAGGCCTGTTATTTGCCCTCCTCGAGCCTCCATGCATGTCCTGCACTTACCTGCACCCAAAATGGGCCGTGTGAGAACTCCTGGGAGGGATGGGATGGGTGAGTGGGGCCAGGCAGGGGTGGGATTTGGCGGTTCTCCAATCTGCACAGAATCTTAGCTAGGGGCTCTCCCGAACCCCTGCGAACCCTCAGCAGTCCACCCCTGGTTGTTAAGTAACCATGCAGATTGTTAGGT
The DNA here is from genome assembly GCA_033807585.1 of Hydrophis major. Classification (NCBI taxonomy): domain Eukaryota; kingdom Metazoa; phylum Chordata; class Lepidosauria; order Squamata; family Elapidae; genus Hydrophis; species Hydrophis major. The sequence continues at coordinate 8,630,327 of CM066330.1, forward strand.
GATTCTACGGGGGGGTACCACAGGGGGTGGGAAAGGCCCTGTTCCTCCCTCACGAAAAGTGGAAACCAAATGATAGAAAACATTATAAATATATTTATTTTATTTATTATTTGATTTGATTTTTTTGCTTGCCAGCTTTATTATTTTTACAAATAACTTAAGGTAGCCAACATATCCACCATCCTTTCCTCAACCTATTTTCCCCACAGAGCAACTCTACGAGGTAATTGGAGGTGAGAGAGGATGACTAGGCCAAAGTCATCTAGCTGGTTTTCATGGCTAAAAACAGGATTTGAACTCCTGCTTTCTACTCTGGTGTCTTAACAACTAGGGCAAACTAGCTCCATTTTCACTGCCATCTGGTATTTTTACCCATTTTTTTTCAGGCTTAAAGACATGGAGAAGATGGTCAGAGGGCACTGCTTGTGGAGAAGAGATAGCAGAAAAGCATTGCATGGGGAAGGAGTCTAGAGGCGGCCTATGGATGTTCTGGAGGCTGCAAAGGCTGTATATGACTTGCAGGCCACTCATTTGTAGTTTGCTCTTACCTCAGCATCAATTAATCAGAACAGAGCTGGAAAGGACCTTGGAGGTCTTCTAGTCCAGCCCCCTGGTCAAGCAAGAGACCCTAATAACATTTCAGACAAGTGACTGTCCAGTCTCTTCTTAAGAACCTCCAGTGATGAAGCAACCTACAACTTCTGAAGACAAGCTGTTCCCCTGGTTAACTGTTCTCATGTTAGGAAGTGTTAAATCTGGAGCGTGGGCACAAGGAATGGAGACGAGACATCGAATAGTGACTCCAACTCTTTATTAGTGACTTCAGAACAGAGCAGAGCTACTAGGCAGCAGCAGCTCCTTTTATAGAGCTGGCTGCTGTCACAATAATCAATGGTTTGAGTTTGCTGTGCTGGTAGCGGCCAATCAAGGGCGACCCGCTGTCAGCCAATCAGATTAGCCAGAATTGGCCAATCACAATCCACTGTTCGCGGGCCAATCAGAAGTGCAGGATTATGAGCCTGCTGTGGAAACAAAACTGTTAGGATTTTAAACTAAAGCATTTGCTTAGTTCGTAACACCCCTCCCCCCTAGGTCCCGTCTGAGGGGTGGGGTAATGTATTCTCGCAGGTAGGCAGGTCGTTTCACCTGTCTACCTGATCTGCATTGCTCCACCAGTCCTTGCCCTGACTCTGGTCTTGGTGGGCTGCTTGCTGCGCTTGTTGGCAAAGATGTTCCGTCTTCTCCGTTGGGTGACTCAGGGTTGTCATCTCTGCTTCCATTAAGGCTGTCCTCCGGATCCCTTGGATTTGCTGCTGTCGCAGTGCTGCTCTGTGGTGAGGTGATTGTCTAGCCCGGCTCTCCTTCAGAAGGTGAATATCTCCGGGTTGGTTGTGCTGATTGCTGGTTTTCACGTCCTGAATCGTATGCTAATTCTTCTCCGGTCCCCTCGATTTCCCTTCCCCCCCAGGTTTGAGGTTTGGGGTTTGTGATGGGGGTAAATGCCAGCCTGGAGCGCAGTTGATCGATATGTCGCTTCCACATTTTCCTGTCAGCAGTTTGTAAACGGTAGGAACGTGGACCCGTAAGTTGAGTTATGGTAGCGGGGACCCACAATGGGTCACTGGAAAAGCTTTTTATGAAGAGCGGGTCACTTATCTTGAAGGTGCGATACCTGCTACTGGACCCCACGAGCTTTTCGGGTGTGTAGGTAGGATGCAAACGGTCAAGATGTGAGCGAAGTCTTCGGCCCATCAGAAGTTCAGCCGGGGTTCTGTTTGTAGTGCTGTTTGCGGTAATATGTTGGAGGAGAAGCATCCGGGTCACATTGTCATCGATGTCCCCTTGCTCCATCTTGTGTAAAGTTTTCTTTACGAATTGGACCATTCGCTCAGCCCTGCCATTGGCCGCAGGGTGAGCTGGCGATTTCAATGCATGGCATGTCCCCCGCTCTGCCAGGTACTGTTCGAATGCCAGAGCAGTGAATTGGGGGCCATTATCCGAAACTAGGACATCTGGCAACCCATGCGTAGTGAATAGTCTATTTAGTTTTTTAGCGATGGCTTCTGTGGTGGTGCTCTTCATTTGAGGATCTCCAGCCAGTTGGAGTAGGCATCCGCTGCTATAAGAAATGTATGTCCCTTGGTAGATCCCGGAATATTGATGTGGATACAGGACCAGGGACCTCGGGGTGCTTCCCATTCAGTTGGTGGTGCTTTTGGTGTACATGAACGAGTGTCCTGACACTTGCTGCAAGTAGCCACCCAGGTTTCTATTTGCTTATCTATACCTGGCCACCAAGCGTAGCTTCTTGCTAGTGCCTTCATTCGCACGATGCCCGGATGGCCATTGTGCAATAGTTTTAGGACGTTATGCTGTAATCTCTCTGGGATGACGACTCTGTCTCCCCACAAGACACATCCCTTTTGGGAGAAAAGTTCTGTTTGCTGGTTTTTGAATGGCTTGAAGGTGTCATTTGGTTCGTTGTCAGGCCAACCTCTTTCTACCCAGCTGAGGACCCATGCCAAACAAGGATCCTGGCCTGAAGATCAAGAAGGACAAGTGCCAACTATGTACTGAGAGGGTTGAATTCCTTGGTTACCTTCTTGACAAATAGGGAATTCACTCTACTGAGAAAAAATTGGCTGCAATAAAAAATGCCCCGAGACCTAGGAACAAAACAGATCTCCAAGCCCTCCTGGGACTCATTAACTTTTATTACATCTTCCTACCCCAGAAGGTGACTGTTGCTGAACCCCTGCATAGGCTCCTCGAAGAAAGCTTCCTGGGTCTGGGGACATCGAGAAGAGCGAGCTTTTCAGCAAGTAAAAGACCTTTTAACATCAGATGCTGTATTGATACAATATAATGAGACTTTACCCTTAACTGTCACCTGTGATGCCTCACCGTTTGGAGTAGGAGCCATCCTGAGGCACGTCCTGCCAAATGGTACTGAGAAGCCCATTGCATTTTTTTCTAGAACTTTATCTAAAACTGAGAGAAACTATAGCCAACTAGATAAAGAGGCTCTCGCTATTGTGTCTGCGATCAAACGATTCCATGAGTATATATATGGAAGATCCTTTTCTATAATCACTGATCACAAACCATTACTTGGCATCTTGGCGGGGGATAAACCAACTCCCCACATCTTATCGCCAAGAATGACATGCTTGTCAGAGTTTTTAGCCGCATACGATTACCAACTGCGACACCGACCGGGGAAAGCCATTCCCCACGCTGACGCCCTGAGCTGCTCTCCGCTACCAGAAGTCTTGGATGACCCAGCTCCAACCCTAGCTACACTACAAATTGACACACTTCCTTCACCACCACTGACTGCACAAGACACCGCATCCGAAACAAGGAAGGACCCTTATTTGGCACGAGTCCTCAGCTGGGTGGAAAGAGGTTGGCCTGACAACGAACTCAATGACACCTCAAGCCTTTCAAACACAGGCAGACAGAACTTTTCTCCCAAAAAGGATGTGTTTTATGGGGAGACAGAGTCGTCATCCCAGGAAGACTGCAGCATAAGGTCCTAAAACTATTGCATGATGGACATCCGGGCATCGTGCGAATGAAAGCACTAGCAAGGAGCTACGCTTGGTGGCCAGGTATAGATAAGCAAATAGAAACCTGGGTCGCCACCTGCAACAAGTGCCAGGAAACACACTCAACTCCACCAAAAGCACCCCGAGGTCCCTGGTCCCGTATCCACATTGATTTTGCGGGACCCACCAAGGGGCATACATTTCTCATAACAGTGTATGCCTATTCCAACTGGCTTGAGGTCCACAAAATGAAGATCACCACCACAAAGGCAGTCATTAAAAAACTAAACAGACTATTTGCTACACATGGCTTGCCAGATGTCTTGGTTTCAGACAATGGCCCACAATTCACCGCCTTGGTATTTGAACAGAACCTAGCAGACCGGGGGATACGCCACGCTTTAACATTGCCAGCTCTCCCTGCAGCTAATGGTAGGGCTGAACGAATGGTCCAGTTCATAAAGAAAACCTTACACAAGATGGAACAAGGAAACATCCATGACAAGGTGACCAGGATGCTTCTCCTCAAACATATTACTCCAAACAGCACCACAAACAAAACCCCAGCCGAACTCCTGATGGGCAGGAAACTTCGATCACATCTTCACCGACTACATCCTGCCTACATGCCGGAAAAGCCCCTGGGGTCCAGCAGCAAGTATCGCACATTCAAGGTAGGTGACCCGGTTTTTGCAAAAAAAACTTTACCAGTGACCCATTGTGGGTCCCCGCTACCATAATTCAACTTACGGGTCCCCGTTTCTACCATTAACAAACTGCTGATGGGAGACTGTGGAAGCACCACATCGACCAGCTATGCTCCAGGCTGGTACCTACTCCCTTCACAAGCCCTGAACTCCAAACCAGTGGGATTGTGATTGATTGTTGTTGGCTGAACTGATTGGCTGTTAGAGGGTCGCTGCTGATTGGACACTCCCAACGCAGCAAACTCAAATCATTGGGTGTTGTGACAGCAGCCAGCTCTATAAAAGTAAAACTATTCGATGCCTCATCTCCGTTCTTTGCGCCCACTCTCCCAGATCTAACACCAGGAACCACTAACTGGTTCTGTGGGTGTGGCCAAATTTGTGGGTGTGGCTTGGTGGTCATGTGACTGGCTGGGCATGGCTTGTATGTAAATATTATAAATATTTATATAAATATTGAATTTTTTATGAGCAACTTTACCCCAAATCAGGCAAACCGAGTTGCTCACAGAATCAATGATCTATCTATATGCCAGCTCAGTCTTTCAAATTTGCTTGCCGTGAGTCTGCACTAAATTTGCTTGCAAGCAAAACTTCAGTCCTAAGGGAGGTTCGGCTCTACTTAAAAGCAGAGCCGAAGATCTAAAGACTAGCTGGAAAGCAAGAAATCCAACAATTTTCTGCTTCCTAGCTAATCTAAATCTCCCAGCACAGAGAATAAATGATGGTCGGAAAAAGGAAAAATAGAAATTTAGCAGTCAAGTTTACCGGGTAAGGAATGAGTGGGCGGGGAGGGTTCCCATGGGCCATGTGGGCAGCGCAGCACTTGTGTTTCTGTGCAGTCTGGATTAATTGCTTTGGGGAGGTCCTCTTGGGGTGAGATTTCTCTGCAGCCCACCAAAGTTTTCTCACGGCCCACTGGTTGGTGACTGCTGGTCTAAGAATGACCTAATGGCAATGTTCCAATATCTAAGGGGCTGCCACAAAGAAGAGGGGTACAATGTATTCTCCAAATCACCAAAAGATGAGACAAGAAGCAATGGATGGAAATTACTCAAGGAGAGAAGCAACCTAGAATTAAGGAGAAATTTCTTAACAGTGAGAACTATTGACCAGTGGAACAGATTGCCTTCAGAAGTTGTGGGGGCTCCATCACTGGACTAAGAAGAGACTGAACAACCATTTGTCTGAAATGGTAATAGGGTTTCCTGCTTAAGTAGGGAGTTGGACTAGAAAGAACTTGTTGTGAATGCATAGGCCTTAATAAAGATATCTTAAGCTTGGAGTCAAGTGCAAGGTTCTGGCCCTGCACTTCTGATTGGCTGTTAACGGCAGGATATGATTGGCCCATTCCAGGGAATCCGATTGGCCATTAACGGAGCGTTCTTATTGGTTAAGGGAGCTAGCGCTCCTAGATTGTTATTGGTTAATAGTTATTGGGTTGCCTATATAAGGAGGACTATAACTGCCATGGAGTTTGAGCAGTCACTATGTAAATAAAGAGTTGAAGTTCACCGTTCCAGAGGCTCATCTCCATTCTTTCTCGCCCATGCTCCATACTTAACACTGGCGACGAAGGTGGGATATGGAGACGTCTGAGCCGACTGAACTAAGAAGAAACACCGAGCATGTGGCTGACAGCGCTACACGACGGAACCATGTCCGGCGTCGTCGTACCACCCGCTCCGTTCGATCCAGTGCAAGAGGACTGGGAGTCCTACATGGATCGTTTCCAAATGTTTTTGGAAACTAACAATTTAAAGGATGCCACAGCTGGGAAGAAACGGACAGTATTCCTAACGTATTGCGGTCCAACCGTATTTAAGATGACTAAAGCACTAGCCAAACCTACTGAAGTGAAGACGATGGATTGGGACGACCTCGAACCCCTACTAAGAGCTCATTATGCATTGACCGTGCCCATGCTCATGAGACGGCACGAGTTCTATCAGAGAAACCAGCGAAAAGGAGAAAGCGTCGCCGACTTCATAGCAGACCTCCAAAACCTGGGAAGCCTCTACGGATTCGCCGATTTGGAAGAGGCACTGAGAGATCAAATAGTTCTGGGATTAGATGCACCAGGCGTGCAGAGCAAGCTGATGGTGAAAGGCGACATCAGCCTTGCCGATGCCATCGCCGATACTACTGCAGCAGAAGCAACCAGGAAGTCGGCTGCACAATTACGCCGCAACCGCGCTCTGGTACACCAACCAACAAGCGAAATTTTATCCAAGTCAGAAGGGCAGCTTTCAACGACACACCACGAGGACCTCTCTTCATCATCAGACAGCGACGAAGAAGAGGTCCATCGACTGCAGTCTGACTGGGACCACCACCCGAAGTCCCTACGCCCTTGCGCTGGCTGTGGAGCCAAACATGCCAGGTCCGAATGCAAATTCCGCAACGCGCTCTGCCATGAGTGCGGGAAGAGAGGCCACATCGGACGGGTTTGCCGAAGTTTACAAGGACCCGGCCAGGCCTCAAAAGGGGCTAACTATCGCCAATTGACAGGAAACCGTCCTGTAAGGCGAGAACCAGTAAACCACTCCTACAGAAACTGAGTTTTGCAGCGAGAAGAGGCTCACCATACTATCACTATCGGTCACGCTTCTGCCTTGGATGCCAAGAAAATCCGAATTACAGTGGCCATCGAGAACCAGCCTTGCCACATGGAAGTCAACTCGGGATCGTCCCTCTCGGGATCGTCCTGGAAGACCCTCAAGCAAGTCTCGACTCAGGATCGTCCTGGAAGACCCTCAAGCAACTCATCCCCACGATCCAGCGCCAAGACCTCCGCTTCCAAAAACTTATTCTTAAGGACTATCAAGGGAATTGATTCCCTGTTGTTGGTTCCTGCCGAATCCGGGTCTCCTTCAAGAAGCACACAGCGTACTTACCGCTAACTGTGATTGACAAAGATTGGCCTAGTCTGCCAGATCTCCAATGGTTCGCGCCACTTGGCATTGAAGTGGCAGGCATAAACTGAGTCAGCAAAAGTGACTGGGAGGAGGACCTCATCCATGAATTCAAGGACGTATTCGCGGAAAAATTAGGCGAGTACAAGGGGACCCCAATATCGTTCAGCCTTAATCCAAAGATAGCTTCCATCCGCCTTAAGCCTCATCGAGTTCCGTTTGCCTTAAAGCCGAAAATCGATGAACAACTCGATAAACTAATAGCTCAGGGGGTGCTAGAACCTACCGATCACTCTCCCTGGGAAACCCCAATTGTAACACCCATTAAGCCGGATGATTCAATCCGAATTTGTAGGGACTACCAGGCCACCCTGAACCACACTCTACAGCAGAATGCATATCCGGTGCCGGTGGTGCAGCATCTCCTCCATTCCCTGGGGGGACGGAAAAGTCTTCACCAAATTAGACTTAGCTCAGGCATATCAGCAATTACCTGTTGATGAAAAGACGGCACAGGCACAAACGTTTGTGACGCACCGAGGTGCCTTTAAATGTACCCAGCTCCAGTTCGGAGTCAGTGTAGCCCCGGGGATATTTCAGAGCCTTATGGAGAGGCTACTACAAGGGATTAAAGGCGTGGTCCCCTACTTTGATGATGTATTAATTGCTGCACCTACAAAAAAAATCTTACGGGATCGTTTAAAGTTGGTCCTACAAAAATTCCAAGACGCCGGTCTTAAGGTGAAAAAGAATAAGTGTAAATTGTGTACAGCTAGTGTTGAGTTTTTAGGGTACCTAATTGACAGTCAGGGTATTCACCCTACCAACAGTAAATTAAGAGCAATAAAAAATGCTCCCAGGCCTTGGAACAAGGCCGATCTCCAAGCGTTCCTAGGCCTCATCAACTTTTATAATGTATTTCTACCACATAAAGCAACTGTCGCTGAGCCGTTACATCGTTGCTAGACAAGAAAGCAAATTGGTTATGGGGTCATAAAGAAGAACAGGTGTTCCGTAATGTAAAAAAACTACTGACTTCTGACTCTGTACTCATGCAGTACAATGAGACTTTGCCGTTAAATATCACATGTGATGCTTCGCCCTTCGGAGTGGGCGCCATTCTGAGCCATGTACTGCCTAATGATAACGAAGCCCCTGTTGCATATTTTTCAAAGACACTTTCAAAAACTGAGCGAAATTATGGCCAAATTGATAAAGAAGCCCTTGCAATTGTATCGGCCATTAAAAGATTTCACGAGTACGTGTATGGCCGGCCGTTTACTATTGTGACTGACCATAAACCGTTATTGGGGATAATAGCTGGAGATAAGCCGACTCCCTACATATTATCCCCCAGGATGACTCGCTGGTCAGAATTCTTGGCTGCTTATAATTATTGGCTGCAATACTGCCTGGGGAAAGCCATTCCCACGCCGACGCATTGAACCGAGCACCGCTTCCAGAGACTCTCGACGATCCCGCACCAATGGTAACCACGTTACAAATTGAAACACTCCACTCACCACCACTAACCGCTTGATATATCGCAAGAGAAACCAGACGTGACCGCACCTTGGCATGAGTCCTAGGCTGGGTAGAACGTGGATGGCCATTGGACCAATTATCAGATGACTTCACACCATTCAAGACTCGACAAATGGAGTTGTTCTCTCAAAAAGGCTGTGTCATCTGGGGTGATAGAGTCGTTATCCCAGAACGACTCCAAAAAGCAGTACTGAGAACCTTGCATGATGGCCACCCCGGTATCGTGTGGATGAAAGCCCTCGTATGAAGCGACGCATGGTGGCCAGGCATCAACAAGCAAATCGAAAATTGGGTTAAAGCTTGTCATAGATGCCAGGAAGTGAGCAATGCCCCACCAAAAGCCATCCCTACCAAATGGGAGACACCACGAGGACCCTGGTCCCTTATTCACCTGGATTTTGCGGGGCCGAACAAAGGCCATACCTTTCTTCTAACCGTCGACACCTACTCGAATTGGCTCGAGATTCACCACATGATGAATACAACCACTGAAGTGGTTATCAAAAAATTGGAAAGACTGTTTTCAACCCACGGATTACCAGACGTTCTGGTATCCGACAATGGGCCCCAATTTACCACGCTTTCCTTCGAGCAGTACCTGGCTGACCGTGGCATCTGACATGCTCTCACCTCGCCTGTGCACCCTGCGACCAATGGCAGGGCTGAGCGCATGGTCCAATTTGTTAAGAAAACCTTGCAGAAATTAGACTACAATAACATCGACGACAAAATCAACCGAATCCTTTTTCTACAACACATCACACGTCATAGCGTCACCAACAAAACTCCCGCCAAACTGCTAATGGGACGAAAACTCTGCTCCCACCTCGACCGGTTACACCCAGCTTATGAACGGAAAAACCACTAGGATCCAGCACCCGATGTCGTGCCTTCCAGGTAGGCGATTTGGTATATGCAAAAAACCTATCGGGCGATCCACTGTGGGTAGAGGCGACAGTAGTTCATGTAACCGGCCCAAGATCCTACCTTGTACAATGCCTTGACAATAGACTATGGAAACGCCATATCGATCAATTACGATCACGGTTCCGGTCGAGCAATTCTGAACTTCCTTATGACCAAACTGAGGGGGGGGGGAGATACGGAAGAAGACAAATTTCAATTAGAAGAAAACCCGTTCGAAGGGAACGATGGCAGAATAGAGACGCAGGAATTGGAACTAGAGAAGGGAATAGATTCACCTCAGGGAGTTGCCGAAGATATTGGTGACGACGGAAACGTGAACTCTGAACCAGAGGCAACCCCGTCGACAAACAACGATCTACCTCAGGGAGATTGCAGCCAAATGCAAAACACACAGTGAAAATCAAAAAGACTAATAAAGCAACCGTCCTACCTAAAGGACTATGTAACTGCGCCCTGTAAACAGAAGCCAGGGGGAAGGGGTGTTGTGAATGCATAGGCCTTAATAAAGATATCTTAAGCTTGGAGTCAAGTGCAGGGTTCTGGCCCTGCACTTCTGATTGGCTGTTAATGGCAGGATCGGATTGGCCCATTCCGGGGAATCCGATTGGCCATTAACGGAGCGTTCTTATTGGTTAAGGGAGCTAGCGCTCCTAGATTGTTATTGGTTAATAGTTATTGGGTTGCCTATATAAGGAGGGCTATAACTGCCATGGAGTTTGAGCAGTCACTATGTAAATAAAGAGTTGAAGTTCACCGTTCCAGAGGCTCGTCTCCATTCTTTCTCGCCCATGCTCCATACTTAACAGAACTCCAAGGTTCTTTCCAACTCTGTTATTCAGCTAACTGACCAAGAAAAAGAAAAAGAGAGAGAGAAAAGCATGGGTGCTCAAATATGTATTGTTTCGTGAATTCCCATTTGGTACCTTTAGCTTCCTATAAATGTGGAATTTGGTTTAGTAGATTAGAAATATTACATGTTAAGCCTAGCGTTATTTTTTTTCTCTCCTTTATGACCTCCTGAAATCTAAGTGGTTGAAAAACAGCTCCATTAAACTCTAGCAATTGCAACTTCTATGTGGAAAAGAGGCAGAGGAAGGGTGTGTGGGTATAATGTACTGAGTTATAAATATTTCCTTTTAGTTCTGATCAAGGGAATCAGTTCAAGATTACATCCGAAGATTCTATAAAAGTTGAAGGAGGGAGGGCAGGAGAGAGAGAGAGAGATCTGAGGTTTATCTAATGTGGTGGAATATAGCCTCGATTCCCAGGAGGGAGAGAGTACATTCCAGAGGAGGAAGAGACAACTAAGTGAGCCATGGTGGCACAGTGATTAGAAGGCAGTATTGCAGGCTAACTCTGCCCATTGCCAAAGGTTCAATCCTGAGTAGCTCAAAATTAACTCAACCTTCCATCCTTCTGAGATTGGTAAAATGAGGACCCAGATTGTTGGGGACAAGATACTGACTCTCTAAACATCTTAGAGAGTGCTGTAAAGCACTATAAAATGGTTTATAAGTCTGTGCTATTGGTATAAGTTCAGTTAGTTTGTGTGAAGGAAAGTGGGTCCCCCCTTTACAGCAGAGATGGGCCACTATGGCATCTTTTACAACCTGTGGACTTCAGTTTCCAGACTCCTCATCTCCTGAGCCACAGAGAGAACACTTCTCAATCACATTTCAATTTCACCGAATATATTCCGTGAAGGAGTTACAATTAAAATACAAGTCATGGCTGCAATTCAGTCAGGAGATCAGAGCCATTTCACAAATTACATTTGTGAAATGAAAGACATTCTAGATATCTCTGTTTAGTCTCTCCCTCAAGGCCAGAGGTGGTATTCAGCAGGTTCTGACCAGTTCTGGGGAAGCAGTAGCAGAAATTTTGAGTAGTTTGGAGGAACAGCAAATACCACTTCTGACTGGCCCTGCCCCCATCTATTCTCTGCCTCCTGAGTCCCAGCTGATTGGCTGGGTCTTCTTCGTTGCCCTGCACAGGAGAATGGAGCTGGAAAGCAGGTTAGTGGGTTGGGGAAGGGAATGGGATTTTGCAGTAACCTTCCCCTGGAGTGGGATGGGAATGGAGATTTTACAATATCCTTCCCCTGCCACACCTACCAAGCTACACCATGCCCATCAAGCCACACCCACAGAACCGGTAGTAAAAAATTTTTAATTCTACCACTGCTCCAGGCAATAAATCTGGAGCAATATGAAAAAGTCACTTAAGGCTCTTCCTGCCTACCTTTTTCCTTCTCAGATTCTGGAGAGCATCATCTGAGTAACAATCACAATTAAAAATAGAAATAATCTCAGCAAAATCAGTTGGGAACATCATTTTCTTGTCCTGAATACATTAAACATCCTTAATCCTAAAAAGCAAAATTCATTCTAATTCTAGAATTTGGTTCTGAGGACATTTCAGATGTTTGGCATGCATTTAAATCCATCCTTGCTAAAGGATGGAGATGTTTTCAAATATAGGTAATCCTCAACGTATGAGCACAATTAGGATCAGAATTTCCATGACTAAGCAGGATATTTGTTAGTAAGTTATGCCCAATTTTACAAAGGTTTTGCCATGGCTCCTATGCAAATCACCACGCTGAAGGAAGCGCTGAAGAAGCTTCTTGGTGAGAAGTGAAATGTCTTCAAAGAAAAACCAGAAAGTCCAGTTGTCCTTTGGGAGAAAAAAAAAAAACACCTTTGGGTCTATCTGAAAAATTAGAAGTGTGGATTCTTTGTTATCTTCTTCTTCTATAAAGTTGATGTATTACTTTGCCTTTTAGTCATACTTTGAAAGTCACATTCAGGGTGAAGGAGAATAATAAACAGAGGTAGGAAAAGTAAGATTTCGATGCCATTTTTGGATTTGAAAGAATCCTCTGAACAAAATGAAAGCTTTTCCCGCGATTGGTATATATAATCCATTCCTTAGGCTAAATTGACTTCTGTTACAACCCTCCACTGTGTGCCTTTGAATTTAGAGTTATTGTGTGTGTGTGTGTTGTTTTGTTACTTTCCCTCACAGATAGGGCAGGGGGAACTTTAAAAGAAAATGGTGGGTCTATTGATAATCACTCAACAGAGATAACCTAGCAAACATTATACATGTCTTTTAATGACTTCCTCTTGTTCTTTATTACTTTTATCATAAATTGTTCTGCATTTTCAAAGGCCTGAATGAATATAAAAATATCCTTTCTAAACAATCTTTTAGGGACAGACTGTGCCAGTGCTGCTTCAAACAGAGATTTTTGAAACCTCTTCTAAAAAACAACAAGTATAGTTCAATCGCACTATTGTGCAAGAAACATCCTCTAATAAATCTGTTTAGCAGTACACATTGATGGAGGTGCAAGCAAACAATTGTGGTTCCCAAAGTAGAGGCTACATTAAGTTGTTCCTACCATTAAGATGCACAGACTGGAAGTTACTTATTTGCTTATTTAGTTGTTTGTGGAGTTTCTCAGTCATTCAGGTCATGGTTGTCCCAAAATTGCTTTTTTTTTTTTTTCCCAAGAGGCAACTGGACTTTCTGATTTTTCTTTGAAGACATTTTGCTTCTTATCCAAGAAGCTTCCTCAGCTTCTTTAGCACCACTTCCAGAGCTGAAGAAGCTTCTTAGATGAGAAGTAAAATGTCTTCAAAGAAAAACCAGAAAGTCCAGTTGGTTGGTTATTAAATTTATGTGCCTGTCAAGGATGAAACTTTGGTAGCTATGTGACTCTTCATTTCAACTTGCCATTAGAGTAACGGGGTGGCTGGCTGGTGTTAGGTGTTGCTTTCAAATGGGTTAGTTGGACAAACAAAAACTTCTTCAATGCAGCTGAAGACCATGAGAGCCTGGAGCCTTTTCAAGGACATCGCAACAGGTGTGGAATTGAAGCAGACGGTTCCCATAAGAAAGATAACTTGTTTACATGGACTATGTGAGAGGCTAAGGGTTTGGCTGGGAAAAGTATTGTTTAATTCTATGAACTGGTGTCTGGGAACCTCCGAGTTAGTTTTGCCTTGACATTACCAGGCAGTGTATTCAATAAACAGTAAGATTTTCGGAAATGGTACAATCCTGGAGTTTTATTTGGATTCTCGAGCTGGATGTTGACAGTGCTACTCTGTTTGCCTAGAGGCACCTCTAGGCAACTTAGAATCAATAAAAAAAACCAACAAGATAAAACATTAAAATAATAGCAATAGCATTGAGAACAAAGGTGAATATACATATCTAAGAAAATTGTTGCAGGATCCAATCTGGGTTTTGTCTTCTGAGCTTTTGGACCCATGCTGGAGCCTATCCTCAGGGAAGTTCTCTCTAGCGGATTGGATCCTGCAACAGCACTCAGACTTATACACCGCTTCACAGTACTATAAGCCCTCTCTAAGCAATTTGTGGAGTCAATATATTGCCCCCAACAATCTGGGTCCTCATTTTTACCCACCTCAGAAGGCTGAAGCAACCTTGAGCTTCATCAGGACTGATCTCCAGGCTGTGGGCAGAGTTGGCTTGCAATACTGCATTTTAACTGTCCTCACCATTAGGAAGTTTCTCTTCAATTCCAGGTTGCTTCTCTCCTTGATTAGTTTCCATCCATTGTTTCTTGTCCTGCCTTCTGATGCTTTGGAAAATAGGTTGAACCCCTCTTCTTCGTGGCAGCCCCTCAAATACTGGAATACTGTTGTCATGTTTCCCCCTTAGTTATTCTTTTCTCTACTCTGCCAAAACCAAATCCTGCAACTGTTCTTCATATCTTTTAGCCTTCAGGCCTTTAATCACCTTAATTGCTCTTCTTTGCATTTTTTCCGAAGTCTCAACATTCTTTTTGTGATGCGATGACCAAAACTGGATGCAGTATTCCAGGTATGGCCTTACCAAGGCTTTATAAAGAGGTACTAATACTCCACCTGGTTTTGATTCTATGCAACCAATGGTTGTATTTGCTTTTTTGGCTGCCGACTGCTGGTTCATGTTTAAGTGATCATCCACTAGGATGCCAAGGTCCCTCTCACAGTTACTGTTTTTGAGCCAGATTTCACCTAATTGGTATTTGTACTTTTGGTTTTTCCTGCCCAGGTGAAAAACCTTGCTTTTCTCCACATTATTTTTTTTTAAAGAATTTAAAGAATCTCGATCTTTTTTTTTGTCCCTTCCATTTAATTGTCATTGGGCTATGATCTGCCCAAGTACTTGTTTCGATATTTGTTTCTTGAATATTGGATATTAATTCTGTTGAGATCCAAATCATATCTAATCTGGACCATGATAAATGTCTATTTGAATAAAAAGTATATTGTTTAGCTTTAACATTTCTTTCTCTCCAAATATCTTTTAAAGTTAATTTGTCTGTCATTTTAAAAAAAGATTTAGGGAGAGTCTTTCTATTTTGCTTTATTGTTGTTGCTTTATAGTCCGGTTTATTGTCCACAATTCCATTAAAGTCTCCCATCATAATTATATTAACATAGTCCAGTCCAATTATTTTCATGTGTAGTTTTTTATAAAACTCTTCTTGTTTATCATTCGGACCATAAATTGCAATCAAGAGTATTTTTATATAATTGTCCATTATTTCCACCATTAATACTCTTCCGTCTTCATCCGTGTAGATCAGTTTTGCTGGGATAGCCTCTTTAATGTATAGAACCACTCCTCTTTTCTTACATTGAGTCAAAGAAGTAAATATTTTTGGCTGTACTAACAATTGTTCCTGTTGTTTTTTTAATATGAATTTCTTGTAGACAAATTATATCGAATTTTAGTTTCTCTAATTTATGAAAGGTTTTCCTTCTTTTAACAGCTGAATTGAGTCCATTTATATTCATTGTAATCAGTTTTTTTTCTTCCATGATTATGCATTATATTTAGGTATAACAGCTCTCGTGGATCACGCTGTTCTTTACTATCCACCTGTCCACCTACAGCTCCTTTCTCTTTTTCAGTCTCCAGTTGTTCCTCTTGAAACTCAATTAATGAGACCTCTTTCTCTGCCTCCTCTTCTCTTCTTCCAAAAAATTCTGCATGGAAAAGTTCTGCTTTCTCAATTGAGTCAATTCTATGTCTCTGCTCTTGCCACGTAAACATTAAGCCTTCTGGAATCAGCCATTTATAATTCACTTCGTTTTCCAGTAGCATTTTGGTCAGAAATCGATATTCTCTTCTCATCTCTCTCACTCTTCTGGGTATTTGTTTTAAAACCACAATCTCTTTGCCTTTGTATTTTAATATCTTCTCTCTTACCACTTGTAGTATTTGTGTTTTAGTGGATTTTTTGGTAAATCTAATATGGACTTCCTTTGGTAATTTATTTCTCATCGCGTATCTTGTATAAACTCGATATACCTCATCTACTCCATCCATCATCTTTTCCTCTGTAATTTCCAAAGCATCCGCCAAAATTTCTATCATTATCGCAGCCAAATTTTTGTCCTTTTTCTTCTTCTATATTTTGAAATCTGAGATAAAATTCTGACCTTTCCATCTCCCACCTCAACATCTCACTCTTATCTTGTTCAACCACTGTTAATCTACTGTCAATATTTCCAATCTTCTCCTCTCTTTCTTTACCTTCTTCCTCAATTTTTTGGAATCTCTCCTCATACTTCACCATCATTTGTTTAATATTTTCCACTTTTTCATCAATCTTCTCTATTCTTTGTTCAATGGTGTCTGATTTTGTCTTGAGATCTTGAATTCCTTGCATAATCATCTGTAAAATTACTTTTTCTTGTTCTTTAACTTGCTTCAACATTGTCTGAATTAAACATTGTCCTCCAGCTGGTGGGGAGGCAGAGGTAGAAGTAGAAACACCAGATGATATTGGTTTCCTGCTCATTTTAATACTTCCAAATCTTCAAATTCTTTTTAACTTTTAATCCAACTGGTAGAATAGCCAATTATAATCCAAAATGGAAAAATCCAATGGTAAAAGGCCCAAAACCAAAGAACAAAAAGGAAAAAAGGAAGAAGAAAGATCTTCAGGCCTAATCCAATTACGAAGTAGTCCACCATAAAAAAGGAAAAATAGAAAGGAAAAAAAAAAACCCAAAATAATAATATTGATTAAGAAAAAAAAGAACAAAAAGAAAAGAAGAAATTCCTTCAGGTTCTTCACACCTTAATTGAGAAGTCTCAATAATCAAAAAAAAAAAAAAAAAAAAAACCAGAGTGGTCCAAAAACATGGACAGAAAAAGCAAAAGGATCCCAGTAAAAATACGGAGAAAAAAAGAAAAATAAAGAAAAAGCTCTGAGGCTTTCCCTTTGAAATAAAAAGCAAAAATAAGAATATTACTAGAATTGGAATTTACAAAGAGGCTGGTGAGTAGGGGTATCACAAGTAAAGAAAAAATATATATGAAAGCACACTGCACTTTATTTAGTTATCCAAGGCTCTTATTATGACTCTCTTCTCCAGCAACTTCAAAGCCAAGCCTCAAGTGTTGAAATATTGATAAGAGTCCAGGAAAACACCTGTAATAATATTTTGCTGTGCTCTCCCTCTATCTTATCACATTGAAATGTCCTTGAGAAGGAGTCTTCTTACAGTTCTCTCCAATTCAAATAGAATATTTTCAAGCCTCTAGTTGGCAGTGTTGCAAAGTTTCTTAATGCTCTTTCCCCCCCCCACCAGCCAGAAAAAAAGGATAATTTATACAAAAAAAAAATAGCCAAAGGGAGCTTCTATCCTAAAAGAAAATTAAAAAATCAAAAAAAGCATAAAAATATATGTAAGAGAAAATTCAATCCAGTTACCTACAAAGTCACACTAAAGTCCCCCCCCCAAAAAAAAGTAAGAAAAAGAAAAAAAAATCCAAGCCTCAATTTGACATCACTTTAAAAACCACCGCTCATACAGTTTTTGTCAAAAAAAAAAAAAAATCTCACAGGTTTCTTCTCTATTCAGGTTTCCCTTTCAAATCTCAATGAATTTACAACAAAAAAGAAGTTTCTCACCCAGCCGACACACTTTCACTTCCAGCCACTTTCTTTCCAGAGCTGTCCCGACTTCAGCAGCTATGGAGGCTGCCTCTCCGCTGCCAGCAAAAGGGCTTCTCCTGGATCAAACCAGAGATTTTGCGATATCCCTGGGATCCTGGGACTATGCCCTTCACAATCACCATCTCTACATGACAGTTTAGGTCCATTGGGACCAACCAGGGGTGAAAATATCGGCTGTGATCTCAGAGCCCCGAGATCGCAGCTTTATCGCTGAAACGAAGCTCCACCTTCTCCCCCCTCCACATTAAATTTTATTTTGTTGGCTAGGGCCCATTGTTCAAGTCTGTCAAGATCTTTTTGGATCCTGAGCTTGTCTTCTTCTATTTATAATAGTTGTCCCAGGGTCATGTGATGGATCCAGCAAACTTTTGACAAGCAAAGTCAATTGGGAAGCCAGCTTCACAAAACAACCATGTTACTAACTTAACATCTTCAATGATTCACTTAACTACTGTGGCAAGAAAGGTCATAAAATGGGCTAAAACTTACATAACAGCCATCTCAGCAACATAAGGTGAGGAGTACCTGTATTTTGAGAGTATGGAAGACATAAGTATTTGCTGTAATCTGCTTTCCATTTTCCTGAAATTCTTCCTTGTATGAAAAAGAACTTTTCCCCCTCATCTCATTCTTAGAATGTGTCAGAGTTTCTGCTGGTGCGATTTGGGAGTTTTATTACATTGCAAAAAGAACAGAAAATTCTGATTTTATCATTTGTTCGCATAATATCCCGCTTAATTATTCTCAGCACAATATAAAGTGGGATTGGAGAAGAGGTTGGAAAGACATTTGACCAGTCAAATGACAGGAGCATGTAATTCTACTATAAATCATTTCCATCTTGCATAACAACTACCCTCAGAAAAATGCCAAAATATGGGGCATCTAAAGGACCGAGAATGTCAGAGTAGGGACAGATGGTGGATAAGCAAAGTGGATTTTGTTTGTTTGTTTTTGCTGTTTTGGTTTCTTCACGGTGGACAATGCAAGTCACCCAACACCATTTTTTCAACATCTCACAAAGAGATGCCGAATCCTCTTGCCAACTTTCTTATTTTGCAGGAATGTGGGACCAAATCCAATCATGGTCCAATAATCAGGAGGACAACCGTGGTGAGGAGCCAGACCAACTGAGTTGAAGTATGCATTTTTATGAATGCATCATTAAATTATTTGCATATAATTTGCATGACAGCTGGAGAGGCCAGACTGTGACTGGTGGATAGAGTTGGATGCCATATGTGTTACAAAGTTGCGATGAATTGTGGAGTCTATTTTTTTTATCCTTCCTTCCTTCCCTCTTTCTGTCTTCCTTCCTTCCTTCCCCTCTCTCCATCTTTCTTTTTTCTTTTTTTTTCTATTCTATTCTGTGCTGTGCTGTGCTGTTCTTTCCACCTTATCACATAAGTGGCCAAATACATTAGTACTGCTAAAGCACAATTATTAGTTTACAACACAACACAACACAACACACATACATACATAAATATCTATAGTTCCTCTTGCATGTGTTGCCCAAAACTTATTCCAGTGAGTGACAAGGAGGTTTTTTAAATATTTGAACAGCTGGGGGTTATTTCCATTTAAAATGAGAGACCAGAGAAGCAATCTTTGCACACATTAGAAAATTGCAAGAAAAACATATTGAAAATGATATCCTGCTTTGCTTTGGTCTTAGTAATTGAGGAGGGGAGAGTAGAATGGGAAGGACTTGAAATATTAAATCAGACTATGTCTCCATGAATTAGTTCTATTACTTGCTATTACATGTGAATTTTTCTTATATCAATCAAAGGCATATTTTGTACTCCACAAAAGGTATGGTTTGTGAGAAGCTGTCTATTAAAAATCCACCAAGACTGCTTAAGAAGCAGTCATAGGAGAATTGTCCATGAAAGAACAAAGCAGAAAACTTCAAACTCACCACTGGTTAATATTTTTAATAAGACCACCCAACAAATGATAGTAGATTTCAAGTTTTCTAGACTTCTTTATTACATAAGTTGTTATAAAAATGAAGATCAAGCAAGCAAACCCAAAAATTAAACCACCTCGGCTGGTCTTTAAAAGCTAATCAGCATTAGACTTGGTTAGTATTTGGATAGTATACAGATAGTTCTTGACTTATGACTGATCAGTTAGTGACCATTCAAATGCCTATGCATTCCCTGCATCGGGTGAGGAGAGCACATCTTTCTCCTTCTGTCCTGGCCACTTTTTACAGAGGCATGATTGAGAGCATTTTAACAAATTGCATCCCTGTTTGGTTTGGTGGCAGCAGTGCCTTGGATAGAAAGTTCCTACAGATAGTGGTAAGGACAGCTGAGAAGATGCACAGTTCCCGTTATTCAGGATACTGCTGATAAGCGCTATGAGCTTAGAGCTCAAAGCATTGTTAGAGACCCCGCATGCCCACTTCACGGTCTGTTTCTGTTACTCCCCTCTGGGAGGAAGTTTTGAAGTATTTCTAGCAGGACTACCTGATTCTGTAACAGCTTTGTTCCCTAGGCCATCCATCTGGTAAACTCGCAAGATTCGTTTTTCTCACCATGTACATCCAAACTAGACTGTGTTGTTTCCCTGTGTCATATAATATATGTGGGTATATGCAGAATATTTATTTGTTTGTTGTTTGTTTATTTTGTCATGGTTATGTTGTATATATTGGAGGTTAAGAACCTTTGAGAACTGTATGCAACTAAATTTCATTTTAATGCCTATTAGTGTACATTCAAAGTAACAATAAAGTTATTCTGAGTTCTAAAGTTACCATCTATCTGAAAAAGGGGTCTCATGATCCAAAGCTCTGATAGTCTTCCCCTTACCCACCATGCCCATGTGACCATACTTTGACTGCTCAACAACATGGCTGCATTTACAGCCCCTTAAAGCATCCCACGATAACATGACCACACAACATTTTATAAAGATTTTGACAAAAAATGGCAACCTTATGGACTATGTTTTATTGGGCTCAGCCTGAGATCAGGATGGGAAGAGACAAACCAGCCAAACCTTTTGCCTCAAGTACAGACAGAGAAGGAATGGAAATTAATGTCAACCTGGATTTGCTTTTTGTGTGTGGGTGTGTCCTAGATGTTGGATGTTGGATGGGAATAAATCAAAATAGCTCTTCTGGTCCAATATAATGGTTGAACCAGAAAATCCTTTAACTCAGTTGTCATGTTACCTGAATTATATGGGCAGTCAGAGCAACAGGAATAGCTATATTTAGCATGGTCCTTCTAGTCTTCCTTTTTTGAAGCGTTAATTTCAAATGTTCCAGAATTGGGTGAACATGTGGACTTCAGTTTCCTGTCAATTAAGCTTAGATTTTCAGTCTTCCTCTTATTCCGGAAGCAGAGTACTTTATTATTCCTGGTAATATGAACTTGTGAACTTCTTATTTAATCACCTAACATAAGTTTTGAAGGCCACCCTTTCACCAAGTAAACAACAATATGAAAAAGGTATTCCTGGAAAGAGAGCAGAAAAAACCTGTTAGGGATACACACCCTAGCAGAACGTGCAACAGCAGTCTAGCAGGCAGGCAAATGATGTGAGATAAACGTTGTTGTAGTTTACACTCAGTAAAACAGATACACTGAGCCAGTTAAATAGTTTTTTATTCCAGCAAGAGTTATAGCATAGTCAAAACAGTCCATATGTTATACACTAGTTCAGTCCATCCAGGGATTAATCAGTTGCAAAGTCCAGTGTTGAAAATAGAGATCAGTAAACTTACAAATAATCAGTCCAGCAATATATCTCTTTTGCAGTCAGAGATATGAAGAAAATCAAACCCCTTTTCTTCGTTTCAGCAACAGCAGGGAAATACACGCAGTTATCACCATCAATCCAACATTGTCAGCTCTCCAATACAAGCCAGCTAACAGTGAACTCTCTTGCTCCCTCTTATGGTGATTTTACAACCGCATCCAAAATACATGTTTTGCAGTTAAAGTGATATACACACTTAAACTCACTAATATAGTTTATATATTGTTTTTTACCCAAACTAAGTTAGGTAACCAATGTTATCCCTAACAAAACCAACAAAGCAGTAAGAGGATTAGAGACTTACCTGTAAGATGAAGCATTGCAGAATTAAGCATGTCTAAAGTCTAACAAAGAGAGATGATATGATGGCAATCTTCCAATACTTGAGGTTCTGTTACAAAGAAGATGAGGTTGACCAATTCTCCAAAGCATGAGAGTAGGAGAAGAAGTAATAAATGGAAGATCATTAAAGAGAACTCTCTCTAGAACTAGGAGAAATTTCCTGACAGTGACAATAATTCATCAATGTCCATCAGTGGACAGATGTTCAAGAAGAGACTAGATGGCCATTTGCCTGGAATGGTATAAGGCAAGGGTCTTCAAACTTGGCAAGTTTAAGACATGTGGACTTCAACTCCCAGAATCCCTGAGCTAACATGTCTGGAGGAGGAATTCTGGGAGTTGAAGTCCACAAGTCTTAAAGCTGTCAAGTTTGAAGACCCCTTGGTATAAGGTGTCCTGCATAACCAGGGGGTTGGACTAGAAGGCTTCCAAGGTCCCTTCCAACCCTAATATTCTATGTCATATATTCTACCATGTGTGAACAAGCTGGGAAGTGAGGTTGTGTGAATGTCTTCCTTCTGTATCCCCTGAGCCTCTTGCCAATCAGGGCAAGAGACTTTGGAAGACCTGAATGACAAGAGAGATGGGAGGGGGAAAATCTCTTGTCCTCCTTCCTGATTTTCTCTTCTTTTAGGAATTAACAATTCCATTTGGGTTGCGGATGTTGAAGGACTTTATATTTTTCACGTCTCATTCTCCCTCCAGAGAAATCAAGCTGGGCTATAAAATCTCCCTCTTTACTCTTGTCAGTAATTCAGTTTGAGGTGCTATAATCTGGTTAAGCTATAGCTGGCTAAATTAGGATTCATTGAATAAACTGCCATTGGTTGGGATTATGCTAAGCATCCTGATTTACAGACCACACTGGCTAAGTTCCTGTGGGGCAATCCACCAAAGAAGACAACGAACCATTATCTACCTACTCAGCACTGAAATTGCACAGGATTTGAACTGGGGTTCTCCAGGACATCTCCACATTGCTAAAGTCACAATAGCTGTATTCTATTATTGACAATTTAGCATTGATTAAGAGGGGAAAGAAGAAGAAAACAGGAAGGCAAAGAAGAAGGAGAATGAGCAGGAAGAGAAGGAGAAGGAGAAAGAGGAGGAGGAGAAGAAGGAGGAGAAGGAGAAGGAGGAAAAGGTGAAGGAACTAATGCAGGAGAATAAAAAGAATTGCTCTCTTGTTGTACTCATTATTAATGCGTGATCCAAACCTTCCCTGTAAAATTTCCCTCATATTTATACAATGGAATAAACTGTGAGCTGCAGCTTGATATTTCTTTTTCTTTTCTACTTCCATGGTAGGTTTGTTTTTCTTCCTTTATTTTTCTACTGGCAAGAAAATGTTGATATGGTTCCTTAGCTGTTTCAGTCTCCATCCTGCTGGGAGAAGCTGCACTAGAGGACAGTGGGAGATTATTTCCATTCATCAGCAAGGTTGGGAAAGGCCTATATTTCATATGAAGCTGCATCCTGGGAAACATGGCACGAGAACTGAGAGTGGGCTTAAGATGTCAAGCAGAGGATGGAGAGCAAGCAATTAAAGGAAGGTCAAAATTTCCTGATCTTATATAAGGTCAGTGTGCTAAAACACAAGAGAAAGACTATCTCTCTAGGGCACTGTCCATGCTCTGATTGTGTAAAGCAAACAGTATTGTGTACTGTTCTGGTCACCACAGGATAGGATAGAAGATAGAAAAAGAGCAAAACATACTATTACTACATTAATACTTGTAATGGCATCTGTGAATGACCTTGGGAGACAGGAGGAAAAGCCACAGATTATGTAACAGTTAGATAACAACAACACACTCTTTGCCACCGCAAGGAAATTGAAAAATTATAAACAGGGCCAAAGCTCCAGGGGTGGGATTCAATTAGTGTAACAACTGGTTCGGTGAGCCCATGCTTTGTTTCAAGTGCACATGCAGCATTTGAAAACCGCCCATTTTCAGCTCTAATACTTATCTTCTGCTGCAGCCTCAGTGAGTAAAACAACTGAGGGATGGCAATCTGCTGTGCTGCATGTATCAGATGGGCTTTGCAACATAAATAAAGGACAGACTAGGGAAGGAATGGGTGGGTGGGGGCAACTGATCACTGGAATTACCGGTTCATGTGAACCAGTCCAAACAGCTGAATTCCACTTGTGCAAAGTTCCCCAGCTTGTTTATCTGGGGGTTACTACATCAAACAGACTTCGGCATTGAAGATCCTCTTCTTTACAATGAAAGTGTGTACATAAAAATAGGCCTTGGTGGTGCAGTGGTTAGAGTGCAGTACTACAAGCTACTCCTATTGCAATTTGGCAGTTCGAATCCCACCAGGCTCAAGGTTGACTCAGCCTTCCATCCTTCCAAGGTGGGTAAAATGAGGACCCAGATTGTTGGGGGACAATATGCTAACACTGTAAACCTCTTTGAGAGGGCTGTAAAGGACTATAAAGTGGTATATAAGTCTAAGGGCTATTGCTTTAACACACACCTGCTAGAAGCAAGTATCCAGAAAAGGAATTGCAGGTCAAATAGAGTGGAACAGCTTGCCTTCAGCAGTTGTGGGTGCTTCATCACTGGAAGTTTTTAAGAAGAGACTGGACAGTCACTTTTCTGAAATGGTATAGAGTCTCCAGCTTGAGCAAGTGGAGGTTGGACAAGAGGACCTCCAAGGTCCTTTCCAGCTCTATTCTGATTGATTGATTGATTGGGATGAGAGACAGCTGAACCAACAGAAGGAATGGGGGCATGGAAAACATCTCAGAAAAGACTCTCTCTAGTTTCTTGGACTGTAAAATGCTAGGCTTGTTGACTGGAAGGTTGGCAGTTCGAGACCCAACCACTGCAAGACGGGATGAGCTCCTGTTATTTGCCCCAGCTCCTGCCATCCTAGCAGTTTGAAAGCATGCAATAGCATTATTTAAATGCGAGTTGATAAATAGGAAACTCTTTGGTGGGGAAGTAACAGCACTCCAATGCTTTGTAAACACTCATGCCGGTCACATGACTATGGAAGCATCTTCAGACAATGTTGGCTCCCTTGGTTAGGAAATGGAGTGTCCATTCCTCTACTCATTGTAGAATACCTTATGCCACCACACTTGAAATTCTAGACCTAGAAAACCTAGAACTACGCCGTCTTCGGTCTAATGGTATATAAATGGTATATAAAATCATATATTGCAATGTCCTACCTATCAATGAATACTTCAGCTTCAACCATAACAACAGAAGAACACACAATAGATACAAACTCAAGATTAACCGCACCAAACTTGATTGCAGGAAATACGACTTCAGCAACAGAGTGGTCAATGTTTGGAATACTCTATCTGACTCTGTGGTTTCTTCCCAAACCCCAAAAACTTTAACCTTAGACTGTCTACTATTGACCTCACCCCTTTCCTAAGATGTCTGTAGGGGGCATGCATAAGTGCACCAATGTGCCTACTGTCCCTGTCCTATTGTTTCTTTTATTTTTCTGATATGTACCCATTTCATGTATTCATAACTATGTATATACATATACCTATTATTTTGTAAGCAATTGACAAATCAAAATAAATAAGAATAAAATAATGGTTGCAGTGTCCCAGGATCAACCCAGAGACAACCTTTGCAACTTTCTGATGAGCAAAATCAATGAGGAGAAGCCCAATTCGCTTAACAACCATGTTACTAACTTAACAACTGCAGTGATTCAATTAACAACAGTTAAAAAAGATTGTAGAATGGGGAAAAAACTCACTTAACAACTTAACAACTGCCTTGCTTAGCAATGGGAAATTGGGCTTAATTGTGGCTGAAAGTCAAGAACTACCTCTACTTCTGTGCTGATTATTGTGAAAGAGCAATGTTGGAAGAAATATTTTATTTTATTTATTTATTTATTTGATTTGTCAATCACTTACAAGATAATAGATATAAATATAAACATGAGTAAGAATACAGGAAATAGGTATGAATAAATGGGGACAATAGGACAGGGATGATAGGCACAATGGTGCACTTATGCATGCCCCTTACAGACCTCTTAGGAATGGGGTAAGGTCAATAGTGGTTAGTTTGAGGTTAAAGGAGTGGGGGTTAGAGGATGTAACAACAGAGTCAGGTAATGCATTCCAGGCATTGACTACTCGGTTGCTGAAGTCATACTTTCTGCAATCAAGTTTGAAGCGGTTTACATTGAGTTTGTATCTGTTGTGTGCTCTTGTATTGTTTTGGTTGAAGCTGAAGTAGTCATTGACTGGTAGGACATTGGAGCAAATAATTTTGTATGCTATGCTTAAGTCTAATCATGGGTGGCATAGTTCAAGGTTTCCCAAGCCCAAAATCTGAAGCCTGGTGGTGTAGGGTATTCTGTTGTGAGCAGAGGAATGTAGAACTCTTCTTGTGAAATACTTCTGAACTCACTTGATTGTATTAATGTCTGATATGCAGTGCGGATTCCAGACTGATGAGCTGTATTCGAATATTGGTCTGACAAAAGTTTTGTATGCTCTAGTTAGCAATTCAATATTTCTGGCGGAGAAGCTTCGTAAGATTAGATTTACAACTCTTAATGTCTTTTTGGCAATGCTGTTACAGTGAGTTCTGGCACTTAGGTCATTTGATATGAGAACTCCAAGGTCCTTGACAGAGTGAGGATCATCAATGAGGTCATATCCGCCAAGTTTGTATTTGGTGTACTGATATTTTTTTTTAACCAATGTATAGGACAGCATTTGTTGGTCGAGATTTGAAGTTGTCAGATGTTTGACCATTCAGACACATAATCAAGGTCGCTTTGAAGGATAGTAGCATTGTCAGTGGTGTTGAATAGTTTTACGTCATCCGCAAAGAGGACACAGTTGCTTATAAGGTGATTGCAAAGGTCATGTGATGACCCGGAGTGTATCAGAAATATAACAAAAACCAAAACAGAAATAAAGGTCCTTTAATGCCTTCAACTTGGCTTCACTGTTTAAATGTTCACAGTTGAAGATTAAACTATTTTCAAAATAACACTCCAAACGAAAGAAACACAGTTCAAATTCAAAGAGCAGATAATGAACCAAAAACCCAAAACAAAGCACACTGCATAAAGTTCCATGACAGACCAGGATAAATAATTGCCAACTTCAGGAAGATAACCAGGTACAGTCCATTGGAAGAACATCAACCAAGATAAACCTCCTCTAGGAATAAAACACTAATTTGTCTCCAGCATCTGTTAGCATGCAGGTCCAAACCCTTATGCAAATCTCACAGCTGCAACCCATGAAGAGGATCATGGCCCTCTTCTCCTGAATAGACCACATCTCTCCCTTATCCTCTCCTCCCTGCGTTCTCTAGGATGGATTGGGGATGGCCTGGGTCCTCCTCTGACTGCTCAGCCAGCCTTTGCCCTTCCCCAGCCTCCTCCACCACCTCTGGACCCACACATTCACTTCCTGTTGGCTGTTCCTCCTTTTCCTCAGAGTCAGTCTCCACCAGGGGCATGATAGGTCATTTATATAAAGTAATATTCATCTGGTTCAGTTCCAAGTGGGGAAAAAGACACTGGAAACATGGAGGCTGATTGGAAAGATGGTTTAATGGTGAAACAGAACTACCAAGCATTTGTGATTCTGGGCAGCTGACCACATGGAGTGGAGAGTGAGGGTTATTTATTTACCTTCTCTTGAGCCTTGCTCATGAGCTTCCTGTTCCTTTGCAAGAACATGTATTCTATTGGCTGTAGTCAGACTCCCGTGAAGTCAAGTTTGGCTGATGCAAAGAAGGGGCTTGTTGTGCAATTCCTACTGTGGCTGAAGGCTAATCCTACCTTTGTTTAGAGACAGACATTGCTGCAGGCAGTAATGGTGTTCGCTTTGGAAGCCATATTAGGGCCAGACACTTCCACGCTGCCACATTCTTAAGCCTGGGAAAATGGGAGGGGGGAATTTCTTTTTCTTTTTTTTTTAATTTTTATTGATTTCTAAGACAAACATAGACAAACAAAACATAAAAACATCAGGCCATCTTCCATATATATACATACAGTGTGCTGGTTGGTTTCCAAATTGTTTTGTGCTTCCATTTCGTAGTCTTTAATTACAATTACATTGTATATATTTTCATATTTTCAATCAAGTACTAAATACATT
Source organism: Hydrophis major (assembly GCA_033807585.1). Taxonomy (NCBI): domain Eukaryota; kingdom Metazoa; phylum Chordata; class Lepidosauria; order Squamata; family Elapidae; genus Hydrophis; species Hydrophis major. The sequence continues at coordinate 8,658,211 of CM066330.1, forward strand.
AATATCATTGTTAATCAATCATGTGACTATACTTTTATTTGTTCATGTTTTATGAATAATCATATTTTACTTAAATTGTTTTGTAACAGTTCATATTGTCATCTCAAATCTATCCTACAATCATTTTGTAGATATAATAAGAAAAAAATACATCTTTATATATTTATTATTTTCTAAGAATCTACATATTTCATTACCATGTTTTATTTTCTAACCATTGATAGAATAGATCCCAGATTTTATAAAATTGTTTATCATCTTGTTCTCTGATTTCAAATGTCAATCTACTCATTTCAGCACATTCCAATATTTTCTTAATGATTTCCTCCTGTGATGGTATTTTCTCATTTTTCCAGTTTTTAGCAAATACAATCCTAGCCGCTGTTAATACATTTACAATCAGGTATTTCAATTCTTTACTATATATTTCAGGTAAAATTCCCAATAAAAATATCTCTGGTTTCAAATCAATATGCTTTTTTGTCATTTTTTCCAACCATGTGGATTTTAGTCCGATATTTTTTAGCATCCGCACAAGTCTACCACATATGGTAATATGAGCCAGGTGTCTGATGACATTTCCAACATTTTTCTGATTTGTTCTTGAACACTCTTGCTATTCTTGTTCGGGGGGAAATGCCACCTGTAAAACATCTTATACAAATTTTCTTTATATGCTGTTGACATTGTCATTTTATAATTTTGAGGCCACAATTTTTGCCATTTCTCTAGATCAATCCCATATTCAAAATTCTTCTCCCAAGCAATCATTGTTTCTTTAACTTATTCTTCTTCTAGTTTAATTTCTAATAAATATCCATACAATTTTTTAATCACCTTTTCATCAGTACCTGTCAAAATCTTATCTAGATCAGTCAGTTTATCATAGAAACCTTCTGTTTTAGAGTCTTTATCATACCTTGCATGTATTTGCGCATATGAAAACCAATTCATCTTTATACCTTGTTCCTTAATTTTTGTATAGATTTAAGTTCACCCTTTTCATTCAATATTTCACCATATCTAACTGTTTGTTCCTTTTTGTATATTATAGAATAAGAAAATGCTTCAATAGTCGATAGCCAGACTGGAATTTTCAAATAACATTGTCTTTTAATTTTCTCCCAATTTAACCACAGAGACTCCTTATTTGATGTCTTCTAAAGTACACCTGTGTTTTAGTTCCTTTATGCTATAAAAAACCATGCCACCCTAACAACAGGTCATGTCCTTCTAATGTCAACAATCTAGTATTTCTTAATGTTATCCATTCCTTAACCCAAATCAAATTTGTAGCTTGGTAATACAACTCCTAATTAGGCAAACCAAATCCTCCTCTTATTTTAGCATCTTGCAAAAGCTTTAGCTTTATTCCTGCTTTCTTTCCTTGCACTATATATTTCAACACGATTTTATTTAAATCTTCAAAGTAATCTTTTCCAAGCCTAATTGGAATTGTTTGGAACAAAAATAAAATTCTGGGTAGTATATTTATCTTGATTGTTGATATTCTCCCAGTTGTAAATTTTCATATTTTGCCAAATCTAACACTATCTGCTACTTAAGTTTGATATAATTATTCTCTTTTAGTGTACTGCAACTTGCTGTCAAATGTATCCCCAAGTACTTAATCTTATTCATTACCTAAATTTTCAATAGATCTGCCAGTTCTTCCTTTTGTCTTGATAGCATATTCTTTGTCAAGATCTTTGTCTTATCTTTGTTTATTTTCAAACCAGCCACTTTTCCATATGCCTCTATCTTTTCTATCAATTTTGATGCTGTTTCTAGTGGGTCTTCTAAAATGAAAACCAGATCATCCACGAATGCTTGCAACTTAAATTCTTCCTGTTTAATTTTCATCCCTTGTATATCTTTTTCTTCTCTAATATTTCTGTTTAGCACTTCCAAGGTTAACACAAACAACAGAGATGATAGTGGGCACCCTTGTCTCGTTCCTTTTCTTATATCAATGGAGTCTGTCAGTTCTCCCTCTATCATTACCTTTGACATTTGCTTATGATATATAACTTCTATTGCTTGAATAAATTTTTTACCAAAGCCCATCTGTTCCAGTTGTAATAACATAAATCGCCAGTTCACATTATCAAATGCCTTCTGTGCATCTAGAAATATCAAAGCCATTTGTTTTTCAGAATGTGCCTCATAGTATTCCAAAGTGTCCAAGATTACTCTCATATTGTCTTTAATTTGTCTCTTTGGTAGAAATCCATTTTGATCAGGATGGATAAAATTGTTTCAGTATTTTTTAAGTCTTTTTGCCAATATTGAAGCAAAAAAAATATAATCTGTGTTTAGTAGGGAGATAGGTCTATAGTTCTTAATTTGTAATGGATCCGCCTCCTCTTTTGGAACAAGTGTAATATAAGCTTCTGACCATGATTTAGGTACCCTCTTCTTTAATATAACTTCATTCATAACTTATAGCAACGGAAGATTCAACGATTCTTGTAATGTTTTGTAAAATTCTGCCAGAAGTCCATCTGGACCTGGTGCCTTTCCATTATTTTGTTCCTTGAGTGCTTCAGTTAACTCCATCATCGTTATATTGCTTTCTAACATTGTTTCAATCTCTTTAGGTATCCGGGGTAAATTAGCATTCTGCAAATACTGTTTAGCTCTTTCCTCATCAATATTCTCTTGTGTGTATAGTTTCCCATAATAGTCTCGTAATGATTTCCTTCTTCTCTTTACTACCATAGCAGACTTGGCCCTGGTCATCTATTAATTGCAATATTTTTCTTGATTCTTTCTCCTTTCTCAATTTATATGCTAACCATCTACCTGGTTTATTTGCATCTTCAAAATAGTTTTGTTTAGCACCTCTGATTTTCTGTGCTAATTCTTCTTTTTCTATTAGACCCATTTTATGTTTGATTATATCCATTTTTAACTTAATGTCTTTTTTCTGTAGCATTTTCTGTAGCTCTTTTTCAAGTCCTTTATACTCATCCTCTAATGCCTTAGCGGCTAGTCTTTTCATGGTATTTCTTTTCCTTGTATAGTCTATTATCAAGCCTCTGGCATATGCCTTCATTGTATCCCATACATTCTGGATTGATGTATCTTCTTTTTTATTTTCTCCAAAGAAGAAGGCCAGTTCTTTCTCCATCCACTGTGTGAAGTCTTTTTCCTTTAATATAGTATTATTTAACGTCCATCTAGATCTTCTTCTTTGTCCTTTCCATTTGGATTTGGATTCCATTTGTCATTGGATTGTGATCTGCCCAAGTACTTGTTTCAATATTTATTTTTTGAATATTAGCTAACAATTCCGTTGACATCCATATCATATCTATTCTGGACCATGATAAATGTCTATTTGAGTAGAAAGTGTATTGTTTAGTTTTAGCATTTCTTACTTTCCATGTATCTTTTAAATTTATTTATCTACCATTTAAAAAAAAAGATTTAGGGAGAGTCTTTCTGTTTTGCTTTGTTGTTTTCTGTGCTGTATAGTCCAGTTTATTATCTACAAATCCATTAAAATCTCCCATCATAACTATATTAGCATAGTCCAGTTCAATTATTTTCATGTGTAATTTTCTATACAATTCTTTTTGATTGTCATTCGGGGCATAGATTGCAATCCGGAGTGTTTTCATATTATTGTCCATTATTTCCACCATTAGTGTTCTTCCTTCATCATCAGTATAGATCAATTTCTCTGGGATAATATCTTTAATGTATAAAATCACTCCTCTTTTCTTGCATTGTGTCAAAGAAATAAATATTTTCCCTAGTTTTGGCTGTATCAACAGTGGTTCATGTTGCTTTTTGATATGTACTTCTTGTAGGCAGATTATATCAAATTTTAATTTCTCTGATTTATGGAAAGTTTTCCTTCTTTTAACAGCTGAGTTAAGTCCATTTATATTAATTGTAATCAGTTTTTTCTCTTCCATGATTATATTTTGTAGTTAGGTTTAGCAGCTCTCATAGATCTTGGTTCACGTTGTTCTTTGGCTTCCACCTTTCCACCTACTGCACCGTCTTCTTTTTCAGTCATCATTTGGGAGTCCTCTTGGAATTCAATTAGTGAAATTTCTTTTTCTGCCTCTTCCTCTTTCCCTCCAAAAAATTATGTGTAAAATGATTCAGCTTTCTCAATTGAGTCAATTCTATGTCTCTGTTCTTGCCATGTGACCATTAAACCTTCTAGAATCAGCCATCTATAATTCACTGCTTTTTAAAGTAGCATTTTGGTCAGAAATCGGTATTCTTTTCTCATCTCTCTCACTCTTCTGGGTACTTGTTTCAGGACCACAATCTCCTTGTCTTTATATTTCAATGTTTTCTCTCTTGCCACTTGCAATATTTGCATTTTAATGGCTTTCTTTGTAAATCTGATGAGAACTTCTCTTGCTAAGCTATTTCTCATTGGATATCTTGTGAAGACTTGATAAACCTCATCTATTCCATCCATCATCTTCTCTTTAGTTATTTCCAAAGCTTCAGCCAAAATTTCGATCATTATCTCAGCTAGGTTTTGTCCCTTTTCTTCCTCTTTGTTTTGGAATCTGAGATAAAATTCCAATCTGTCCATCTCCCATCTCAGCATCCCACTTTTATCTTGTTAACCACAGTTAATCTGCTATCAATGTCTCCAATCTTCTTATCTCTTTGTTTATCTTCTTCAATCCTTTGGAATCTCTCAACATACTTCATCATCATTTGTTGAATGTTCTGCACCTTTTCATCACTTTTCCCTGTTCTTTGTTCAATGTTCTCTGTTCTCTTTCAATATTCTCTGTTCTTGAATATTTTGAATTCCTTGCATAATCATCTGCAGGGTCACTTTTTCCTGTTCCTTTTCTTGCTGTAACATTGTCTGTATTGAACGTTGTCCTCCAGATGGTGAAGAAGAAGAAGTAGAAGTTGAGGAACCGGGAGCTGTTAGTTTCCTACTCATTTCAAACATTTCAAAATCTTCAGGTTCTTTTAGACCTTAATCCACTTGTGAAATAACCAATTGCAATTTCAAATAAAAATGGTAGTGAAGCAGAATGGAAAATTACCAGAAAAAGTATTCTTACAATTAGCAGAAGTTCTCAGGCTCTCACGCTTTACTTAATACAATATTGTGCAAAACCACGAAGTTACTGAACCAAAGAACTAAACAAGTTCCAAGAAACAAGGGTGGGTATGGAAAGTACCAGATAGTTTAAGATAAGAACCAATGACTAATCAGACGTACTTCTCCTTTCTGTCGTACCTAGGTTATGGTATAGTTTGACAGGGAAACGCCCCAGGCTATGTTGAGACTGTGAGCGGTATAAAAATAACACCTCAGGAAGAGCCTGGGGGTTCAGAATTTGCCATGCTAATGCTCTGAACCTTTTGCGCAAATAAACCTGTATTCTCCTACCCTTCGTGGTCTTGTGTCCTGATTTGAAAAACAGAATCTGCTGCAACAGTAGGAAAAAAGAAACCAAATAGTAGTGATAATAATAATAATAATTAAAAAAAATTATTCAGGTTCTTGTATACCTTAATCCCATCGATTGGCTAGATAGCAGTAAAAACTCAAAAATGGTAGAAAAAAGCATAAATACACACAAAAAAGAAAAAAAATTTGTTAAATTCTGAAAAAGGCAGAAAAGTAAAAGGTAAAAAAACTAATAAGGAGGAAAAAGAAAAGTTCTTCTGGTTCTTCAACACCTTAATCCAATTAAGAGGTCATAGGTATAAAAGGATGCATAAAAAGAAAGAAAGAAAGCCACAACAATTTTTTTAAAAAAACCCAATATATAAGGTAAATAGAGAAAAAAAATACAGGGGAGGGAGAGAGATAGAGAAAAAAAAATACTACTCCCTTAAAAAAAAGGAAAGAAATCATTAATACTAAAGTTTTTTCTTTAAAATAAAGTGCAAACATAAAAATTTAAACTAGTAAGGAGGGGGTTTGTTGAGGTAGGTGGGCAGGGAGCAGACGCAGCTTAAAAAAAAATAAAAAGAGCACACTGCACCTTGTTTGATTGTCCAAGGCTTTTGTTAAAATTTATAACTTTCTTCTCCAGTCTTATCACCTTTTTCCCCCTATAAGCTTCAACACCAGACTCCATCTGTTGATAGAAACCCAGAAGAGCACCTGCAATAATACTCTCTTATGCTCTTCCCTCTATCTTATCAAACAGGCAATGTCCTTGAAAAGAAGTCTCAGTTCTTTCTCAGCTTTGTCTGGTCAAGAAAAAAAAATAAAATATTTCCAAGCCTCTAGTTGGCAGTGTTACAAAGTTTCTTTTGCTTTCACTTTCCCCCTCCTTTTCCATACAAAATATAATGAAAATTAATTAAAAAGGGAAAAAGATATTAAAAAGGATGACTAAAAGGGAGTCAACCTAACCTAAAATATTACAAAGTCAAAAAGGAGAGAAAGAATAGGTGGAAGAAGAAAAGTCCAGCTTCAGAATATAAATTCATGTATAGAAAATCCAGCAATGAGAAGAAGAAAAAATTGCTTTGACATTCCTGTTTAAAATCGCCGCTTAATCACTTCTGTCAAAACTTTTAATGATTCTTTCTTTTCCTTAGGGTGTCCTTTCAAATCTTAAAATAAAGAAAAAGTTCTCACCAAACCGGCACACTTTCTCTTTCCGTTCTCTTTCATTTTGGAGCTCTCCCAATTTCAGCAGCTTTAATGGCTGCCTCTTTGCCTCTGGCAAGAAGAGCTTCTCCTGGATCTACCAGGGACTTTGTGATATCCCTGGGATCAACAGGATGCACTCTTTACATTCACCATCTCTTTGGGATGGTATAGATCCAATTGGACCGTCCAGGAGCAAAGATATCGGCAGAGATCTCAGACCTCCAAGATCGCATGCCGTATTTTATGATGCCAGCTCTGCCCTCCCGAGGGGGGAATTTCTTGTAGTGTGTGTGGTTAGACATAATAGCATTCTTCTTCTAAGTCAAGGTCATGTTATTTCTGCACCTGGGTGAGGAGAAGTCTCAAGTTGGGACAGATGGTGATTGAGGCATGTGATGCCATGAGGGGTGTAGGGGGTGGATTTGTAATGTTTTATTTATTGCAAGGAAATCCGGAACTTTTAGATTTGGGATTTCCCAGATGTGCCAGTTGACTATTCTAATAAAAAGAACTTTGGAGAGTATGTCTGTCTTGGAGTTATTTGTTGGAGTGGAGGTTTTCTGGAAGGCTAATTATCAAATCTGCATTTCTAAAGCTGCCCCAGATCAGTATTTGCTTGTGGGGAGGTGGGCAGGGAGCAGACGCACTGAGTTTCTGTCTCCCTTAAGGTTTCTATTTCTATCTTAGGGGAAATACAATATTCTGCCTTTTTAATATTTCCCAAAATATTTCATTCTTTTAGGAGAGGGGTAACTTCCCTCAGCAGCGATTGGGGAGGGGGAAAGTCCCCTCCTGGATTGTGAATTTCTTTAATTTATGAGGCAAAATAGTGGACCTTACAAAGGGAATGAAGGAGGTGTTTTCAAGTCTCCAGACTGGCCTGTTTCAATCAGCAAATACAGTCTAGCAGCATTTCAGTAAAGTTATTTCAGATATAGTCCCTAACACAGCCCAAAAGAGCAGATATTGTGGTTAAGTGGCACCCTCTACAGTACGGTTCTTTGCTACACAGTAAAGAAATGACAATAAAAGTTGTCTCATCTTATGTATAAAGGCTAAAAGTGATATGCATACACACACAGATGCACCTGTGGGGTATCTTCAAATCTCAAGTGCCCAGTTCCGAAAAGGAGGCATGAAGTGTACATGAGCATTGACAGATGTATCCACTATCATAAACCAGCTTGATAGAAGGTGATCTCAATATACGTAGCAGAGGTGGTATTCAGCAGTTCTGGAGAACTGATCATGGAAATTTTGTGTAGTTTGGAGAACTGGCAAATACCACCTCTGACTAGCCCCACCCCATCTATTCTCTGTCTCTCAAGTCCCAGCTGATTGGCTGGGTCTTCTTTTGTTGCCCTGCACAGGAGAACGGAACTGGAAAGCAGGTTAATGGAATGGGGAGGGAATGGGATTTTGCAGTACCCTTCCCCTGCCATGTCCACCAAGCTACACCATGCCACATCCACCAAGCCACCCCCACAGAACCAGTAGTAAAAAAAAAATTGAATCCCACCACTGGTATGTAAGTTTATAAGAGTGCTGTCAGGGTTCCAAATAACAGATCCAACACAATGAAAACTTTGAGGTCTGAGGGTTCCTCAAAGTACAGGTTTATTACACATGTCATATTGGCACATCTGGTGAAAACCTGACTCTGAAAGTCCCGCGGTTTTTACCACCCAAATTAAATGTCAAAGTTCTCTCCCTCCCTGCACTTCCACATGTCCATCACATGGTCCAATCAGGTCACAGTCCAAACTTCAGTTGGTTCCAGTCCACGCCTCCCTAGCACCTGGTGAGAACGTCCTTGGTTCCAAGGAGGAAGAATTTTATTTTGACTACATGTCCCCAGCTATCTCTACTCCCCCCCTCCCATTCCCACAGCTCCAAGCAGCCCTGCTGCGGCAGCTCTGAAGATGCTCCAAAATGGCTTCAGGGTTCACATGTGTGCCTTGGACAGCTCAAAATTGGCTGAACCTGTAGATTGCTCCCTTTCAGAGTTTCATGCAAACAGTATAGAGATCTTTGAAAGAGCAGCCAGGCTTGTAGAGACAGGGCAGGTCCAAAAACAGAGAAATATTAGATTGACTTGATTTATACATCTCAGCAAGCTCATATTATTTATTGTCAGTGGAGATCTGAAAGGGTCCCACAATGGAAGTATGGATGGAAATTGAGTTATGGAGTTGTCAGAGATGGCAAACGTTTTATTTTTATTTGAAGAGAAGTTATCCAGTTTTGTTTTCACTTAGAAACCAGTTGTAGACTTCATGCTCAAAAGAGAAAAAAAATATTGATTTTAAGTTTTGTTTATTAGATTAATGTTTTGTGTAGAAATGGCTTATATCTACTAGACGTGTAAGAGCAAAATGTTGAGGTTGCCACACTGTTTTGAATTCTACTTCACCCAACCAAGTCAACAATTACTGCTTTTCCTTCCTATTTATATCCTGCCCTTACTATTTATGCAAATAACTCAATGTTATTTGACATGTCCAATACACCTTTCTCTTCCTATTTTCCTCGGGACTGTAATGGAGAATAATGGCCCAAGATCACCCAGCCAGCTTTCATGGCTGAGGCAGGGCTTGAATTCACAATTTCTTGCTTTCTAGCCTGGTGCCTTAACCACTAGGCCAAACTGGCTCTCTTTTTACCCTGCATATACTGTAGTTATACTCATCACAGTATAGGAAAGAGGCTTAGTCCTACCTATATTGCAAAATAACCTAGCCTCAAAGAGTTTCATTCAAAGATGTCTTCATCTTCCAGACAAACCAAGGCTGTTTTTTGTTTTATTTTATTCAGCGTATGGCATCTACAGACATCATACAATCATTGATATTGTTGTTGTTAGTTGCAAAGTCATGTCCAACCCATCGTGACCCCATGGACAATGTTCCTCCAGGCCTTCCTGTCCTCTATCATCCCCCGGAGTCCATTTAAGCTCATGCCAACTGCTTCAGTGACTCCACCCAGCCACCTCATTCTCTGTCGTCCCATTCTTCTTTTGCCCTCAATCATTCCCAGCATAAGACTCTTCTCCAAGGAATCGTTCCTTCTCATGAGGTGGCCAAAGTCTTTGAGTTTCATCTTCAGGATCTGGCCTTCTAAAGAACAGCCAGGGTTGATCTCCTCTAGGACTGATGGGTTTAATTGCCTTGCAGTCCAAGGGACTCACAGGAGTCTTTTCCAGCACCATCGTTCAAAGGCTTTCATTCTTTGGCGCTCAGCCTTTCTTATGGTCCAACTTTCACAGCCATACATTGCAACTGGGAAAACCATAGTCTTGACAATACACACTTTTGTTGGCAGGGGGATGTCTCTGCTTTTTAATATGCTGTCTAGATTTGCCATAGCTTTCCTCCCCAGGAACAAGGCGTCTTTTAATTTCTTGGTTGCAGTCCCAATCTGCGGTGATCTTGGAGCCCAGGAAAATGAAATCTGTCACTACCTCCATTTCTTCCCCATCTATTTGCCAGGAATTTCAGAGGGCCATATGTCATGAACTTAGTTTTCTTAATGTTGAGTTTCAAGCCAATTTTTACACTCTCCTCCTTCATCTGCATCAAGAGGGGCTTTAGTTCCTCTTCACTTTCTGCCATTAGAGTGGTATCATCTGCCTATCTAAGGTTGTTGATATTTCTCCCGGCAATCTCTCTCTCTATATATATAAGTGAAATACCACTCACACATCATCACAAAGTCTCCAGAACCGTAAAGCCTACAAACTTGAAATTTGGCATGTATATTCCTCTGGGCTTCTAGATGCTCACTAAGAAAGGATTTTTTGAAATGACCATCAGGGCATTAGTATTTCATATATTATTATTAACATAGTTTGATGCTAAGGAGTTCTACTCCCCCTCCCCGTCTGAAAATAAATCTGTTCCAAATGCAAAACACAAGCAGAGGAGAGGAGTTTCAGTTTTAGTTTGACAACAGCAAGCAGCTTTAGTACAGAACAGTTGAGCTAAGCCTTGCCCAGGCTCCTTGCTGTCTCCTTCTTGATCACACAGCAAATACTTTTTCAGTTTCCAGACAGCCCTCAACTCTCTTATACACTGACAGGATGCTAGCCAGATGAATACCGATGGAGGCTGGTAGGCAAGGCACATTTTTTCCCTTATTTTCTTCCCGAAAAACTAAGTCCAATCAAATAGTTTCGTAACGAAGCACAGGTATCCAGTTTCTCATTGATATAAAACACTAATAAAACAATTTTCTTTGGGGCATGCAGTATTGACTATCTCCACAATGGTATACCCCAGGTCAATGTTCTATCTTAACAGAGCTCTTAACAGTCTACACACATGGCAACCAAATTGGGTATTGTGTCACTCACAGTCAAAAACTATAGAGGCAACAACTAGATTACAACAGTTAAAGGCTGGTTTAAGAATGATCAATCCAGGTCAGCTTCTGAAGCCAAATTAAAGACTTAGGTATGCTGGTAAAATTTAAGACTTACATCCTATGTATTGCCAGATTTGTCATGAATGAGTCATTGGCAGATAACTAGCGGTATTGAATGAGTCATTGGCAGATAACTAGCAAATAACTAGCGGTATGTACTTTAGATGTCTCCAGGCAAATTAATATTCAAACTGGCTGGTGTTAATCTCGTTGGAGAGCCCCTACCATGTCATTACATGGCATAGCAGGAGTGAAAACAGGGAAATTAATCACATTAATCCTCCTTCCATAAAGACATAATCTCTGGAATCTCTATGTATTATAACTCCCGTGTCCTTCAAGATCAGTTCTTTTATTATTATTTTTTTATTAAAGTGTTTAGCTACCAATTATAGCTAAGTACTTTTGCTCACCAGGGAAGAGAGATGAAATATAAAGATACATGAATGTGTTAAACTTTTTTTTTTTTTAATGATGGCAACTCCACTCTATGAAAACAACGGGTTGAATACCATCTTTGGCCAGATAGATGCTGTAGAACAGAAGTGGGCAGCTATGCCCAGCTTTGCAACCTGTGGACTTCAACTCCCAGAATTCCTGAGCTAGACACAGGTCATAAAGGGATCATCATTGCCCACCTCTGCTATAGAACCATGTATTCCTCTGGTTAATACAAAAATGCACATGTGAAACTCTCATCTGTTTGTCCTGAGTCAGTAGCAGAAGCGGTATTCAGCAGCTTCTGACCAGTTCTGGAGAACAGGTAGTGGAAATTTTGAGTAGTTTGGAGAACCAGCAAATGCCACCTCTGACTGGCCCTGCCCAGTGGTGGGATTCACCCAGTTCACACCAGTACGGGAGAACTGGTTGTTAACTTTCTGAGCAGTTTGGTGAACTGGTTGTTGGAAGAAATCATTAGGGCAGAGAACTGGTTGTTAAATTATTTGAATCTCACCACTGGCCCTGCCCCCCATCTATTTTCTGCCTCCTGAGTCCCAGCTGATCGGCTGGGTCTTCTTTTGTTGCCCTGCACAGGAAAGCAGGTTAGTGGGGTGGGGAGGGAATGGGGATTTCGCAGTATCCTTCCCCTGCCATGCCCACCAAGCCATGCCCACAGAACCAGGAGTAAAAAAATTTGAATCCCAGCACTGAACAGGAGGCATCTTACACATATAGATGAGAAGGTTAATGGGAGACTACTTGCTTTTTCTTTTCCACAGGAAGGAGAATTAGCAGATGTGTAATTTTGCATGATTTTCTGAGTTTGAACACGCGCTACAACTGACATTTCCAACAGGATATTATTTTGAAAATAAATTTTAAAATGGAAATAAAAAAGACCCTGCCTTAAAGATAACAAAATATCTAACGAGATTAGGGAAATAATCCTAATATATTATTGTTGTTGTTGTTGTTGTTGTTGTTAGGTTGCAGGGCAAAGTTAGCATTTATTGCAAAAACTAAGAAAGACACTGTGAAGGAATTCTAATTCTGCGAAGAATAGAATGCTTGACCTATTTAAAGCAAAATCACAACTCTTGCTCTTTTTCTTCTTCTCTTCTTATTTCTCCGCTTTATGTTGTTATGAACTAATAAAGGCGTTTAATAAAGTTTTAACAACCTTAACTAAAAAGCAGGGTTCTAATCCTGCACTTCTGATTGGCCGATAATAGCGACATCAGATTGGTCCTTTCTGGGACATCTGATTGGCTGTTAATGGGCCAATTCTCATTGGTTCAAGGGTTTAACACTTCCATGTTTTCATTGGCTAATAGGACAGCAGCCAACCCTATAAAAGGGCTGCTGCTGCCCTAGGGTTTTTGCTCTGTTCAGTATGCTTAATAAAGAGTTGAAGTTCACTGTTCACTGCCTCATCTCCGCTCCTTGCACCCATGCGCAGAACTTAACACTGGCGACAAGGATGGGATGCGGAGACATCTGAGCTGATTGAACACTCACAGAGCACCAAACAGAGCACATGGCTGAAGGCACATCAACAACGGAAAACATGTCCGGCGGCGCCATGCCACCCACTCCATTTGACCCGGCACAAGACTGGGACTCATACATAGACCGGTTCCAGATGTTTCTGGAGACCAACAACTTGAAAGACGCAACTATGGGGAAAAAGCGAGCAGTGTTCCTGACCCATTGCAGGCCAGTCGTCTTTAAGATGGCCAAGGCACTAGCGAAACCAGCTGAGGTGAAATCCATGGACTGGGACGTCCTTGCGCCCCTTCTATGGGCCCAAAATGCACCCGCCGTACCAACGCTTGTCCAAAGACATGAGTTTTATCAGAGAGACCAACGGAAAGGAGAGAGCATCGCAGATTACATCGGGGACCTCTGGAACCTGGGAGGCCTCTGTGGGTTTACAGACCTCGAAGAAGCTCTGAGAGACCAAATAGTTCTGGGATTAGATGATCAAACGGCGCAGAGCAAGATCATGGCCAAAGGGGACATCGATCTTGCCGATGTCATCAAAGACGCTACTGCAGCAGAAGCAACCAGGAAGTCGGCCGCCCAAATACGCCGCACCAACGCACTGCTCCGTCAACTCGCCAACGATACCTCAACTTGCCTAGAGAGGCACACAACAGTGGCCCACCACGAGGACCTCGAATCTCCATCAGAAAGTGATGAAGAGGAGGTCAACCAGCTCCGGTCTGAACGCGACCAACGCAACCCGCGGAATTGAAGATTACTGCACCAATGCGCGGGTTGTGGGGCAAACCACCCGCGATCAGATTGCAAATTCCTCGATGCGCTCTGCCATTCCTGTGAGAAAAGAGGCCATATCGGGAAAGTCTGTAGAAGCAAGCGAGGATCCAGCCCAATTTGGAGAGAAAACAACTACCACCAGACCACAGGGAATCGTCCTGTGAGTCGGGAACACTTGAACCACCAATGGAACAACCACTCCTACAGAAATAAAACACTTGCCACTTCAACGAGACGGGAAGAGGCACACCAAACCATTACCATCGGTCACGCTTCATCATTAGATGCAAAGAAGATCCGAGTGAGGGTCGCCATCGTAAACCAACCTTGCATGATGGAAGTCGACTCAGGGTCGTCCCTCTCGATGGTTTCCTGGAAGACCCTTAAACAGTTAATCCCTGACGTCCAGCGTCAAGACCTCAGAGCCCAAAGAATTATACTCAAAGATTACCAGGGGAACTGAATTCCGGTCGTTGGCTCCAGCCAAGTCAAAGTATCATGCAAAAATCGTACTGTATTGTTACCGCTGACCGTCGTCGACCGCAACCGGCCTAGTTTGTTAGGCCTTCAATGGTTCGCCCCACTCGGGATTGAGGTAGGCGGCATTCACCAAACCAGAAGCGATGACTGGGAGGAGGCCCTCGTCCAGGAATTCCAGGACATCTTTGCAGACAAACTAGGTGAGTACAAGGGGACTCCGATATCATTTAACCTTAACCCTGAAGTAGCCCCCATCCGCCTTAAGCCTCGTCAGGTACCTTTTGCCCTAAAACCAAAGATCGACGAGCAGCTCGATAAATTAATAGCCCAGGGTGTTTTAGAACCAACTGACCACGCCCGTTGGGAAACCCCAATCGTAACACCCATCAAACCGGATGGGTTGTTAAGGATTTGTGGGGACTACCGTGCCACCCTGAATCACGCCCTTCAACAGAACGCTTACCCGGTGCCGGTGGTTCAACACCTTCTCCATTCCCTGGGGGGTGGAAAAGTCTTTGCTAAATTGGATTTAGCACAGGCGTACCAACAACTGCCTGTAGATAAAAAAACCGCGGAAGCACAGACAATTGTTATGCACCATGGCGCTTTTAAATGCAACCGACTCCAATTCGGAGTGAGTGTGGCCCCAGGGATTTTTCAAAGTCTGATGGAGAGACTTGCAAGGGATCAAAGTCGTGCCATATTTTGACGACGTTTTAATTGCGGCCTCGAATAGAGAAGTACTAGAGAGGCATCTTAAAATGGTTTTCCAGAAAGTTAAAGACTCTGGCCTAAAGGTTAAAAAAAATAAATGTCAACTGTGCCCCACCTAGAGCAACTCCAACGGAGTGGGAAACCCCCCGGGGGCCGTGGTCCTGCATCCACATTGACTTTGCGGGATCTATTAAGGGACATACGTTCCTCCTAACAGTGGATGCCTATTCCAATTGGCTCGAAATCCACAAGATGAAGACTACTACAACCGATTCAGTCATCCACAAATTTAAACAAACTATTCACAACACATGGACTGCCAGACATTCTAGTCTCCGACAACGGACCCCAGTTCACCGCCCTGGCGTTTGAATAATACTTAGCGGACTGGGGTATCCGCCATGCGCTAAACCTCGCTGGCACACCCTGCGGCCAATGGTAGGGCTGAGCGCATGGTCCAATTTGTTAAAAAAACTCTCCACAAGATGGACTATGGGGACATTGATGACAAACTAAACAATACTCCTACTCCAACACATCACCTCACACAGCATCACCAACAAGACTCCAGCTGAATTGTTGATGGGACACAAGCTCCGCTCCCACCTCGACTGTCTCCACCCATCCTACGTGGCAGAGAAACCTGTGGATCTAGCAGAAAATGCCGTGAGTTCAAGGTAGGCGACTTAGTCTTCACTAAAAACCTTTCCGGCGAACCATAATGGTTCGAAGCAACCATAACCCAAACCACCGGGCCCAGATCGTACCACGTGCAAACATTGGATGGAAAGATATGGAAACGCCATATTGATCAGCTTCGCTCTAGATTGCAACCCAGTTGTCATGACTCCTGTGACTCTCAAACTGAGGGGGGAGGGGATGTTGAGGGAACCGAATTCGAGATGCTAGATGACAAAATCGAAGAAAGTCAGCAGCCAGGCACGTTCAATGAAGAAGAATCAGGAAGGGGTGGTGTCTCACCACAGAGAAATACCTCAACTGAGGCGAGCCCGCAGGAACTGGAGGACAACGATGACAGAATTAGCGGCGCTGAATCGTCCTGTGGGAATGCGGAACTGCCTGTACCAGATAAATTAAAAAACGTTCCACCGGAACCAGACTACAGACAGGAACTGGTGGGACAGCACAAATCTAATAGGCAATTGAAACGACCTGCATATCTACGCGATTACGTTACCGCACCCCTCAAACGGAACCTAGGGGGGAGGGGTGTTATGAACTAATAAAGGCATTTGATAAAGTTTTAACAACCCTAAGTAAAAAGCAGGGTTCTAATCCTGCACTTCTGATTGGCCGATAATAGCGACATCGGATTGGTCCCTTCCGGGACATCTGATTGGCTATTAACGGGCCAACTCTCATTGGTTCAAGGGTTTAACACTTCCATATTTTCATTGCTCTGTTCAGTATGCTTAATAAAGAATTGAAGTTCACTATTCACTGCCTCGTCTCCGCTCCTTGCACCCATGCGCAGAACTTAACATATGTGGTGCAACTGGCTGAAGGTTTCCATTCATGGTTAAAAGAGAGTGCTTGGTCCTTATCCTGAATTATTGGAACTGACTCTGTGATTGTGACTTTGTCAAGATTAGCTCTCAGAGAATAGAGGTCTAATTACGACAATCACTCTGAATGGATGAAAATTTTACTGAGTGGTGAATTTAACTGGCCTTTTTCACACATGCTGAAAGGATTGGACTTTAGTTACAGGAAAATAGACACAGGGTATATATAATGAAAAACACCCTAATGGTAAAAGCAGTTGCTCAGTATAGCTAAAAACTGAAGATGTCAAGTTCTTAGCCAACCCATCTCCATTATTAAGATTCTTCCAGAGTTTCTTTTTGAGGATTATTATAAGTTAGGACAGAGGCATCCAAATCTGTCAAAATATCAGATCCAATCTGTTGGAAAGAGACTAGACATGGCCTTAGTAAGACCATACTTGGAATAATGCATCCAGTTTTGATCACCATATCATAAAAAAAGATGCTGAGACCCTGGAAAGAGTGAAGAAAAGAACATCAAGGATGATTAGAGGGCTGGAGGCTGAAGCAGATGAAGAACAGTTGCCAGAATTGGGTATGGCTAATCTGCTGAAAAGAAGGACTGGGGATAACATGATCAAAATGTTCCAATATTTAAAGGGCTGCCACAAAGAAGAGGGAGGTTCAAGCTTTCTTCCAAAGCACCAGAAGGCAGGACAAGAAACAATGGATGGAAACTAATCAAGGAGAGAACCAGCCTAGAACTAAGGAGAAATTTCCTGAGAGTTAGAACAATTAACCAGTGGAATGACTTGCCTTCAGAAGTTCTGGGTGCTCCATCACTGGAAGCTTTTAAGAAGAGACTAGACAGCTACTTGTCTGGAATGGTATATGGTCTGCTGCTGGATTGGACTAGAAGACCTCCAAGGTCCCTTTCAGCTCTGTTATTCTGATTGTATTGGGATCAGCTCCCAGGGCTGAAAGAGTTAGCAGAAGAAGCAGGAGGAAACAGCTTTTTGCCCACCAAGCTCCCAAGGATTCAACTACTCTAGAACAGGGGTCTTCAAATTTGACAGCTTTAAGACTTGTGGACTTCAACTGCCAGAATTCCTTCTTCAGTCATGTTAGCTCAAGAATTCTGGGAGCTGAAGTCCACAAGTCTTAAACTTGCCAAGTTTGAAGACCCTTGCTCTAGAATGAAGAAAGCCACTCAGCGAACCAAGGTAGGTCCCATCCATGCTTCAGAATATCATCTCTCTTTGCATCAGGTTTTGACAGATGACTAATTTCTTGAGTTTAACACCTCTCAAGATTGATCTCCACTCACAGCAGTATTGTGACTGTTCCAAAATTTGTCCCTGGACAATGACACTGAGAAAGTGGGAAGGCTAACCATTGGATAAACCTAGTTTATCCAATGGCTTTGCTTAACATGCCCTGCAAATACAAAATGAGGATACCATCAACTGACAACAAACAAGAACAAAGCTTTGGTCCCAAGCAGAGGTGGTATTCAGCCAATTCAGACTGGTTCTGGTGTACTGGTAGCAGAAATTTTGAGTAGTTTGGAGAACCGGCAAATACCACCTCTGGTTGGCCCCACTCACCTGCCCCCGCCATTACCTCTCCTATATTCCCTTATTTTTTAGCTCAGCTGATTCACATGGCAGAGTGGATTGGTGCACCTCAGCTGAGATAAAAAAAAACAGTTCAGCTTACCAGTGTTGACAGAGGTCGGTCTTTGAGCCCTCCGTGTGTGCACATAGAACTGTCCATGCAACTGGTACAAAACAATTTGGAAATCCACCACGGGTCCCAAGGTAGCAATTGGTAGAAGACAAAACATTTCACATTCTCCCAGTTGTTTGTTTATGACTTGGAGATGGGTGGGCCACACTTTAACCCAGCAGTGCAGAACAGTCCTATACATCTTCACTGTGGTTTGAAAAGAAGGAGTCAGGAATGAATCATGACTTGGCAGGAAAGAAAATGATAGATAAATATGTGAGTCTGTTTCTACCAAAGGAAAGATTCCCCCTCCCTCAAAATTGATGGAAGCTTGTTAAAAGAACCCACCCAAACCCAAAGAAATGCAGTGATCAATCAAAGCAGATAGACTAGCTTGTACTATTGAACAATATTATGTCAAGAAAGGGGATCGGATATTCTTACTCATACAACTAGTTTTCACCTAAACGGTGCTGAAAGATCATTCGTCATACAGATTTATGAGCACAATTGAGCACAAAATTTCTGTGGCTAAGCCAGACAGTTGTTAACTATGTTTTGCCCCATTTTTATAACTTTACTTGCCACAGTTCTTAAGATAATTATTGTAGCAGCTGTGGTGACACAGTAGTGAAAGTGCAGCATTGCAGGCCAACTCTGCCCACAGCCAGGAGTTTGATATTGAGGGGCTCAAGATTGACTCAGCCTTCTATCTTTCTGAGGTCAATAAAATGAGGACCCAGATTGTTGGCGACGATATGTTGACATTTTAAACTGCCCAGAGAGTGCTGTAAAAGCAGTATGGAATGGTATATAAGTGTAAGTGCTATTGCTAGTTGTTAAGTTGGGAACAAAGTTGTTAAGTGAATCTGCCTTCTGCACTGATTTTGCTTGTCAGAAGGTTGCAAAAAATGATCACATGACCTTGGGATAATGCAACTTTCATAAGTACAGACCAGTTGCCAAACATCCAAATGTTGATCCCAAGACCATGGGGATACTTCAATAGTTGTTAATGTGAAAAAAAATTGTCATAAGTCACTATTTTCACTGCCATTGTATCCCTGAATGGTCACTGTTGTAAGTCAAAGATTACCTGCACATATATGTTTTCATCTAGTGCCCTTTAGTAAAGATATCTCGGCCATTTACCCCAAGCAGTGTTACTAAACAGTAGACACTTGTTGGTTTTCACATCCTCAATAACACCACCAAGAGTCTCTCTGACCTATGATATGATTGATCAACTTTGGTTGATAACACAGAAAAATTGCAATGGTATAAATGTACCCCCTCTGTGGCATCCACAGCTTCCTAGCAGCTTAAAAAAGGTAAAAGTAAAGGTTCCCCTCTCACATATGTGCTAATTGTTTCTGACTCTAGGGGGCGGTGCTCATCTCCATTACAAAGCCGAAGAGCCAGCGCTGTCCAAAGACGTCTCTGTGGTCATGTGGCCGACATGACTAAATGCTGAAGGCGCACAGAAGGCTGTTCCCTTCCCACCAAAGGTGGTCCCTATTTTTCTACTTGCATTTTTACATGTTTTTGAACTGCTAGGTTGGCAGAAGCTGGGACAAGTAACAGGAGCTCATTCCATCATACCCCACTAGGGATTAGAACTGCTGAAGCAGCAGAAGTCTTTCCTTCTCTCCACCAAACTCTGCCAGAAATGAGTCTTTGGCAGCGCAGCCTTTTGGAGCAGGATTCCTTGCAGGGTCCCAAAGATTCATTTCTGGCAGTTTGGGGGGAAAGAAAAACTTTTGCTGCTTTCCTTGCATACAGCCAAAAGCAGAAGAAGAAAGAAGCAGCCCAGTGGCCAGGCCAGGCATGTGGGGTGAGTGAGGCAAGTTCCCTCCCTCCGCCTTCTCTCCCCCTCACTAACTCGTGTTGTTCGCAATGCAAGCGACTCAAGCCTTGTGTTCCCGTGGGCCATGCGGGCAGCTCAGCCTTGTGTTACCATGCAGCCTGAATTAATTGCTTTGGGGGGGGGTGCTCTTGGGGTGACATTTCTCTGCAGACCGCCAAAATTTTCTCGTGGACCACCAGTGGCGACCACTGAACTAAGTAACATCATCAGGGCTAGCAACTAGGGTTAGGTAATAAAACATTTGCAAGAAAGCAATCAAGCTCAGAAAGCAAAACGGGCCCCATAGTCCAAAATAAGTTTATTGTGTAAGGGCAGTTCAGGTTGAAAGACATTCAATTTACAAATGTATTAAGTTGCGGATGGGAACCTGTCCATGTGCAATAGAGGTGATAAAAAAAATGAGTCAATTGTAAGAAGATACACAAAATGATGAGATAGAAAATATCCCGGAGAGACCTGGGATTGTTCCAATCTGGTTGCTTCAGCTCTTGGCTAAGGGCCAAAGGACTTGGGCTCTAATTGGCTGTGAAATGAGTGATCACAGTCATGGCAATACATGGGGGAATTTCCACCTAGTTGAAGATTAAAGATCTGAGTGACATGCAGGCCAGAAAGGGAACCGAGGTTGTACAGGAGATACTTTGATGCCTAGGTCTTCCCATGGGTGTTTGCAGAAGAAAAAGGGCTGGAGAGGTTGCAGACTCTTGAAGGGACTGACATATTAGGAAAACTAAGCTACAAACACAAACACACACACACACACACACACACACACACACACACACATGCAAATACAATACTTATAGGTAACCCTCAACTTTTGACCACAATTGAGCCCAAAATTTATGTCGCTCAGTGAGAAATGCATAAGGTGGGTTTTGCTCCCATTTTATCACTTTTCTTTGCCATGTTTGTTAATCAAATCACTGCAATTGTTAAGTGACTAACTCAGTTGTTAAGTGAATCTGACTTCCCCGTTGACTTTACTGGCTAGAAGTTTGCAAAAAGGGGATCATGTGATCCCAGGACATTGCAACCACCATAAATGTGAGTCAGTGGTCGAGTGTCTGAATTTTGATTGTGTCACCATGAGAATGCTCCAACAGTCATCAGTGTGAAAAATAGCAACAGCACTTAGACTGATATACCACTTCACGGTACTTTTACAGCCCAAAACTTGAGCTAAGTGAAGGGGAACATGGACTCTATTCCTTGTTCAGTGTGACCATTGCCTTCAAACTCCTTTTGAGTGATAAGGAAGTGGAAGTGATGACAGTGATAGCAGGAAGATTCTCACTAGTCCCACTAAAAGTAGTTGAAAGGGGGAGGGGGAAGAGCCTGGAAGTTGATATCTGGGCAAGTGTAACAAAATACTAATGGAAAAAAGGAAAAAGAATAGAATAGAATAGAATAGAATAGAATAGAATAGAATAGAATAGAATAGAATAGAATAGAATAGAATAACAGAGTTGGAAGGGACCTTGGAGGTCTTCTAGTCCAACCCCCTGCTCAGGTAGGAAACCCTATACCATTTCAGACAAATGGTTGCCGAATCTCTTCTTTAAAAAAATTCCAGTATTGGAGCAGATTCATTGAATAGATGGGTGACATCAATTTGACATACATTGATTCAACAAGATGCTATTTTAGTTAGTATTGATTTATTGATTTACAGTATTTTAAATTACATCCTGCCTTTATTATCATTTTTTATTAACAACTCAAGGAGGTGAACATATCTAAACTCCTTCTTCCTCCTCTTTGCCCCACAACAACAACCCTGGAAGGTGAATTTGGCTGAGCAAGATGAAGACTGGCCCAAAGTCACTCAGGCAGCTTTCATACCTGAGACAGGACTAGAACTCACAGTCTCCTGGTGACTGGCCCAAACTCAGCCAGATGGCTTTCATGCCTAAAGCTGGACTAGAAGTTATAGTCTCTTGATGTCACCCAGTTTTCATGCCTCAGGTGGGACTAGAACTCACAGTCTCCTGGTGATTGGTCCAAAGTCACCCAGCTAGCTTTCATGCCTGAGGCACTACTAAAACTCATAGTTCCTGTTTTCAAGCACAGTTCTAAAAACCAGGAACTGTGAGTTCTAGTACTGCCTCAGGCATGAAAACATTAATCACTAGACCAAACTGGCTCTTATCTTACTTCTTCATAGTCCTCTGCTTCTTGGCACGTGTCCTTCATCCTGGAAAACCACTTTTAAAAAGCCAAGTCTGATCCAACTTCAACACAACCAGAATATTTTAGGAACAGTCCACAGCTCAGTATTAGAGCATCTATTTCCTGTGACAAAGATATTCTTTCTACCTGTCTCATGCAGGGATGGGATTCAACCGGTGTTCCTACTGGTTCAGTGAGAGTTGCACATGCATGCATTTGCAAACAAGCATCAGCTGTTGCCTGGACAGCTGACAAATGCTGCGCATGGGTGCACAGCATTTGAAAATCCTCTTCTTTCCTGCTTTTTCAACCTCAGCTGCACTGTGCAAGACAGCTAAGGTTGAAAAATCAGGAAATAAAGGACAGCCAAAAGCCTGGGCGGGCAGATGGGCCAAACAAATGACCAAAAGGTCGTTGCAATGAACCAGTTCGGTGTCTCCTGCTCTTCAGAACTACCAGTTCTATAGAACTGGGCCAAACTGGTAGCATCCCACCTCTGGTCTGATGGTGTGATTATCTTTATCTTCCCGCTGCCAAGCTTCTTCTCCAAAGACGATGGAGTTAGCACAGTTGGAATCAAGCAAACCTGACTGTCGCTTTAAGTCAATTCCATATTTATTGGAAGCACTTATTCATGAAAAACATCCTTCCTTCAAGAAACCAGAGAGCCAAGCATGGGAGAAAGGCAAATTATTGAATGTCACCTCAGGATTCCTAAGAAGAATCTTCTTTCTTTCTCTTCTGATTTTTGAAGCCAGACATGTGGCCGAATGATGAGTGTGATATCATAAGAACCTAGAACAAACTTCACTCTAAATAGATGAACTTCATGGGTGGGGAAAGTGGCAGATCTATTCTCTGTGGGGAGCTGAGTTGGGCCTTGCTAGACTATGCTGTGTCCTCTGTTGTCTTCAGCATGTGGTTCCATAGCCACCACTGAGCCATCTGCGTCTCACAGATAGTGAGTGGGTAGATGTTCTCCAATTTTCCTTAATTATATTAATTGTTCCATTCTGGCACCAAATGAAGGATGTTTCTTTATTCCCTCCACAGGCGCAAGTTTTCTGCAGAGAAAAATATAGTTCAACTTTATTTTTAACAAGTCTTTCATGCCTATTCAAAAGAAGATCATACCCCAGTGAAGTTTTTGTGGGCAAACCAACATTGGGTCTGCTTGAAGCATTTGGCCATCTCACACTTTGGGTGAGACTGTGAGCTGGAATAGAATGATTCTTCCAACTTCCTAATATTCCTCCTTCCTTCATCCTACATCAATATTTTTCCTCTTTTTTAAAAAAATCCATTGAACTCAGAATAACAGAATAACAGAGTGGGAAGGGACTTGTAGGTCATCTAGTCCAACCTCCCTCCCAAGCAGGAGACCCTACGCTATTTCTGACAAATGGTAGTCCAGTCTCTTCTTGAAATCTCCGAGTGATGAACCTCCCACAACTTCTGAGGCAAGTTGTTCAATTGGTTGATTGTTTTCACTGTCTGGAAATTTCTCCTTAGTTTCAGGTTGAATCTCCCCTTGCAGTTTCCATCCATTATTCCTTGCCTGGCCTTCAGGTGCTTTGGAAAATAGGTTGATCCCCTCCTCTCTGTGAAGTGGATGTTTATAATTTTTGGACCATTTAATGTGTATGTTTATAAAATGTATTGGCTGTCCATCTTACCACAGGGTAAGTTATGATAAAGTAATTAGTAGCCCCTCATGAAAAGAATTGAGTCTCCTGATCATATTAAATGGTGAACCCTACCTTGGAAGGGATTAATGTGTGAAATAATTCACCCATGAAAGTCATTATCATAGACCATAGTAATGGCCATTAACGTGTTGGACAAAATTTATGGAGGACATTTTATTTAGGAATGGTGGCTTTGAAGACTCAATGGTATCACCAGGTTGGGACAACCCACCCACCCCAATTCCAGATGCAGAATAGTAATAGGACAGGACTACATCTCTGCCTCTTGCCATTAGACCCTAAAATCAGAAAGGCATGTAGTGATTCTTCCAAGCAAAGTTCTTTATTGATCAACACCTAAAGACAGAATCCCGCTAAACTGAAGTACTTTTCTATCTACCATATTTTTTCACCTATAAGACACCCCCATGTATAAGAGGCCCCCATGTTTCATGTAGTTTCTTGTAGTAAGCACATTACAAGCCATCACTGTACAAAAGCCATCCTGTTGGAGTGAGTAATACAACAAGAACAGTAAATGCATCCCATGAACAATAGAGATGAAAACTACAGTAGCAATGTCATACAGGAAACAATGATAATGGAGAGGAATGATAAAGCTGCATATAGCATAGTAGCTCATCTGGCATGTGTTCTCCTCTCTGCCTCTGCCTCCTATGTATAAGACATCCCTCCATTTTCAAGTAAATATTTTTAAGAAAAAGTAGCATCTTTTACACGGAAAAATACAGTAGTTGTCCTGGTCACCTAGATTTTTGTACCCTGCATCTGTTCCACTACCAAACTTTGCAGGGAAGGGCAGGAAACAGCCTCCAAATCTAAATGGTACCCCTAAAATTTTTATTGTGCTCAAACAATTGTAACTCAATTTGTTAGCAGGGGCAAAAATATAGATAACATTACTGTCATGATCATGAGAATAGAATAGTACCCATTTCCCGTATTCTTACTCATGTTTATACATACCTATTATCTTGTAAGAGATTGACAAATCAAATCAAATAAATAGAATAGAAAAGAAAAGAATAGAATTCTTCATTGGCCAAGTGTGATTGAACACCCAAGGAATTTGTCTTGGTGCAAATGTTCTCAGTGTACATAAAAAAAAAGATACATTCATCAAGAATCATAAGGTATAACACTTAATAAGTCATAGGGTACAATAAACATTGAAATCATACTAGGAAACAGTCAATATAAATTGTAAAGATACAAGCAACAAGTTACAGTCCTACAATCACAAATGGGAGGGGATGGGTGATAAGGAGTGATGAGAAGATTAATAGTAATAGTAGTGCAGACTTTGTAAATAGTTGAACAGGATTGAAGGAATTATTTGTTTAGCAGAGTGATGGCTTTTGGGGGAAAAACTGTTCTTGTGTCTGGTTGTTCTGATGTGCAGTGCTCTATAGCGTCGTTTTGAGGGAAGGAGTTGAAACAGTTTATGTCCAGGATGTGAGGGGTCTGTAAATATTTTCACAGCCATCTTTTTGACTCATGCAGTATACAGGTCCTCGATTGAAGGCAGGTTGGTAGTCACCATTTTTTCTGCAGTCCTAATTATCCTCTGACGTCTGTGTCTGTTCTGTTGGGTTGCAGAACCAAACCAGACAATTATAGAGGTGCAGATGACAGACTCAATAATTCCTCTGTAGAACTTTATCAGCAGCTCCTTGGGCAGTTTGAGCTTCCTGAGTTGGCACAGAAAGAACGTTCTTTGTTGGGCTTTTTTAATGACATTTTTTATGTTAGATGTCCATTTTAGGTCATGTGATATAGTAGAACCTAGAAATTTGAAGGTTCTACTGTTGATACTGTGTTGTCTAGTGTTGTAAGAGGTAGTAGTATGGGAGGGTTTCTTCTAAAGTCTACCACCATTTCTACGGTTTTGAGTGTGTTCCAGATTGTCCCAGTTACATCACAAGGCAAGTTGTATAACCTCCCATCTATATGCAGATTCATCGTCATCTCGAATGAGACCAATCACTGTTGTATCATCTGCAAACTTCAGTATTTTAACAGATGGATCGTTTGAGATGCAGTCATTGGTATATAGGGAGAAGAGAAGTGGAGAAAGTACACGAGCCTTGGGGGGCCCTGTGCTAATTGTGATTCTGCCTAGCTTCACCTGCTGCTTTCTGTCTGTTAGGAAGCTTTTGATCCACTTACAAGTGTATTCAGGTACCACTGGTTTAGTTTAGTTAGAAAAATGTCTGGAATGATGGCATTTAATGCTGAACTGAAGCCTACAAGCCTTGCGTAGGTATTTGGAGATTCAAGGTTTTGTAGGATGTAGTGCAGAGCCATATTAACAGCATCATCTGTTGATCTATTTGCTCAGTATGCAAACAGCATGGGATGACTCATGTAGTTTCAAATACAAGTTTAGCCTTTCAACAGAAGATTATAAAATTGATTTCAGAGAGACACCTTTGGCCATGAAACTCATTGATCTTTGAATCATTGGACATTCATGCAGAGACATTTCCCAAAATGCCTTTTGAAGGAATTTCCAAGCGCACAGCTTATGAGTTCCTAAATAAGATATCTTTCATAACACCTGTTGTACAGGTTGACTGGAAATAATAAAAAAATAACCTTGTTTTTTTTTGGGGGGGGGGGGGATTCTAAAACATCTTCCTCTGTTAGAATTTGTAGAATAGGATCATAGTCAGGATTCCAGCAATTGCTCTAATTAAATCAAGATTCTTGAGCCAAACTTCAAAAAGCTTTCAAAGGATTTACTAGAGGTGACATACTGGCACTGCCCTCTATGAAACCAACTCTGGCATACGTAATTTACAGTCCCCTGTGACCCTGTTTTCCCCCCTCCCACCCTGGACATCTCATAAACCAAATTCTCCAATTGAGCATGTTCATGGGCTGGGTGTCATCACATTCTCCAATTAAATATATTTGTGGGCAAAAGCCCTGGTATTTTAGCTACAATCTTTTAAAGATAAGAGTTGGAATGTATTTTCACTTTCAAACTGCTGCATTGCTCTTCCAGATTTTCTCCCCCCCCCTACCTTTTTTAATGGCAACTACTAAAACAGGCATAGGAATGTTTTATGAGTTGACAATCATAATTGGGAGAATTAATTATTTTGTGGCCATCCAGAGAAATTTTCTTTTCAGAGAAAAAGGAGACTGTATAGAAGCCAAGACCTAAATCTATCTAACAAAATGAAATTCTGGATCTAAATCTAACAAAATGAAATTCAGCATAGATAAAAGTAAGTTACGAAAACTTAGGTAAGAAAAATCAACCCATATAGATATAGACTAGGTGAAACTTGGCTTAATACCCGTAACTGCAACAAGGATCCTGGAGTCCTAGTGGACAATCACTTCAACATGAGCCAACCTAGTGTGGCAGTAGGCAAAAAATGCCAATTCAGTCTTAGGCTGCAATTAATAGAGGGATAGAATAAAGATCACGTGAAGTTCTAGCATCACTTTAGAAAGCCCTAGTAAGTCCACATTTGTAATACTGCATCCAGTTCTAGTCACCACAATACAAAAAAAGATGTTGAGACTCTGGAAAGAGTGCAGAGAAGAGCGACAAGAATGATTAGGGGGCTGGAGGCTAAAATATATGAAGAATAATGACAGAATATGGGCTGGGTGTCATCACATTCTCCAATTAAATAGGTTGACAGAATAATGACAGTCTAGCAAAAAGAAAAACTAGCAATGACATGATTGCAGTGTTCTAATATTTGAGGGACTATCACAAAGAAGAGGGGGTCAACCTATTTTCCAAAGCACCAAAAGGCAAGATAAGTAAGAACGATGGAATCTAATCAAGAAGAGAAGCAACTTGGAACTAAGGAGAAATTTCCTAATAGTTACAACAAAGAATCAGTGGAACAACTTGCATCCAGACGGTGTGAATGCTCCATCACTGGAGGCTTTCAAAAAGAGACTAAAGAAGCATTTAATGAAAAGAAGGACTATGGGTGACATGATAGCAATGTTCCAATATCTCAGGGGCTGCCACAAAGAAGAGGGAGTCAAGCTATTCTGCAAATCACCTGAGGACAAGAAGCAATGGAAGGAGAGAAGCAACTTGGAACAAAGAAGAAATTTCCTGATAGTGAGAACAATTAATGAGTAGAACAACTTGCCTCCAGAAGTTGTGAAGGCTCCAGCACTGGAAGTTTTTAAGAAGAGATTAGATAAACATTTGTCTGAAATGGTATAGGGTTTCCTGCCTAAGCAGGGGGTTGGACTAGAAGACCTCCAAGGTACCTTCCAATTCTGTTATTCTCTTCTCTTCTCTTCTACTCTATTCTATTCTATTCTGTTCTGTTCTGTTCAATTTCTATTCTATTCTACTCTACTCTACTCTACTCTACACTCTACTCTACTCTACTCTATTCTACTCTACTCTATTATATTACCTTATACCTATTCTATTCTATTCTATTCTATTCTATTCTATTCTATTCCATTCCATTCCACTCCATTTGTCTGAAATGGTATAGAATCTCCTGCTCAAGCAGGGGTTTGGGCTAGAAGACCTCTAAGATCCCTTCCAACTCTTCTCTTCTCTTCTCTTCTATTTTATTCTATTCTATTCTATTCTCAAGCAGGAGGTTGGACTAGAAGATCTCTGAGGTCCCTTCCAACTCTATTATTCTATGTTCTATGTTTTTTTCCCCAACGTCTCCCCGAAGCAGCTTTCCAAAAGCAGCTTTTTAAAATGACACATTTGCAGCCCATCTCTCAGGAGTCCATGGGCACTTTGGGAGTCATCAAAGCGGCCTCTTCTCCAGCAGAACATAAAAATTACGATCCGGAGGTAGCTTTTAATTTCTCTTTAATGAAGACGACCATCAGAACCTGACAAGGTGGGCTATTAAAAGAAAACAGATCTGGAGGTACGGCAGGGAAAGCGGCAAAGGAAGAAAATAGTATCTCAGAATTAGCAAAGGTGAATCAGATAATTATACATTCCTCAATCATGCAGTCTTTAACCGAGGGTGGGCATTCCCAGTGAGCATTTAACAAGCTGAAGAAAAAGCATGGTAAGCTATTTATTGTTGGGAAGATTTATCGCAGAGCTTTAATTGCTCCCCCATCCAGTTGGATGAGTGTCATTGAAAGAGATAAAAATATGAGAGGTCGTAATCTTTTTACATTAGGCAATGAAAATGAAACATAGCCTGTGATAAAAGCACCACCCACTTCCATGCTGGAAGAGTAAAATCCCTAGGTTATAGTTTCAGAGCAAGATCCATACTCTGTCAAGGACCTTGGAGTACTCATCTAAGTGCTAGAGCCCACTGTAACTACATAGCCAAAAAAGCATTAAGAGTTGTTAACCTAATCCTATGTAGCTTTTTCGCTGGTAATATGACACTACTAACTAGAGCATACAAAACATTTGCTAGACCAATACTTGAATACAACTCATCAGTCTGGAACCCACATGACATATCAGATATTAACACAACTGAGAAAGTCCAGAAATATTTCACAAGAAGAGTTCTCCACTCCTCTACTCATTGCAGAATACCTTATGCCACCAGACTTGAAATTCTAGACCTAGAAAACCTAGAACTACACTGCCTTCAGTCCGATCTAAGTATGGTATATAAAATCATACATTGCAATGACTTACCTGCCAATGAATACTTCAGCTTCAACCATAACAACAAGAGCACACAATAGATACAAGCTCAAGATAAACCGCACCAAACTTGATTGCAGGAAATACGACTTCAGCAAGAGAGGGGTCAATGTCTGGAATACTCTACCTGATTCTGTGGTTTCTTCCCCAAACCCCAAAAACTTTAACCTTAGACTGACTACTATTGACCTCACCGCTTTCCTAAGAGGTCTATAAGGGGCGTGCCTAAGCACACCAATGTGCCTACCATCCCTGTCCTAGTGTTTCTTTTATTTTTCATATATGTATCCATTTCATGCATTCATAACCATGTTTTTACTTATACCTATTATCTTGTAAGTGATTGACAAATCAAATAAATAAATAAATAAAATTTCTTCATAAGTGCAAAATGTATCAAAGCTCCCTGTTCCCTTTGGAAGTGTAGTAGGGATTCTCCCCATTCTCTCACAGACACAAAACCACACCCCACAATCATCCCTGATCCCATTCACTTGTTCTGACCCAGCTCTCCAAACACAACAAACCCTCTGAAATTAACTCAAAGATTCCTTTATTAGGAGCTCCAACAGCCCCAGCAAAAAGTTTATCTTTCAACACCGGCTAACAAGTCTGTCCAGGCAGAAGATGAATAGTTGTCTGCCATATATATTCATCTTCGCCCCCTGCCTTTTCCCCCCAGAGCTAGGGTGGGGCTTCACTAGCAACGGTGGCTTTTCCACCCCAAGGATCGGCCCGCGGATTTCCACAGCTCTCCTCTCCTCTGCTTTCTGGATATCCGCGCATCAGGCACTGGACCTGCAGGATGTTGATTTTCCATCTGAGGGCTGACAGGCGGCTCAGACTCCGCCTCTGCCTCTCTCTCTGACAGCTCCATTCCCTCTTCTACCTCGGAGTTTTCAGGTTGTCCTGACTCCCATGCCTCCTCCGCCTCCTCCTCTGATTTTGCTGCCGGAGAGTCCAGAAGCTGACAAGCCACAACATCACTTCCTCACCCCATTGGGGATCAGGCCCAACCATTTTTCATTCAAGCGATAAATTTTGATCTAACTGGATGAATATATTAAAACATATTATATTTAAAATGTATTAAAATGTGACTAGCATAATAAGTGTTGTTTGTGGGATCCTTGGTGCCCTCTGAGCTTGCATATTTTCTTGCAGATTTTTTATTACCAAACTAGGCAACATCATCAATGCTAGAAGGGAATGGGGTTCTCTCTATTTAGATATAAAAGACTTGCTGGCTCCTTGATTAGTGTGTTTTTTACTGTCAGCATGTTTGTTTGAATCGGTAGTTCCTTGAATGGGGTATTGTTTGCTTCTTGATTGTTGGCTAATGTTAATGTTGGTATTAATCTCTGATTATCAGGGTGTCACTTGCTGATGATGAATTGTTTCGGTCCTTTTGCTTCCTTGTTAACTTTTCGATTATCTCTTTCCAATGGTCTGTATCTGTTCAGAGAGCACCAAAGACCCCACAGTTCAACTCTGAGCTACAAATATTCCCTCCTGTCAGAAGTGTGATTCATTCCAAATTCAGTCCATATATGCCTAAATAGGTCAACCAGCAGGACATGTGAAGCTAAGATTTAACAAAACTAAGTTCCCACGTTTCTATAAGGAGACCACTCAAAATGAAGTTGTCTATTGTAAACCTCTTGCTTGATGCAGGAATTTTAAGACTGAAAATTGGGTTACTCACCAGCCTTCTACAGAAATTCTTCTAATGGCACAGAGCTCATCCTTGCCTCTGTTCCACTATCAAGAAGTTTACCATGAATTCTGCAGTTTTTTCTAATGTTTCATTGTTCCTATGATTTCTAGCAATATCTATAAAGTAAAGGGAGGAAATGTTTTTCCTTCCCTTCATGACCACCCTTCAAACATCATGGAACACAAAATCATGGGGCTGAAAGAGGCCTCAGAGGTCTTTGAGTCTAACCCTCTTCTCTGTCAGAATCAGAAGAGAGCTGTAAGGGACCTTGGAGGTCTTCTAGTCCAGCTCCCTGCTCAAGCAGGAGACCCTATAACATTTCATACAAGTGGCTGTCCAGTTTCTTCTTAAAAACCTCCAGTGATGGAGCACCCACAACTTTTGAAGGCAAGACCTTCCACGGATTGATTGTTTCCACTGTTAGCAAGTTTCTCCTTAATTCCAGGTTGCTTCTCTCCTTGGTTGGTTTCCATCCATTGTTTCTTTTCCAGCCTTCCGATGCTTTCGAAAATAAGGTGACCTCCTCCTCTTTGTAGCAACCTCTCAAATACTGTGATCATGTCCCACCTAGTCCTGCTCTTCTCTAGACTACCAAACCCAAATCCTGCAACCTTGCAAATTTGTTTTTATGTGTGTTGTACAGGTCACCTTCAAGAAGTGAGGGGAGCCAAATGTTAACTCATAAAACATTTTGTATACACGTTTTATTGTTGTCAACAGAAAGAAAGGGGGGGAGTTTCAAAGAGCAGACAGGAGTGTGGAACTGAAAGTACATTCCATTCATATTTTCTTCAAAGACTGATTAGATGACTGAAGCTTCTGCCACGCAAAAATCTAATTGGAGAGCATGATTGATGACTCTTGGCTATGGATGTGTTTCGTTGGATGATACACCTGGGGGGCGGGGGGGGGGGAGCAGGATCAAGGGTGACAGTGAATTACGTATCTCAGAGTTAACTATGCCCAGGCTAATGCCGGCATGTTAACTTCTAATAAATCCTCTTTAGTTTTGGGAGTATGGCTTGAAGCTCATGATTTAATTGGAGTAACTGCTGGAATCCTGACACAACCATTCTTCGTGTGTTTTAGTCTCCAGGCCTTTAATCGTCTTAGTTGTTCTTCTCTGATCTTTTTCCAAAGTCTCAACATCTTTTCTGTAATGTGATGACCAAAACTGGATATGGTATTCCAGGTGTGGCATTACTACGGCTTTATAAAGCAGTACTAATACTTTATGTGATTTTGATTCTATGCCTCTGTTTATACAACCAAGGATAGTATTACTTTTTATGGCAGCTGCTGCACACTTCTGGCTCATGCCTTGGTAAGGCCTCATTTGGAATACTGCATCCAGTTTTGGTCACCATAATGTAAAAAAGATGTTGAGACTTTGGAAAAAGTTCAGTGGGGGCTGGACTAGAAGACCTCCAAGGTCCCTTCCAACTCTGTTATTCTATTCTATCTTCAAGTGATCGTCCACTAGTACTCCAAGATTCCTCTCACAGTTACTGTTTTTGAGCCAGGTCTCACCTAATCTGTACTTGTATATTTGTTTTTTTTCTGCCTAGGTTTTAAACCTTGCTTTTCTCCACATTAAATTTCATGTTGTTGGATAAGGCCTGTTGTTCAAGTCTGTCAAGATCTTTTTGGATCCTGAGCTTATCTTCTGGGGTGTTGGCTATTCCTGCCAGCTTCATCTGCAAATTTGAAGCTAAGGGAAGGAGTCCTTATACCAACCTGGACAAATGGTTATGCAGTCTATTTCTGAAAACACCCAGTGAATCTACAACTCCGGGAGGTAAGAATTTTCACTAATTAATTATTCTGACTGACAAGAAAATTCGACTTACTTCTAGGTTGTGTCTCTTTAACAAGCTTCCACCAATTACTTCTTGTTTTTCCCTCTGTTGCTTTGAGAATAAATCAATCTCCTCTTCTTTATGACAACCCTCAAGTACTGGAAGACAGTTATCATCGGTTAGAAGTTAGAAGATGGAGGAAGGAGGAGTTTGGACTCTGGAGTCACCGGACTGAGGGACTGTGATTTGATTGGGAATTGTGACTCTGGGGGAAAATTTCCAACTTTTACTTTTATTGGGTGTAATTCTGGGATCTTGCCAGAGTTGGAATTACACCAGTTTCTTGCCAATTTAATGTGTCCCTAATAAACAGGCTTTAATGAAAGATGGATGCCTTGG
Source organism: Hydrophis major (assembly GCA_033807585.1). Lineage (NCBI taxonomy): Eukaryota > Metazoa > Chordata > Lepidosauria > Squamata > Elapidae > Hydrophis > Hydrophis major. Next base: position 8,691,695 of record CM066330.1, read on the forward strand.
ATTTTTATTCAGGGGACTTGTTCCTTGGAAGACTGACAGTGTCCCCTAATCCTTCTCTTCAGTACAGATGTCCTATTTCCCCTTAATTTTAACTTCTTCAGACTCCATACTTAGGTTCCCCAGACTATACCCAACATTTTTCAACCATTTCCAAAAAGAGATTTCTTCTAGATCCTATGACATTCCATCTTCTGTTTGGCCACAATCCAGGTTTAATGCTGCATCAAAAGCAAAAATGTACTGTAATAGTCTACAAGTGTTCTCACCAACACAGAAAGAATGGGGCGATTTTATTTCTTCAACTACAGTTAAAATGTTTGGTGTAGTGGTAAAGGCACCAGGCTAGTATCCTAGTCCAGAAGCTCTAGATCTGCCTTGGGCACAAAGACAGTTGGGTGACCTTGGTCCAATCACTTTCTCTCAGCCCTGGGAAAAAGGCAAGGACTACCCATTTCTGAAATGTAGCCAAGAAAACCACCAGGACTTTTCCAAGTAGTCATCAAGAGTCAACACTGATTCAACACAAGTGCACACATTTCAGAAGGTTGAACAAGGATTTAAAGTCAATTGGATTGTATGATTCATTTTTAGGAAAGCATCACCTGAGTCATGGCTATTTTACAAGGAACATCTCATGTTTTCCATTACACCTCTGAGAAAGAACAGGATGATTTGCTGAACGGATGCATCTCTATAGCGTTTCTGCTCCACTTCCAAATCCCAAAGAAATGTGAAAATACATTTTGTATAAAACGGATTGTATATTTTCAAGAAAACATATGAAGGGATGATGCTTTCACTTCCCCAAATCCCTACTTTGCTTAGATTCCTACTTACTTTTGTGTGAAATAGATCGACTGCACAAAATCTATAGGTGTCTATGGAGATTTGCAGTCATCCAGGTCATGGTTGTTCCAAAGATGCTTTTTCAAAAGGCAACTAGACTTTGTTTTACCTTGAAAACCTTTCCCTTCTCATCCAAGAAGCTTCTTCAGTTCCGTCCTAAGACGCATCCACATCATAACAATTATGGCTACTCTGGGATTCTGTTTTAATATTATTTTATGCATGCATCATGGTTTCCTACTCCCCTCCTACTTCTGCAGAGTTGAAATAAATAATGGAGATAAAGCTGGAAATATCTGGAATTAAATATAATACTATACCTATTAAATATTTAACACATCAAGAATTTTCAGACTGCAGTTATACCTTTAATGAATTTTCCCTAGCCTTTTATAATATCCAGTCTGCAACAGGAACAGAAGGATAGTGATCTACAGAAAGGAAAACTGAAAATAATATGGAAGGAAGTTGTTTATATTTTATTTATAAGTTTAGGATATTCAGCAGCATGAGGTTCATTTCGCCTGCATTATTTTTGAAATTTAAGCTTTGATACAGATTGTCTTTTCCTATCCTTCCTTGCAGACAAGCAAATGTATCATATCACTTTAAAAAGCAGATTGTATAAAATTAAGAAATGATACAATTAGCCATGACTGAGGCAAAGTTTCTACCACTTTGCTGTTTATAGCTATAATTGACAAATGAAGAAATATTCTTGCCTTAGAAAAAATTATTTGAGAGAATGGTGAACATGCAATTGCTAAAAGAGTAAATTGAAAGTTCTTGGAAAAGAAGAAATGAAAGACCGTGATAAAATGGGCTTGCATCACCCTTGTGTCAGAAACACCTATGTGCTTCCAGGTTGAAGGAAATAGCCAATGACTTTACCATTGCCTAGGGAATGTCCAGATGGGTCTCTGTGATGACCCAGGGCATGGCACAAAAATAACAAAGTCACCAAAGTAGATAAATTCCCTTTAATGCCTCCAACTTGGCCCCAAATGTCTAGTTATCCTCAGCTGGAGATCAAACTATTCCAAAAACAGTCTACGAAGGGAAGAAATGCAGTCCGAACCCAAAGGAAAGATAATTAGAAATTAAAAAAAAAAAACCAACACAAACCACACTGAAGTAATTAACATGACAGGCTAGGATGATAAATTGCAGATTTCCAAAAGATAACGCACCCACAGTTGGGAGGATACCAGAATCCAGATAAGCCTTGACAAAGATAATGCACTCTTTGCTTCCAGCAACTTTGCCATGTGCAGTCTTCCCAGTTGCAGCCCATGAAGGGGATCAGAGCCCTTTCCTCTCCCATAAGCCATGTTGCTCCCTTCTCCATTCCTCCCTGCATGCCATAGGATGAAGAGGGGATAGCCCTGGGTCTTCCTCTGAATGCCCAGCCGGACTGTGCCCTTCCCCCATTTCTTCCACAGCCATTGGATCCACATTTCCACTCCCTGTTAACTGCTCAATCTCCCCCTCAGAATCAGACTCCAACAAGGGCATAATAGTCTCCTTTCATGTCCCCAGCAGGAGCTGGAGCGAAAAAATGGGAGCTCACCCAGCCCCATGGCAGCACTCAGGTCTCGAATGCGGGCTTGCTAACACCAATGCAGCATCCTAATCAAATAAGTCATCATCATCATCATCTTTTAATGACCCCATAATCCTTTGTGGGGTGGAGTCTGGGCAAATGAATGGAGCTGGCAAAGTGTTTTAATGGCTGGATGCCTTTCCTATCGCCAATGCGGAGTTTTGTTCAGCAGATGTATTCTCAGTCTGCACAGAGAGAGAAATATCTGCCTCTACCTAGGAACAGCCTCCTGATTGTGAAGAAGCAAGGGCTCTACCTCTAGGCCACCGCACTACTCCTAATCACATGAGCCACCATGTTCCCTATAAAATGGGCTGACAATTTGACACAATTAACTGTGGGAACAGTCAAAAAATAGATGGCTAAAAGAGTGAAATTTTCATTACATTATAACTGACAAGATGATTTTTTTAATGATGTACCATTGGAATATGACTCCAGGAAAATTGTCTAGAATATATACAGACACTTCAAATTTATTTTGAAAATGCAGACTGTTAAGTTCTGCGCATGGGCGCAAGGAATGGAGACGAGACAGTGAACAGTGAACTTCAACTCTTTATTAATCATTCTGAACAGAGCAAAAACCTAGGGCAGCAGCAGCCTTTTTATAGGCAAGCTGCTGATCTAGTAACCAATGAGAAACGTGGAGTGTTAACCCCTTTAACCAATGAGAGTGGCTCATTAACAGCCAATCAGATTTTCCTGAATGGACCAATCCAATTTCGCTATTATCGGCCAATCAGAAGTGCAGGATTAGAACCCTGCTATTTCTAAAGGTTTGATAAAACTTTATTTAAGCGTTTATTAGTTCATAACACAGACAATGTGAAGGATCATTTTATGATGCTTAGATATAAAAGCCAGAAATTGCTGGGTTTAATTGAGATAATTTAAAGATGAACAATGAATTGAAACCTGAAGTTTTCCCATTGGGACTGAAGGATAAACGGAGGTGGGGGGGAGAGTCTTGGAACATTGTTTTTATATGGTGTATGACAATTGAAGTGAGATTATTGTATGCACAAAGAGGACAGAGGAATGGTGACAAAAATTGCTGAGATTGCAAAATTGACTTATTGATTAGAGAAGATGATTAGAGAAGACATAACATCTATGCTTTTTGGAGAGTAGAAATCCCTTATGGACTTTTGACATTAAAAAGAACAAAAATGAATTTATGAATCATGGTTTTTGATGGTTAGATAGGACAGATTAAAGAAACAATAGATTCACAGTAACTTTAAAGGGACAGGACAATTTAAAATTGCTGTAAAGAAGATAAGAAATTTCATTTTTATATCTTTTTTCTTCTTTTTCTGCTATTCTTTTTTTTTTTTTGCATTGCTAGCTTTTCCTTTCCTTTCCTTTCCTTTTCACTCTATTTTAGTTTATATTAGTCTTAGTTTTGTGCCGGAAATTTTCAAAAACAGAAACTTGCAATTATTTTAAATACATATACTTGGTTAGCCTAATGAAGGATTCTTGACTTGGATTTGTTTTACCAACAGTTAATTAACAGAAACAAAGGTTAGAATCTAAAAAGACTAAAAGATAAGAAAAAAATTGTATTGAAAATTGTATAAGATGGATAAACCAATTGTATTACTATTTTGTGATTAATATTGATATGCCTATTATGACCAGCATTATGATTAATGTTGTATCTCTACTTAAAACTGACTGTAACCATGATTACTTACTAGTGTTTATTATGTATGAGCTACCAACCCTAATATCAAATGTAATAGAAAGAAATATGTTTATTGTTCTATTTATATTCTTTTTATCCTTACATATTTGTATGTTAGTGTTTTAATCTTTTGCAAATAAAGTTTATTTTAAAACTTTAAAAAAATACTGACTGTAACCAGACAACAAGCTGTTCAGATAGCTATGGAACCATATATATTTTTAAAGTCAATCTCATGTCCTGTGGCTTTGAGGTGTTGGACCAGGGAAGAGGTCGGTTCTTCCTTTTTGATTGAGTTAGAATCGAGTTAGAAAATCAAGGAGTATACGAAATTCCTTGCACTGCCTGCCGCACCACATACATCGGACAAACTAACAGAAGAATAAGTGCACGCATTGAAGAACATAAGAACTCAATCAAAAAGGAAGAACCGACCTCTTTCCTGGTCCAACACTTCAAAGCCACAGGACATGAGATTGACTTTAAAAATACCAGAACTATTGCCAAAACCGAACACTTCAGCAGCAGAATAATCAGAGAAGCCATAGAGATAGAAAAACGCCCACACAGCATGAATAAATGAGATGATACCTCCCCCCTACCAGCCATTTGGAAACCCGCCCTCAGGAACAGACGAGTACTTAACATGAAGAATGACACCAAACCCACACCCCTGAGAGCCACACAAGATGCCACCACCACACTTCCACGTAGAAAGCAGACTCACACCCACACAGAAGATGAGACACGACCACGGATCAGAAGCCGCACTGCAGCTGCATCACTACCCACTTCATACCCCTCTGAGCCATACATGAAGCGAACTGATCCCCACCATGAAGATGCAGCACGACCACCAACTCGAAGCCAAACAGCAAGATCACAGCTCACCAGCTCAAATCCCCCAGCAACTAAGACTAACCAGAGCACAACCAAGCCCCCACCTGAACAGAACACGCCTCCAGACAATCAGAACACAGCCAACCCCCCAACCAATCAGAACACAGCCAAAGCCCCAACCAATGAGAACATACCCATACCCAATCAGAACACAGCCAAGCCCCAATCAAGTCACACCCCCACTAGCAGTTAAAAGAAAGAAGCAGCTGCAAACTCACATCACTCTGAGAAGCACAGAGCTCAAGACCAAGCCTGAAGATGATGAATGAGACTTCATCGAAACGTTGCCTAGATACTTCCAATCTAACGCGGGAGAAAACCCGAATAACCAAAGATCCACATACAAATACCCACGAGAACCTCAGAAAACAAATATTGCACCTCTACGGGGAGGAAACCCACCATCTGACCAGGACTTATGAAAAGTCCAAAGAGCTTCCATTTTATGTGACCTCGCATTCCTATGCAACTGCCGAGATCAAAATTTAATTTCCACAAGCTTCCAATTGAAATTCCACACCAAATGCATCCTAAAAAGAACAGAATTGGCCCTAATTAGAAATGAACTTCACACAAAAAGATTTCTCCTAGACCAAATCAACAAAGATCTCCTCACACTTCACCTCAGACTCAGCAACAAGATTCACTCCTTACTTTCGAACAAATCCAAACAGCTCGCTGTCTGGAGAGCCGAAACACAGACCACCCTCAAGACAGTCACACACACCAACAAACTCAGAAAACTACAACAATGCCAGAAACCAACTCCTCCCCTCTCACAGCCACACATGAAACAAACAGTGCACAACATCTCAGACAAGATCCTCACCAAAGCCAAAACCAAGGTCCTTTCTAAAGGATTCAACTTTGCTGTCGCTCCCAAACACATCCCCACAGAAACCATCATATGCGGAGTTGAAACCAGCCTGACCAAAACCAACCCTGATGATGCTAATAGAATCAGACTCGAAATCACCAACATCCTCTGCACTAGCAAACCACCCAAAAGCAACTTATCCAAAGAAGAACAAACTGCACTACTTAACCTGAAAGAAGACACCAGCATAATAATCCTACCAGCAGACAAGGGCAACGCGACAGTGGTTATGAACACATCTGACTACCAATCCAAGTTAACCAACCTACTCCAAGACCCCACATACAAACCCCTAAAGACAGACCCCACCACCTACCTAGAAAAAACCACCAGATCCAAAATAAAAGCCTCCCCCATCAGTGAAGAAATCCAGCAAAGAATCATACCCAGAGAGAAATCATCCAGATGCCCTAAACTTTATGGTCTCCCCAAGATACACAAAGAAGGAACCCCACTTAGACCAATAGTCAGCTCCATAGGCTCACCTCTACAAAACCTAGCCAAATTTCTCACCAAACAACTGCAGCCCTATGCAGAATCCATCAACTCACACATAAGAAACTCATTCCAGTTCATCAAGATCATAAAGAAACAAAACTTACAACCCAGTGACTTACGAGCTTCAATGTCATATCCCTCTTCACCCAAGTGCCAATAAAAGAAGCCTTGACAGCCATCCAAAACAAATACAACCTCCCCAAGCACATCCTAGATCTGACCAATCACTGCCTATCCAATACATACTTCACCTACAATGGACAAAAATTCAAACAAATAGAAGGAGCACCCATGGGATCACCCCTCTCACCTGTCATCGCTAACCTCTACATGGAACACTTTGAAACACAAGCTCTAGAAAAATATGATCACAAACCCAAACTCTGGCTCAGATACATAGATGACACCTTCATAATCTGGCCACACGGGAAAGAAAAACTGAACAACTTTCTCACACACCTCAACAGCCTACACCCCAAAAAACAATTCACCATGGAAACAGAAGCTAACAACCAACTTCCCTTCCTAGATGTCTTGGTATACAAAAAATCCAATGGCTCCCTAGGACACACCATCTACCAGAAGAAAACACATAAAAAACCGCTATCTACACACACTCTCACACCACCACCCAGCACAGATCAATTCCGTAGCTGAGACACTCATCTCCAGAACAAAATGCTTAGCCAAAGAACAACACCTAGAGACTGAACTACACACTCTCACCAGCGTGCTGACAGCCAATGGATTCCAAAGAAAGAAGATCACCCACCTAATCCAAAAAGAAACCCCAACCAAAATCCAAGACAAAGAACAAGAGAATGGCAAAGCCCTCCTCCCATATATCAAAGGCACTACGGACAAAATCAGCAAGATCCTCCAAAAACACAATATTAAGACAGCATTCTGCACAAACAGAAAGATATCCACCATCCTAAGAAACCCTAAGGACAAAATTGAATTAGAAAATCAAGGCGTATATGAAATCCCTTGCACTGCCTTCCCCATCACATATATTGGACAAACTAATAGAAGAATAGGTGCACGCATTGAAGAACATAAGAACTCAATTAAAAAGGAAGAACCGACCTCTTCCCTGGTCCAACACCTCAAAGCCACAGGACATGAGATTGACTTTAAAAATACCAGAACTATCGCCAAAACCAAACTCTTCAGCAGCAGAATAATCAGAGAAGCCATAGAGATAGAGAAACGGCCACACAGCATGAATAAACGAGATGATGCCTCCCGCCTACCAGCTATTTGGAAACCTGCCCTCAGGAACAGACGAGTACTTAACATGAAGAATGACACCAGACCCACACCCCTGAGAGCCACACAAGATGCCACCACCACACTTCCACGTAGAAAGCAGACTCACACCCACACAGAAGATGAGACACGACCACGGATCAGAAGCCGCACTGCAGCTGCATCACTACCCACTTCAAACCCCTCTGGGCCATACATGAAGTGAACTGACCCCCACCAAGAAGATGCAGCACAACCACGAACTTGAAGCCAAACAGCAAGATCACAGCTCACCAGCTCAAATCCCCCAGCAACTAAGACTAACCAGAGCACAACCAAGCCCCCACCTGAACAGAACACGCCTCCAGACAATCAGAACACAGCCAACCCCCAACCAATCAGAACACAGCTAAAGCCCCAACCAATGAGAACACACCCAAACCCAATCAGAACACAGCCAAGCCCCCACCCAATCAAGTCACACCCCCACTAGCAGTTAAAAGAAAGAAGCAGCTGCAAGCTCACATCACTCTGAGAAGCACAGAGCTGAAGACCAAGCCTGAAGATGAAGAATGATCCATATATATATATATATATATATATATATATATATATATATATATATATATATATATATATATATATATATATATGTTTTCTTAAGTTTTCGCGGGTACTTACATGTCTGGCATTCAGCTTTGTTCGGGTATTTTCCCACGTGGTGCTTTTAAAGTTGTAGCAACGTTTCAGCAGAATCTCATCTGCCATCATCAGGCTTCTGTATGGTGTTTGTGAGTCAGACTTTTACAGTGGTTTCAAATTTAAATTTGAAACCACTGTAAAAGTCTGACTCACAAACACCATACAGAAGCCTGATGATGGCAGATGAGATTCTGCTGAAACGTTGCTACAACTTTAAAAGCACCACGTGGGAAAATACCCGAACAAAGCTGAATGCCAGATATATATATATATATATATATATATATATATATATATATATATATATATATATATATATATATATATATATATATATATATATATATGCTCCAGAGGAGAGCTCCAGAGGAGCACCACTACAAAACCTAGCTAAACACTTAGCAAAACAGCTACAGCCCCATGCTGAAACAGCAGCTTCTCATGTACAAAACTCATACCACTTCTTGGAAATGATCAAAGATCTACATGTGGAGCAAGAAGATCTGCTTGTAAGTTTCGACATGGTTTCACTATTCACTCAAGTCCCGATAAAAGAGACCCTTGAAATCATCAAAAATAAATACCAACCAGCTAAACACCTCGTGGAACAAACAGAACACTGCTTAACCAACACATATTTCATATACAAAGGACAAAGATACAAACAAATTGAAGGAGCCCCTATGGGATCACCACTGTCATCCGTCATTGCAAATCTGTTCATGGAAGAATTCGAATCCAGAGCCTTGGCCAATGCCATCCACAAACCCAAACTATGGTTAAGATACATCGATGACACATTTGTGATTTGGCCCCATGGAAAAGAAAACCTAAACAATTTCCTAACACCCCAAACAACACACACCCCAAAATCAAGTTCACCATGGAAACGAAAACAAACAAACAACTACCATTCCTAGATGTACTAATCTACAAAAAAACAGATGCCAAACTAGGACACACCGTATACCAGAAGAAAACACACACTAACCGCTACCTCAATGCCCAATCCCACCGCTACCCAGCACAGATAAACTCTGTTGCCAAAACACTAATTACTAGAACCAAACGCCTGGCAGACAAGACACACATTAAGACTGAACTATGCACCCTGACTAAAGTACTGACTGCCAACGGCTTCCACAGAAGCAAAATCCCCAGCTTGATCCACAAAAACACACTGAAACATAATAGAGACCCAGAAGATGAACAGACCTATGGAACAGCTGTCCTGCCCTACATAAGAGGTACTACAGACAAAATAAATAAGGTATTACACAGACATCAGATCAAGACTGCCTTCAAAACAGACAGAAAAATAGCAGCCATCCTTAGAAACCCCAAAGATAAAATTGACCTGGAAAACCAAAGCATATACGAAGTCCCCTGTGCATCATGCCCGGCCACATACATTGGACAGACCAATAGAAGAATAAGTACCCACCTGGATGAACACAAAATTGCAGTCAAAAAGCTGGAACACACTTCCTCACTAATCCAACACATGGAAGTTACAGGTCATAGCATCAACTTCAATGGCACCAAAACCCTAGCCACTATAGAAAACCCTAGCCACAGAATCATCAGAGAAGCCATAGAGATTGAAAAAAGACCAGAAAGCATGAACAGAAGAGATGATTCCACTAGGCTGTCAATCATTTGGAAGCCTGCACTCACAAACAAAAAAATCTCCACACCACAAGCCAGGCAAACACCTGGGCACAAACAGATCCCCCCTGATACCTCCAGCTCAAACACAGCCCAACCAGGCACCCAGGTGAAACCCAGCTTCCTAACTAATGATAGCTGTCCATTTACCCGAAGCCAAGCTGCACTAAAGGCCTCCAATAAAGTAACACAATGCTGCCAGCCAATCAAGATACAAAAAGAGCCCCCCAAAAGACAGAAGATATCAGAAACACCAATCAAGCAGAACACAGCAAACTCCAAGACCAATAAACACAGACCAAGACTTTCAACCAATCAGGAGGAAGAAAAAACCATTCTGGCACAGCAATAGGCTGGCCCAAATTTAAATCTGAAACCACTGTAAAAGTCTGACTCACGATGAACACTATACAGAAGCCTGATGATGGCAGATGAGATTCTACTGAAACGTTGCTACAACTTTAAAAGCACAACTATTATGACGTGGGAAAATACCCGAACAAAGCTGAATGCCATACATGTAAGTACCCGCGAAAACTTAAGAATATATTTATATATATATATAAACATATACAAAAGGAAAAAAAGGAAAGATTCTTGATTTTGAAGGTTCTCATGGCTACTTTTTTGTATTGGGTAGAGGAGGTATTCAGCAGGTTCTGACCAGTTCCAGAGAACCAGTAGCAGAAATTTTGAGTAGTTCAGAGAACCGGCAAATACCACCTCTGACTGGCCCCACCCTCATCTACTCTCTGCCTCCTGAGTCCCAGCTGATTGGCTGGGTCTTCTTTTGTTGCCCTGCACAGGAGAACTGAGCTGGAAAGCTGGATAGTGGGGTGTGGAGGGAATGGGGATTTTGCAGTATCCTTCCTCTGCCATGCCCACCAAGCCATACCTACCAAGCCATGTCCACAGAACCAGTAGTAAAACAAATTTGAATTCCACCACTGGTTTTGGGTGACGATGATCAAATGTTATCATCACAGCAACCAGGGACATCAATGGGAGCAGAGAGAGGTCAGATTGTCAAGAAGTGGGTTGTGATATGGGATGGAAACCTTCTTCTCCACATACACACATATATAAAAAGGACATGGCTTCCATCACTCCCTCTTGACATTTTTTTGACCTCTCGATGTCCTCTGAGGATGTCCCTGACAGCAGTTTTTGTTTGTAACCCTTCTTTTTGGTTTTTGGTTTAGATCAGGAGGCTCTAAACTTGGCAACTTTAAGACTTGTGGACTTCAGTTCCCAGAATTCCCCAGACAACATGGCTGGCTGAGGAATTCTGGAAGTTGAAGTCCACAAGTCCTAAAATTGCCAATTTTGGTGACCCCTAGTTTAGATGATCTTTGTAATGAGACAAGAAACGTCTTCAGCTCAACTGCTAAGCAGACATACCATTCTTTTCATCGAAGGGTATTTGGTTCTGATTGTACGAATGCTTCAAAATCCAAAAGCCATCAGCATACCAAATAACAACTAAAAGCTATACATAACCAGGAACTGTATAAATACAATGCACAGAGCAGTCCAGTTCACATGTTCTGGAGAAAGAGATATTCTCTGATGAGAATCTCCAGCAAGAACTTGAAAGCTCAGAAGAATAAACCTTTAGTCCTGGTGGCAGATCAGATTGGATCCTGCAACATTATTGGAAAAGCAACTGTGTGGGGCCAACCCTACCATGGAGAGAATGACATTCCATAAAAAAGGGGCCACTACTGAGAAGAGCCATCCTTGTGGTCCCATCAAATGACAATCCTTAATCTATGGGGCTCATAATATGCCCTGCCTTCCCATCCTGGTGTGCCAAGTGGATGTAATAGGAGACAGCTGGTCCTTCAATTAATATTAATCCCAAGCCATGTAGAGTTTTAAAGGTGGTAACCAGCATCTTGAATTGTACCTAGGAAGAAGATTGGCAGTCAGCACAGCTCTCACAGAAGAAGTGGCAGAAATGCAAGTCTAGGCTTGCACAAAACTGTTCTGGCCACTACATTATGAACAAACTTAAATGTCAGAGTGCACACAGTGTGACTATGTGAAACAACCCAGGAGCAAATACAGTAAACAGAGGTTTGTAATAAGAAATAGTGGTTTATCTCTACAAAAGAATACATACATATATGTACTAGGCCAGTGGTCTTCAAACTTGACACCTTTAAGACTTGTGGACTTCAACTCCCTGAATTCCTCCTCCAGTCATGTTAGCTCACGAATTCTGGGAGTTGAAGTCCACAAGTCTTAAACTTGTCAGGTTTGAAGACCCTTGTTAGGAATAACAAGGTTACCTAACGTAGTTTGGGTAAAATAATATATATAAACTATGATAGTAAGTTTAAGTGTGTGTCACTTTAAACTGCAAAGCATGTAATTTTGGGTGCGGTTGTGAAACCGCCATAAAAGGGAGCAAGAGAACTTGCTTGTTTGCTGGATTGGCTGACTATGATGGATTGATGGTTTGCTAACTGCGTGTTCCCTGCTGCTGAGTTTTTGAACGTTGAAAGAAGAAAGGAGGTTTGACTTCTTCATATCTCTACTGCAAAAAGATATATTACTGGACTGATATTTGTAAGTTTAATGACCTCTTTTTCAACACTGGACTTTGCAACTGAATAATCCCTGGACGGACTGAACTAGTAAATGATATATGGACTGTTTGACTATGCTAAAATCTTACTGGAATAAACTATTTAACTAGCACAGTGTATCTGTTTTACTGAGTGTAAGCTACAAAAATGTTTATCTCACATATTTGCCTGCCTGACTGACTGCCATGCACATTCTGCTAGGGTGTATCCCTAACAACCCTTGTACTAGGCAAAGGTCAATCAATCAATCAGTAGCTACAACAGCAGGTAAAAACACATGGAGAGAGAACTTCCCTCACAGGGCCTCTCTTATAATACAGACTCTTAAAGTGGTAACAGTCAAATAACCGTGCTGACTCATTCTCATCATTGCATCATCATGACAGCATTACAGTGTTACAGCATTACAGCAGCTGGTGAGCTATTAAATTATTACCCTGAAATTAAACTTCCGAATACTCTTGAAGGGCAGCTCCATATACACCCTATTACAGTAGTCCAGATGAGAGGCAACCAGGGTGCGGGTGATTATGAGAATGGCTCGTTGGTCAAGGAAGGGGTGTAATTGGCACACAATACTTACAACACAACTTCTTCAACAGAGATTCCTTGTTCCATTTCTTCACAACCTTTCAAGGGGGTTGACTTCACCGGAGAATCTTAGTAGGGGATCAACATGGGAAAAAAAAAAAAGCAAGGCCACGCCTTCTTCCTGCATCTCGGTAAAAATGTGAATAAAGATAGCAGAAGAATAAAGGCCCTATTTGCACCCTTCCTCTTCCACCTCCACCAATGCCGTGCTAATGGCCTTTCTTTCCCTTTCTTCTTAATATTATTTTTGCTGAAGGGAAAGTAGATTCGCTTCTGCTTTTTCAATAAACAGTTCTTTCTACCCATCCTGCAGCTATGAAGTCCTAAAACAGATTTTTGTCCTTTACTGTGTTTAATAGTCTTTGGGGAGTGAGATGGCCTAAAGGTGGAACTCTTGCCTCACCTTCAGGAGGCCGCCAGTTCAATCCTAGGAAGAGGCAGATATTTCTCACTCTGGGAACACTGAGAATATATCTACTTAATAAAACTCCACATTGACGACAGGAAGGGCATCCAGCCAGTAAAAACTCAGCTCCATTCAGTTGCCCAGACTCCACCCCACAAGGGTCATTAAAAGAGGATGATTGCATTTGATATTCTTGCATATAAGAATGCAGCAATTAAAAAAAAAACTGGCACGGGATAGAGAATATATGCTCACAAAACAAAAAGAAAATCTTCGTAACAGTGATGGTGCCTGTAATGGAGACAAGGAAGAAGTACATGAACCTAACTCCTGATTTAACAGTTCCTAATCCTGACAGAAATGTTGCCTTTGGCCAAAATTCACATGCATTCTTTTAAATAACAATTTTGATTTAAAATTTCATGGGATCATAAAAACCTAGTCGAAGTTGTTTATGATTCCATCTGCTCTCCAAGTCATTGGCAGGGATTGCAAATACAGGGCTTCCCTATGGATGCATTTAACACTAATGATCAATGTGGTTTTGGTTTTCATCGGCTTTGTCCAATAATGGGTATAATGTGCAACAGGCATGTGGCCATTGAAAATCTGCAGAGTTCTTCTAATTTCATGATAGTGAAGGACTGTAAGCAATTTCTCCTAGGAAGCCAGGACTGAGTAAGTTGCTTCTTGCAGGATCCTGTTCAACAGGTGTTGTATGTATGACCCCCTAGATCAGGGCTGTCAAACTCCTGGCCTATGGGCCAGATCTGTCACGTGCTGGCCACGCACACAACTGGTTTAGCGAAGGGGGAAAAGTCCTGATACATCATGTGGTGCTGCCATGACAATGTGAGTTTGACATCCCTCGGTCATATTTTGGACTAACATAGTTGCTAAACTCCAGTTGAAGAAGCAATGTAAATAGAATAGAATAGAATAGAATAGAATAGAATAGAATAGAATAGAATAGAATAGAATAGAATAGAATAGAATAAACAGTAGAACAGAATAGAATGGAATGGAACGGAACAGAACAGAACAGAACAGAACAGAACAGAACAGAACAGAATAGAATAGAATAGAATAGAATAGAATAGAATAGAATAGAATAACAGAGCTGGAAGGGATCTTGGAGGTCTTCTAATCCAACCCCCTGCTGTCACTAAACAACTGTGGTAAGTCAAGGACTACCTATATTGTTTATCCATTTTGAAAAAGCAACAATTTTAACTTTAATGTAGGTTTCACATTTTACAGGTGTAAAGTCTTATTTACTTGTAAACCTCAAATTTTTGCACTTGTTGAAAACTATTATATAGGTAATACGCTTAGATTGCAGGTAGTCCTTGAGTTATGACCATAATGGAAGTTGCCCATTATGGCCATAAATCATAATGGTTATAAAGAAGGTTGGTTTTGTGATTTTTATGACTTTTTTGTGACAATCATGAACTGAACACCACAATCATTAAGTGAACAAATTGTTTGTTATGGTGCGGTATTGCCGAAAAACAGAAGTAAGTGTCCATTTTTGGCAAAACCATGGAAAAAATCAGTCATGTGGTCATCAGATACTGCAGATGGCCATAAATGCAGTCAGGACTTGCATCTTAGCTCTATGTATTTTCTCTACTCTACAACTGGAACTTAGCTGCCAAAGCCTTCTCAAGCTACTATACACAGACTGTTAATTTTTAAAGTAAATCCTGATTTCAAGTTAAGGAATTTATTAGAAGTGAATTATTTACAGACTAATAAATCCTACAGGGAAAAGGGGCTTGTTTGTTTTTTAGTGGAAAAATAAATTCAGGAAGCATGGTCTAGACAAATCCACATTTAAAAAAAAAAAAGAGAGAAAGAAAACAGAATCTAATTTTTACTGTCTTTTCAGGTTGTTGAACAGCTATAGGACTCAGTTAGGTATAAGGCCTATTTAATTAGGTAGGAAATAGATAAAGCCGTAACTCCCATCTAAGAACTGAAATAGCACAAGAGTGACTTAAAGTCCAATTTCTTCTCCAAGCATCAAATATAACAGTCAGAATAGCATCTTCCTCATATAAAACATGGATCAGCGGATTTTCAGGAACTCAAGAGATTTTAGAAAAATGAAGGATTGGCATCTGAGGGAGATGGGCGTTTAAGAAATTAACAAAATAACAGAGCTGGAAGGAACCCTGGAGGTCTTCTAGTCCTCCTGCTCATGCAGGAGACCCTACACCATTTCAAACTTATGGTTTTCCAATCTCTCCTTAAAAACCTTCAGTGTCAGGGGTGGGATGCAATTATTTTTACTACCAGTTCTGTGGGTGTGGCAAGGTAGGAGTGGCTAGATGGGAGTGGCCATGTGACTGAGTAGGTGTGGCTTCTTTTGTGTGTGGGTGTGGTGTGGGTGAAGCAGTAAGACAGCAAGGGGGATCCTGGCACAGCTGATCATTGAAACAGCTGATTGTCAGGAGGGGAAAAAAACAAATACCAGTAGTAAAAAAAAAATCTAACGGTTCACCCACACCAGGCTGAACCAGTAGAATACCACCATTGTTCAGTGTTGGAGAACTTACAACCTCTGGAGGCAAGTTGTTCCATTGATTAATTGTTCTTAACTATCAAGAAATTTTCCTTAGTTCTAGATTGGATCTCTCCTTGATTAGTTTCCATCTGCTGCTTCCTGCCCTGCTTCCAGGTACTTTGGAAAACAGATTCACCCGCTTCAGCTCCCAGAATTCAGACCCACTGAATCTGCAAAGCATCTGGCATCCCAGTTGATGTAATGCACATCAAAGAAGGTCCCTACACATTTACAAATCCACTTTAATGCAATGATTGATTGAAGTCGCCTGAAAGCCAATCTCTCCTTCGAAACTTTGCCCGGATCAACTTACCAAGTAGGGAATTCTGGGAATTGAAGTCCACCAGTCTTAAAGTTGCCAAATTTGGAGAACCTGATGCAGTCCGGGATATAAACTAGAAGACTCTGAATTGTAGTTCTGTCTTGAAATGGAAGCCATCTGGGTGAACTTGGGACAGCCTTCTCCCTCAATCCTCGAGAGAAGGCAATGGCAAACTACTTCCAAAAATGTTGGCAAGGAAACTGAATGAACCTGTCCATGTAGTCCCTGGGAATCAAGATTGACTCAAAGGATCATCCTTCTCTCCAATCTTAAAGGCTGGAAGTAGCCAAGTCTCTCTGGATCATTGTGAGGGCCTATATTTTTTTTCTAACAAGGGATGCAGTGGCTCAGTAGCTAGGATGCTGAGCTTGTCAATCAGAAAGGTCGGCAGTTTGGCGGTTCAAAGCCCTAGTGCCGCGTAACAAGAGTGAGCTCCCATTATTTGTTCCAGCTTCTGCCAACCTAGCAGTTCGAAAGCATGTAAAAATGCAAGTAGAAAAATAGGGACCATTTTGATGGGAAGGTAACAGTGTTCCATGCACCTTTGGCATTTAGTCATGTCGGCCACATGACCATGGAGATGTCTTTGGACAGCGCTGGCTCTTTGGCTTTGTAATGGAGATGAGCAGCGCCCCCTAGAGCCGGAAAGGACTAACACATATGTGCAAGGGGAAACTTTACCTTATTTTTTTAACCAGAAGAGACTGTCTCCAGGGCCTTACTACCTTGAAAATGTAGGAGGGTCCCTTGGAGGGCTATCTTCTTGACATTTTTGGCCAGCCCTTGCAGACAACCTTGACATTGTATCAGCTTTGGGAAAATGTTGCCCAGATTGAGAAACACTGGATTATGTCCTATAATCCTACTGCACAATCACTTAAATATGAGCCTGCAGTGTGCTGCAGCTGCCAAAAAAAGCCAACACAGTCCTAGGCTGCATTAACAGAGGGATAAAATCAAGACAGCATGAAGTGTTAATACCACTTAGTAAGACCACACCTGGAATAATGCATCCGGTTTTGGTCACCACAATGTAAAAAAGATGTTGAGTGCAGAGAAGAGCAACAAAGATGATTAAGGGACTAGAGGCTAAAACATATGAAGAACGTTTGCAGGAACTGGGTATGTCTAGTCTAATGAAAAGAAGGACTAGAGGAGACATGAAAGCAGTGTTCCGATATCTCAGGGGCTGCCCCAAAAAAGAGGGAGTCAAGCTATTCTCCAAAGCCCCTGAGGGCAGGACAAGAAGCAATGGGTGGAAACTAATCAAGGAGAGAAGCAACTTAGAACTAAGGAGAAACTTTCTCATGAGTTAGAACAATTAATCAGTGGAACAATTTGATCCAGAAGTTGTGAATGCACCAACGCTAGAAGTTTTTAAGAAGAGATTGGACAGCCACTTGTCTGAAATGATATTAGGTCTCCTGCAGGAGTGGGGGGTTGGACTAGAAAATCTCCAAGGTTCCTTCCAACTCTATTATTCAGTTATTTCTGTTCTGTATTGCTATAGGTAGAGATTCAGCTCCGATGAGGAATCATGGGAGAAATTAAGACAGGAATGAAGTTTGCAATGACAGCCCGATCTCCAATTAATTGTAGTCTCACCCTCATGCAAAAAAAGCCAAGAGATGTACTGAATATCCCTTTTCCAGCCACAGAGACTGCCTTGAACTAGAGTTGCTTAAGGCTTCAGTATTCAGCTACTGTTCTCTGACTGAATGCAAATCTCTGTCTTGCTGGATCCCTGGAGACTGAGGTAGCGAACGCTAGATAGTCTCCCAAGTCATTTCACACCCATTTTTTTTTTTTTCCAACTGACTAGTAATTTAGCAGAACTGGAATGAGAAATTCATGGTGTTGATGTCATTAACTGGCAAGCCTGTGTATGCCGAAATGATGGTTTCTCTGAGCTGGCAGTCGCAAGCTCTTCAATCAGAGAAGTTTATGCTATGAAAAATTAGTCAGAGCAGGGAAATTGGTGAGAAATTAAGTGTCTGAAGTCTCTCCATCCTTTGAAAAAGAGAGGTAGCTTTGCTGCGTTGTAAAATAAATGCTCCCCTATTCTTAATAAATACATTTCTGGTACCGTATCAAATAACAACTGTGTATTAAATGAAAGAAAACAGAGGGTTGATTGAACAAGTTTAGCTCAAGTAAATATTGAGGGAAGGAGAGCTGACCACAGTTGGAATGCTGAGCTAATCAGGGCTTTCTGCAAAATTTGATAAAAAGGAAAATAACCTTCAAATTTTAGCTATGATGAGTGCATTTATATTAAAAATGAGTGAACTTTTATTGCCTTGTTGTACTCACCATCTAATCGAGGTCACATGAAGTTCCAGTACCTTTTTTCAATGCCTTAGTAAGTAATTCCACACGTGGAATACTGCATCCAGTTCTGGTCACCAACAGGGGTGGGATTCTACCGGTTCAGAGCGGTTCAGGCGAACTGGTAGTTCCGGTGAGTATTTGGCCCCGCCCACCTGCCCCTGCTCTTTCCTGTGCTTTATTTCCTGGGTTTTTTTTTAGCACAGCTGATTCGCATGGTAGAGTGCTTTGCATCAGCTGTTTTACTCACTGGGGATGCAGGAGAAGGTAAGCAAAGTGCATGCTCACCGAACCGGTTGTTACACTGGTTGAATCGCACCACTGGTCAACACACTATTAAAAAAAAAGATTTTGAGATTTTGGAAAGAGTGCACAGAACAGCAACAAGAATGATTAGGGGGCTGGAAGCTAAAATATATGATGAATGATTACAGGAATTGGGTATATTTAGTCTAATGAAAAGAAGCACTAGGGGAAACATAATCTCATATTTGATGAGGGGCTCCTACAAAGACAAGAGGGACAAACTATTTTCCAAAGCACCAGAAGGCAAGGCAAGAAACAATGGATAGAAACTAATTCCAGAGAAGCAATCTGGAACCAATTTCCTAACTGTGAAAGCAATCAACCAATTGAATAGCTTCCCTTCAGAAGTTGTGGGTGCTCCATCACTGGAGGCCTTTAAGAAGAGACTGGACAACCATTTATCTGAAATGGTATAGGGTCTTTTGCTGAGGATTAAACTAGAAGTTATCCAGGGTCCCTTCCAATTCTATTTATTCTGTGTTTTATGTTCTATCTAGTGCTAGTGTTTCTCAACCTTGAGAACTTGAAGATAGGTGGACTTCAACTCCCAGAATTCCTCAGCCAACAGTGGCAGTTGAAGTCCACACATCTTTCAAGCTGCCATGATTGAAAAATCCTGATGTAGACTTGCTGATCATACCATATAGATACCCCTGAATCTAGCTTTTATAAGTTTATGGCAGAGGTCTCCATACTTGGCAATTTTAAGACTTGTGGACTTCAACTCCCAGAATTCCCCGGACAACATGGCTGGCTGGAGAATTGAAGTCCACTAGTCTTAAAGCTGGAGATGAAGTCTACAAGCCTTAAAGTTGCCAAGTTTGTGGACCCCTGGTTTATGGAGTTAGAGCAACCAAGAAGCACCCGACACATTTGAGAAGAAGGCAGTGTTTGGCCCAAACATTTTCATTGCTCAAACTCCCTAAAGTTATTATCTTACCTTCCTCCAGTACTTTGCAGGACAGTGTAAACTTGAAATTGCTGAAATGAAATTCCTGCTCTTGTGATATTTTACTAGAAATAGCTCCTTCGCCCCATTGCTTCCTTTTTCTCTTTCTTGGCTTTGTGAACCGAAAGGGGCAAGTTGTGTTGATGAAACTCACACTGCATGAGTGTGGGACCATAGCAAATTCAAGCCAGACTTAGCAACGGCTCTTAATAATCACGGCATGTCTGTCAGAGAGGACCTTCTGCATACTACTGCCTTAAATAATTCACAGCTCCTCAAATATTGCATTAAATAATTCAAGGACAGGACAGCCATTGTGATTAATGATCTGTAGCTGATATTTTTGCTAATCCTGCAAGAAGGCAGAGACTGAAGGAGGGAGAGAGGGAGGGAGGGAAGAAACAAATATATAAAGAAGCATATGCAGGCTCAAAGCAAGGCAGGAGTCTCTTTGCAAATTAGAAAAATGCCTAGTATTTGACGCAAAAAAACCATGCAAGTGAATTTATTTAAGAACGCCATTCCATAACTCTACATGATTAATTTAGTTGAGAGTTTACAGTGTTTTCCCATCTCCTTGCTGAAGTTTTAGGAAAATGAGATCTTTTGCACCATAAAAGCCCAAAGCATTATCCAAAGCAGAGACCATACAGAAATAGGGAATCCAATAAAGCAGGAATCAAAGTTATGCATCCTCCAACTTTCTCTTTTTCAAAATGCACATAATCCGCTATTTCCATTTCCATTCTCTTTTCTTTTCTTCTTTGAAAAACAGCTACCTCCTTCCATCGTCCATCTTCTTTTCCATATGACTTGATTTCTGGCATTTGCCCTGCCAAATATCAAAGAGGGGTTCAGTGGGGCTTGATATGAACCAGGAGGAAAAAAAATATTTCTGCTTGCAATTTTAGGTTACAGGTGATCCTTCCCTGCTTTGCAAAGAGTGATGGGTTTTTACGTTCAAGGAAATCAGTCCAATCCTTTTGCTGTGCCAAATCAGAGAGACCTATAAAATTTAGCATCATATCTCATCTCTGTCCCAGAGTGATTTAGTGACTATGGACAGACATTAGCAATAATATTGTGCAAATGTTATGAAGGTTTGAGTAGAGGAAGACTTGAGTAAGCATCTCTTGAAAGTTCTCCGCAAAGTGATGGAGTTTCCCCCTCACTTGCCCTCCCTCTCTGCCTCAGTTCCACAATGCTTGCATCCCGTTTTGGTCACCAAATATATATATATATATATAAAAAGATGTTGAGACTCTAGAGAAAAGCAATAAAGATGATTAGGAGACTGAAGGCTAAAACATATGAGGAACAGTTGCAGGAATTAATGAAAAGAAGGACTAGGGGTGACAAAAATACCAGTGTTCCAATAATTGAAGGGATGACCCAATGAAGAGGGGGGGACAATCTATTCTCCAAAGCATCAGAAGGCAGGACAAGAAGTCATGGATGGAAACTGATCAAGGAAAGAAGCAAACTAGAAATAAGGAGGAATTTCTTGACAGTGAGAACAACTAATCAGTGAAACAGATTGCCTCCAAAAATTGTGGGCAGCTCCATCACTGGAACTTTTTAAGAAGAGATTGGACAACCATTTGCCTGAAATGGTACAGGTTTTCCTGCTTGAGCAGGGGGTTGGACTAGAAGACCTTGAAGGTTCCTTCCAACTCTGTTATGCTATTATAGTTCTACAAGCAAAGGCAACCATTTGGATTCATGTACTTCACCTCTGAGCTTGAGAATTGGAAGAAGATTGAAGGCAGCCTGCCAGTGGCCTCGAGGTGGAGCTCTCACCTCACAGTCAAGAGGCTGTGAGTTCGATCCTAGACAGATCTCCTGCTCAAGCAGAGGATTGGACTAGGTGACCTCCAAGGTCCCTTCCAACTCTGTTATTCTATGATTCCTAAAGCACTGGTCAAACTGCTTCAAACGGGAGCAGTTCCAGGCAATCCTGCAATGCATACAGTACTGCACCAGCCTGATGTCAGGAGTCTTCCAGGCCATGCAACTTGCAGTCCATCCCCAAGCATCTCCAACGATGCCATTTCTGAAGCTTGAAAGCACTTTGCCGAGCACCAAAGCAGTGACTGGGAGGAGAAATGTCCTCCAAAATTGATCTTGATTACAAATAGAAGAGAACATCTGTTCTCGGTGGTTGTTGAACTCTGGGGTCCTTGGTGCTCTCTGAGCCTGGTGGTTTTCTTTCATGACCCAACTAGATAAAGTTATCAGGGCTACAGTGCTAACCCTTCAAGCATTGATGATGTTGCCTAGTTGTGCAATGAAACATCTGCTAGAAAACAACCAAGCTCAGAAAGCATCAAGGATCCCACAAACCCCCTGCTCCCTACCCCTCTTCATTGTCCTCCTCTCTTTTTTTCCCCCTTTTCTTCTTTTTCCTTTTCCTCCACTTCCTCTCCTTCTCCCTCCTCTTACTTTTCATCCTCCTCCCTTCTAACACAGATGATGTTTCCTAGTTGAGTAATGAAACATCTGCAAGAAAAACAACCAAGCTCAGAAAGCACCAAGGACTCCATAGTCATCCCCCTCCTCCTCCTCCTCCTCCTCCTCCTCCTCCTCCTCCTCCTCCTCCTCCTCCTCCTCCTCCTCCTCCTCCTCCTCCTCCTCCTCCTCCTCCTCTTCCCCCTCCTCCTCCCTCCCTTCTAGCACTGATGATGTTACCTAGTTGGGCATTGAAACAACTGCAAGAAAACAACCAAGCTCCGAAAGCATCAAGGACTCCATAGTCATCCCCCTCCTCCTCCTCCTCCTCCTCCTCCTCCTCCTCCTCCTCCTCCTCCTCCTCCTCCTCCTCCTCCTCCTCCTCCTCCTCCTCCTCCTCCTCCTCTTCCCCCTCCTCCTCCCTCCCTTCTAGCACTGATGATGTTACCTAGTTGGGCATTGAAACAACTGCAAGAAAACAACCAAGCTCCGAAAGCATCAAGGACTCCATAGTCATCCCCCTCCTCTTGCTCTTCCTCCTCCTCCTCCTCTTCCCCCTCCTCCTCCCTCCCTTCTAGCACTGATGATGTTACCTAGTTGGGCATTGAAACAACTGCAAGAAAACAACCAAGCTCCGAAAGCACCAAGGACTCCATAGTCATCCCCCTCCTCTTGCTCTTCCTCCTCCTCCTCCTCCTCCTCTTCCCCCTCCTCCTCCCTCCCTTCTAGCACTGATGATGTTACCTAGTTGGGCATTGAAACAACTGCAAGAAAACAACCAAGCTCCAAAAGCACCAAGGACCCCACTGTTCCTGAGTAGTTCTGCTTTCTTTATTGAAGCCCATAAGAGGGCCTCTTTCGTTCCACAAAATGAACCCCGTTACTTCCACACCTCACATCCCTTCCACACCTCACAAAGGCTGGCTTCTGAGATTACGGTGTCCTATTGTTCTTGGGAAAAGGCATTGGGTCTCCAGATGGCAACTAATGCATTGAAAAGATCCCAACAAAAGTCTCTGGGAGTTCAAACAAACGGCCTTCAGAAAAAGAGAGTGGGTGTGCGTGCATTTGCATTCTAGCAAAAGCATCAAATGGGCTGAGACAGAGCCACCTTTGAAAGGGGTGGAAGCAATTCCGCGCATCACGATTTCTACAGGGAGCCTCAGGACCGGAGGGGCATTTTCCCAAGGATGATATCATGTCAGGGTTGTCTGCAAGGGCTGGCCAAAAGAGTCAAACACAAGGCCTGCAGGCTGAAACCACCCCGCAATGTGGTCGGCTCTGGCCCATGGGGCTGTCCTGAAAAATGTAAGGGTCCTGCCGGTGTTGCTTTGGCCCGGTCTACCCAATGTGAAGAGGAAACATGCCAACAGTTTGGGGAGTGGCCTCAAGCTGGCCATGCCCACCCAATTGGCCACACCCACCCAGTTGACCATGCCAGGCCACCCCCCTCCTCCAGGTCAACCATAGCCCTGATGTGGCCCTCAATGAAATTGAGTTTGACATCCCTGGTCTAGAAAGTAGCCATCCAAGGGATCTTTCTTATGTTTTCAAGGTAGGTAAGGCCCTAGAGACAGTCTACTGTGGCTGGAAACAGGACCTCAATGATCCAGAGAGACGTGGCTACTTCCATGCTTGAAGGGTGGAGAGATGAGTCAATCCTGATTCCCAGGGATTACATGGACAAGTTCATTCAGTTTCCTTGTTTTGTAAGTTAGCACTCACCCCTCTCCTAGAGAAATGAAATATTTTAGGATATATTAAAAAGGCAGAATATTTCCCCGAAAAGAGAAGTAGAAACTCAGAGAGGCAGAAACTCAGCCGCCCTCCCACCTTTGCTAATGGGCCATAAAGGCCTGGGCTAGTCTATTCTACATAACAAAGGTCTACCTCCTTCAGGCAGAGCCATAATAGGAATTGCCCAAAGCCCTTTCATGACCTCATCATCCAGCAAGGCTCAACCAAGCCTGGGACTCAGGACAGCCTACAGTGTTGCCCCTGCACGGCCTCATTGGAGTCTAACAATCAATCCAAATACAAGGTCAAATTCAAATCCCAGCAGAGGGCATAATAAAACCCAGGGACCCTCAGCATCTCTTCCCCTTTTCACCCAGGATCCCCAAGGCACGTGGTCCTGTCCACCATTAAACCATCTTTCCAAACAGCCTCCATGTTTCCAGTATCTTTTTTCCCTGCTTGGAACTGAACCCAGAAGGATATTTTCTTCCAACACTTGGAAACATTTTTGGAAATGGTTTGCCACTGCCTTCTTTCTGGAGTTGAGGGAGAAGGGCTGGCCCAAAGCCACACACTGGCTTCCCTTTCAAGGCAGAGCTAGAATTCATAGTCTTCTAGTTTCTATTTTGGGCATTTATTCATACACCAGGGTCTTCAAACTTGGCAACTTTAAGATGTGTGAACTTCAACTTCCAGAATTCCCAGAACTCCCAACTCCCAGAAAGGTTTTGGAGACCTTTGAACTATACCAAACTGGCTCTCTTTTGAAGGATCTTTGCCTTTTTTTTTTTTTTAAAGAATAAATAATATGTAAAATAAATTAAGAAAGACATATTTTCAAATGTTCAGTCCTTGGTTTAAAAATAGCTTTTGTCAAAATGTGAACTGTTCTTCCAGGATAAAACTGGCTACCATGGGGTGCAGAAATATACAGATGACATTTCATTGCCTCATAAATATTCATAAATATCATAAATATTGCATTGTAAATAAATAGAAGAAACAGGCAGAAAAAAAAAACTAAGTCATATCATCAGTGCACCGATGATGTTACCTAACTGGGTAATGAAATGTCTGAAAGATCAGAGAGCACCAAGGACCCCACAGTTCAACCTGGAGCTACAAATATTTCTATCAACGTCAAGAACCTGAAAAACATCAGAATCTTAGCTGTGATATATGATGACAAAGCGAGAATGCTTTGCATACAAAAATAGCATGATACTTTTAATTTCCATAATAGATGAATGGCTGGAAAAACTTATGGGACTAGCAGAGGTGGCTAAATTAACTGCTTTAACCAAAGAAAAGAACACATCCAAAATTGTTTTTAACTTTAAACCGCTTCTGGATTTTATGCTTGAGATGGGAGGGGGGATGGAACATTGATTTGGGGTTTTGCTGATTAGATACGTTTGCTGTCATAGAAATAGCTACTGCATATTAAGTATGCAAAAGTAAAACGTTGAGGCTGTAATCTTACTGTTTTATTCTATTTTATTCAGGAGTCAATGTTTTTCTTTCTTTTTTTCCCCTTTCCCTCCCCTTTCCCACTCTTTTCATTTGCCTTTTAGATTTTGATAAGTTTTATAAAATCATTAGAAGCTTGGAGGGAGGGGGAAAAAAAACAGGATTTCACAGTTCAACCCTGAGCTACCAATATTCTCTTCTGTTTCTTGCATCCGTTTGCTACCATCTGGATTTTGGGAGCCCAGACACGGTAACTATATATATAAAGCAGCTTTTGAACATTTGAGCATGGATTCCATGCTGTGTTTTTATCCTAGCTGTCCCAGTGAATCAGGTTTCCATGGCCATGCAAGTCCTCAGGAATTAGCAAACACTTCTGGCAATTTAGATCAAAGGAATCCATGTATGTTACACTAAGTACCGGGTTGTTTTTTTCCTGATCAAACTTTATGATGTACCTACGTTTTCTGGAAATGGCATCTAAAACTGCAATGCTTCTTTGTTAGCTGCAGACATAAAAATGTTATACTGAAGAGATTAATCCCCTCCCTTCAGGGCTAGTGATACAGTCATAGGAGAGATTAATACTTTGTACTCTTCTCATGCAATTCAAAAGTTTTTTTAAATTTTTTTTATGTCCCCTCTTAAATTCAGTTGTTCCCATTGAAGCGGGGTTTGCTTTGAGCAACGTATTTCTTTGTGCCTGTACTCTTCTAGTGAGCCATGTGTCTAACACATGCACACAGGTTGTGTTTTGGATGAATTACTGCTCCCTTTGTTTCTGTGGATTCACATGTTCTTTGTACATGCTTTTATCACATGAACACATCCAGAAAACATGAGGATGGGATGAAAGATTGGACAAAGAGTAACATTTTGAAGGATAAAGGACCTTCAATTTATTGAATGGTCTGATTATGCAAGCTGAGAATATCTCTCTCCCATCCCTAATCATGTCACAGCAGAAGGAAACATCAAGTATTGGGTATGGCTATTCTAAAGAAAAGAAGTGTTGTGTCCGCGAAATGATGCCAGGAGTCGGTGACTTCAATTCAAGTTCTTTATTGAATGTTGGAACCGAACTGGGGCAAAAGGAAAAAGGTCGCGACTTTTATTCTTTTAGCTGCGGCGGCCGCAGCCAATGGCACTGCTTTGAATCTCCTGTGATCCGAAAGGACCAATCGCGGGAGATTCTTAGCGAGCCAATCAGCGCGGCTCGCCTGACCAATCAGAGTGCCCCGTGCTTTGGCCAATCAAAGCGCGGGGATCTCAAGAATGCTAATGAGGACAGAACACCCCTCCCCTCTTGGTTCAGCCCTTACATCGTGTAGTCACGTAGGTAGGCGGGGCTCCATCTGAGCCTGCTGGACCTGCGCAACTCAGTTGTAGGCTGGATCCCGGCCAGTTCGGTCGGGATCTCTGCTGCTCCTGCTGCCGTCGTGGGAACCGGCTGGTCGATCAGGCTGGGTCGCTCTCCTTAGCACCCTCCTGGGTCTCCCGGGTTGGTTGAGTTGCGGGTTTCGCCACTCCCGCTCGGTCTTCCCGGGTCAGTCGAGCTGGCCTGGCTGTCTCTTCCTGGCGAGGGGTCCTGATGGTTGCTTTCCAGTAAGTACGGCTGGTTTATTTTTCTTTGGTTTTGGTTCCCTGGGTATTCCCTCCCCCCTTGGTTTGTGTTGTGGGGGTTGGTTTCGGCTGTCTGTGTGTCGGCGGTCTCTTGGTTGGTAGTCCTCGACCTTAGTTGGTCGATGTGGCATTTCCACGCTCGTCCGTCTGCTGTTTGTAACCGGTACGAGTGTTGGCCTGTTGTTTGTGTGATGACGGCCGGTATCCATAGTGGGTCTCCCATCAGGTTTCTCGCATATACGGGGTCGCCGGGTGCGAAGGTTCGGTGTTTGCTGTTTGAATCTGGGGGCTTCTCCGGGTTATACGTGGGGTGTAACCTGTCGAGTGGGGACCTTAGTTTCCTGCCCATTAACAGTTCGGCTGGGCTCTTATTGGTTGTGGTATTTGGGGTTATGTGTTGGGTGAAGAGTAGTTTGTTAATTTTCTCCTGGATCTCCCCGTGGTCTATTTTCCGGATGGTCTTCTTAGTGAATTGCACCATCCGTTCCGCCCTACCGTTTGCCACCGGGTGCACCGGTGCTGTCAGCGCGTGGCAGATGCCTCTTTCCGCTAGGAATTTTTCGAATTCCAGCGAGGTGAATTGGGGCCCGTTGTCGGAAACGACGACGTCTGGGAGGCCGTGTGTTGCAAAGAGTTTGCAGAGTTCCTTGATCACGGCCTCCGTGGTTGTTGTTTTCATGTTGCTTACCTCCAGCCAGTTGGAGTAAGCGTCAACCGTTATGAGGAAGGTGTGTCCTTTTGTGGGCCCGGCGAAGTCTATGTGAATCCTAGACCAAGGTCCCCTTGGGGTTTCCCACTCTAGGACGGGTGCTGTGGGTGAGCTTGGCCTAGTTTCCTGGCATCGTTGGCACCTTGCTACCCAGGTCTCAATTTGTTTGTCCATCCCTGGCCACCAAGCGTAACTTCTGGCCAGGGCTTTAGTCCTAATGATGCCAGGGTGCCCCTCGTGTAGCAGTTCCAGAACCTTCCCTTGTAGCTTTTCTGGAATGACCACCCTATCCCCCCATAGTATGCACCCTTTTAATAAAGAGAGTTCCGTTTGGCGGTTTCGGAACGTTTTGACGGACTCATCGTTGTCCTTTTCCGGCCACCC
The DNA here is from genome assembly GCA_033807585.1 of Hydrophis major. NCBI lineage: Eukaryota > Metazoa > Chordata > Lepidosauria > Squamata > Elapidae > Hydrophis > Hydrophis major. Next base: position 8,720,172 of record CM066330.1, read on the forward strand.
TTTCTCGACCCAATGCAACACCCGCGCCAGACGTTTGTCTTTATTAGTCTCTCGGGCAATGTCTGACGCGGTTATGGGCAGGTTGGGTAGAGTCTCTATACTGAGGGTGGTCGTCGTGGGTGCTGGGTCAGTGTCAGGTTCCGGTAGCGGTGAGCGGCTTAAGGCGTCTGCATGGGAAATCGTCTTACCCGGTCTGTGTATGAGTCCGTAGTTGTAGGCTGCCAGGAACTCGGACCACCTTGTCATTCAGGGAGACAGAATGTTCGGGGTGGCCCGGTTTGCTGCAAGGATTCCCAGCAGCGGCTTGTGGTCGGTTATGATGGTGAAAGTCCGGCCGTAGATGTACTCGTGGAATCGTTTTACGGTGGCAACGATAGCCAGAGCCTCTTTGTCCAGCTGGCTATAGTTCCGCTCCAGTTTGGTGAGGGTCCTAGAAAAGAACGCGATGGGCGCTTCTTTTCCATCGGGGAGGGTATGGCTGAGGACAGCGCCGACGCCGAAGGGTGATGCGTCGCATGTGACGGCCAGAGGTAGGGTCTCGTTATATTGTATGAGGACGGTGTCCGAAGTGAGGAGGTCCTTTGTTCTTTGGAAGGCGGCTTGCTCGCGTTTCCCCCAAGTCCAGGTCGCCGCCTTGTCCAGGAGCCTATGCAAGGGCTCCGCCGCCGTCGCCTTTTGGGGCAGGAAAACATTGTAAAAGTTCAGTAGCCCCAGGAATGCCTGTAGTTCTGTCTTGGACTTGGGTGTAGGGGCTTCTTTGATGGCCTTGATTTTTTTGGTTGTGGGGTGAATGCCGTGACGGTCTAGGAGGTATCCTAGGAATTCGACCCGTTCCGTGCATAGCTGGCATTTCTCCCTCTTGACCTTTAGCCCGGTCTCTTTAAATTTGGTGAGGACCTCCCTTAGGCGACCCTCTAGTTCGGCTTGGTTGGCTGCCGACACTAGGACGTCGTCGAAGTAAGGTACCACCCCCTTGATGCCCTGCAGTAGTCTTTCCATTTGGCTTTGTAATATGCCCGGTGCCACGCTGACTCCGAATTGGAGTCGGTTGCATTTAAATGCCCCCCAGTGGGTGACTATGGTTTGCGCTTCTGCCGTTTGCTCGTCGACCGGCAACTGTTGGTATGCCTGGGCGAGGTCGAGCTTGGCGAAAACCTCGCCCCCTCCCAGTGAGTGCAGTAGGTGTTGTACTACTGGGATGGGGTAGGCGCTTTTTTGTAGCGCGCCATTTAGGGTGGCCTTGTCAATTTGCTCGTCTATCTTGGGTTTCAGTGTGAATGGCACCCGCCTTGGTTTCAGGCGTTTTGGGGGGACGTTGGGGTCTAGGTTGAAAGATATAAGGGGCCCTCGGTACTTGCCTAGGTTTCCGTCGAAGACCTCTTGGAATTCCCGGGCCAGTTGCTGCTCCCAGCTATCGTCGGTGACGTGGTCGACTCCTATGAATGCGATGTCGATCGGGGCGAACCATTGCAGTCCCAGTAGGCTTGGGCAGTCGCGGTCGACGATTGTCAGGGGAAGCCTTTCGGTGTGTCCTTTATATGTGATGTTGAAGTGTTTGGTTCTGACTACCGGGATGCGGTTTCCCTGGTAGTCCTTTACAATGAATCTCTGGCTGTCTAGGTTCCTCCTTTGGAGGGTAGGCACCAAGCGCTTTATTTCGTGCCATGCAATCATGGAGAGGTAGGACCCGGAGTCCACCTCCATTTTGCATGGCTGGCCCTCGATGCCTACCTCCACGTGGACCTTCCGGGCGTCATTGGTAATGGCGTGGCCGATGGTGACCATCTGATGGGTCTCCTCTCTTCGTCAGTTATCGCCGCCTCGCAGGGATCGTCCGTTCCAGTCCCATCTGTTGTCCGAGGGGCGATCTCTGGTCCGGGGTGGTGTGCTTTCTCTCCTCCGGTCGCTCTGGTCCCATCGTGCCGGGCTGCGATTCTTCTTTAGGCGGCAGACACGGGCGATGTGTCCCTTCTTGTCGCAATGCCGGCAGATCGATTCGAAAAACCGGCATTCCGACCTGGGATGGTCGCCGCCGCACCCGGCACAGTTGGTCCTAGACTTACGACCCCGCCGGTTCCGTGAGTCGCAGCCTGTCTGGAGGCGATGGACGTCCTCCTCCTCGTCCGAAGTGCCCGATGCCGAGTGGAAGTCGCCTTGGTGGGTGGTCGTCTCGGGTTGGGCCTCGGTCAACCTCGCCGGGTTGTTGTTTCCGCTGCGGTCCCCAGTGTTCGGTCTGCGCATGCGGTCAGTGGAAGTTCAGGTCGCTTCGGCGGCGGCGGCTGCGGTGAGGGTGTCTGCTAGGCTGATGTTGCCCTTGGCCATCAGCCGGCTCTGGAGGACGGGGTCCCACAAACCGAGCACGATTCGGTCTCGCAGGGCATCGTTCAGGTTGTCGAATTCGCAGAGCCCCCCTAGGCGCCTCAGCTCGGCGACGAAGTCGCTGAAACTCTCACCCGATCTCTGGTCCCGACGGTAGAATTCGTTGCGTCGGATCAGGATGGGCACCTCTGGAGCGTAGTGCCGCCGAAGTATGGGTTTGAGGACGTCCCAGTCCATCGCGGTCGCATCGGTGGGTTTGGCAAGCGCCTTGGCCATCTTGAAGACCTCGGTCCCGCAGTGGGTCAGGAAGACGGCGCGCTTCATGGGGCCGGTGGCGTCCTTCAGGTCGCTGCACTCGAGGAACATGCGGAATCGGTCGGAGTACGATTCCCAGTCCTCGGTGGCGGGGTTGAAGGGTGCGGGTGGTGCGATTTTCGCCATCGCGGTGGTTCTGCTGGCTTCCGTCGGACACGTGGTTCGGTTCAGGGTCGGGATCCCATCCTCGTCGCCAGACCAATCAGAGTGCCCCACGCTTTGGCCAATCAAAGCGCGGGGATCTCAAGAATGCTAATGAGGACAGAACAAGAAGGAATAGGGATGACATGATGGTAGCAGTGTTCCAAAATTTTAGGGGTTGCCACAAAGAAGAAGAGGTCAATGTATTCTCCAAAGCACCTGAGGGCAGGACAAGAAGCAATGGATGGAAACTAATCAAGGAGAGAAGCAACCTAGAAATAAGGAGAACGTTCCTAATAGGAAGAACAATTAACCAGTGGAATGCCTTCAGAAGTTGTGGGTGCTTCATCACTGGAGGCTTTTAAAAAAGAGATTGAGCAGCCATTTGTCTCAAATGGTATAGGATCTTCTGCTTGAGCAAGGGTTGCACTAAAAGACCTCCAAAGTCTCTTCTAGCTTTATTATTCTTATTGTGTAAGTCCTCTTCACAAATCCTAGGAAAATGTGAGCAGAAACCCACTTAATTGGGGGTTGGACTAGAAGACCTTCAGGACCCCTTCCAATTCCTCTATTCTATTCTATTCTATTCTATTCTACTCTACTCTACTCTATACTCTAATTCATTAGTGGAATCAAACAATTCCTTCCTTCCTTCCTTCCTTCCTTCCTTCCTTCCTTCCTTCCTTCCTTCCTTCCTTCTAATTTCTGCTACAAATAGCATGCAAATTAAAATGTTAGCAGCACTGTAATACACATAAGACTTTTATTCCATTCCTGTTAGATTGAAAAATATATTATTAACTCTCTTTTTTTTTTCTTTTTATTGCTGCTAAAAATGGACCCATAACATTACATACAGTAGGTTGGGTTTGCATGTGTACATAGAACATAGAATAATAGAGTTGGAAGGGACCTTGGAGGTCTCCTAGCCTGATCCCCTGCTCAAGCAGGAGACCATTTCAGACAAATAGTAGTCCAGTCTCTTTTTGAAAGCCTCCAGTGATGGAGCCCACCCTCCCCCAATATATAGCTACTTGTAGGTCTGCTGCACCATAGATACATTGGAAAAGAAAATTTAATATTCTCTCCAGGCATCCATGCTCCTGCATCCATGCAAAGAACCAATTGTTTTACCATCCTCAACATATATCAAATTCCTCAGTCAATCCAGATCAATACTTTTTAATATCGTGAAATCCCAGGACCAAAAAAAGGCTAAATGCCTATCCTTCTCACCCCATCTCAAAAAGAAAAAGAAAAGAAAAGCAGAATTTCACCCTCTATGCACCCTATTTTTCCAATCAAATTATATTCTCCAAACTTTGTTTCATGCACACTCCAAACCTCACAACAGCTGTTGTGCTTTAGCTAGGGCCATTACAACATTTTCGATGAAGAAAATGTACTTCCATTATTTATTTCCAAGAAAAGCTTGGCGGTATTTTCTCTGTCCATTTTTCTTAAGTTGGTGCACATGAACAAAGATGCAAACTATCCCCTAGGGACTTTGTTTTTTTTATTTTTTAATAGTAATTTTATTAAATGTTACAATTAAAAAGATGAAAACTAGTACAAGCTAAAAAAAAACATAAAAGTATGAAGAGAAAAATGGAAAATCCATAAAAGAAAAACATAGGGAAGAGAAAAGGAGAATGTAATAAAACACATAAAATGTTAAAAAGTTATATTTATGTAGTTACTTATCAAGCACATCTAAATTATATTAATACAAACAAAATATCTTTAAAATCCCCAGGGCATGTCACAATTTTTGAGAACCCCTAATGTGGAAATTGAAAGTTGAAAAAATTGACATGCCCTAAAATTGTAGTAAAGGAAAAAGAAGAATTGACTCCCCCACCCCCTTCATCACAAATATAAACAATTTAAGTAACTTATCTTCTCTTAAAATACAACAAATGATCTCTTTTTCCCTATCCTTTGTTTTATCCATAAATAAATTCTTAAAGCTTTATCTTTTCAATCCTGATAAGCAAGGTCCATTAAGGGTTGCCAGAGATAACAATCTACCTGTTTTAACCTGGATCAAATCAGCCAACATTATATTCCTTCCTTTTCCTTTTAACAATCTTGATCTTTAGTCCCTTCAATTTATAGTCTGGAATTTGACTTCTTTTCTTCAAACCTTAAGCCAGACTGTTTTTAAAATCTACTTTAGGAAAAGTCTTCAGGTCACTCTCTTGTTTTGTTTTTTGTATATCTCTGTTAATTTTTAATTATTAAGGTAACAGCTGGTTTCTTTTGTAAGCTCATCTTTTTCCATAGCATTATTTTAGTTTCTCATGCTGGCAAGAGAAAATGCTGTCAACATGGCCCAGTACCAGGTGAATATCATTTAGTTTTAATCCTATTTATTTTACATATTTTTTTTTACACATGCTATATTTCTAAAACCCATTTTATACCTTTTTATCTGCTCAGTGTTCAATGTCCTGTCTATAATTTGTACATGTTTGACATAAATAAAGCTTATCATTTTTAAATCCACTTTCAGAACAGTCTCAATCCCATCAAATATAATTTGTCTTCTATAATGTCTTTTAAGCAGATAGATCTATATCTATCTATCTATCTATCTATCTATCTATCTATCTATCTATCTATCTATCTATCTCTAGTATATTTATATATATCTATCATTTATCTATCATCTATCTATCTATCTTTCAAAAATATAATGTTATTACAATCACTGACCAGCACTTAAATAGATAGACACCATATGCAGCAATACAAAATTCTTATAGATTAGCTAACATATTCCTAAATAAAGATATGAACAATGATTTCATCTGATTTTCCCTCTTTGTTCCCTGAAGAGTGACACCAAGCTCAATTAGCAGCCAGACAAATTTGCAACATGCCTTATAATTGTAGAAACTTGATTTTCAACTAAATAGACCTCATCCAAGCCACCAGGGAAAATTTGTAAATTATAATATACATTGTGAAAATCATTATTAAAGGAGCAAAATACGATGATATGAGCCAATTTCAATTACATCCACCTCACACGGGTAAAATTTGTCATAATAAGGCATTTTTTACATACCTGCTTTTCCTTGCCAAGGGAAAAACAATAAAAAACACACACACACACAAAGGGAAATTAATATGCTAACTTTATTCCCAAAATATATTGATTCTAGAGTTCTCCATATGTTTAGACTACACCTTCCATTAGCCTTATATGCTGTCAGGTAATTGAAGAGCCAAAGGAAGTCTGTGTTCTTTTGTCATGTTAAGCCCTAACTTGTTTAATCATAGTTTATTGCATTAACAACAATCAGCTTACAGAAACTCTCAGGACTATAGATCTGGGGCTCCTAGAAAACCAGAGTTTTGCTCATTGTTGAGTTGGTTATTTTTATTCTCTCTTCGCCAAGGGTTTGTATCTCTGTTTTTATATTATTTACTGTTAATGTGATTTTTATATTTTCTTATATCTATGCTTTTTATATGTGGTTTACTCACTTGTGTGTCATGCGAGGTCACATTCAGTGGTATTGGTGGCTCTATAAATTTGACTAATAAATAAATTAAAGTAACTTGCAAGAGCACCTTAGAAGAATGCAGTAGCAAATCACTTTTATAGTCCATCTAAGAAAATTGCATGGTTATTAACAAGAGTCTATATTAATTCAAGCCAACATTATCTTTAGAGGTACTTGCTGTAAAAACTTGTTTCAAAGACCTAAAAAATATCACTGGATTGATGGGTTCACCATTCTTCCGCCTCCTCCTCTTCCTCCTTCCTCTTCCTCCTCCTTCTTTCTCTTCGTCCTCTTCTTCTTCTCCTTCTCCACCTCTTCCTGTTTACTTTCATTGTCTATCTCCTCTTCCTCTTCCTCTTCTTCTCCTTCTTCTCCGCTTCTTCCTCCTTCCTTTCATTGTCTATCTCTTTTATCTCCTTCTTCTCCTCCTCCTCCTCCTCTTTCTTCTCCATTCAATGAAAGGGATTTAATGGTGTAAGTGGCAGGTATGACATCATTTATTTCTATCTTTATTGTTGATAAAAATAACACAAAAGCCATCATGATATTGAATTTTGACAGCACATCCTGGGGTCCCCAAATAAAGTTAAGGGTCACAAGGGACTTCACCCCAGGCGAAGTGCTCAATTGTGCTCTGGGAAACCAATTCATGTTTTTAAGGGAAATCTCAGCATGCCGATGACTTGGCATTGACAAAAGCATTCAGTTGGGCTGAAGAACAATAAGGACCCAATGTGTTAGGATTCAGACTAATGCCCTAATAAAATTAAGAGTATCAAGCCATTTAGCAAGAAAAATCCAGTTGTTTATTAGGCGTGTCATGTCGGCATGACCTAGGTGCAGCCAGCTCTGGCTTCACCCAATCCATGCCTTGCCTCTGACCCTGTTTTCCCTTCCCCCCAGAGTATGTCACCAGTTACATTCCCCAACGAAGCAATCGTGTGGGTCGTAGAAGTCACTCCCTCCAGCTATTGTGGGTCTCCATACAGATGGCCTTGGCTTTGCCCGGCTAGGCTGTGTCTTGTTTTGACTAAGGTGTGAATTCCTTGGTGCAGCTGTAAGGTGCAATTCCCATCCCCCTGCCTATGGCAACTCAGGAGCAGGTCGGGAAAGCTTTGCAAGTTGACACAATGAATCATTGATTGGATGGACTCATCTTCTAGGTCAGAGGTCAGCAACCCATGGCTCTGGAGCCACATGTGGCTCTTTCATCCCTCTGCTGCAGCTCCCTGTCACTCAAAATATGCATCACAACCACCAATGTGTAATACCCACTAGCACATGATTTATTGAGCTTTTCAACCCCAGCAGGACAACCATGGATAAATCCAGAAAAGAAACATTTCAGAAGAAAACAAACTGTTTAATTCAAGTACATATTGTTGATGTAATACCCCGTTAGGATAATGAGCGCATACAGGGAGAAGTAGTGAGAGCAATGTTGAATAATACACACACAGCACACAGATACACTGTACAGTAAATGTAGCTGTCAGTCTGTGCTCCCTTCAAATCCCAAGAAAGAAATACTCAGACTCCATGGTTAGAGCAAAGTTATCCTTTTACTGGAAAATAAAGTGAAAGCTTCAGATTTAATTCCGAATCTGAGAAATTGCCGCGCGGATCACATATGCAAAGGAATGGAAATGCTCCCACCCCCCAAAGTCCAAATGACTCTTCCAGTTAAAAGTTCTGAATATGATCATGTGGCCACCTCCAGGTGGTGATGAGGCTTCTGTCAGTTGACCTTGACATATTTTGATAAAAGTTCGCAGTTGCACAAAAGGGGACAGAAGCTAGTCAAGAAATGGAAAGTTAAAGAAAGGAATCCCCCTCCCCTTGCTAACCCAGCAAAGGAACGCAAAACACCTCCAGCCTTCTTACCCTCCAAAATTCCCCCCTCCCTCTGTTGCTATTGACAGCCGAAAGAAATAGATTGGCATAGCAGCAGAGAAGCAATAGTTAGAATGCAGAATATACATATTATGGATATCTTGAGGCTGACATTCGGATCCCCTAGAAGAAGGACATTAGTCCCTGTAAGAAAAATTAGAATAAACATATGTTAACATTTGCATACATCTCTAAGGTTTATCAGGGTATTTGGCATAAAAGTTCTTGAGCAGTTCAGGAGCCCTAATGTCTCTCTCATTAACCCATTCAGCACAGGACGGAGGAAAATGTTTCCAAGCTACAAGATATTGGATACGACCCCTCCATTTCCTGGAGTCTAGAATTTCTTTAATCTCAAAATGTTGTTCATCCTCAATCAACAATGGTATGGGGGGATCAGTTTGGGCCGGTCTCAAGGTACAGGTATGTTCAGGTTTTAACAAACTGATGTGGAAAACCAGATGAATACGACGAAGAATCTTTGGTAAAGTCAACTGAACAGTCACAGGATTTATAATCCGCTCAATGGGGAAAGGCCCCACATACTTAGGACCCAACTTCTTCGATTTCTGGGTAGTCTGCAAATATTTAGTCAAGAGGAATACTTTGTCACCCACTTGATACGACATCTGCAGGGCTCGCTTTCTGTCAGCAAATTTCTTATGAGACTGGTGCGCCTCGTCCAAGGCTTTACGAGCGACCGGCCAATTAAGTTGAAATTGAGATATCCAATTGCCCAACGATTGGACATTGGGGTTTTCACAAGGAAGTTCAAGTATGGGCACAAAATCTTGCCCAGTTGCCACTTTGAAAGGAGTAAACCCCGTACTGCTGTGGACAGAGTTATTATATGCCACCTCTGCAAAAGGCAGTAGATCCGCCCAGTTGTCTTGCTGATAGTTTATGTAATATCTGAGGTATTGCTCTAGCACCCCGTTAGTTCTCTCTCAAGCCCCATTAGTTTGGGGGGTGGGTGGGTGGAGCTTAAACTCTGGGTGGAGCCTATTAACTTCAAAAATTCCCTCCAAAAATTCAAGGTAAATTGGACCCCTCGATCAGAAACTACATGGTCAGGAACACCGTGCAACCTGTAGACATGTATAATGAACATTCTGGCCAACGACTTCGCCAAAGGGATCTTGGAGCAAGGGATGAGATGGGCTTGTTTGGAGAACAAATCAGTCACCACCCAGATGACTATGTGCTCAGCACTCTCGGGTAGGTCTACTATAAAGTCCATGGAAATTTCCCTCCAAGGAGCAATTGGCATAGCTACATTTTGCAACAGACCTGGTGGTTTACCAGGAGGTCTTTTTGCTGAAGCGCAAACTGGACAGCTCGCCACATAAGTCTCAATGTCCTTTTTCAATGAAGGCCACCAGAACTGCCGTTTCACCAAATGTAGGGTCTTCACAAACCCAAAATGACCAGCCACTTTGGAGTCATGAATTTGTTGTAACACTTGGCTTCTCAGGGTTTGAAGTACATACAATTTCGCGCCTATCCAGGCTAGACCATCTCGAACGGTGCAGTTATTCACATTTGCCAGGAACCACTGATCTGTTTTCAAGGCCTCCTTAAATCGTTCCATCAGGTCAGTGGACAGATCCCTCTCCTGTTTCCTCTTTTGCGCTCTGGTAACTACTGGGGCAGCCAGCTGTGTAGTTGACACGATCGGCCTTATCACTTCTTTACGAACACTGTTGTATTAAGGCATTCTAGACAAAGCATCTGCCATAAAATTTTTTCCCCTTGGGATATACTTCAAGGAGAAATTGAATTGCTTGAAAAACTGAGCCCACCTAACTTGCTTAGGGGATAGCTTCCGAGGAGTTTTTAAAGCTTCCAGATTTTTATGGATAACATTGTTTACCCTAACTGGTTTAGGTAAAATAATAAATATGTTATCATGGTTTGTTAAAGTGTCTGTAACTTTAACTGTAAGAATGTAATTAAGGGAGTGGTTGTAAAAGCACCATAAAAGAAGCAAGGCATGGCAGCTTGCTCTCTCTGGCTTGATGATCCCTAATTACTGGATAGACTGAAGACTGCATTTTTTTTTCCCTTACTGGAACGGGAGAGAGAAAGGACTGTTGATTTATCAACTGTGAGAGGACTGAAATATTGTAAGTGAACTGACATTGGATATTCTACACGGACTTTGCTAATTGAATATCCTTGAATGGACTGACTAAAACAATACATGACTAATGGACTGTTATTTTGACTATGCTACAAAACTCTAAATGGAATAAACTATATTTTTGATAACACAAGCGTATCTGTTATTTTTACTGTATGTTAACTAACATACAAACTTATCTCACACATTTATCTGTGTGCCTATCTGACTAACGCTGCACATTCTGTTTAGCTTGTCTCCTTAACCCTGGTTGGGGAACCCAGGCTTAACAAGTCCATACCTCAAATGGGTGCTTCGCTCCTTCCACAAAATGCCTCCAAGCTAGTAAGGCCCAACGGACTGCAAATGCTTCCTTCTCCCAAAAGGCCCATCTCCTTTCAGTGTCAGTCAATTTACAGGAGGTGTAAGCACACGGTTGTAATGTCCCCTTCTCATTTAATTGAAGTAAGACCACCCCCACCGCCACATCGCTCGCATCAGCTTGTATCATGAAAGAGGCGTCCATGTCTGGGTGTTTCAGAACTGGTTCTGCAGCAAAAAAGTCTTCCTGGTAAACCACCAGGTCTGTTGCAAAATGTGGCTAGGCCAATTGCTCCTTGGAGGGAAATTTCCATGGACTTTATAGTAGACCTACCCGAGAGTGCTGGGCACACAGTCATCTGGGTGGTGACTGATTTGTTCTCCAAACAAGCCCATTTCATCCCTTGCTCCAAGATCCCTTTGGCGAAGTCGTTGGCCAGAATGTTCATTATACATGTCTACAGGTTGCACGGTGTTCCTGACCATGTAGTTTCTGATCGAGGGGTCCAATTTACCTCGAACTTTTGGAGGGAATTTTTGAAGTTAATAGGCTCCACTTTGGGGGGTGGGAGCATTTCCATTCCTTTGTATATGTGATCTGTGCACCAATTTCTCAGATTTGGAATAATGTCAGTCTGTGCTCCCTTCAAATCCCAAGAAAGAAATACTCAGACTCCATGGTTAGAGCAAAGTTATCCTTTTACTGGAAAATAAAGTGAAAGCTCCAGATTTAATTCTGAATCTGAGAAATTGCCGCGCGGATCACATATACAAAGGAATGGAAATGCTCCCACCCCCCCAAAGTCCAAATGACTCTTCCAGTTAAAAGTTCTGAATATGATCATGTGGCCACCTCCAGGTGGTGATGAGGCTTCTGTCAGTTGACCTTGACATATTTTGATAAAAGTTCGCAGTTGCGCAAAAGGGGACAGAAGCTAGCCAAGAAATGGAAAGTTAAAGAAAGGAATCCCCCTCCCCTTGCTAACCCAGCAAAGGAATGAAAAACACCTCCAGCCTTCTTACCCTCCAAATTCCCCCCTCCCTCTGTTGCTATTGACAGCCGAAAGAAATAGATTGGCATAGCAGCAGAGAAGCAATAGTTAGAATGCAGAATATACATATTATGGATATCTTGAGGCTGACAGTAGGTTTTTACTTCCAATAAACGTTTAAGCAAAATTCAAACACAGTCCAAGTCATTCACAGTTAAATCAGTCATTTTTCAGTCCAGGGATAATCCAATAACAAAGTCCAGTATCAAAAACAGTTCAGTAACAGATTTACATCAAATCCAAGAATAACAGTCAATTAGGAGGAACGGCAATACTCTCCAACAGAAGGAAACAAAGATTCACGCTCTCTTCTGAGACTAAAACAACCCAGGTTTCTGGCTCCATCTTATGGCCATTTGAGAAACTACACCCAATTACAGATTTAGTATTCTCTTAAAGACATAGTATTAAAATGTCTATCCTACTTTATATATTTCCAACCCAAATAATTGTTAGGTGACTTACATTCCTAAAACATATGCTAGTTTTGTGGCCACCCAGGAAATAGTTAGGCATGGGAAGGTTTTGTGGCTCCCAGTGTTTTCTTTTCTGTGGGAAATGGGTCCAAATGGCTTTTTGAGTGTTTAAGATTGCTGACCCCTGTTCTAGGTCCTATCCTGGCTGTCATTGCCCTGCAGGTGGTCCCATGCAATAAATCTTTCTGTGAGACTACACAATTTTGCAAGTCTTTGTGATACTGGTTCACCAAGGAACCCATTTACATACAATTGACCATAGTTTTCCTAGCTCCATAATTTATACATCTTCATGATGCCCATCTGAAAAGCAAAAGGGGGGATTTAGACCACCCTCTGCAAAATTTGCAATGGCTTTGTGTTGAAATGTATTCTTGGAGACAGAGTAAAAAGGTCTTTGCACATCTCTCTCTCTCTCCCTTTCTCTCCCTCTCCTTCCCTCTCTCTGTCCCTCGCTCCCTCTCTTTTTCTGTATATCTATATCTATCTGCCTCTCTCTTTCTCTCTTTATCTATCTATCTATCTATCTATCTATCTATCTATCTATCTATCTATCTATCATGTTTCTCATATAATAAGGCCAGGTCTTTTTTTTTTTTTTTTGAGCCCCCCAAAAATGGCTAGGCTGTCTTTTCGGGGATGACTTAATCCCCCCCTTGCATCTTTGGGCAGGCAGTGACGGCTTGGGTGTTGACCTCGGCGTCGGTGGGGCACTTCGTATTGGGGTCAATGCAGGCAGCATCATATCCAGGTGTGCAACAAAAGTACTTCCTAATGGCAAGCCCCCACCACCACCATTCCCCCCATTTTGCATGTTTTAATATAGGCCTTAATTTGGGGGGAGGGGCTTAATTTCATTTCATGCCTATAAAACATGCTGGGACTTCCTATTGGGGGAGGCCATATTTGTTAGGGATAACATTGGTTACCTAACTTAGTTTGGGTAAAAATAATATATAAACTATGTTTGTGAGTTTAAGTGTATGTATCACTTTAACTGTAAAACATTTATTTTGGATGCGGTTGTAAAATCACCATAAGAGGGAGCAAGAGAGCTCACTGTTTGCTGGCTTTTACTGTAGTAGCTGACAATGTTGGATTGATGGTGATTACTGCGTGTTTTCCCTGCTACTGCTGAAACGAAGAAAAGGGGTTTGATTTTCTTCATATCTCTGACTGCAAAAGAGATATATTGCTGGACTGATTATATGTAAGTTTACTGACCTCTATTTTCAACACTGGACTTTGCAACTGATTCACCCCTGGATGGACTGAACTAGTTTATGACATATGGACTGTTTTGACGATGCTATAACTCTTGCTGGAATAAAAAAAAAAAAAAACGATTTAACTGGCACAGTGTATCTGTCTTACTGAGTGTAAACTACAACAACATTTATCTCACATCATTTGCCTGCCTGCTAGACTGCCGTTGCACGTTCTGCTAAGGGGGTGTATCTCTAACAATATTGTTGGAGAAACAGGGTATCTATCTATCTCCTCAGTCCATACATATCTAATTATGGCAACTGTCATATTTCTTTCTGCAATAGATCTTACGCTCCTGGCTTGACACATCCTAAATGTGATGCAATTATCTCAAAATAATTTTCTTGGTTAATGGGCTCTTTTCTTCATCTCCTCCATTCACAGAACTCATTACCCCAAGGATCACCACATACATCCCATTCAAAATTCCGATTTGGAGTTTGCGGTGATGTTAGGGAAGAAGATCATCTCCAAGCTGCTTTTCACAGACTTCCTTAGCCTCCTGCTTCCAACCAGTGCAGGGCAATGCAAAGTTTGATACTGAGAAACTCACACCCACGGTTTCCACCAAATGGTGATGTGGGCGTAGGTCACGCTTCTGAGTCATCTTTCTCTAACATTGTGTGATGATCCAGGACAAGGCACGAAGCTCACACAGCCAGCTGAGAGTTCAAACTCCCCTTTAATGCTCCAAATGTTCCCTCAAATGCTCCCATGTTCTTGGCAAGTCCCAGAGCAAAGCTGGTCTGTGCCTAGACCAGCAAAACAAAAGAACAGGGAAATGAGTCCACAAACCAAGGAACAAACAATGAGTCCACAAGTAAGGAAGAAGCAAGAAGTCCTGCAAACTCCAAAAGTCTGTCCCGGCACACCAAACTCTACCAATTCAGTGTTTGTAATTGACAAATGCCCCTCCCCATAGTGTCTCCTTAAATCTCAGTGCCCAGTTGTGCCTTGTGAACAGTGGCAAGGCACTCTCCTCCCAAATTGTCGGGTCAGCCTGCACTGTTCCTGGCTTCTCTCCACTCTGCATGCTCAGGGATCAGGAGACACTAGTCCTTGCACATTGCCTGAGCTCTGTTGCTCCTCCTTTCCACTGCTTGCCCTCTCTCGGTCATCCTGTCCCTGTTCCTCCCTGCTAACAAGCTATCCCAATCCTGAAGGGCTCTGGGCTGCCTCGGCCTGCTCCAGCCCACATTCCTCCAAAGTCAATGAAACTACCCCCTCAATCTCTATAGGCTTCAGCTCCGGCTTGTCCTCCTCTGGAGATTCAGGCTCCGATGGGGGCATGACACATTGCATTTTTCTGATTGATTGGACTGTGGTGCCCATCATTCTGAGCCAGCATGGACATAGAAGAAGAGAAGAATTCTTTATTGGCCAAGTGTGATTGGACATACAAGGAATTTGTCTTGGTCCAAATGCAATCAGTATACATAAAAGATACATTCGTCAAGAGTCAAGAATCATCAGGTATCACACTTAATAATAGTTATAGGGTACAATAAGCAATCAAATCATACTAGGAAACAGTTAATATAAATTGTAAGGATACAAGCAACAAAGTTACAGTCCTACGGTCACAAGTGAGAGGGGATGGGTGATAAAGAGTGATGAGAAGATTAACAGTAATATAGTGCAGATTTTGTAAATAGTTGGACAGTGTTGGGGGAATTATTTGTGTAGCAGAGTGATGGCGTTTTGGGAAAAAAAACTGTCCTTGTGTCTAGTTGTTCTGGTGTGCAGTGCGTTGTTTTGAGGATAGGAGTTGAAACAGTTTATGTCCAGGATGTGAGGAATCTGGAGATATTTTCACAGCCCTCTTTTTGACTCGTGCAGTATACAGTCCTCGACTGAAGGCAGGTTGGTCGTAATTGTTTTTTTCTGAAGTCCTAAATATCCTCTGAAGTCTGTGTCTGTCCTGTTGGGTTGCAGAAGCAAACCAGACAGTTATAGAGGTACAGATGATAGACTCAATACTTCCTCTGTAGAACTGTATCAGCAGCTCCTTGGGCAGTTTTAGTTTTCTGAGTTGCACAGAAAGAACATTCTTTGCTGTGCTTTTTTGATGAGGATTTTGATGTTAGGTGTCCATTTTAGGTCATGTGATATGATAGAACCTAGAAATTTGAAAATCTCTACTGTTGATACTGTGTTGTCTAGTATTGTAAGAGGTGGTAGTATGGGAAGGTTTCTTCTAAAGTCTACTACTATTTCTACGGTTTTGAGTGTGTTCAATTCCAGATTGTGGATATACTCACATATATTATATGACACAGAAACAAGACAGTCTAGTTTGGATGTATACCTGTACATGGTGAGAAAAACGAACCTTGCAAATTTACCAGATGGATGGCCTAGGGAACAAAGCTGTTGCAGAATCTGGTAGTCCTGCTAGAAATGCTCTGAAACCTCCTCCCAGAGGGGAGCAATAGAAACAGACCATAAAGTGGGTGTGTGGAGTCTCTAACAATGCTTTGAACTCTAAGCCTATAGTGCTTATAAGCAGTATCCTGAATAATGGGAAGTGAGCTTCCTATAATCTTCTCTACGGTCCTCACCACTCTCTGAATGGACTTTCTATCTGAAGCACTGCCACCACCAAAGCAAACTGTGATGCAGTTTGTTAAAACGCTCTCAATTGTGCTTCTATTGGCAAAGATAGCTGTTTGCAATCACATAAAGTCAGGCTAGTTGATTTCCCACAGTCTCTGGGCAACAATTATGAGAAGCAATTCTTAAAGAGCCCTTTGGCCTCACATGAGTCTCCTTCACATGCAGCTCTGCATCCCTCAGGCCAATGGCAACCTTACTGCTCATGCTCCGATTCAACTTTTGCATTTCTGCTGGCCCCATCAGTCTCCACACAAGCTTTGGTAGATCAGTTTCACCTCCCACCTTGCCACTGGCAAGGAATGTTTATTTGGGAATGTCCTGGACAAGGTAATTCATGTCATGAAGGAAAGATGCTTTGAGTTATTGAAGCATTACTTGCTTCCAAGGCCAACTTCCTTTCTTTGAAGCTCTTCATATTTTGCTATTTAGTACACACTGTCAGCTCCTGGCAGATGCTGGCTCACCAGGAAGTTAGAGCTACATTCACCTCATCATGCCAAACAGGTCAATCATAGCTTTCAATCAAGATAAGAAATTATGCCCCTGCTACCAGCTGCCTTGTCTAGATTAAAAGGTACAACCAGGGGAAATTATGGCATCCCCTCAAAAAATAAGTGGGATGCTTTCCACTTTCTGAAGAGGTGCACTATCTTCCCAACTTTATCCTAAATCCTTGAAGAGCCCATTTAAGTGGTCTTCAGCGAACCTTCTTTCTGGTAAAAAAATATATTGCTACCAAAAAGGTTTTTCCAGAAATCTTCCCTTGGGATGTAAGCAGCAGATAAGAAGTCAGGATTCCTTCAGAAACTGATTAGAGAACAAGAGATTCACATGGATCTTTTGCTCCTCTGGGAACACCCAACCTCTAAGAATTTTTCCAAAATTCTCTTCTCCTTTGAAAGAACTTCTAAAGAGAACTTTCCTTCCTCAAAGTGAGGCCTACTAGGAAATCACCCAGGAGAATTTCTCTGCTCGGCATTAGCTTCATGTGCTGAGTGGAGAAGCATTGTCTTCTGTCTATCTTGCAACTCTTTTGGTCTTCTCCATTTTTAATTACTGTATATTTTATTTTAATTACTGTATTAATATTATTATATTATTACCATTTTAATTACTATATTAGAGAATGGGCCTAGACCAGAGGTGGTATTCAGCAGGTTCTGACCAGTTTTGGAGAACCGAGAGCAGAAATTTTGAGTAGTTTGGAGAATCGGCAAATACCACCTCTGACTGGTCCTGCCCGCATCTATTCTCTGCCTCCCGAGTCCCAGATGATTGGCTGAGTTTTCTTTTGTTGCCCTTCACAGGAGAACGGAGCTGGAAAGCAGGTTAGTGGGGTGGGGAGCAGTGATGGGATTCAATTTTTTTATTCCTGGTTCTGTGGGCATGGCTTGGTGGAAGGGGAAAGTCGCCAACCTTTTGGACCTCAGGGACCACCAAACTCATAACTTTAAATCCCAGGGGCCACTAATTGGTTCTTTGGGTGTGGCCTAATTTGTAGGTGTGGCTTGGTGGTCATGTGACTGGCTGGGCATGGCTTGAATGTAAATATTGTAAATATTTATATAAATATTGAATTTTTTATAAAAAAGAGCAACTTTTACCCAAAATCAGGCAAAGCAGGCAGGCAAATTGAGTTGCTCACAGAATCATTCAGTGATCTATCTATCTGCCATTGGCTAACTCAGTCTGTCACGTGAAATTTGCTTGCTGTGAGTCTGCACTGAATAATAGAACCTTCAGTCCTCTACCGGTTCTCCAGAACTGGTCAAAACCAGCTGAATACCACCACTGGCAAGAGAACAACCAAGCTCAGAAAGCAGCAAGGACCCTGAAGTTCATATCCTTTGGAGTGAGGTAATATTCATCTCTTTGTGTGCCTAGATGTTGACCTTGGGTAATGGATCCAAGTCTGGAGAATCTTATTGTGTATGGAAAAGATTTCCATACCTTGAAGGATTTCCGGTGGTTTTAATTGTATTGCTGATACCAGCCAACATCCTACAAGAGATGCACTTAGTCAGTGTCAGACCAAGAGTCAATATGAGCAAAAAAACTTAAGCCATGGTTTGTTTTGTTGCTTGGGGTTCACTGTCAAGTCAGGGATGGTAGCAAGAGTGGCCTGAGGGTTTTGCCTTCTAATATTGTGTTCTGACCAAAACCCTTGTTCAATAAAATAAACACGAACCAAAGGGAACAGAAACTTTTTAATGATTCTTACAAATCCCTGGTTAAAAGGCTGCTACAAATTAATTAACTTTGATAAGCACGAGCCTTGCCAAAACTGTGAGAGGCTGCCAAAAATAATAGGTAAGGTTAGTGTTATGTCTGGGCAGATGGGTGCAATAACGGAGACGAGACCTCGGATAGTAACTTCAACTCTTTATTAGTGACTTCTGATCAGAGCGAAAAGCCTGGCTGCAGCAGCTCCTTTTATAGAGCTGGCTGCTGCTAAAGCATCCAATGATAAGGATTTAAGCTTGCCACGCTTGGGTTGCCCAATCGTGGCAGCCCATTAACCAGCCAATTGGATTGGCCCGGAGCGACCAATCACAACCTGCTGTCAACGGACCAATCAGGTTTGCAGGATTACGAGCCTGCTAGTTTGGAACACCCCTCCCCTCTAGGTTCCGTCTAAGGGGTGGGGTGATGTATTCTCGCAGGTAAGCAGGTCTTCACACCTGTCTACCTGATTTGCGTTGTTCAAAAGGTCTTTGCTCAGTTTCTGGTTCTGCCGGACTGCTTACTGGGATTGTCTGGAGTGGTGACCTGGCTTCAACGCTGGGTCTCCTTACAGGTGATCCGGGGATACCTGCAATGCCTCCTTCATTTCTTCCATCTGGGTTCTCCGGATTTGCTGACCCCGTTCGGCTGCTGTTACCTGGAGAGATGATCATCTGCCAAGGCTCTTCCTCAGCTGGTGAATATATTGGGCTTTGCTGTGCTGGTTCTGGGGTTAGGTCTTCTGAACCAGATATTGGTTCAATTTCAAAACCCCCAGTTTCCCTTCCCCCTCTGGCTTTGAGATCGGGGTTAGTGATGGGAGTTGTGGTCAGCCTAGAGCGCAGCTGGTCGATGTGGCGTTTCCACAATCTCCCATCTGTGGTTTCTAAATGGTAGGAATGGGGGCCGGTAACTTGCAGGAATCCACAATGGGTCGCCTGAAAAGTTCTTTGCAAATACGGGGTCCCCTACCTTAAACGAACAGTGTTTACTGCTGGAACCCAGGGACCTTTCCGGGATGTATGCTGGGTGTAGGCAGTCTAGATGCGATCTGAGTTTTCTGCCCATCAGAAGTTCAGCTGGCCTTTTGTTTGTTGTACTGTTTGGTGTAATATGCTGGAGAAGGAGCATCCTGGTGACTTTGTCGTGGATGTTTCCTTGTTCTATTTTTTGTAAAGTTTTTTTGGTGAACTGAACCATCCGTTCAGTCTTGCCATTGGCCGCCGGGTGCACAGGTGATGTCAAGGCGTGGCATATTCCCCGGTCTGCTAGGTATTGTTCAAAGGCCAAGGCAGTAAAATGAGGGCCATTGTTGGAAACCAAGACATCTGGTAGCCCGTGTGTTGCAAAAAGTCTGTTCAATTTCTTGATGACTGCATCTGTAGTGGTAGTCTTCATTTTGTTAACCTCGAGCCAGTTGGAGTAGGTGTCTACTGTAATCAGGAAAGTATGTCCTTTTGTAGGTCCCACAAAGTCGATGTGGATGCGGGACCATGGACCCCTGGGCGTTTCCCATTCAGCTGGTAGTGCTTTCGGTGGGGCCGAGCGTGTTTCTTGGCATTTGCTACAGGTGGCTACCCAGGCTTCAATTTGTTTGTCCATACCTGGCCACCAGGCGTAGCTCCTTGCCAGCGCCTTCATTCGTATGATGCCCGGGTATCCATCGTGTAGAAAATTTAGAACTTTCTTTTGTAGTTTAGTTGGTATGACCACTCGGTCTCCCCACAACATGCATCATTTTTGGGAGAAAAGTTCTGTTTGTCTGTTCTTGAAAGGTTTAAAGGTGTCGTTGGGTTCGATTTCTAGCCATCCCCTCTCCACCCAGCTAAGAACCTGTGCCAAACATGCATCTTTTTTTGTTTCCAATGCGATGTCTTGTGCTGTTAATGGAGGTGAGGGAAGCGTCTCAATTTGCAATGTAGACAGAGTGGGAGCTGGGTCATCTAGAAGTTCTGGCAGTGGGGAACAGCTCAAAGCGTTTGCATGGGGGATGGTTTTTCCTGGCCAGTGTCTCAGCTGGTAGTCGTAGGTGGCTAAAAACTCCGACCATCATGTCATCCTTGGAGATAGGATGTGTGGAGTTGGTTTGTCCCCTGCCAAGATGCCAAGTAATGGTTTATGATCTGTGATGATGGAAAAGGATCTTCCATACACGTACTCGTGGAAACTTTTGATTGCAGATACAATAGCGAGGGCTTCTTTATCTAATTGACTATAGTTTCTCTCTGTTTTAGACAAAGTTCTTGAAAGAACGCAATAGGCACCTCTGTACCGTTCAGTATGATGTGGCTCAGGATGGCTCCTACCCCAAAAGGTGAGGCATCACAAGTCACAGTTAATGGAAGTGTCTCATTATATTGGATGAGTACTGCATCCAAAGTTAAAAGGTTCTTTACTTGTTGGAAAGCCTGCTCCTCCTGATGTCCCCAAAACCAGGAAGCCTTCTTGTCGAGGAGTCTATGCAGGGGTTCAGCAATGGTCACCTTCTGGGGTAGGAAGATGTTATAAAAGTTAATGAGTCCCAGGAACGCTTGGAGGTCTGTTTTGTTCTTTGGACTTGGGGCATTTTTAATGGCAGCTAATTTCTTTTCAATAGGGTGAATTCCATGTTTGTCAAGAAGGTAATTGAACCCTCTCAGTGCATAACTGGCACTTTTCCTTCTTAACCTTGAGGCCTGCATCTTTGAACCTTTGTAGAACAGTTCTTAGGCATTTTTCTAACTGACTTCTTGTAGGGGCGGCTATCAGTACGTCATCGAAGTAAGGCACGACCCCTTTGATGCCCTGTAGCAACCTTTCCATCAAACTTTGAAAAATGCCAGGTGCTACACTTACTCCGAACTGGAGTCTGTTACACTTGAAGGCACCTCTGTGCGTAACTATGGTTTGGGCTTCTGTAGTTTCTGCATCTACTGGCAACTGTTGATAAGCTTGGGCCAAGTCAAACTTTGCGAATATTTTTCCACCCCCAAGTGAGTGAAGTAGGTGTTGGACCACGGGTACCGGATAAGCGCTCTGCTGTAACGCGTGGTTTAGGGTAGCCTTGTAATCCCCACAGATTCTCAAAGATCCATCAGGTTTTATTGGGGTTACAATTGGGGTCTCCCATTGGGCATGATCGATGGGTTCTAGCACGCCTTGTGCAATTAGTTTGTCCAGTTGCTCATCAATTTTTGGTTTGAGAGCAAAGGGAACTCGGCGTGACTTTAGGCGAATGGGTGCGATATCAGGGCAGAGATTAAACGAGATAGGGGACCCTTTGTACTTGCCTAATTTTTCAGTGAAGACTTCTTGAAAGTCATGGATGAGGGCCGCCTCCCAGTCTTCGTCTACAGTCTGGTTGATGCCTTCCATTTCAATTCCTAATGGCGCGAACCACTGTAGACCCAATAAGCTGAGCCAGTCTCTGTCAACGATGGTGAGGGGTAGTATTGCGGTGTGGTCCTTGAAGGAGACCTGGACGTGACTGGAACCAGCAACTGGGATTCGGTTGCCCTGGTAGTCTTTTAATATAAGTCACTGCGTGCTGAGATCCTGGCGGCAGATGTCGGGAATCAGCTGCTTAAGGGTTTTCCAGGAAACCATGGATAGGGAAGACCCGGAGTCCACTTCCATGATGCATGGACGATTTTCAATGGTGACCTTTACCCAGATTTTTTTTGCATCTAATGATGAAGCGTGGCTGATGGTGATGGTCTGATGTGCCTCTTCTCATCTGGTTATGCCAGTAAACATCCGGTTTCTGTTGTACTGGCTCCACTGGTTGTTTGGGCGGTCCCGATTTGTGGGTGGGGTGCCTGCTGATTGTCGGAAGTTGTTTTCTTTCCTCTTGGGACTGGATCCTCTTTTGTTCTGGCACACTTTAGCAATGTGCCCTCTTTTCTCACAGGAGTGACAAATGGCGTCTAGGAACCTGCATTCAGATCGTGGGTGGTTTCCCCTGCATCCGGCGCATTGGAAATTTGATTTGCGGCCTCGCTGGTCTCGTTGCTCGCGCTCTGACCTGAGTCTGTTGACTTCTTCCTCCTCACTATCCGATGAGGAATCGATGTCTTCATGGTGGGTGGCCAATGTGTATTTTTCTGATGAAGTTGCCGGGTCACTGGTGGGTTGGCAGCTGGTCCCATTCGCTCTGCACATTCATACTGCTGATTTGCGGGTGGCTTCAGCTGCAGTGGGGTCTACTATGGCATCTGCAAGGGTGATATCTCCCTTTGCCATAATCTTGCTTTGGATAGTCGGATCTCTTAGACCAAGAACAATCCGATCTCTCATGGCTTCCTCTAGATTTGTGAAGCCACACAATCCACCCAAGTTTCTTAGGTCAGCTACAAAGTCCCCGATGTTCTCACCATCATGTTGATCCCTCTGGTAAAATTCATGTCTTGGAATGAGGGATGGAACTGCCGGAGCGTAATGAGCATGAAGGATGGGAGCAAGGGTATCCCAGTCCATCGTTTTGACTTCAGCTGGTTTGGCAAGTGCCTTTGCCATTTTGAAAACGGCGGGTCCGCAGTGCATTAGGAAAACTGCACGTTTCTTGCTAGAAGTGGCATCCTTCAGATTATTTGACTCCAGGAACATTTGGAACCTGTCCATATACGAGTCCCAGTCTTCGCTGGCTGGAT
This sequence comes from Hydrophis major, assembly GCA_033807585.1. Lineage (NCBI taxonomy): Eukaryota > Metazoa > Chordata > Lepidosauria > Squamata > Elapidae > Hydrophis > Hydrophis major. The sequence goes on from CM066330.1 coordinate 8,743,062, forward strand.
CAAATGGGGTGGGTGGTATAGTGCTGCTGGCCATTCTGCCGCTGTTTGTGCTCCGTCAGCCACGTGCTCTGTCAATATTCTGTGAGTGATCAGTCAGCTCTATCGTCTCCGCATCCCACCCTCATTGCCAGTGTTATGTCTGGGTGGATGGGTGCAATAACAGAGACGAGACCTCTGATAGTAACTTCAACTCTTTATGAATGACTTCTGATCAGAGCGAAAAAACCTGGCTGCAGCAGCTCCTTTTATAGAGCTGGCTGCTGCTAAAGCATCCAATGACAGGGATTTAAGCTTGCTGCGCTTGGGTTGCCCAATTGCGGCAGCCCATTAACCAGCCAATCGGATTAGCCCAGAGCGGCCAATCACAACCTGCTGTCAGCGGACCAATCAAGTTTGCAGGATTACAAGCCTGCTAGTTCGGAACAGTTAGCTAGAAATATTTTACAACACAAGAGTCTTCAAATACCAACTAAGATACCGCAATGTCCATAAGGCTCAAGTTTCAAAAATTTTTGCTTCCTGCAAAGAACATCCAATTCCCAACTGGCTTTTATCTTCTTAAAGGAGGGGCCATTACCTTTCAGCCTTACTCCCAAGTTACCCGTGCTGCTGCAGCTGCTCTTTTCTGCGAGCACCCCTGTGTGCACGCACACTTGGCACAGACTCCTCAGGAACCTCCTCATCACTGCTGCCAGCCCGCACAATCTCTGAAGGCAACAGTCCACTCCCTAATGGTCCTGGCTCCACATCTGAGTCCTCGGTCTCCTCTTCCGTCGCACCTGCTGCTAACTACAACACATTGCAACATTTCTCTCCCAAATAAACAAAGCAAATAATGGTTTAAAACAACACCAATTTTGGAACCTATGGCCTGAAGCTATTTATAGAATATTCACCCTGGCAGCGATAGTTGTTAAAAGCTTCCTGCCAAAAGCATTAATGAATTTTGCACGGAGTCCAGAGCATTGGCATTTAAGACTTAATAAAAACCTTCTTTGCTTTATTTGGGGAATTTTGTTCCATGCTAATTGGTGTCAGCATCAATCAGGATCACAAGTGCAAACATGGCTGCTTTCAAACCCTTTCGGTTGTTGCTTAATTTTTTGCTACCTTGAGTTGCTCAACGGAGCCTCTGGCAGCTTCCAGGGAATGGACATCTCAACAATCTCGAGAATGTGAGAAATAGGGAGCTGATAAAATGATAAACATTAAGCCAAATATCTTCAGGTAAAGTAAAAGATAAAGGAGTCCCTGTAGATTTTACTCCACTAATTATTCCTGGCTGTAGGGGGCAGTGTTCATTTCCGTTTGAAGGCCATTCCATTTCAAGTGCTGTCTGAAGACATTTCCATGGTCATGTGGCCAGCATGATGTCATCGAGCGCTGTTACCTTCCCATCAAAATGGTATCTATTTATCTACTCACATTTGCATGCTTTGTTTTTTAAAAAATAAAGTGTTACTAATTTTCTATTATTACATTAATTAGTGCTTAATAAACATCATGTTGTGTAGGTTGTTTTGTTTGCTTAACAATTAATATTAAAGTCCTAATCTTTGCCTCTTTTTTCCAGCTATTGATGAAACAAATTCCATGTTTGGTATTGTTCTGTATCTTAATCTTCAGTGGAAGTCTGTCCATTTCTGCACAATCCAATATCTTCTTAATTATCTCTTCATCTAGTGGTATATCTTCATTTTTCCAAACCTGCGCAAATGCAATCCTCACTGCTGTTAATACATGCAATATTAAATGTACACTTGGTTTATCACATTTTTCTGGTACTACACCTAATTTTTAAAAAGTTCAGATTTAAGATCTACATGTTTGCATGCTTTCGAACTGCTAGGTCATCCACAGCCGAAGCAAGGATAGGAGCTCAATCAGCCCATCAAGTGGCACTCAGGTCTCAAACCTGGGCTGCTGGCTTTCCAGTAGACAAGCTCAGCTTCTTAACTGATGAGCCAAAGTGCCACCCAGGGTCTGTCAGGGGTGTGGATAAAATCAAGATGGCAGCCATGTTTTTTTTTTAAAGATGGGTTTCAATGGCAATGTGATAGACACCATGTTGATTTTGTTTTTTTAAAAAAAGCCAGACTTGTCATTAGTTCTTTATGATTCTTTGGGAACAGCTCTGTTGTTATTTTACTCTTTTCTGAAAATAAGGAGGAATATTTTTACTAATGAGGCTCTTTTGCTGGATCATTGATTAGATTTATTCTGTGCCTTTCATTTAGGAGTTGAAATGCTCTCTTCCTCTTTTTCTCTCTCACTACAGTGTGTGAGGTGAGTTGGGCTAAGAGAGAAGGATCAGGACCAGGAGCCTCCATAGATGAGAAGAGATTAAAATCTAGATCTTCTGATTTCAGGTCTACCAGTTCCATCTCTGAACAATACGGTTTCTTGGCCTGAGAGAAAATATCTATGCAAAGTTCCCCAGGGAGACTATAAGATAAAGTGAGGCTGAGACTGTCGTGTCCGTGAAATGACGCCAGGAGTCGGTGATTTGGCCAATCAAAGCGCGGGGATTTCAAGTATGTTAATGAGGACAGAACACCCCTTCCCTCTTGGTTCAGTCCTTACGTTGCGTAGTCACGTAGGTAGGCGGGGCTCCGTCTGGTCCTACTTGACCTGCGCAACTCAGTTGTAGGCTGGATCTCGGCCGGTTCGGTCGGGATCTTCGTTGCTCTTGCTGCTGTGGGAACCGGCTGGTCGATCGGGCCGGTTCTTTCTCCGTAGCTCCCTCCTGGGCCTTCCGGGTTGGTTGAGCTACGGGTTTCGCCGCTCCCGCTCGGTCTTTCCGGGTCGGTCGAGCTGGCTTGGCTGTTCTTTTCTGACGAGGGGTCGTGATGGCTGCGTTTCGGTGAGTACTGCTGGTTTATTTTTCCTTGTATTCGGTCTCCTGGGTATTCCCTCCCCCCTTGGCTTGAGTTACGGGGGTTGGGTTCGCCTGCGGTCCTCGACCTAAGTTGGTCGATGTGGTGTTTCCACGCTCGTCCATCTGCTGTTTGTAGCCGGTACGAGTGTGGGCCTGTTGCTTGGGTGATGACGGCTGGGATCCATAGAGGGTCTCCCGTCAGGTTCTTGGCATATACGGGGTCCCCAGGCGTGAACGTTCGGTTTTTTGTGCTGGAGTCTGGGGGCCGCTCTGGGTTATACGTAGGGTGTAACCTGTTGAGTGGGGACCTTAGCTTTCTACCCATTAGTAGTTCGGCTGGGCTTTTGTTGGTAGTGGTATTCGGGGTTATGTGTTGGGTAAAGAGTAGTCTGTTGATTTTTTCTTGGATCTCCCCGTGGTCTATTTTCCGGATGGTCTTTTTGGTGAATTGGACCATCCGTTCCGCCCTACCGTTCGCCGCCGGGTGCGCCGGTGCTGTTAGTGCGTGGCGGATGCCCCTTTCCGCCAGGAATTTCTCGAATTCCAGTGAGGTAAACTGGGGCCCGTTGTCGGAGACGACGACGTCTGGGAGGCCGTGTGTTGCCGACGCCGAAGGGTGATGCATCGCAAGTGACGGCCAGAGGCAGGGTTTCGCTGAATTGTATGAGGACGGCGTCGGAGGTGAGGAGGTCCTTTGTTTTTTGGAAGGCGGCTTGCTCCCGTTTCCCCCAAGTCCAGGTCGCCGCCTTGTCCAGGAGCCTATGCAAGGGCTCCGCCGCCGTCGCCTTTTGGGGTAGGAAAACATTGTAAAAGTTCAGTAACCCCAAGAATGCTTGTAGTTCAGTCTTTGATTTAGGGGTGGGGGCCTCTTTGATGGCCTTGATTTTTTTGCTTGTGGGGTGAATGCCGTGCCGGTCTAGGAGGTAGCCCAAAAATTCCACTCGTTCCGTGCACAGTTGGCATTTTTCCCTTTTTACTTTTAGTCCCGTCTCTTTAAATTTAGTTAGGACCGCTCTTAGTCGACTTTCTAGTTCGGCTTGGTTGGGCGCCGACACTAGGATGTCGTCAAAATAGGGTACCACCCCCTTGATACCTTGCAATAACCTCTCCATCAGGCTCTGAAATATGCCCGGTGCCACGCTGACTCCGAATTGGAGTCGGTTGCATTTGAATGCTCCCCGGTGGGTGACGATGGTCTGAGCTTCTGCCGTTTGCTCGTCGACCGGCAACTGTTGGTATGCCTGGGCGAGATCGAGCTTGGTGAAAACCTTGCCCCCTCCCAGCGAGTGCAGTAGGTGTTGCACTATTGGGACGGGGTAAGCACTTTGTTGCAGCGCGCCATTTAGGGTGGCCTTATAGTCCCCACAGATTCTCACCGACCCATCTGGCTTGATCGGGGTGACTATGGGGGTCTCCCACCGGGCGTGGTCTATGGGCTGCAGTACCCCCTGTTTGACGAGCTTATCAATTTGCTCGTCTATTTTGGGTTTCAGTGCAAATGGCACCCGCCTAGGTTTCAGGCGTTTGGGGGGGACCTTAGGGTCTAGGTTGAACGAGATAAGGGGCCCTTGGTACTTGCCCAGGTTTCCGTCGAAGACCTCTTGGAACTCCTGGGCTAGTCGCTGTTCCCAGCCGTCGTCGGTGACGTGGTTGACTCCCGTGAGGGCGATGTCGAGCGGGGCGAACCATTGCAGTCCCTGTAGGCTTGGGCAGTCGCGGTCGACGATCGTTAGGGGGAGTCATTCGGTGCGCCCCTTATACGTTATGTTAAAGTCTTTGGTGCCGACTACTGGGATGCGGTTTCCCTGGTAGTCCTTTACGATGAGTCTCTGGCTGTCTATGTTCCTCCTTTGGAGGGTAGGCACCAACCGCTTTATCTCGTGCCATGCAATCATGGAGAGGTAGGACCCGGAGTCTATCTCCATTTTGCACGGTTGGCCCTCGATGCGTACCTCGACATGGATTTTCCGGGCGTCGTTGGTGATGGCGTGGCCGATGGTGACCGTCTGGTGGGTCTCCTTTCTTCGCTGGTTGTCGCCACCTCGCAAGGATCGCCCGATCCGGTCCCATCGGCTGTCCGAGTGGCGCTCTCTGGTCCGTGGTGGTGTGCTCTCCCTCCTCCGGTTGTTCTGGTCCCATCGAGCCGGACTGCGGTTTTTCTTCAGGCGGCAAACCCGGGCGATGTGCCCCTTTTTGTCGCAATGCCGGCAGATGGAGTCGAAAAACCGGCATTCCGACCTGGGGTGGTCGCTGCCGCAACCGGCACAGTTGGTCCTTGACTTACGACCTCTCCGGTTCCGTTGGTCGCGCCCAGTCTGAAGTCGATGGATGTCTTCCTCGTCTTCGGACGTGCTGGATGTAGAGTGGAAATCGCCCTGGTGTGTAGTCGTCTCGGTTTTTTGTTCGGTCGACCTCGCCGGGTTGTTGTTTCCGCCGCGGTCCCTCGTGTCAGGTCTGCGCATGCTGTCGGTGGAAGTTCGGGTTGCTTCTGCGGCTGCGGCTGCGGTGAGGGCGTCTGCTAAGCTGATGTCGCCCTTAGCCATCAGCCGGCTCTGGAGGGCGGGGTCCCACAGACCGAGCACTATTCAGTCTCTCAACGCGTTGTTTAGGTTGTCAAATTCGCAGAGCCCCCCTAGGCGCCGCAGCTCGGCGACGAAGTCGCTTAATTTCTCACCCGATCTCTGGTCCCGCCAGTAGAACTCGTTGCGCCGGATCAGGATGGGGACCTCGGGAGCGTAGTGTCGCCGAATGATGGGTTCAAGGATGTCCCAGTCCATGGCGGTTGCATCGGCGGGCTTGGCCAACGCTTTGGCCATCTGGAAGACTTCGGTCCCGCAGTGGGTGAGGAAGACGGCGTGTTTTAGCGGGCCCGAGGCGTCCTTCATACCGGTGCACTCGAGGTACATGCGGAATCGGTCGGAGAACAATTCCCAGTCTTCGGTGGCGGGGTTGAAGGGGGCGGGCGGTGCGATTTTCGCCATCTCGGTGCTTTGTCTGGCTTCCGTCGGACACGGGGTTCGGTTCAGGGTCTTGATCCCACCTTCGTCGCCAGTGTCGTGTCCGCGAAATGACGCCAGGAGTCGGTGATTTCGTGCAAAGCTCTTTATTTGAGAAACTGGAACCGAACTGGCGAAAGGAAAAAAGCCCGCGGCTTTTATTCCTTTCGCCGCGGCGGCCGCGGCCAATGGCAGCGCTTCGAATCTCCCGCGCTCTGAACGAACCAATCGCGGGAGATTCTTAACGAGCCAATCGGCGCGGCTCGCCAGACCAATCGGAAAGCCCCGCGCTTTGGCCAATCAAAGCGCGGGGATTTCAAGTATGTTAATGAGGACAGAACAGAGACCATGGATCACCTCATGGTTGGTATGGCTGCCATGAGATCACTCCAGGTGCCTTGAAATTTCCTGAGGAGACGTTCTCAAACTGAATGTGTTATTTATTTATTTATTTTGTCAAGCGATTATAAGATAACAGGTATAACATAGTTATGAATACATGAAATGGATACATATAAGAAAAATAAAAAGAGACAATAGGACAGGGACGGTTGGCACGTTGGTGCACTTATGCACACCCCCTACAGACCTCTTAGGAAGGGGGTGAGGTCAATAGTAGACAATCTAAGGTTAACGTTTTTGGGATTTGAGGAAAAAAACCACAGAGTCAGATAAAGTATTCCAGACATTGACCATTCTGATGCTGAAGTCGTATTTCCTGCAATCAAGTTTGGTATGGTTTACCTTGAGTTTGTATCTATTGTGTGCTCTTGTATTGTTATGGTTGAAACTGAAATATTCATTGACAGGTAGGACATCATATTATGGTGATTTTTTATCATAGCATGAGTGCCCCTATAGTAGGCAATGACTAGAGGTATAAAATCCACACGGGCATTGCTTTCCTTTCCCCTTTTCTTTCTTTTCCTTTTCCTTTTCCTTTCCTTACCTCTTTCCTTTCCTCATCTCTTTCCTTTCCTTTCCTTTCCCCTCCTTTCCCTTTCCTTTCCTTCCCTTCTTATCATACCTTAATATTTTATCTTGTACACTATATTGTTCATGTTTTTCATATGTATCTCTACCTTTCATGTATTGTACCACTCCATAGTCTTCATATTTGCAAGCTAAAGATGCAAAGCAGAAAAGTAACATATCCTGTTAACTAACACGGTGCTGCATCCATTTTGTTATTAATACAGTCGAGTCTATGTAACCATGCCTAGAATTTTAATTGTGGGAGAAATAGGCAGAGTCTGGGAAAAAAAAGTCGTGCCTGCTTTATTGTTTGTTTACAACTCAAGCACAGGGCAAAATATATCAATGCAGTAGTGAGGGAAGAGGAAAAATAAACTGGTGGTTTTGTAAAGAACCAACATCTTCATTTACAGCAGGGAAGGAGTACAGACTGTGAATGTAGACTATGTAGTTATTCCAGACTGTAATGGTTGGTGAGTGAAAAATGAAACTAGTAAAAGGAGTCTAGGGAAATTTCAAACATTGAGGGGAAATTAGCTTCAAGAGAACAGCCTGGAAAGTGTGTCTTGTGATATATGGTTGAGCCAAATGGAATAGTACTAAGATAATATGCATATATCAAACATCTACTTCTTTCAGTGACTTCACTAAACTTGCCATCTCATTCCAAGGCATGTATGTTATAGACTATAGATCGTAACCTCCAGCTATCACAAAATGTTATTGTTCATTTCAGCAAGAACTTTTGTGCAATTAACATTTAAGAAACATGGTTAATGGAATAATTTAGGTAAAATCTTCATTGGTGGGAGGAGGAGGAGGAAGTGGGGGGAGCAGAAGAAAGAAGGAGAAGAAGGATCTATTCCATCCAGTGATATTCTTCAGGTCTTTGAGATAAGTTTTTAAAGCAAGTATCTCTAAAGATAACATTGACTTGAATTAATATAGACTCCTGTTGAAGACCATGCAATTTTCTTAGATGGAGGTGATTTGCTACTGCATTCTTCCAAGGTGTTCTTGTAAGTTTCTTTAATTTAATTTATTTATTGGTCAAATTTAAAGAGTCATCTATATCACTGAATGTGACTCTTTTAATATGTTCAAATCTTTTAAATCATGCATATTTGCTGGTGACTTCATGGCATATCGTATTCATAACAACAATATAGAAATTGTTCCACACTGACTTTTTAAAAGATGTTTCTTTTTCTCACTTCAGACTTTCAGTTCATAGTCCTGGTGCCTGGAAATTCCAGGTGGCCTTGCATCTCAGTGGAACTACAGGCAACTATAAAGAGGCAGGGCATCATTGTCTAAATTGTCATCTCTCGAAGTATTCATTAATCCATTAAGACTGAAGTTGTGTCGCATAAATTTATTGCGGCAGGCAGAGATTTCTCAGTACATGGCAGGCCTGTATATTATTATTATTATTATTATTATTATTATTATTATTATTATTGTTGTTGTTGTTGTTGTTGTTGTTGTTGTTATTTAAAAGATAGAGAGATAAAGATTATGACAAGGTTTAGGAATAGCAGTGAATACCTGTTTTGTTTTTGTTTTTTCCAGAGTGTCCTCAGAAGTTAGCAGCTGCTGTGCTACTGATACAAATGTGGAACAGCTTGCTGGAGCTGGAAGCAAGCCATTTTGGGAAAGTCTGCACACCCATTGCATTCTCCTGGGAATCCAAGGAACCTAGAATTATGAGGATGTTGAGACAACCTTCGTTGGTATCCCTTGAAAGAATCATGGTCCTTAAGAGGCTTAGGCAGAAAGCTGTAACAATTACATAGGGATGAAACAGTCTGGTGTGGATGTTCCTTTAACAGTTTGCCCAAAAATAAACAGTTGATCTGTCTGTCTGTCTGTCTGCCTGTCTGTCTGTCTATCCATCTATCTGTCTATCTGGCTAATGTCTATCTATCATATATGATCTATCAATCTATCTATTTATCTATCTATCTATCTATCTATCTATCTATCTATCTATCTATCTGTCTATCAATCAATCATCTATCATCTATCATCTATCATCTATCATCTATCATCTATCAACATTTGTCTGTCAGTCTATCTGTCTACCTGTCTATCATCTATCTCTCTATTTTTCTATCTAACCTAACCCAACCCCAACCCAACCCAACCTAATCTAATCTAATCTAATCTAATCTAACCTAATCTATCACCTGTCTAGCCATGGTTGCACAGTGGTTAGAATGCAGTATTGCAGGCTAACTGGGCCAACTACCAGCAGTTTGATCCTGACTGGTTTAAGGTTGACTCAGCATGCCATCCTTCTGAGGTGGGTAAAATCAGGACTCAGATTGGTGGGGAAAATAGGCTGACTCTGTAAACCATTTAGACAGGTCTATAAAGCACTATGAAGCTGTATATAAGTGCTGTTCTCATTGCTATATATTACAGAGGTCTCCAAACTTGGCACCTTTAAGACTTGTGGACTTCAACTCCCAGAATTCTCCAGTCAGCATAGTTTGCTGGAGAATTCTGGGAGTTGAAGTCCACAAGTCTTAAAGTTGCCAAGTTTGGGGACCCCTGTTCATATTGTCTGTCTGTCTGTCTAATTCATATGGCCACTCATCTTATAAAGCACAGGATAATTAATTAAAAGGAAAACCCAACAAATATATATAAAACCAGTTATTTCAAGCAAGAGAGGGTCAGGCGAGCTGCAGTAAAAGAGCCATCACAAGAAAACCACTGCATTGAAGAGAACTGGCACATACACTTTATTTCTGAAAACTCTCAAAGGTAATGAAGATGAGGTTCCCAGTGGTCTGAAAAGCTGCTGTCAGAGCCCTAATTACTCTGCTTGGTTCCTTTTATATGATATCTGCAACCTTTAGTAAACTCAACTCACCTTATCTCTTTTGCTTCCATCTATTAAGTAATTCCTATTGAGCCATTACCAGCAGGTTGTCTTGGCTTTGAAGTGTGTAGGTAATGTGTCTTTTCTGAAGCTCATCTGTCAAAGTGCTTTCTTCTGTAGGCCTACAATTCTGGCCAACCTCTGCTGTCACGTTGAACTCATCACCATGCAAGTCTCTCTTTTGCTCTGCGTTCACATTTCTTAGAACGTCTACTTACATATTCAGTCGAATGCAGCATTTCTCAAACCAGGCAAGATGTGAAGATGTCACCTCTCAGAATTCTACAGCCACTATAGCTCTCCATCTTAGCATAGTTGGCTGAGGAATTCTGGGGGTTGAAGTCCACACATCTTAAAGTCCCTGAGTTGAGAAACACTGGTCTAATGACTATATAATAATTCCCAGTGTCTCAATAAAAGCTCTGCAAACCTTGTGAGGATAAGGAAAAGCCATCACCAAAAATTTAAAGAAGATCCAGTTTAAACACAGGAACCTTCTCAGTTAGCACCTACTTGAAGTTAGATAAGGATCAACAGAATTCAAGAGGCATTGCATTTTGTCATGTCCGTCGTGGGAAAGGAGACTCGGAGCCAGTGACTCAGTTTCAGCTCTTTATTTGGTCCCGAGATCGGCCCGGGCTTCAAGGGAAAAACAGCAGCTTTTATTCTTTGGCTGCGGTGGCCACGGCCAATGGCACCGCTTTGAATCTCCCGTGATTAATTTCCACCAATTGCAGGGGATTCGCGGTGGGCCAATTAGTGCGGCTCACTCAACCAATCAGATCGCCATGCGCTTGACCAATCGCTAGGCGGCATTTACAAGTATGTTTTTTTTTTGAAACAAATTTTTATTAATTTTAAAGATAAAACAACACATCATTAACCATTAAATACATAAACACATAAAACCTCTTAACATTGTAAATCCTTACAAGTCAAACAAAACATTATTTTTATACAGCATAATTCCAATTTATCCCATCTCCATATGGACACACAAATATCTTTCAGCAAATTTCTCATTATTTCTCTTTACTCCTATTCAATTTCATTTCTCTTCCATATTTATCCATTTTATAGTCATCATATTCTTTTCTTTCTGGCTTGTTTAAATTATTCTCATCTAACATTCCTCCAAGGTTTTATTGATTCCTTTTTCCTTTTTTTTTATAAAAAACAAATTTTGTTAGTTTTACCATAAACACAATACACAAACATACAAACACAAAACATAAACAAAACTAAAAGATCTTTTCTGAAGGTTGTCTGTTCCCGGGTTAAAACTCTTCACACAGACACAAATTCAAACATCATATTCAACCCATATCTCCTTCCATATCTTATTATCATTTTCTTTTTTATATATATATATAAAAACCATTTTTATCAGTTTTATAAAAACAATGCACAAAGAATCAAGGCATAGCAGCTTATAAATTCTTTTCTAAGAAAAAATAATAATAAAAGACCAATAAGGCATAACATTTCCAGATTATAATATCAATATTTCATATAATATTAACTTCATATCTTGTCCCTACTTCTCCTTTCCATCCAAATTATTTATTAATTAAAATTTTATTGCCTTTTATCAATATACAAAATCCAAAAAAAAAAAAGCATATATATCCTTCCATATCTTATTACCATTTTCAACAACATTCTTTGTCTGTTCTATTTCCAATTATCCATTCATCTTTTTTTTCTTTTACTATACTTCTCCTGTACACCAATTGGAGTAACATCTATAACTCATTACCCTAACTTAGAAATACTACATATAGCAATCTTTCTTGGGATTGTTTAAAAGATTCTAAAATTACATAATAAATTTTATATTCTAAATATACATATAATAACACACTCTTATATACCCTCCAGAATCCCTCTTTTAATCTAAATTAAATTCACCCATTGTCTCTAAATAAACTTTTTTTCTTTAGGTCTTGCTTCCCCCCATTAAGGCTTCTCCTCCCCCCCTTTCTCTCTTGCTTATTCTTCTCCTTGCCCTTTCTACCCCTTTGCTTTTTCCCTTCGTTTTTCTTACTCCTTTTCCTTTGCTTTCTAACCTTGCCTCCATCTTTTCGCTCATTTTTCTCTCTTTTGGTTGTTTTTATAATTCTTAAAATCCCCTTTTTGTTATCCTTTTTCTCCTCCTCTCCGGAAGGGACCCATTGTTCATCAAAGATGGCTTCTTCTTCCTCTTCTTCCTTGTCCCAGTCCTTCTGCTGCGTAATCAACTTTTCAACAGAACATAACGCCATTTCTAAGAATTGAAACAAAGCGCCCAAAGTATCTTCTTTTTTATATTTTTGATATTCAATCTCTAGTTCATCCACAAACGATGCCATTATAAAAAGGGAAACTTTTTCCAAAACAACCACAAGTATTTTTAATCAAAGACAATCAAAAGCAATTAAAAAAAAAAAGTTCCAAAAGTTAATACTTTTCTTCCTTCTTCTCTTTCTCTTTCTGGATTAATTTTTAATCAAAGAGGTCCAATTACCATATATCTTCCTTTGGGATCCACAAAGACGTTCTAGACAATCTCCTCCTTTTTCAGCTTCTGCTCCAATTTTTTTTCTCCCTTCCCACTTTCAATGACAATTTTAAATAATCAGAAATCCATACCTCCAGCAAAGATTTTCCAATTTCTTAAATTTTTCAATGTCCAAAAATCCCTTTGTCTCTTAGCTTCAACTTTCAAAGCAATCCACTTTCAATGTCTAATATATCCAAATATTTCTGCTATTTCCGTGGGGTGGGAGAGTAAAAAAAAAAAAAAGTTCCCTTTAACAGCTTCTCCGCCGCTTTTCGCTCTTCTTAGGGATACAATGTATCCTCCAGCAATTCAAGCAGCTCAATTCCAGGCAATTTAAAAGGTGTTACTTGACCCGGCTCAGACAGAACTTTCACTCTTCACACTTCCTCCAGCACAGTTCTTACCCGGTTGCTGGCTTCTTCGTGGCGGCCATTGCTGACCGCCGCTCCACCGCCTTGGGAAAAAGGGGTTTTCCCGGAGAAGGGGGGGGTCTGCGACACCCCCACCTCCCTATCCGACTCCCCTCTCTCTTCAGCTGTCCCTACAGGGCAGCCATATCCCCCTGACCCATCTGGATCGGGGGTACCTCGACGGCTAGCACAGCAGGAATCGCGAGCTGTCGCGAATTCCTGCTGCCCCGAAGCCACGCGAAACCGGAAGTTTCGACATTTACAAGTATGTTAATGACCGTACAGAACACCCCTCCCCTCTTGGTCTGGTCCTACGTAACGTAGTCTCGTAAGTAGGCGGGGCTTCGTACTTGCCTACTTGACCTGCGCAAGTTAGTTGGTGCTTGGCTCCCGGCCGGTTCGGTCGGGTTCTGTGTTGCTCTCTGCCTCGTCGATGGAACTGCCTGGAAGGTTTTGCTGGGCCTTTCGTTGCAGCTCCCTCCCGGTCTACCTGGGCTGGTTGAGCTGCGGTTGTTGCCGCTCCCACCTGGTCTTTCTGGGCTGGTTGAGCTGGCCTGGCTGCTTCTCCCTGGTGAGGCTTCGAGCTGGCTGCTTGTCGGTGAGTATTGCTGGTTTCTTTCTGTTGGTGGTTGGTTCCCAGGGTCTTCCCTCCCCTCTTGGTTTGTGTTATGTGGGTTCCCTTCTCTCTCTGGGTGTCTGTCTCTGTCTGTTTGCGTGTCGGTTGTGTTTCCCGTGGTTGTTCTCGATCTTAATTGATCGATGTGTCGTTTCCATGCTCGTCCGTCGGTTGTTTGCAGCCGGTACGAGCGGGGACCTGTCACTTGGGTTATGGTTGCTGGCACCCAAAGTGGATCCTCGGTAAGGTTCTTCGCATAGACTGCATCGCCGGGTGTAAATGTTCAGTGTTTGCTTGAGGAGTTTGGGGTTTTTTTCTGGGTTGTATGTGGGGTGCAGCCTGTCGAGTGGGGACCTTAATTTCCTCCCTATTAATAGTTCTGCTGGGCTTTTTTTGTTTGTCGTGTTCAGGGTTATGTGTTGTATAAAAAGCATTTTGTTTATTTTTTCTTGGATTTCCCCGTGTTCAATTTTTTGGATTGTTTTTTTCGTAAATTGAACCATTCGTTCCACCCTCCCATTCGCCACCAGATGTGCTGGTGCTGTCAGTGCATGCCGTATTCCCCGTTCCGCTAGGAATTTTTCGAATTCCAGCGAGGTAAATTGGGGCCCGTTGTCTGACACGATGACATCTGGGAGGCCGTAGGTTGCGAACAGCTTGCTTAGTTCCTTGGTCACAGCCTCCACGGTGGTGGTTTTCATGTTGCTTACCTCCAACCAATTGGAGTAAGCATCTACCGTGATAAGGAATATGTGTCCTTTAGTGGGCCTGGCAAAATCTATGTGAATCCTGGACCATGGTCCCCTGGGGTTTTCCCATTCCAGGATTGGTGCGGTGTGAGAGCTCAGCCTGGTTTCTTGGCAACGTTTGCATGCTGCCACCCAAGTCTCAATCTGTTTGTCCATCCCTGGCCACCAGGCGTAACTCCTGGCCAGGGCTTTTGTTCTAACTATGCCCGTGTGCCCCTCGTGTAATAACTCCAATATCTTCCCTTGTAATTTTTCCGGAATAACAACCCTATCCCCCCAAAGTACACAACCTTTTTGTAACAACAGTTCTGTTTGCCGATTCCGAAATGTCCTGAATGATTCGTCGTCGTCTTTTTCCATCCACCCTTTCTCTACCCAATGTAACACCCACACCAGACGCTTGTCTTTATTAGTTTCGCAGGCAATGTCTGACGCGGTTATGGGTAGATTGGGCAGAGTCTGTGTGCTAAGGGTGGCCGTCGTGGGTGCTGGGTCGGTGTCTAGGTCCGGTAGTGGTGTGCGGCTCAGGGCGTCTGTGTGGGTGATCATCTTACCGGGTCGGTGTGTGAGCCGGTAGCTGTAGGCGGCAAGGAATTCGGACCACCTTGTCATTCTAGGAGATAGAATGTTTGGGGTGGCCCTGTTCCCTGCAAGGATTCCCAGCAGCGGCTTGTGGTCAGTGATGGTGAACATCCGGCCGTAGAGGTACTTGTGGAACCTCTTCACTGAGGCGACGATAGCCAGGGCCTCTTTGTCCAGCTGACTGTAGTTTCTCTCTGGTTTGGTGAGGGTCCTTGAAAAGAAGGCGATGGGTGCTTCTTTTCCGTCGGAGAGAGTGTGGCTGAGGACGGCGCCGACACCAAAAGGTGATGCGTCGCATGTGACGGCTAGTGGTAGGGTCTCATTGTATTGGATGAGGACGGCATCCGAGGTGAGCAGGTCCTTGGTTTTGTTGAAGGCAGCTTCCTCGCGTTTCCCCCAAGTCCACGTGGCCGCCTTGTCCAAAAGCTTATGCAAAGGCTCCGCCGCGGTTGCCTTTTGGAGCAGGAACACATTATAAAAGTTAAGCAGTCCTAGAAATGCCTGTAGTTCCATTTTATTCTTTGGCATGGGGGCTTCTTTAATGGCTCTGATTTTTTTTTCGGTCGGATGGATGCCATGTCAGTCTAGGAGGTATCCTAGGAACTCGACCCGCTCTGTGTGCAGTTGGCATTTTTCTTTTTTCACCTTTAGCTTGGCCTCCTTGAATTTGGTTAGTACCTTCCTTAGACGACCCTCTAGTTCTTGTTGGTTGGCTGCTGACACCAGTATGTCATCAAAGTAGGGCACCACCCCCTTAATTCCTTGCAGGAGTCTCTCCATGAGGCTCTGGAAAATTCCCGGAGCCACGCTGACTCCAAACTGGAGTCTTTTACAGCGAAACGCTCCCCAGTGGGTTACTACGGTCTGTGCCTCTGCAGTTTCTGCATCGACCGGCAGCTGTTGATAGGCTTGCACCAGGTCAAGCTTCACAAAAACCTTGCCTCCCCCCAGTGAGTGTAGGAGGTACTGCACTACTGGAACGGGATAGGCACTTTGTTGTAAGGTGCAATTTAGGGTGGCCTTATAGTCCCCGTAGATTCTCACCGACCCATCGGGCTTGACTGGGGTGACTATGAGGGACTCCCACCGGGCGTGATCGATTGGCTCTAGGACCCCTTGTTTGATGAGCTTGTCTATTTGCTCATCGATCTTGGGCCGGAGTGCAAAAGGTACCCGCCATGGTTTTAGGCATATCGGGGGGATGCTGGGGTCTAGGCTGAAGGAAATAGGGGGCCCCTCGGTACTTGCCTAGGGTGCCCTCAAACACTTCCTGGAAGTCTCTTGCAAGTTGCTCTTTCCAGTCGGCACCTGCGACGTGGTCGACACCCGTAACTTTGATCCCGAGTGGCGCGAACCACTGTAATCCCAAAAGGCTGGGGCAGTCTCGGTCCACGATCATCAGGGGAAGCCTTGCTGTGTGCCCTTTGAAGGTTACTTCAAAATGTCCTGTTCCGACTACCAGGATGCGATTCCCCTGGTAGTCTTTAAGGATTAATTTCTGGGTTTCCAGTCCCCTTTCATAGATCATGGGCACCAAATGCCTGATTTCTCACCATGCAACCATGGAGAGGTAGGACTTGGAGTCCACCTCCATCTTGCATGGTTCGCCCTCAATGCCCACTTCCACGTATACCTTTTGGGCATCTGTGCTGGATGAGTGGCCAATGACGACCGTCTGGTGGGTTTCCTCTCTCTGTCAGTTCTCGCCATTTTGTCGGCCCCGTCTGTCTCAGTTCCAGTGATTTTCGGCTTAGCGGTCTCTGGGCCTGGGGGGGTTGCCATCTCGTCTCCGGTTGCTGTGATCTCGCCATCGGGGGCTGTAGGCTTTCTTAAGTCGGCAGACTCGGGCGATGTGGCCTCTTTTATCACAGTGTCGGCAGATCGCATTGAAAAACCGGCACTCCGATCGAAGGTGGTCACCTCCGAACCCGGCACATTGGGGTCCCGACTTACGACTCCACTGGTCGCGTCAGTCTCGTCCTGTCTGGAGTTGATGGATGTCCTCTTCCTCGTCCGTGGTATCAGAGGCGGAGTTGAAGTCGCCATGGTGGGTGGTGATCTCTCGGTGGCTTGCTTCGGGGCATGCCTCAGTCACCGTGCCCATCTCGGTGGTCACGGTGCGGTCCCCGGTCCCCGGTCTCTGCATTCAAGCTGCCAATTTCCGGGTTGCTTTGGCTGCGGTGACCTCGGCAAGGGCGTCGGCGAGGGTGATGTCACCTTTTGCCATCAGTCAGCTTTGCAGGACTGGGTCTCTGAGCCCGAGGATGACACGGTCTCACAGAGCCTCGTCCCTGTCCGTGAACCCACACATGCCCCCGAGGCTCCATAGATCAGCCACAAAGTCGCTGATGCTCTCACCTGATCTCTGGTCCTGCCGGTAGAAATCGTGCTGCCTGATGAGGGTGGGCATGGCGGGGGCATAGTGGTTTTGGAGCAATGGCTCGAGATCGGCCCAGTCCATCTCCTTCACATCCTCAGGTTTTGCGAGAGCTTTTGCCATCTTGAACACTGCGAGCCCACAGTGTGTTAAAAAGATGGCTCTTTTCTTCTGCCCGGTTGCATCCTTTAAGTTGCTACTTTTGAGGAACAACAGGAATCGGTCTGTGTACGATTCCCAATCCTCGGTAACGGGGTTAAAAGGTGTGGGTGGTGCGATGCTGACCATCTTGTCGGTCTCGCTTCCTCAGGACACGTGCTTGATGGAGATTAGTCTTGATATCCCACTCTCGTCGCCAGTGTCGTTTCCATCGCGGGAAAGGAGACTCGGAGCCAGTGACTCAGTTTCAGCTCTTTATTTGGTCCCGAGATCGGCTCAGGCTCCAAAGGAAAAACAGCAGCTTTTATTCTTTGGCCGCGGCAGCCGCGGCCAATGGCACCACTTTGAATCTCCCGCGATTAGTTTCCACCAATCGCAGGGGATTCATGGCGGGCCAATCAGTGTGGCTCGCTCGACCAATCAGATCGCCGTGCGCTTGACCAATCACTATGCGGCATTTACAAGTATGTTAATGACCATACAGAACACATTTATTTTTTTTTGTGACTATGTAGAGATTCTAGGTTGATACCTCTTTTAACTCTACCTCTTTTAACTCCACCTCCAGGTTCTGTCCCTTGTCCTCCTACAGGAAATGCTATAAACTTCCAGGAGTCTTGCAAGAGTGTGTCAGTCTATAGGAAAGGTAAAACATTACATACATACATACGTTTATAAACATGTCTCCGTTAGATATATCTTCCAGCTTTTGTTGAGCAATTAAGGAAAAGGCACACAGATAAGCACTGTCAAGCAGGATAAATCCATTTAGCTAATCTTGACTGATCTTGAAAAATCTTAATGGGATTAGAAGTGATTAAACACTTAAATGGGAGACTATCAGAAATCCCAAAGCTGTAGTGCTCAGCTGGGAAGTTGAAGAAACATCTTGGAAGAAGGGATTAGCAAATTGCTTCTGTACATGGATGTGTCTATGTAGTCACCAGATGCAGAGACTAATGGAGATATCTAAGCTCTGTTACCAAAGCAACAAGAGGTGAAACTTATCTGTAGTCAGCATTGGAAAACATTCAACTCGGGCAGACACCTTCCCAATTCACAGGAGCATAGGAAGAGGAGAAGGAATAGCATAATCAGACATGCAAGGTTCTGTTTTA
Organism: Hydrophis major; assembly: GCA_033807585.1. Classification (NCBI taxonomy): domain Eukaryota; kingdom Metazoa; phylum Chordata; class Lepidosauria; order Squamata; family Elapidae; genus Hydrophis; species Hydrophis major. The sequence continues at coordinate 8,761,354 of CM066330.1, forward strand.
ATAGCCAATCTTAATGACAATAGTTTTGGCCCTTCTATGTAGTTGGTTCCCTGGTTTGGAATGGGACATCTCACCATAGCCAATTTCCCACAGCCAACTTCCCACTGCCAACTCACCATGGGACAGCTTGCCGCATTCAACAAACCAATTTAATTATTTTAAATTATTAAAACATACTTTGATTTTTCTCATTCACATTTCATTTTGTCCCTCCTTTGGCATCCTTTCTGTTGATTCTGATTCTCTTTGATTCTGTTCCACCATTTTTTGTCCCACGGTGAGTTGGCCACAGCGAGTTGACTGGGATGAGTTGGCCATGATGAGTTGGCCATATCAAGATGGCTGTGCTGAGTTGTCCTAGACTCTACTGATCTGGTGTACGTGGTGGAGCTGAGAGCAGGATTTAGGCAAGACCCAAGGGAAACTGTCATAGATCAGCATGAAAGAAGACACCCATTTTATCTCATCTTTAGAAGTTTAGTTTCCAAGTCCAATGATGGCCAAAACACAATAAATCATTTTCTTAGGCAACACCAGAGAAGAAGAAAATGTTCTGCAGGAATTCTGGCTGTAGTCTTTTAAATTACACTTTGATTTAAAATTTGGTGGGGTCATAAAGGGCTAGCAGAAGTTGTTTATGGTTCCATCTGGTGTACAAGTTGTCAGTAGGGATTGCGTCAGGACTGATTCACACTTTCATCTACATTTCTTCTTCACTCTCAGCCTGAGGATAACTGAGAGTGGAGTGGTTGGAATGCAAGAGAGGGAGGCTGGTATTCAAGCATCCATCAGCACTGTGGGACATCACTGGCCTCCCAAGGATACACCGAGCAGATGCTCCGGCATTGCAGACTGTTTCCCATAACAAAATGAACATGTGTGATTAGTGGATGTTTTGGCTTGTGGGTGGCCCATAGGGAAAAGGAGGAATTAACTATGCTTGCTTTTGCAGGGGTAAACCCAGAGCTGGTTTCTCTTCTTCTGTGCCAATGTGGTTTATTCAGTAAAGTTTATGGTCTTAGTAAAAATAATGTCGCAGGAGTTCCTTTTTCTGGATTTGCCAACTGGACAGTTGACAGATTATGAATACATGGATTCCCTACAGATGTATTTGATAACAACTATCAATCTGGCTTTCTTGGTGACACATCCCATAGAGTGGGATAAAATTCTGCTGAAGCTGAAACCAGCCCCTACCTTGCTAAAATTTAGGACAGGACTCAAATATATATTTACTAGCTTTATACCCATGCTTCTCTATGAAACTATGTGATCGGGCTTCGTTTTGGGGAGAAAAATAAGGGGGGGGGGAAATTGTGCCTCTGCCTACCAGCATCCATCGGTATTCATTTGACTAGTGTCCTGTCAGTGTGTGAGAGAGTTGAGGGCTGTTTAGAAATTGAAACATGGAAACTGAAACAGTATTTGCTGTGTGAGCAAGGAGACAGAAAGGAACCTGGGCGTGGCTTAGCTGAATTGTGCTGTACTAAAGCTGCTTAGCGCTGTGAAACTAAAACTGAAATGGAAACTCCACTCCTCTACTTGTGTTTTGTATTTGGAATAGATTTCTTTTCAGGTGGGGAGGGGGATTATAACTACTCCTTAGCATGCATGCATATATGCATGCGACCAGCTGTTGCACCCCCCCAACCCCAAAACCAAGCTGACACACACCAAGAACACAGACCCAGACTCCAAACTCAAAGCCAGACCAAAACCCAGAATGCTACATCACAGCCACCCACTCAGGATACCACATCAGAAAACTCAAGAAATTACACCACAAGAACTCAAGAAGTTGCAACACAGAAAACAACCCAGGAAATCATAGCACAAGACCAAGGATACCACAGCAATAAAACTCACAAGGTCATTACCCAAGCCGTTACAACACAGGAGGCGAATGGAAAAGAGATCAAAACACAAACGACCCAGGAGATCACAATGCAGGACCCAGGATACCACAACAAAAGAACTCGCAAGGCCATCACACAATCCATTACCCAAGCCGTTAAAACATGGGAGGCTAATGGAAACAAGATCACTACAAAACAAATGACCCAAGAGATTACAGCACAAGATCCAGGATATCTCCACAACAAAACTCACAAGGCCATCATACAGCCCATTATACCAACATCAACTCCATCAATCAATCAAGAGACAGCAGCGCAGCCAACCAGCTCAGCACACCATCCCCCCGCCACCAGTATTTATAGAGAGACGGCAGCTCTGATCACACACTGCTTCCACTGGCACGAAGCCAAAAGCACCAGCCTGAGGATGGCGAGTGAGACCTCACCAAAATGTCGCCAAGATACTCTTAATCTTACACAGGAAAAGAGCTGAACACGAAATACCCAAACTAAGCTGAATGCCATATATATATATATATATATATATATATATATATATATATATATATATATATATATATATATATATATATATATATAGAATTGTGAAGATTTGCATCCCGAGATATAAGTTCAAAGGAAAGAAAGATTTGCTCTTCGGGAAAGTTTTTTATTTTTTGTTCAGAATTTTCGGATTTGTTATCTCAAGTCCGTCTTCAGTGAACTGTTAGATGGAGATGTGTCCAGGAAGGAGCTTTGGTCGTTATTTTTATCGTTGGTGTCAGCGTTCTGTGGATTGGCAGCACGGGCATCATCGCGTGATTGACTTGTCAGTTGTTTGGATGCGAGTTGGTTTGTTTTTTGATGTTGTTGATCCAATTATCACGTAAACTTTGATAGTTGGGGTCAATGTCTTTGTGGCGATTAATGCAATTGGTGCCAGTATGCCATGCTTCAACACTACTACTCGCCAACAACTTTGGTTCCTACATCGATGCAGAGAAACAAACGTATTGCCAAGGTCAGTAAAATCCAATCCACCTGTCAAATCGCCGTTCGGATACAAAATAGCCGCTCAGAACGGCCGCCGCTTACTGCGCGTTTTAATTCAAGACGCTCAAAACCGGCTTCATCGGTTCAAAGCCGAAGCCAGCCAATTAAAAACAATATTTGAGAAAAAACTCATTCCAGAACTTTTCTCTCAACTTAATGACAAAATCAAATCTTCAGCATCAAATAGCAGCCAAACCAAACGCACATCTCTTGAAACCAAATTACAAAAACTTACATCAAATACAACACCTCCACAAACAAATCAAAAAACTGTAAACCTATCAAAAAGACAGTTAACAACAACAGAAATCAATTTACTCTCCCATGGACTAAAATTCAACACCAAAGATGCACAATTCATTGATTACATGGCTGACCTGGAAGCAATCCTCTCCAAACCAGAAATAACTGATAACACCAGATCAACAATAAGAAACAAAGTTACAGGTTTACTAAGATCAAAAAACCCAGATCACATTTTAACAAAAAAAGAAAACCTTACATTACAGTCCTTACGAAGAGATAAATCCATAGTCATCCTCCCTGCAGACAAAGGAGGAGCTACAGTCATCATGAATAAAGATGACTACATCACCAAAGCAACTACATCACTAGAAGATACCACAACATACACAGAACTACAAAATGATCCCACAAAGAAGCAAAACAATACAATAATTTCAACAATCAAACGACTTTCCAAAGAAAAATTAATTTCAAATGAAGATAGCAAATTCATCCTAATAACCAGCCCCTCCATTGCCAGAGCATATGGACTTCCAAAAATACACAAACCGAACATTCCACTTCGTATGGTAATTTCACTCATCGGAACCCCCACTTACAACTTATCCAAATGGCTTCTTCAACACCTCAAATATTTGATTGCAAACTCTGAACACAGTATTACAAACGCATACACCTTTCTTGAACGAATCAAAGAAATACAAATAGAACCAGATGAATGCATGGTATCCTTTGATGTTATATCACTCTTTCCATCGATCCCTCTTGAACATGCCAAAAATATAATTAAACAACAATTAGAAGAAAAACCCATCAATATCCCCACTGACAGAGTAATGGAGCTAATCACCCTTTGCTTAACCAACTACTGTCAATTTAACAATAAATTCTACCTCCAGAAAAAAGGCACACCAATGGGCTCTCCTATTTCAGCTTTCATAGCTGAAATAGTGTTACAAGATCTAGAAAAATCCGTTTTTACAAATCTCAAACCAAAACTATGGCTTCGATATGTGGATGACACATTTGTCATTGTCAAACGCACTGAATTAGAACAACTACACAAAGCAATCAATTCAATACACCCAGATATACAATTTACACGAGAAGAAATGAATAATACTCAATTATCATTTCTAGATGTCAACTTAAAACTTCTTGAAAATGGCAAATTACAAACAAGCGTATACAGAAAGAAAACAAATGCTGACATTATACTCCACTACAGAAGCAACCACCCTACCACACACAAAAGAAGCTGCATCTCAACACTTTTTAAACGAGCCTACACTTATTGCCAAGACAAAAAAATACGAAAAGAAGAACTAAATTTTCTCTACAACCTCTTCATAAACAATGGATATCCAAAAAGCTTCATCAAAAACTGCCTAAGACACAAACCACATAAATCACACAAACAGACACAAACAACAAAAACCCACAAAATCCACCTAAATGGTACTCACTTCCATACATACAAGGTGTATCAGAAATCATATCAAGACACTTACAACCATTCAACATCAATATTGCACACAAACCAACAACTTCATTAAGAAAAACACTCATATCAGGCAAAGACAAATTACCAATCACTTCAATGAAAAACGTCATATATGAAATACCATGCAAAACATGCCCCCAAAAATACATTGGCCAAACTGGAAAACAACTCCACGAAAGAATCCATGAACACACACTAGCTGTCAAAAGAAAAGACCCACTATCTCAAATAGCAACACACAGCATAGACCAAAATCATTACTTTAACTGGGATGCAACCAAAATAATTGGCACAGGCAAAACACGTTATGCACGTGAATTTATTGAAGCATGGCATACTGGCACCAATTGCATTAATCGCCACAAAGACATTGACCCCAACTATCAAAGTTTACGTGATAATTGGATCAACAACATCAAAAAACAAACCAACTCGCATCCAAACAACTGACAAGTCAATCACGCGATGATGCCCGTGCTGCCAATCCACAGAACGCTGACACCAACGATAAAAATAACGACCAAAGCTCCTTCCTGGACACATCTCCATCTAACAGTTCACTGAAGACGGACTTGAGATAACAAATCCGAAAATTCTGAACAAAAAATAAAAAACTTTCCCGAAGAGCAAATCTTTCTTTCCTTTGAATATATATATATATATATATATATATATGGATCTTTGGTTATTCGGGTTTTCTCCCGCGTAAGATTGGAAGTAAGGATACTTCCAATCTTACGCGGGAGAAAAGATACTTCCAATCTTACGCGGGAGAAAACCCGAATAACCAAAGATCCACATACAAATACCCGCGAGAACCTCAGAAAACATATATATATATATATATATATATATATATATATATATATATATATATATATATATATATATATATATATGTTTTCTTAAGTACTTACATGTCTGGCATTCAGCTTTGTTCGGGTATTTTCCCACGTGGTGCTTTTAAAGTTGTAGCAACGTTTCAGCAGAATCTCATCTGCCATCATCAGGCTTCTGTATGGTGTTTGTGAGTCAGACTTTTACAGTGGTTTCAGATTTAAATTTGGGGCAGCCTATTGCTGTGTCAGAATGGTTTTTTCTTCCTCCTGATTGGTTGAGAGTCTTGGTCTGTGTTTATTGGTCTTGGAGTTTGCTGTGTTCTGCTACTAGTATCTTCTGTCTGTTTTTTTGGGGGGGCTCTTTTTGTATCTTGATTGGCTGGCAACATTGTGTTACTTTATTGGAGGCCTTTAGTGCAGCTTGGCTTCGGGTAAATGGACGGCTATCATTCGTTAGGAAGCTGGGTTTCATCTGGGTGCCTGGTTGGGGTGTGTTTGAGCTGGAGGTATCAGGGGGGATCTGTTTGTGCCCAGGTGTTTGCCTGGCTTGTGGTGTGGAGATTTTTTTGTTTGTGAGTGCAGGCTTCCAAATGATTGACAGCCTGGTGGAATCATCTCTTCTGTTCATGCTTTCTGGTCTTTTTTCAATCTCTATGGCTTCTCTGATGATTCTGTGGCTGGGAATTTCTATGGTGGCTAGGGTTTTGGTGCCATTGAAGTTGATGTTATGACCTGTGGCTTCCATGTGTGGATATCTTTCTGTTTGTACCATCCTAAGAAACCCTGTTTCCACCATCCTAAGAAACCCTAAGGACAGAATCGAGTTGAAAATCAAGGAGTATACGAAATCCCTTGCACTGCCTGCCCCACCACATACATTGGACAGACTAACAGAAGAATAGGTGCACTCATTGAAGAACATAAGAACTCAATCAAAAAGGAAGAACCGACCTCTTCCCTGGTCCAACACCTCAAAGCCACAGGACATGAGATTGACTTTAAAAATACCAGAACTATCGCCAAAACCGAACACTTCAGCAGCAGAATCATCAGAGAAGCCATAGAGATAGAAAAACGCCCACACAGCATGAATAAACGAGATGATGCCTCCCGCCTACCAGCCATTTGGAAACCCGCCCTCATGAACAGACGTATACCTAACATGAAGAATGACACCAGACCCACACTCCTGAGAGCCACACAAGATGCTACCATCACACTTCCACGTAGAAAGCAGACTCACACCCACACAGAAGATGAAACATGACCACGGACCAGAAGCCGCACTGCAGCTGCATCACTACCCACCTCAAACCCCTCTGAGCCATACATGAAGCGAACTGACCTCCACCATGAAGATGCAGCACGACCACGAACTCGAAGCCAAACAGCAAGATCACAGCTCACCAGCTCAAACCCTCCAGCAACTAAGAGTAACCTGAGCACAATCAAGCCCCCACCTGAACAGAACACGCCTCCAGCCAATCAGAACACAGCCAACCCCCCAACCAATCAGAACACAGCCAAAGCCCCAACCAATGAGAACACACCCCCACCCAATCAGAACACAGCCAAGCCCCCACCCAATCAAGTCACACCCCCACTTGCAGTTAAAAAGAAGAAGCAGCTGCAAGCTCACATCACTCTGAGAAGCACAGAGCTGAAGACCAAGCCTGAAGATACGTCATAATAGTGGTGCTTTTAAAGTTGTAGCAACGTTTCAGCAGAATCTCATCTGCCATCATCAGGCTTCTGTATGGTGTTTGTCTGTGAGTCAGACTTTTACAGTGGTTTCAGATTTAAATTTGGGGCAGCCTATTGCTGTGTCAGAATGGTTTTTTCTTCCTCCTGATTGGTTGAGAGTCTTGGTCTGTGTTTATTGGTCTTGGAGTTTGCTGTGTTCTGCTACTAATATCTTCTGTCTGTTTTTTTGGGGGGGGGGCTCTTTTTGTATCTTGATTGGCTGGCAGCATTGTGTTACTTTATTGGAGGCCTTTAGTGCAGCTTGGCTTCGGGTAAATGGACGGCTATCATTCGTTAGGAAGCTGGGTTTCATCTGGGTTCCTGGTTGGGGTGTGTTTGAGCTGGAGGTATCAGGGGGGATCTGTTTGTGCCCAGGTGTTTGCCTGGCTTGTGGTGTGGAGATTTTTTTGTTTGTGAGTGCAGGCTTCCAAATGATTGACAGCCTAATGGAATCATCTCTTCTGTTCATGCTTTCTGGTCTTTTTTCAATCTCTATGGCTTCTCTGATGATTCTGTGGCCGGGATTTTCTATGGTGGCTAGGGTTTTGGTGCCATTGAAGTTGATGTTATGACCTGTGGCTTCCATGTGTTGGACGAGTGAGGAAGTGTGTTTCAGCTTTTGGACTGCATTTTTGTGTTCATCCAGGCGGGTGCTTATTCTTCTATTGGTCTGTCCAATGTATGTGGCCGGGCATGATGCACATGTAAGTACCCGCGAAAACTTAAGAAAATATATATATATATATATATATATATATATATATATATATATATATATATATATATATATATACCATTTTTTTTTTGTTTAATGCTACTGGCTTTAGTGTTTGTGTTCTCTATCATTGTGTATTTTAACATTGTTTTTTATGACTGTTTTTATTGTACCTTGCAGGCACCAGGAACCATTAAAGAAGTGGGTGTCACTCTAAATAAATGTTCTAAATAAATAGAAAAGGACTAGATAGTCAGCCATTATGAAACTTGAAGGCTAGCTGAAGTGCCTAGGCCCAGACATCTTGGAAATTTATTTGTTTTGTTTTGTATTTTTCAGACGTCTAAGAGGGGACAACTTTGTTATTATTCTAAAGCCTGACATTTCTTCTATGTTCTGTGATTCTGTGGATTGTTTTTGTTTATTTTTTAAAGAAGTCCTCCTCCTCTCTTGAAGACATAATGCAAAACAATACAAATGCCTTTTCCCTTTGTCATCACCTTTAAAAAAAACCTTTTAGAACTTTGGACAAAGCCATTGGTATTTGTTCTGAACACACAATTAGAAAATAGTAGGGGGTTTAAAAATAGAAGAAAGAAAACCTCTCAAAAAGAGGATGACGACATTGACAGTCAATAGAATGGAATAATCATCTTGTCTCTTTTTCCCGAGACTGAACAATGGTAAGAGAGATGGGGGAGAAAAAGAAAAGTATTTTTCAACACATTAAGTAATCCCTGATAGGAACTGGAAATCATTTCCCTGATTTCAAAGAGGCCAAAGAATATTTCCCAAGTTCTAAGGGCCTTAATTCTCAAGTTCTAAGGGCCTTAATTCTCAAGTTCTAAGGGCCTTAATTCTTGTTGTGAATGTATAAAGTTTTAATAAAGCGTGAGCTTGGAGTAAAGTGCAGGGTTCTGGCCCTGCACTTCTGATTGGTTGTTAAACGGCCGGATCGGATTGGCCCGCTCCGGGGAATCCGATTGGCCCTTAACAAAGAGTTCCTATTGGTTATGAGAGTTAGCGCTCCTTGTTGGTTATTGGTTAATAGTTACGGGGTTTGCCTATATAAGGCGGGTTAAAACTGCTATAGAAGCTAGGAGTCACTATGTAAATAAAGAGCTGAAGCTCACCGTTCAGAGGCTTGTCTCCATTCTTTCTTGCACATGCTCCAAACATAACACTGGCGACGAGGATGGGATGTGGAGACATCTGAACCAACGAAACTTTGAAGAACACCGAACACGTGACAGACGACGCTACACAATGGAACCATGTCCGTCGTCGTCGTACCACCCACTCTGTTCGCTCCAGTACAGGAGGACTGGGAGTCCTACATGGATCGCTTCCAAATGTTCTCAGAAACCAACAACTTAAAGGACGCCACACCAGGAAAGAAACGGGTGGTGTTCCTAACGCATTGCAGTCCAACCGTATTTAAGATGGCTAGAGCACTAGCAAAACCCCGAGAAGTGAAGGTGATGGATTGGGATGACCTCGAACCTCTCCTACGAGATCACTACGCACCGACTGTGCCTACGCTCGTGAGATGTGGCACAGAGGAGCCAGCGAAAGGGAGAAAGCATGGCCGACTTCATAGCAGACCTCTGAAATTTGGGAGACCTCTGCAGATTCACCAATTTAGAAGAAGCACTAAGAGATCGCATAGTTCTGGGACTAGATGCACCAAGCGTTCAAAGCAAGCTGATGGCGAAAGGTGACATCAGCCTTGCCGACGCCATCGCCGATGCTACAGCAGCAGAAGCAACCAGGAAGTCATCTGCACAACTACGCCGAAACCGCGCTCCGGTACCACCACCAACAAGCGACATTTTATCCAGGTCAGAAGGGCAGCTTGCAACGGCACACCATGAGGACCTCTCTTCGTCGTCAGACAGTGATGAAGAAGGGGTCCATCGACTGCGGTCCGACCGGGACCACCACCCGAAGCCTTTGCGCCCTTGCACTGGCTGTAGAGCCAACCATGCCAGGTCCGAATGCAAATTCCGTGACACGCTCTGCCATGAGTGCGGAAGCGAGGCCACATCAGACGGGTCTGCCGAAGCTTACCAGGACCCGGCCAGGCCTCAAAAGGGACTCACTATCGCCAATCGACAGGAAACCGTCCTGTACGGCGAGAGCCAGTAAACCGCTCCTACAGAAATTGAGTTTTGCAGAGAGAAGAGGCTCACCATACTATCACTATCAGTCACGCCTCAGCTTTAGACACCAAGAAAATATGAGTCACAGTAGCCATCGAGAACCAGCCTTGCCACATGGAAGTCGACTCGGGATCGTCCCTCTCGATGGTGTCCTGGAAGACCCTTAAACAACTCATCCCCACGATTCAACGCCAAGATCTCTGCTTCCAAGGACTCATCCTCAAGGACTCGAATCGAATCCCTGTCGTTGGTTCCTGCTGAGTCTGAGTCTCTTTCAAGAAGCACACAGCGTACTTACCACTAACTGTCATCGATAGAGACAGGCCTAGCCTACTAGGCCTCCAATGGTTCGCGCCACTCGAGCCTTATGGAGAGGTTATTACAAGGGATTAAGGGCGTGGTCCCTTATTTTGACGATGTATTAATTGCGGCCCTTACGAAAAAAATCTTACAGGACCGATTAAAATTAGTCCTAAAAAAATTCCAAGAGGCCGGTCTTAAAGTAAAAAAAAAAACAAATGTAAATTGTGTACTGACAGTGTTGAGTTTTTAGGGTACATAATTGATAGCTAGGGTATTCACCCTACTGAAAGTAAACTAAGGGTGATAAAAAACGCTCCCAGGCCACGAAACAAGGCCGATCTCCAAGCGTTCCTAGGCCTCATCAACTTTTATAAAGCAACGATCGCTGAACCGTTACACCGGTTGTTAGATAAGAAAGCAAATTGGTTATGGGGTCACCGAGAAGAACAGGCGTTCCACAACATGAAAAAACTGCTCACTTCTGACTCTGTATTCATGCAGTATAACGAGACATTGCCGTTAAATATAACCTGTGATGCTTCACCTTTCGGAGTGGGCGCCTTTTTGAGCCATGTACTGCCTAATGGGAATGAAGCCCCTGTTGCATATTTTTCAAAAAAACTTTCAAGAACTGAGCGAAATTATGGACAAGTCGATAAAGAAGTCCTCGCAATTGTGTCAGCCGTTAAAAGATTCCACAAGTATGTGTATGGCCGGACTTTTACTATCGTGACTGACCACAAACCATTATTGGGGATAATAGCCGGAGATAAACCGACTCCCTACATATTATCCCCTAGGATGACTCGATGGTCAGAATTCTTAGCTGCTTATAACTATCGGCTGCAATACCGCCCGGGGAAAGCCATTCCCCATGCCGACGCATTGAGCTGAGCACTGCTTCCAGAGACTCTCGACGATCCTGCACCAACAGTAACCATGTTGCAAATTGAGGCACTCAACTCGCCGCCATTAACCACCCGAGATATCGTGAGAGAAACCAAACGTGACCCCACCTTAGTGCGAGTCCTAAGCTGGGTAGAACGCGGATGGCCATTGGACCAATTATCAGATGACTTCACACCATTCAAGACTTGACAAACCGAATTGTTCTCCCAAAAAGGCTGTGTCATCTGGGGCGATAGAGTTGTTATCCCAGAACGACTCCAGAAAGCGCTTCTGAGAACCTTGCTTGATGGCCACCCTGGCATCGTGTGAATGAAAGCCCTTGCGTGAAGCTACGCATGGTGGCCGGGCATTGACAAGCAAATCGAACATTGGGTTAAAGCTTGTCCAAAATGCCAGGAAGTGAGCAACGCCCCACCTAAAGCCATTCCTACTGAATGGGAGACACCACATGGACCCTGGTCCCGAATTCACTTGGACTTCGCGGGGCCGACCAAAGGCCACACCTTTCTACTAACCATCGACGCCTATTCAAATTGGCTCGAGATTCATCGCATGACGACTACAACCTCCGAGGCAGTTATCAAAACCCTGGAAAGACTATTTGCAACCCACGGACTACCAGATGTCCTGGTATCCGATAATGGGCCCCAATTTACAGCACTGTCGTTTGAGCAGTACCTCGCTGACCGCGGCATTCGACATGCGCTCACCTCACCTGCGCACCCTGCGACCAATGGCAAAGCAGAACGCATGGTACAATTTGTGAAAAAAACCTTACAGAAGGTAGACTACGACAACATTGACGACAAGATCAATCGAATCCTTTTTTTACAACACATCACACCACATAGCGTCACCAACAAAACTCCTGCCGAACTGCTAATGGGACGAAAACTCCGCTCCCACCTCGACAGGTTACACCCAGCTTACGAACTGGAAAAACCACTAGGATCCAGTGGCCGCTGTCATGCCTTCCAGGTAGGAGATTTGGTATACGCTAAAAACCTATCGGGCGACCCATTGTGGGTGGAGGCGACAGTAGTTCGTATAACCAGCCCAAGATCCTACCTTGTACAATGCTTTGACGATAGACTATGGAAATGCCATATCGATCAATTACAATCACGGCTTCCGGCGGGCAATCCTGAACTCCCCTATGACCAGACTGAGGGGGGGGGAGGTACGGAAGAAGATGAATTCCAAGAAGAAGAAAACCCGTTCGAAGGGAACGATGGTATAATAGAGACTCAGGAAGTGGAACCAGAGAGGGAAACAGTTGAACCTCAGGGAATTACAGAGAACATGGGCAACGACAGGGAAATGAACTCTGAACCAGAAAGAGCCCCACTGCCAAACAACGATCTACCTCAGCGTGATTGCAACCAAATGACACAGCGAAAATCAAAGAGACTAATAAAACAGCCGTCCTACCTAAAGGACTATGTAACTGTGCCCTGCAAACAGAAGCCAGGGGGAAGGGTGTTATGAATGTATAAAGTTTTAATAAAGCGTGAGCTTGGATTAAAGTGCAGGGTTCTGGCCCTGCACTTCTGATTGGTTGTTAAACAGCCAGATCAGATTGGCCTGCTCCGGGGAATCCAATTGGCCCTTAACAGAGAGTTCCTATTGGTTATGAGAGCTAGTGCTTCTCGTTGGTTATTGGTTAATAGTTACGGGGTTTGCCTATATAAGGCGGGTTAAAACTGCTATAGAAGCTAGGAGTCACTATGTAAATAAAGAGCTGAAGTTCACTGTTCAGAGGCTTGTCTCCATTCTTTCTCGCCCATGCTCCAAACATAACAATTCTCAAGTTCTTAGGGCCTTAATTATCTTATAAAGGCCTGGAGACTGAAACATAAGAACAATGCTTTCTGGAATTGGGTATGACTAGTCGAGAGAAAAGAAGGACTAGGAGTGACATGACAGCACTGTTTCAATATTTAAGGGACTCCTACAAAAACAAGAAAGTCCAACTATTTCCCAAAGCACCAAATAGCAAGATGAGAAACAATGGTTGGAAACTAACCAAGGAGAGAAGCACCCTAGAACTAAGGATAACTTTCCAAACAGTGAGAGCAATCCACCGATGGAACAGCTTGCCTTCAGAAGTTGTGGGTGCTGCATCACTTTCAAAAGACACTGGACAGCCATTGTCTGAAATGGTATAAGCCCATGGAAGGGAGCCAAGGTCCCTTCCAACTCTGTAAGTTCATGCCATACATTATGTTAAGTTTGAGCATGGGTGAGAAAGAATGGAGACAAGTTTCTGGACGGTGAACTTCAGCTCTTTATTTACATCGTGACTTGCTCATTTAATATCAGTAAAACCCACCTTATATAGGCAAACCTTGTAACATTTAACCAGTAACAAACTAGGAACGCTAGCTTTTATAACCAATAAGAACTCTCTGTTAAGGGCCAATCGGATACCCCGGAACGGGCCAATCTGGTCCGGCCACTTAACAGCCAATCAGAAGTGCAGGGCCAGAACCCTGCACTTACTCCAAGCTCACACTTTATTAATTATATTGCATACACAACACCCCTTCCCCCTGGTTCTTTAGTTCAGGGCGCAGTTACATAGTCCCTTAAATAGGACGGTTGTCTTTTTAGTCTCTTTGATTTCCGTTGTATTGGCTGGTTGCAATCTCGCTGAGGTAGATCATTGTCTGGCAGTGGGGCTGTCTCTGGTTCAGAGTTCACTTCTATGTCATTGCCCACATTTTCCATGATTCCCTAGGTGCAAACGTTTCTCCCTCCGGCTCCGCTTCCTGAATTTCTCTTAAACCGTCGTTTCCTTCGAACGGGTTTCCTAGGGCATCATCTTCTTCCGTACCTCCCCCCCCTCAGTTTGGTCATAGGGGAGTTGCAAACTGGCCGCTGCAAGCCGCGACCGTAATTGGTCGATATGCCATTTCCAAAGTTTATCATCAAGGCATTGCACAAGGTAGGATCTAGGGCCGGTTACACATACTACTGTCGCTTCCACCCACAATGGGTCGCCTGATAGGTTTTTTGCATAAACCAGGTCTCCTACCTGGAAGGTGCGGCAGCGGCCGCTGGATCCTAGTGGTTTCTCTGGTTCATATGCAGGGTGCAACCAGTCAAGATGGGAGCGGAGCTTTCGTCCCATTAGCAGTTCAGTGGGAGTTTTGTTGGTGACACTATGTGGGGTGATGTGTTGCAAGAAGAGGATTTGGTTGACCTTGTCATCAATGTTGTTGTAGTCTATCTTTTGCAAGGTTTTCTTCACAAATTGAACCATGCATTCTGCTCGGCCATTGGTCGCAGGGTACACAGGTGAGGTGAGCACATGGCGGATGCCGCGGTCAGTGAGGTACTGCTCGAACGCTAGTGCAGTAAATTGTGGGCCGTTATCGGATACCAGGACGTCTGGTAATCCGTGGGTTGCAAAGAGTCTGTTTAGAATCTTGATGACCGCCTCAGAGGTCGTAGTCATCATGCAATGAATTTCGAGCCAATTGGAGTAGGCATCAACGGTAAGCAGGAAGGTGTGGCCCTTGGTTGGCCCCGCGAAGTCCAGGTGAATTCGGGACCAGGGTCCACGTGGTGTCTCCCATTCAGTAGGCATGGCTTTTGGTGGGGCGTTGCTGACTTCTTGGCATTTGGGACAAGCTTTAACCCACTGTTCGATTTGCTTGTCAATGCCTGGCCAGCATGCATAGCTTCGTGCAAGGGCTTTCATTCGCACGATGCCGGGGTGGCCATCGTACAAAGTTCTCAGCAGCGCTTTTCGGAGCCGTTCTGGAATAACTACTCTCTCGCCCCAGATAACACAGCCTTTCTGGGAGAAGAGTTTGGTCTGTCGAGTTTTGAATGGTGTGAAGTCATCTGATAACTGGTCCAATGGCCATCCGCGTTCTACCCAGCTTAGGACTTGTGCGAGGGTGTGGTCGCGTTTGGTTTCTCTCGTGATATCTCGGGCGGTCAGTGGCAGCGAGTTGAGCGCTTCGATTTTCAACATGGTTACCGTTGGTGCTGGATCGTCAAGAGTCTCTGGAAGCAGTGCTCGGCTCAATGCGTCAGCGTGGGGAATGGCCTTCCCCGGGCGGTATTGCAGCCGATAGTTATAAGTAGCTAAGAATTCTGACCATCGAGTCATCCTAGGGGATAATATGTAGGGAGTTGGCTTAGCTCCGGCTATTATCCCCAATAAAGGCTTGTGGTCAGTCACAATAGTAAAAACCCTACCATACATGTATTCGTGAAATCTTTTCACAGCTGAGACAATTGCGAGGGCTTCTTTATCAATTTGTCCATAGTTCCGCTCCGTTTTTGATAGAGTCTTTGAAAAATATGCAACAGGGGCTTCGTTCCCATTAGGCAGTACATGGCTCAAAATGGCGCCCACCCCAAAAGGCGATGCATCACAGGTTATAACTAACGGCAAAATCTCGTTATACTGCATGAGTACAGAGTCAGAAGTGACCAGTTTTTTAACATTTCGGAATGCCTGTTCTTCACGGTAACCCCATAACCAAATTGCTTTTTTATCTAACAATCAGTGTAATGGTTCAGCGACAGTTGCTTTGTGCGGTAAAAATACATTATAAAAATTGATGAGGCCTAGGAATGCCTGGAGATTGGCCTTGTTTCTTGGCCTGGGAATGTTTTTGATCACTTTTAATTTACTTTCAGTAGGGTGAATGCCCTGGCTATCAATCAGGTATCCTAAAAACTCAACACTATCAGTACACAATTTACATTTGTTTTTTTTTTAACCTTAAGACCGGCCTCTTGGAATTTTTTTAGGACTAATTTTAACTGGTCC
The DNA here is from genome assembly GCA_033807585.1 of Hydrophis major. Classification (NCBI taxonomy): domain Eukaryota; kingdom Metazoa; phylum Chordata; class Lepidosauria; order Squamata; family Elapidae; genus Hydrophis; species Hydrophis major. The sequence goes on from CM066330.1 coordinate 8,777,476, forward strand.
TGTAAGATTTTTTTTTGTAGGGGCTGCAATTAATACATCGTCAAAATAGGGGACCACACCCTTAATCCCTTGCAATAACCTTTCCATAAGGCTCTGAAAAATCCCCGGGGCTACACTTACTCTGAATTGCAGCCGGGTACATTTAAAGGCACCTCGGTGCATCACAATAGTTTGGGCCTGTGCCGTTTTTTCATCTACTGGTAATTGCTGATATGCCTGAGCTAAATCCAATTTAGCTAAAACTTTCCCGCCCCCCAGGGAATGGAGGAGGTGCTGCACCACCGGAACTGGATACACATTCTGCTGCAGGGTGTGGTTCAAAGTGGCCCGGTAGTCCCCACAAATTCGGATTGACCCATCTGGCTTAATGGGTGTTACAATAGGGGTTTTCCAGGGGGAGTGATCGATGGGCTCCAACACCCCCAGAGCTATCAGTTTGTCGAGTTGTTCGTCGATTTTCGATTTTAAGGCAAACGGAACTCGACGGGGCTTTAGGCGAATGGGAGCTATTTTTGGATCTAAGCTGAATGAGATCGGGGTCCACTTGTACTCACCTAAGCTGTCCGCGAAGAGGTCCCTGAACTCAGAGATAAGGTCTTCCTCCCAGTCACAGCCACCAACTCGGTTTACGCCGGCCACTTCAATGCCGAGTGGCACGAACCATTGGAGGCCTAGTAGGCTAGGCCTATCTCTATTGATGACCGTTAAAGGTAAGTATGCTGTGTGCTTCTTGAAAGAGACTCTGACTCGGCAGGACCCGACGACGGGGATTCGATTCCCCTGGTAGTCCTTGAGGATGAGGCGTTGGAAATGGAGATCTTGGCATTGAATTGTGAGGATGAGTTGTCTTCCATGACACCATCGAGAGGGACGATCCCGAGTCGACCTCCATGTGGCAAGGCTGGTTCTCGATGGCTTCCGTGACTCGGATTTTCTTAGTGTCCAAGGCTGAGGCGTGACCGATAGTGATAGTATGGTGAGCCTCTTCTCTCTGCAAAACTCAATTTCTGTAGGAGTGGTTTACTGGCTCTCGCCTTACAGGACAGTTTCCTGTCGATTGGCGATAGTTAGCCCCTTTTGAGGCCTGGCTGGGTCCTGGCAAGCTGCGGCAGACCCGTCCGATGTGGCCTCGTTTCCCGCACTCATGGCAGAGTGTGTCACGGAATCTGCATTCGGATCTGGCATGGTTGGCTCCACAGCCTGCGCAAGGGCGTAAGAGCTTCGGCCGAGGGTCCCGGTCAGATCTCAGTCGATGGATCCCTTCTTCGTCGCTATCTGACGACGAAGAGAGGTCCTCGTGGTGCGTTGTCGCAAGCTGCCCTTCTGAACTAGGTGAGATTTCGCTGGCCGGTGGTGGTACCGGAGTGCCGTTTCAGCGTAGTTGTGCAGCCGACTTCTTGGTTGCTTCCGCTGTGGTAGCATCGGCAATGGCGCCGGCAAGGCTGATGTTGCCTTTCACCATAAGCTTGCTTTGGACGCCTGGTGCATCTAATCCCAGAACTATGCAATCTCTTAGTGCTTCTTCTAGATCGGTGAATCCACAGAGGCCTCCAAAATTTCGGAGGTCTGCTATGAAGTCGGCTAGGCTCTCTCCCTTTCGCTGGCTTCTTTGATAAAACTCGTGGCGACTCACGAGTGTAGGCACAGTCGGAGCGTAGTGGTCTTGCAGGATAGGTTTGAGGTCGTCCCAATCCATGGCCTTCACTTCAATACATTATATTGGATGGTGCCTTAGCCATCTTAAATACGGTTGGACCGCAATGCGTCAGGAACACCGCCCATTTCTTCCCGGCTGTGGCGTCCTTTAAGTTGTTCGTCTCTAGGAACATTTGGAAACAATCCATGTAAGACTCCCAGTCCTCTTGTGATGGATCGAACAGAGCGGGTGGTATGATGCCGCCGGACATGGTTCCGTTGTTGGCGTCATCTGTCACGTGCTCAGTGTTCTTCAAAGTTTCGTTGGTTCAGATGTCTCCACATCCCACCTTCGTCACCAGTGTTAAGTTTGAGCGTGGGCGAGAAAGAATGGAGACAAGTTTCTGAATGGTGAACTTCAGCTCTTTATTTACATCGTGACTTGCTCTTTTAACATCAGTAAAATCCGCCTTATATAGGCAAACCTTGTAACGTTTAACCAATAACAAGCTAGGAATGCTAGCTTTTATAACCAATAAGAACTCTCTGTTAAGGGCCAATCGGATTCCCCGGAATGGGCCAATCCGGTCCAGCCGCTTAACAGCCAATCAGAAGTGCAGGGCCAGAACCCTGCACTTACTCCAAGCTCACACTTATTAATTATATTGCATACACAACAGTAAATGTATTAACAGCAGCTAGGATTGTATTTACTCATTTGCATTCTTGAAACCCCGCGCTTTGATTGGCCAAAGCGCAGGGCGATCTGATTGGTTTAGTGAGCTGCGCTGATTGGCCCGCTGAGAATCTCCCGCGATTGGTGGAAACGAATCACGGGAGATTCAAAGTGGTGGCATTGGCCACGGCCGCCACGGCTTGATAATAAAAAGCCGCTGTTTTTCCCTCGAAGCCAGATCGGTTCCAGGGACCAAATAAAGAGCTGAAACCTAGTCACCGCCTCCTGGTCTCCTTGCTGACGGACACAACACTGACGACGAAGGTGGGATCCCGAGTCTGAACCCCATCAAGCACGTGTCCGACGGAAGCAAGACCGACGAGATGGCCAGCATCGCTCCGCCCGCGCCCTTCAATCCCACTAGCGAGGACTGGGAATCCTACACAGACAAATTCCGCATGTTCCTTGAATGCAGCGACATGAAGGACACCACCAGGCTGAAAAAACGAGCCGTCTTCCTGACACACTGCGGGCCTGCAGTGTTCAAAATGGCGAAAGCCCTAGCGAAACCTGCTGACGTCACAGGGATGGACTGGGCCAACCTCGAACCTTTACTCCGCAAACACTATGCTCCCGCCGTGCCCACCCTCATCAGGCGGCACGAGTTCTACCGGCAGGAGCAGAGATCGGGCGAAAGCCTCAGCGACTTTGTTGCAGAGCTGCGGAACCTAGAAGGACTGTGCGGATTCTCCGACATGGACGAGGCCCTACGGGACCGAGTCATGCTCGGACTTCAGGATCCAGTCCTCCAGAGTCGGCTGATGGCCAAAGGCGACATCACCCTCGCCGATGCCATCGCTGAAGCCACTGCAGCCGAGGCCACCCAGCAGTCGGCGAACCACATGCGGAGACTGGACACAGGGGACCGCACCGCGACCAACAACCCTGAACGGGTGACCGAGGCCCAACCGGAAGCAAGTCACTGCGAGACCACCACCCACCATGGCGAATTCTACTCCGCCTCCGACATTTTGGACGAGGAGGAGGAAATCCACCAGCTCCAGGCAGGACGTTACCAGCGCAGTTGGCAGGGTCATAAGTCAGGGACCGCGTGTGCCGGTTGCGGAGGCGACCAACCTAGATCCGAGTGCCGTTTCTTCGATGCAGTCTGCCGGCACTGCGACAAAAAGGGTCACATTGCCCGCATCTACTGATTAAAGAAATCCTACAGCCCCAGACGGCGGGACCACAGCGAGCGGAGACGGGACAGCACACCCCCCAGAACCAGAGATCGCCCAGCTGACAGCCACTGGGACCGGAGCAGGTGAACCCAACGAGGTGGCGAGACCCAGCGGAAGGAGGAAACCCACCAGACGGTCATCATCAGCCACGCATCAACCACCGATGCCTGAAAATTCTACGTGGAGGTAGGCATCGAAGGCGAGCCATGCAAAATGGAGGTGGACTCCGGGTCCTACCTCTCCATGGTTGCCTGGCAAGAGATCAAACGTTTGGTGCCTACCGTCCAAAAGAAGGGACTGGAGAACCAGAGACTAATCATTAAAGACTACCAGGGAAACCGCATCCCGGTAGTCAGAACCAGACAATTCAGAGTAACATTTAAGGGCCGCACTGCGAAGCTTCCCCTGACGATTGTGGACCAAGACTGACCCAGCCTTTTGGGACTGCAATGGTTCACACCGCTCGGCATTGAAGTCACGGGCACATCGCCGAGACTGATTGGGAGCAACAACTGGCACGAGACTTCCAGGAAGTGTTCGACGGCACCCTAGGCAAGTACCGAGGGCCCCCTATCTCCTTCAGCCCAGACCCTAACATTCCCCCGAGACGCCTAAAACCAAGGCGGGTACCTTTCGCACTCAGGCCAAAAATTGATGAGCAAATTGACAAGCTCGTCAAGCAAGGGGTCCTACAACCAATAGACCATGCCTGGTGGGAGACCCCAATAGTCACCCCAGTCAAGCCTGATGGGTCGGTGAGAATCTGCGGGGACTATAAGGCCACCCTAAATTGCGCCTTGCAACAAAGCGCCTACCCTGTCCCAGTAGTGCAGCATTTTCTACACTCACTGGGGGGAGGCAAGGTTTTTGTGAAACTCGACCTGGCCCAAGCATACCAACAGCTTCCGATCGACGAAGAAACCACGGAGGCGCAAACCATAGTCACCCACCAGGGAGCTTTCCGATGTAATACGACAGAGTGACTGGCCTGAAGTCACCCAGCTGGCTTACATGGCTAAGGTGGAACTAGAACTCACAGTCTCCTGGTTTCTATCCTGGTGCCTTAACGACTAAACCCAACTAGCTCTCTTTCATAGGTCCACACACTAAAAGAGTAATTTTAACCATCCCAATGACATCTGCTACAATTCAAATACATTTACACGGGGTTTTGTCAGCAGATCAAAATGTTATCTAGACAACGTCTTGTCTGAGTGGTGTCAGACTTTGTATCTTCAGCAACCCTGAGATCTGTTAACATTACATCTGGAAGAGCATGTCTGGTTCTAAAAAGGACAAAGATTTCTGGATAATCCTCCCAGCAAACATCTTTTACAATAGTTTTGTGAATCCGGTCTGAGAAACCAAAACATGACATTGATACAAAAATAATTAGCTTTTCTAGAAGTGTATCGGTCTCATTCATGTTTTAAAGTTGCCTTCCCCTACAATGTACATAAACCAGAGGTGGTATGTTCATGGGGTGGGGAGGGAATGGGGATTTTTCAATAACCTTCCCCTGTCATGCCACCAAGCCACACCCACAGAACCAGTAGTAAAAAATTTTGAATCCCACCACTGACGTAAACAGTAAGATTTAATTCTTATTTCCTTGCACATTCGCTGTCTGCCTCTTTTTAGAAGAAGAAAGCTCACATATCTTGGAGATTTTTTTATATTCATTTCCTGAATGTTAAGGAGCTTTGTGCTGTAATATGTGCGTAATGAAGAGTCTGATCAAAACAGTTTTGAAAGGTGGCTTATGAAAGCAAGTGTGACCTGGATTTGGGAAATGACAGCTGGAAAGATTTGCTTCCCAAGTAGTAATCCATATTTGTGTATCTTTTTTTTTTCATTATCTCTATTTCTTTCTTTTTTTTTTTGATAAAAGTTTTATTGATTTTAATGACAAACAAAAACACACAAAACATAACGTAAAAAAATCATCATTCTTCATAAATTTACAGTGTATCGGTTGGTTTATCACTCCTTTCTGTGCATCCATTTCACAGTCATCGAAACAATTACATTACATAATAACTCACATTATCAATCATCAGTTAAGTATCCTAATATCATTATTGAACAATCATTTGACTATAATTTTACTAATTCATACTTAAGCGAGATAACTATAATTGAGTTAAATTATTTTATAACAGATCATAGAATCATACCAAATCTATATTCTAAAAATATTATCAAAATATTATCCAAACCAAGAAAAATTATATATTCGTTATTTCTTAGATTTCTAAATATTCTATTATTATATTGTATTATCTAACCATTGATAAAAGAGATCCCAAATTTTATAAAATTGTTTATCTTCTTGTTCTCTAATTTCAAATGTCAATCTACTCATTTCAGCACATTCCAATATTTTCTTAATAATTTCTTCCTCTAATGGTATTTTCTCACTCTTCCAATGTTTGGCAAATACAATCCTAGCCGCTGTTAATACATTTACAATCAAATACTTTAAGTTTTTATTATATATATCAGGTAAGATTCCCAATAAAAAAATCTCTGGTTTCAAATCTATGTTTTTTTGTCATTTTTTCCAGCCATATGCAAATTCTAGTCCAGTATTTCCTGGCCTCCTCACAAGTCCACCACATATGGTAATACGAGCCAGGTATCTGATGACATTTCCAGCACTTTTCAGATTTATTCTTGAACATTCTTGCTATTCTTGTCGGGGGAAAGTGCCACCTGTAAAACATCTTATACAAATTTTCTTTATATGTTGTTGACATTGTCATTTTATAATTTTGTGACCACAATTTTTGCCATTTCTCTAAATCAATCCCATATCCAAAATTCTTCCCCCAAGCAATCATTGTTTCTTTAACTTGTTCTTCCTCTAATTTAATTTCCAACAAATAACTATATAGTTTTTTAATCACTTTTTCATCAGTACCTGTCAAAATCCTATCTAAATCAGTCAATTTATCATAAAATCCTTCTATTTTAGAATCTTTAAGATACCTTGCATGTATTTGCACATATGAAACCCATTCATCTTTATACCTTGTTCTTCTAAATTTTGCATCGTTTTAAGTTCACCCTTTTCATCCAGTATTTCCCCATATCTAACTGTTTGTTCCTTCTTATAGGTTATAGGATACGAAAAAGCTGCAATAGTTGATAACCAAACTGGGATTTTCAAATAACATTGTTTCTTAATTTTCTCCCAATTCAACCATAACGATTCCCGTATATAATGCCTTCTAAAATAACCCTGTGATTTAGTTCCCTTATACCATAAAAAAGCATGCCAACCCAATTAAATCATGACCTTCTAATGCCAACAATCTAGTCTTTCTTAACATTATCCATTCTTTAACCCACATTAAGTTTGCAGCTTGATAATACTTGTGTATTGATAATATTTGTGTATCTTGATATTCCCCACTTGGAATATCAAGAATTTTCCCATGGGAAGAGTTCCATGGAGGAAAATCTTAAAAGGGGAAGTCAACTCTCAAGAAGCTTAGGAAAATATGAGATGTACAATTATCAAAGCCTAGGAGGGAGGTGTTCTGACCCAAACCCTTTTGCAATAAAACAAACATGAACCAAAGGGAAGAGAAACCTTTTAATGAGTCTTATGAATCCCCAGTTAAAAGGCTGCTGCAAACTAATTAACTTTGATAAATACAAGCCTCACCAAAACTGTGCGAGGCTGCCAAGAATTACAGATAAGCAATATTTCACAACACAAGAGTCTTCAAATACCAACTAAGATACTGCAATGTCCACGAGGCTGGAGTTTCAAAACATTTTTGCTTCCTACAAAGAACGTCTGATTCACAGCTGGCTTTTATCTTCTTGAAGGAGGGGCTATTATCTTGCAGCCTTACTCCTGAGCTGCCCGTGCTGCTGCAGCTGTTCTTTCCTACGAGCAGTCCTGCACCCATGTGCACTTGGCACAGGCTCCTCGGGAACCTCCTCATCACTGCTGCTAGCCCCCACAATCTCTGAAGGCAGCAGTCCACTCCCTAATGGTCCTGGCCCCTCATCTGAGTCCTTGGTCTCCTCAGCCATCTGCCCCTGCTGCCAGCTAACCACAATAGCAGGCCTTCAAGCATATAAGGTGACAGAACTCTTCCAATATTGGAGGGGAGGTCACAGAGAAGAATAATTCTGGGGGTTGAAGTCCACAAGTCTTAAAGTTGCCAAGTCTGGAGACCTCTGTTATAAACAGTCAAACTCCATTCAAAGGAGGTTACTATGACCACCAGTGGATACCACCTGACTGTTTTTGTCCTACAGGCACTCATAAGATGTGGGTAGCAGTTGTCATTTTATGGGGTTTGAGACCTCCAGATTTTATCTTGCATTATTGAAATGGCTGCTTCTGTTACGAACTAGGCAAACGTGTAGTTTAAAATCCTAATAGTTTTGCTTCCACGGCAGGCTCGTAACCCTGCACTTCTGATTGGCCTGCGAACAGTGGATCATGATTGGTCATTTCTGGCTGAGCTGAATGGCTGACAGTGGGTCGCCGCTGATTAGATGCTCCCAGCGCGGCAAACTCAAATCATTGGTTATTGTGACAACAGCCAGCTCTATAAAAGGAGCTGCTGCTGCCCTAGTATTTTGCTCTGTTCTGAAATCACTAATAAAGAGTTGGAGTCACTATTTGATGCCTCGTCTCCATTCCTTGCACCCACGCTCCAGATCTAACACTGGTGATGAAGGTGGGATGCGGAGACGATAGAGCTGACTGAACACTCACCGAACACTAACAGAGCACGTGGCTGAGAGCACACCATTAAGCGGCAGAATGACCAGCAGCGCTATACTACCCACTCCATTTGACCTGGCTAACGAAGACTGGGACTCATATATGGACATGTTCCAGATGTTCCCGGAGACCAACAATTTGAAAGATGCTACCCCTGGCAAGAAACGAGCTGTATTTCTGACCCATTGTGGGCCCGCAGTTTTTAAGATGGCGAAGGCACTTGCGAAACCAGCAGAAGTCAAGAAAATGGACTGGGACAACCTCGCCCCAATCCTATGGGCTCATTATGCACCAGCGGTGCCAACACTCATCAGAAGACATGAGTTTTACCAGAGGAACCAACAGGAAAGTGAAAGTGTTGGAGACTTAATCACGGACCTCAGAAACCTGGGGGGACTCTGTGGCTTCGCAAATCTCGAGGAAGCCATGAGAGATCGAATCATTCTGGGCCTAAAAGACCCCACGACCCAGAGCAAGATTATGGCGAAGGGAGACATCGACCTTGCAGATGTCATTGCCGATGCTACTGCAGCAGAAGCAACCAGGAAGTCAGCCACTCGAATGCGCCGAGCGAACACACCACACCGCCAACTCGCCAGTGACACTACGCCTTTCTCTGAGAGGCACTCAGCGACCACCCACCATGAAGACCTCAAATCCTCATCAGAAAGCGAGGAAGAAGAGGTCAACAGACTCAGGTCAGAACGCGACCAGCGAGACCAGTGGAATCGTAAGCCTTCGTGTCAATCTGCTGGATGCGGGGGAAATCACCCGTGATCAGACTGCAAATTCCTAGACGCACTCTGCCATTCCTATGGAAAGAGGGGCCACATCACAAAGGTCTGCAGAAGCAAGTGAGGGTCCAGCCCAAACTGAAGAGAAAATAATTTCCGGCATACAACAGGCACCCCACCAGTAAATCGGGACCACCTAAACAACCAATGGAATCACTACTACAGAAATTGAGCACCCGCCACTTCAACCAGACGAGAAGAGGCCCAGCAAACCAACACCATTGGCCACGCTTCATCCCTTGATGCAAGGAAAATCCAAGTGAAGGTCACCATTGAGAATCGACCATGTGTTATGGAGGTTGACTCCGGGTTGTCCGTATCAATGGTCTCTTGGAAAACCTTAAAACAGCTGATCCCTGACATCCATCGCCAGGACCTCAGCACTCAAAAAATCATATGAAAAGACTACCAAGGAAACAGAATTCCAGTTGCCGGTTCTAGCCACGTCTAAGTATCCTTCAAAGACCACACTGTAACCCTACCTTTTACCGTCATCGATAGAGATCAGCCCAGTTTGCTAGGTTTGCAGTGGTTTCCACCACTAGGAATTGAACTAGGGGGCATCAACCAGACCGGAAGCGATGACTTGGAAGCGGCCCTCGTCCAGGAATTCCAGGACGTTTTCACCGAGAAGCTAAGCAAGTACAAGGAATTCCCCCATATCGTTTAATCTCAGTCCTGATGTTGCACCCATTCGCCTTAAGCCTCGTCAAGTGCCCTTTGCACTCAAGCCAAAGATTGATGAACAATTGGACAAATTAATAGCCCAGGGCAAGTTGGAACCAATTGACCACGCCCGATGGGAGACCCCAATTGTAACTCCCATAAAACCTGATGGATCTTTGAGAATTTGTGGGGATTACTGGGCCATCCTAAATCACATGCTTCAGCAGAGTGCTTACGCTGTACCTGTGGTCCAACACCTTCTTCATTCCCTGGGAGGTGGAAAAATATTCGCAAAATTGGACCTAGCTCAGGCATACCAGCAGTTGCCCGTAGATGCAGAGACTGCAGAAGCCCAAACTATAATCATGCACAGAGGTGCATTCAAGTGTAATAGACTCCAATTCGGAGTGAGTGTCGCACCTGGCATCTTCCAAAGTCTGATGGAAAGATTGCTTCAAGGCATAAAAGGGGTCATGCCCAACTTCGATGATGTCTTAATAGCTGCCCCCACTAGAAGCCTACTAGAAAAAGGACTCAGAATGGTCCGCCAGAAATTTAAAGACGCTGGCCTGAAGGTCAAGAAGGACAAGTGCCAACTATGTACTGAGAGGGTTGAATTCCTTGGGTACCTTCTTGACAAACAGGGAATTCTCCCTACGGAGAAAAAACTGACTGCAATAAAAAAAAAATGCCCCAAGACCTAGAAATAAAACAGATCTCCAAGCCTTCCTGGGACTCATTAACTTTTATAACATCTTCTTACCCCAGAAGGCGACTGTTGCTGAACCCCTGCATAGGCTCCTCAATAAGAAGGCTCCCTGGGTCTGGGGACATCACGAAGAGCGAGCTTTTCAGCAAGTAAAAGACCTGTTAACTTCAGATGCTGTATTGATACAATATAACGAGACTTTGCCCTTAACTGTCACCTGCGATGTCTCACCGTTTGGAGTAGGAGCCATCCTGAGCCACGTCCTACCAAACGGTACTGAGGCACCTATTGCGTTTTTTTCAAGAACTTTATCTAAAACTGAGATAAACTATAGCCAACTTGATAAAGAGGCTCTCGCAATTGTGTCTGCAATCAAACGATTCCATGAGTATGTATATGGAAGACCTTTCTCCATAATTACCGACCACAAACCATTACTTGGCATTTTAGCGGGAGACAAACCAACTCCCCACATCTTATCACCAAGAATGATGCGTTGGTCAGAGTTTCTATCCGCGTACGATTACCAACTGCTTCACCGCCCGGGGAAAGCCATTCCCCACGCTGACGCCTTGAGCCGCTCTCCGCTACCAGAAGTCATAGATGACCCAGCTCCAACCCAAGCTATGCTACAAATCGAAACTTCCTTCACCACCGCTGATGGCACAAGACATCGCCTCGGAAACAAGGAAGGATCCTTGTTTGGCACGAGTCCTCAGCTGGGTGGAAAGAGGTTGGCCTGACAACGAACCCAACGACACCTTTAAGCCCTTCAAAAACCGGCAGACAGAACTTTTCTCCCAAAGAGGATGCGTTTTGTGGGGAGACAGAGTCATCATTCCAAAGAGACTGCAGCATAAAGTTCTAAAACTATTGCACAATGGGCATCCGGGCATAGTGCGAATAAAGGCACTAGCGAGGAGCTATGCTTGGTGGCCAGGTATAGATAAGCAAATAGAAACCTGGGTGACCACTTGCAGCAAGTGTCAGGAAACTTGCTCAGCTCTCCCAAAAGCCCCACCAACTGAATGGGAAGCACCCAGGGGTGCCTGGTCCCGTATCCACATCGATTTTGCAGGACCTACCAAGGGGCATATGTTTCTTATAACAGTGGATGCCTACTCCAACTGGCTGGAGGTCCACAAAATGAAGAGCACCACCACAGAAGCAGTCATTAAAAAAATAAATAGACTATTCGCTACGCACAGGTTGCCAGATGTCCTGGTTTCGGATAATTGCTAGGTTTGCAGTGGTTTCCACCACTAGGAATTGAACTAGGGGGCATCAACCAGACCGGAAGCGATGACTGGGAAGTGGCCCTCGTCCAGGAATTCCAGGACGTTTTCACCGAGAAGCTAAGCAAGTACAAGGAATTCCCCCATATCGTTTAATCTCAGTCCTGATGTTGCGCCCATTCGCCTTAAGCCTCGTCAAGTGCCCTTTGCACTCAAGCCAAAGATTGATGAACAATTGGACAAATTAATAGCCCAGGGCATGTTGGAACCAATTGACCACGTCCGATGGGAGACCCCAATTGTAACTCCCATAAAACCTGACGGATCTTTGAGAATTTGTGGGGATTACTGGGCCATCCTAAATCACATGCTTCAGCAGAGTGCTTACGCTGTACCTGTGGTCCAACACCTTCTTCATTCCCTGGGAGGTGGAAAAATATTTGCAAAATTGGACCTAGCTCAGGCATACCAGCAGTTGCCCGTAGATGCAGAGACTGCAGAAGCCCAAACTATAATCATGCACAGAGGTGCATTCAAGTGTAATAGACTCCAATTCGGAGTGAGTGTCGCACCTGGCATCTTCCAAAGTCTGATGGAAAGATTGCTTCAAGGCATAAAAGGGGTCATGCCCAACTTCGATGATGTCTTAATAGCTGCCCCCACTAGAAGCCTACTAGAAAAAGGACTCAGAATGGTCTGCCAGAAATTTAAAGACGCTGGCCTGAAGGTCAAGAAGGACAAGTGCCAACTATGTACTGAGAGGGTTGAATTCCTTGGGTACCTTCTTGACAAACAGGGAATTCACCACTCTGGCATTTGAACAGTACCTAGCAGATCGGGGGATACGCCACGCTTTGACATCGCCACATCACCCTGCGGCCAACGGCAGGGCTGAGCGAATGGTCCAATTCATAAAGAAAACTTTACACAAGATGGAGCAAGGGGACATCGAAGACAAGGTGACCAGGATGCTTCTCCTCCAACATATTACCCCAAACAGCACCACAAACAGAACCTCAGCCGAATTCTTGATGGGCTGGAAACTTCTCTCACATCTTGATCGCCTGCACCCTGCCTACACACCGGAAAAGCCCTTGGGGTCCAGCAGCAGGTATCGCACATTCAAGGTAGGCAACCCAGTTTTTTGCAAAAAACTTTTCCGGTGACCCATTGTGTGTCCCCACTACCATAACTCAACTTACGGGCCCCCGTTCCTACCGTTTACAAATTGCTGATGGGAAAATGTGGAAGCCCCACATCGACCAACTGCGCTCCAGGCTGGCACCTACCCCCGTCACAAGCCCTGAACCTCAAACCTGGGGGGGAAGGGAAATCAAGGGGGCCAGAAAAAAGCATATGACCCAGTACGTGAAAACCAGCAATCAGCACAACCAATCCTGGGATATTCACCTTCCAAAGGAGAGCCAGGCCAGATGATTGCCTCACCACAAAGCAGCACTGCGACAGCAGCAAATCCAAGGGATCCGGAGGACAGCCTTGACGTAAGCAGAGATGACAACCCCGAGTCACCCAGCGGAGAGGTTGGACCATCCTTGCCGCCGAGCTCAGCAAACAGCCCATCAGGACCAGAGTCAGGGCAAAGACTGGTGGAGCAATGCAGATCAGGTAGACAGGTGAAACGACCTGCCTACCTGCGAGAATACATCACCCCACCCCTCAGACGGAATCTAGGCGGGAGGGGTGTTACGAACTAAGCAAACGTGTAGTTTAAAATCCTAATAGTTTTGCTTCCACGGCAGGCTCGTAATCCTGCATTTCTGATTGGCCTGCGAACAGCGGATCGTGATTGGTCGTTTCTGGCTGATCTGATTGGCTGACAGCGGGTCGCCGCTGATTGGATGCTCCCAGTGCAGCAAACTCAAATCATTGGTTATTGTGACAGCAGCCAGCTCTATAAAAGGAGCTGCTGCTGCCCTAGTATTTCGCTCTGTTCTGAAGTCACTAATAAAGAGTTGGAGTCACTATTCGATGCCTCGTCTCCGTTCCTTGCGCCCACGCTCCAGATCTAACAGCTTCTTTTCACGTATCCTCATGAGCCACGGTGGCATCGTAGTTAGAGTGCAGTACTGCAAGTCACTTCTGCTGTCTCTCAGCTGCAATTTGGCAGTTCAAATCCCAACAGGCTCAAAGTTGGACTCAGCCTTCCATCCTTTCGAGGTGAGTAAAATGAGGACCCAGATTGTTGGGGGCAATAGGTTGACTCTGTAAAATTGCTTAGAGAGGGCTGTAAGTGCTATTTCTATTGCTCTCCCCCCTGAATTTTGGAGACATCAAGAGACATTCTTCTTCAACTCTCGAGGAAGAGTTGAAGAATTTTTTGCCCCATAGGGCCTGGTGGCCTCTCTAGTTTTGGAAACTTCTCCTAAGACATGCTTGTCCCTGACATCTTCATTAAAAATCTACTTGTTCTGAACACTTCCTCCATTTCCTCCAGCCCTTTGAAGATCATCTTTAATACTTTCAGCTTCTTTTAAGGAAGGTGATGAATATACAATTAGGCAAGAAAAACCAAAAGTACACATATAGACTGGGTGAAACCAGGCTCAATAGCAGTAACTGGGAGAGGGATCTTGGAGTCTTAGTGTACAACCAGCTAAATATGAGCCAGCAGTGTGCAGCAGCAGCCAAAAAAGCTAATGCAATCCTAAGTTGTATTAATCAAGATACAATCAAGATCAAGGGAAGTACTAATACCATTCTATAAAGTCTTAGTAAGACCACACCTAGAGTACTGCATCCAGTTTTGTTCACCACATTATAAAAAAGATGTTGAGACTTTAGAAAGAGTGCAGAGAAGAGCAACCAGGATGATTAGGGGACTGGAGGCTAAAACATACAACGAATGGTTGCAGGAACTGGGCTTGGCTAGTGAAGAGAAGGACCAGGGGAGACATGATAGCAGTCTTCCAATATTTGAGGGGCTGCCACAGAGAGGAGGAAGGGGTCAAGCTATTTTCTAAAGTGCCTGCAGGCCAGACAAGGAATAATGGATGGAAACTGAACAAGGAGAGATTTAACTTGGAAATAAGGAGAAACTTTCTGACAGTGAGAACAATTAACCAATGGAACAGCTTGCCCTCAGAAGTTGTGGGAGTGGCGTCACTTGAGACTTTCAAGAAGAGATTGGACTGCCATTTGTCAGAAATGGTGCAGGGTCTCCCGCTTGGGCGGGTGGGTTGGACTAGATGACTTACAAGGTCTCTTAATCCAACTGATTATCTGTTATCTGTTAATATTTCAGTCTCTGCTTTCAATACAGCTGGAATTCATTTTGGCTCTTTAAACTTTCTGAGCTGGCAGCTTTTTTTTTAGAACTGTGCCACAGTCTGGAGTCCAAAGATAAATGGGATTGAGAACATATATGGATGCCTACCCAGCACGGGCTGAGAATGTTATGAACTAATCAAGGTGTTTAATAAAGCTTTAACAAACCTTAAGGAAAAGCAAGGTTCTAATCCTGCACTTCTGATTGGCCGATAATAGCAACATCGGATTGGTCCTTTCTGGGACATCTGATTGGCTGTTAACGGGCCAACTCTCATTGGTTCAAGGGTTTAACACTTCCATATTTCTCATTGGCTAATAGGTCAGCAGCCTACCCTATAAAAGGGCTGCTGCTACCCTAGAGTTTTGCTCTGTTCAGGATGATTAATAAAGAGTTGAAGTTCACTGTTCACTGCCTCGTCTCCGTTCCTTGCACCCATGTGCAGAACTTAACAGAGAACACTGTACAAATCTAGAAAAAGATGCAGCTATTTTAATAAGGTTTCCAATAGATCCTGTGCTCTAAATCACACATATGTTTTTCAGATCTAGAATGTTCCACAGCTTTGTCCTTGTTCTATAACCTTGCATTTCTCTCTCTCTTTCTTTATCTGTGACTTTATAGACTTACTTTATAGATTCTTAAATGTCTTAAAACCCTGTTCTGTTGATCATATGAATCTAGTGATTTTTCTTAGTGCAGTCTTTATTGAAAAAGTGGGACTTTTCAACAATAACAGAAGAGATGCTTTTTAATGCAGTAAAACTGTCTCCTCCAGTATCCTGCCAACTCGTTTTCTTTGTTTAAGTTGTTTTTGGTGTCTGGAGTATCTGCCCACAAGCTCCTTACTTCACTTAAATGGTGATTTAATGTGACATTCCAAAGTGGTTATTTTTCAATATGATCTATCCTCTGGTATGTATAAGTTGCTGGACAATGAATATTTCTCCCATCTGGGCCAGATCTTCCAATTGAAACAATTAATTAATTAAATGCTATTAATTAAACTAACATATCACTTTCATAAATTGTGTAAGTTAATTATTTGCATTAATCATTTAACTACCATTAAAAGCAGTCATTATGAAGTGATTTCACTGCATTCAAAATACTAATTAAAACTGATAAGAGATTGCTATCAGTGCATGTTTCCCCCCCCCCCATCTGTTTTTTTATTGAAACTTGCAATAGCATCGCAAAGAAGCATCAAAGCCAATGGTTGTTTTAAATCACATTGAAATGAAGCTAATTGGCTTAACTGTACTTGCCTTTCCAGAATGGTGCAAATTGAATCTCTATTCAAGATTTAACTTTATGGATGTTTTGTAGCTGGGCTGCTGGCTTTTAGCAGGAAAAATAAAGTAACGGGGGACAAACAAAATGGAAGAGAAACTTCAGGCCTGAACGGCACAGAGTGTGCTAAGCCCTGGTTCTTTTTCATGGTGGTTTCTCATATTGGTAATGGTTTGTTCAACGATTTGGGGCTGGGTTCATTCAGAAACACGAGGTCATAAACCGCGGGTTGCCCTTGACTTGCGACTACAGCTGAGACCAGAATTTCTGTTGCTAAGCAACGTGGTTGTTAAGTAAGTTGCACCCATGTTTGTAACCTTTTCTGCTCTGGTTGTTAAGTGAATCATTTGCAGTTAAGGGAATCATGCAGTTGTTAAGTGGATCCGGTTTCCCCTCCATCGACTTTGCTTTTTGGAAGCCAGCTGGGAAGATAGCAAAGGGTGATCATGTGACCTGGGGATGTTCTGCAGCTGTTATAAATCCATGCCAGTTACCAAGTGCTGAGTTTTAATCATGTGACCATGGGGATGCTGTGACAAATGAATGTGTTAGGACTGCTCATAAGTTGAGAGTTTCATCTAGTGGTTAAGGCACCAGGCATGAAACCAGGAGACTGTGAGTTCTAGTCCCACCTTAGGCATGAAAACCAGCTGGGTGACTTTGGGCCAATGACCAGGAGACTGTGAGTTCTAGTCCCACTTTAGGCATGAAAGCTAGCGGGGTGACTTTTGGCAATCACCAGGAGACAGTGAGTTCTAGTTCCACTTTAGGCATGAAAGCTAGCTGGGTGACTTTTGGCAATCACCAGGAGACTGTGAATTCTAGTCCCAATTTAGGCATGAAAGCTAGCGGGGTGACTTTTGGCAATCACCAGGAGACAGTGAGTTCCAGTTCCACTTTAGGCATGAAAGCTAGCTGGGTGACTTTTGGCAATCACCAGGAAACTGTGAATTCTAGTCCCACTTTAGGCATGAAAGCTAGCGGGGTGACTTTTGGCAATCACCAGGAGACAGTGAGTTCTAGTTCCACTTTAGGCATGAAAGCTAGCTGGGTGACTTTTGGCAATCACAGGAGACTGTGAATTCTAGTCCCAATTTAGGCATGAAAGCTAGCTGGGTGATGTTGGACCACTGACCAGGAGACTGTGAGTTCTAGTCCCACCTTAGGCATGAAAACTGGCTGAGTGACTTTTGGCAATCACCAGGAGACTGTGAGTTCTAGTCCCACCTTAGGCATGAAAGCTAGCTGAGTGACTTTTGGCAATCACCAGGAGACTGTGAGTTCTAGTTCCACCTTAGGCATGAAAGCTAGCTGAGTGACTTTTGGCAATCACCAGGAGACTGTGAATTCTAGTCCCACCTTAGGCATGAATGCCAGCTAGGAGACTTTGAGCAAATCAATCTCTCAGCCCAACCTACCTCACCACCCTGAGTTATATATAAAAATCACAAAGATGGAGAGGGGAATGAATGCACTTCATACTAAACATTTGGAACTTATATGGGGAGAATATATGAAGAATAACAACATAACAGAGTTGGAAAGGACCTTGGAGGTCATCTAGTTCAGTGGTCACCAACCAGTGGGCCGGGGACCACTGGGGGTCCACGAGAAAATTTTGGCGCAAAAAAATGTCACCCGCAAAGCATCCCCCAAAGCAATTAATCCAGGCTGCGTGGGAGCACAAGGCTGCACCGCCCACATGGCCCGCGGGGGACACAAAGCTTGCATTGCATTGCAAACAATATGAGGTAAGGAGGGGAGAAGTGAAAGGGCGGAGGGGGGGAACTTGCCCTACTCGCCCCATGGATCTGGCCTGGCCACCTCGCTGCTTCTTTCTGCTTCTTTCTTTTTCTGATTTTGGCTGCACACAAGAGAAACAGCAAAAGTCTTTCTTTCTCTCCCCCCACACTCCACCAGAAATGAGTCTTTGGGACCTTGCAAGGCATCCTGCTCCAAGAGGCTGTGCTGTCAAAGACTCATTTCTGGCGGAGTTTGGGGGAGGGAAAGAAAGACTTCTGCTGTTTCTGCTGCTTTTCTTGCATGAATCCAAAAGTCTCTCTCTCTCACACAGCCCACCCGGAGAATGGAGCTGGAGATGGTATCCTGTGATCCCAAATAAAGAATAGGAAAACGGGGTAGGGAATTTTCCTGCAGCCACTGTCAGTCAAAGTTCATATTAGTGGTCCATGGGATTTAAAATTATAAGTTTGGTGGTCCCTGAGGTCCAAAAGTTTGGCGACCCCGATCTAGTTGAATTCCCTGCTCAAGCAGGAGTCCCTATACATTTCAGACATTGGAATGGTTGTCCGATCTCTTCTTAAAAACCTCCAATGTTGGAGCACCCACAACTTCTGAAGGCAAGTTATTGATTAATTGTTCTAACTATCAGGAAATTTCTCATTAGTTCTGGGTTACTTCTCTCCTTGATTATTTTCCATCCATTGCTTCTTGTCCTGCCTTCGGGTGCTTTGGCGAAGCAGAAATGTTAACTCCACTCAATGGTGCTTGCATTTATTTTATTGAGTAAATGAACACTAGAATAAGGTTTGGCAATCGGTCTCAGTGGCACAAGCTACCAAAAATTACTGCATCTTTTTTGCAACAGATGAGAAAAGAAGAAAAGATTGGGTGATCTTGGGCTCGTTGCAACTCCTATCTGAGCTAGAAATGAAACTCAGACATTAATACTGATAAAGCTTACTTGCTGCTGTAATAACAATAATAATAAAAGTATTAAATGCTACAGAACAGATAAAATGTGCACTAGCAGAGTTATGAATTATATATGGCACCTCTTCCATAGGATATATAGAGACAGAAGATGCAGTTCTTATTTATTTTATGGGATCTGCTCTTTCCGGTTGCAGCAGAACATGATTAATTTTGTATGTTTATAGAAAATAGTAATAACCAAAAGACAGGAAAGTGTAATTTTCTCAACATTCCTGACAGATATTAGGACTGAAAAACAACAAAAAAACCCAAAACTCTAGAGCTCAGCATTTAACAACCCAGCGTGCTTTAAATTAAACTTGCAAAAATATTTGGAAGATGGGGGAGAAAATATTTCTATTTTCATTTACTAATTCTGCCAGCAAGTCAGCCCCAAGAACAAAGGGAACAAGGGGGAAGTATTAGAAAAGGATAAGAAAATTGTGATGGCTATCTAAGCATGCAGGACAAAAAGGGAAAGAAAGGGGAATTCATCAAATTTGCAGGTGACACCAAGCTGGGGGGAGGAGCTGACACTTTACAAGATCCAGAAAGATCTCTGCAGTCCTGAGCATTGAGCCTTATCCAGCGTGATACAGTTCAGTGGTGTGAAAAATAAGATCCTGCACTTATGCAGGAAAAACCAAATGCACAGGTATAGAATAGGTGGCATGTGGGTCAACAGCAGTAAACTGTGAGAGAGATTTAGGAATCCTAGTGGCAATCACTTAAATATGAGCCAACAGTGTGCTGCAGCTGCTAAAAAAAGCCAACACAGTCCTAGGCTGCATCAACAGAGGAATGATATCAAGGTCAGATGAAGTCTTAGTGCCACTTTATAATGTTTGGATAAGACAACTCTTGGAATATTGGGTCCAGCTTTGGTTATCATGATATAAAGTGATATTGAGACTCTAGCAAGAATGAGAAAAGAGCAACACAGATGATAAAGAGTCATGAGGATCAGTGGTGGGATTCACATTTTTTTTACTACTGGTTCTGTGCGTGTGGCTTGGCGGGTGTGACAGGGGAAGGATACTGTAAAATCTCTATTCCTTCCCCACCCCACTAACCTGTTTTCCAGCTCCATTCTCCTGTGCAGGGCAACAAAAGAAGATCAGCTGGGATGGGAAGCAGGAAATAGATGGGGGTGGGGCCAATCAAAGGTGGTATTTGTTGGTTCTCCAAACTCCTCAAAATTTCTGCTACTGGTTCTCCAGAACTGGTCAGAACCTGCTGAATACCACCTCTGATGAGGATAAACCATATGATGAACAACTGAGGGGACTAGGTATGTCTAGTCTAATGAAGGACTGGAGGGACATGATAGCAGTCTTCCAATACTTCATGAGGAAGTTGTGGACCTACTCGCCAAAGCACCTGAAGGTAAGACAAAAAGTAACAGGTGGAAGGTCATTAAAGAAAGACCCAACCTAGAATGAAGGAGAAATTTCCTGACAGTAAATCAGTGGAACGGCTTGCTTCTGATAGTTCTGGATGTTCCATCACTGGAGGTTTTCAAGAAGAGACCGGATAGTCATTTGTCTAGTATAAGATCTTCTGCTATGGGCAAAGAGTTGGACTAAAAGACCTCCAAGGTCTCTTCCAATCTTATTATTCCATGTTCAGGCTGCGTGGACATCTCTTGCATTAAGGTGTCACAATGCAAACAATGAGAATTTCATCCAGCTATGTGTAACTCACATAATGTATGGAATGACATTGGGATACAGGTGTTGATGTTTGCCTCTTCTCTCTATTCCACCCCTCTAAGCTGCCTATGGGTTGGTGGAAAGCAATGTGGTTGTTCCTAAACTTTGAGGCACTACAGAGATAAGGCAAATGAACTAAAGAAGAAATCTGGAAAAAAAAAACTGATAAGAAGAGAATATTTGTAGCTTGGGGCTATCAAATCGTCCCAAGCACATTCCAGTCTCCAGGACCCCAGTCATCTTTGCTGTTCTTCTTTGAACTCTTTCCAAAGAGTTACTTGATTCCCTCTTCCTTGTGACAACCCTCTAGATTTTGGAAGACTGCTATGTCAAACTACAGGATCAATACAGAAAAGACCTATGAGTGAATAAAGGCAAAAATAAAATCCCTTTGGATCCCAGCGGGACTCCTGGTGACTCTATAAGAGGATTGTGTGGGTGTCAACTCATAAAACATTCATGTGCCTGTTTTAGTAGTTGCCATTAAAAAAAAGTGGGGGGGAAGGAAGGAAATCTGGAAGAGCAGTGCAGCAGTTTGAAAGCAAAAGTACATTCCAACTCTTATCTTTAAAAGATTGTAACTAAAATACTAAGGCTTTTGCCCATGAATATATTTAATTGGAGAATGTGAATGATGACACGCAGCCCGTGAACATGCTCGATTGGAGAATCTGGCTTATACCTGGGGGGAAGGGGGAAACAGGGTGCCAAGTGACTGTAAATTACATGTGCCAGAGTTGGCTTTATACAGGGCAGTGCCAGTACATCGCCTCAATTAAATCCTTTGAAGTTTTTTGAAGTTTGGCTCAAGAATCATGGTTTAATTAGAACGATTGCTGGAATCCTGACAGTGTGTTTTGGACAATAATGTCTTTCCCCAAGACCTCAAAAATTGGATCAAAGCCACTCCAGAAGCACCCACAGCTGAGGGTGAACTAAAATCTAGGGATTCTCTATTTTATTGCACCATATCAAGCACTGGAAGCTTAAGACATGGTTGATAGTGGCTTGTTCTCTGAGCTTGCTGTAATATCATCAGTGGGACATCAGTTGAAGCGTTTTCTTTCAATTCTTCTCTACTTATATTGGTCTTATGTGGTCATGTGGTTGGCTGGTCATTTGATCGACTGGTTGCAAGATGCTTAAGGATTTGAGTTTGGCTAATCTAAAGAAAAGAAGGACTAGGGAGGACATGTTAGCAGTATTCCAGTATCTGAGAGGCTGCCACAAAAAAGAGGGAGTCAATTTATTTTTCCAAAGCACCAGAGGGCAGGACAAGAAACAATGGATGGGAAATAATCAAGGAAAGAAGCAATTAGGAATTCAGGAGAAACTTCCTAACAGTTAGGAAAATTGACCAGTGGAACAGATTAGCCTTCAGAAGATGTGGGTGCTTTATCATTGGTTGTTTTTAAGAAGAGACTGGACAGTCACTTGTCTCAAATGGTATAGGGTCTCCTACTTGAGCAGGGGGCTGGATTAGAAGACCTCCAAGGTCCCTTCCAGCTCTATTCTGATATTAAGTTGACCTGGTGATTCCTTATGAGCTGATGATATTATCTAGTCCAATGATGAAATGTTCAGAAGATGAACTTGAGAGCTTGGTGGGCATGGTGTGGTGGGCGTGGCTTGGTGGGTGTGGCAGGGGAAGGATACTGAAAAATCTCCATTCCCTCCCCACCCCACTAACCTGCTTTCCAGCTCCGTTCTCCTGTGCAGGGCAACCAAAGAAGACCCAGCCAATTAGCTGGGACTCGGGAGGCAGAGAATAGATGGGGGCATGGCCAGTCAAAGGTGGTACCAGATAACAGATAATCAGAGTTGGAAGGGACCTTGTAGATCATCTAGTCCAACCCAAGCAGGAGACCCTACACCATTTTTGACAAATGGCAGTCCAATCTCTTCTTGAAGTCTCAAATGATGGTGCTCCCACAACTTCCAAGGGCAAGATGTTCCATTGGTTGATTGTTCTCACTGTCAGAAAGAAGGTGGTGTTTGACGGCTCCAAATTACTCAAAATTTCCACTACCAGTTCTCCAGAACTGGTCAGAACCTGCTGAATACCACCTCTGAAGAGCAATATCGGAAAACAAACCATCGCCAACATCTACCGCCCGAGCTAGAAATATTTTCTATCCTTTTAAAAGCTTAAAACATTATTTTATGTGGCTTGACATTTTTAACTAAAAATGGTTCCATTGTCATTCAGCAGCTTGCCACGGAATATTGGCAGCACAATCTTGGGTCTCTTAAAAAAAGAAAAGGGTTATTCATTATATAAATAATCCAAGCCAAG
Source organism: Hydrophis major (assembly GCA_033807585.1). Taxonomy (NCBI): domain Eukaryota; kingdom Metazoa; phylum Chordata; class Lepidosauria; order Squamata; family Elapidae; genus Hydrophis; species Hydrophis major. The sequence goes on from CM066330.1 coordinate 8,800,487, forward strand.
TTGATTCATTAGTGGAGTCTGTGGTCAGAACTAAATTCTGTCTATCTTGCTAGGATCTCTTTCTTAGTCCCTGCATTTGATTACGAGAGTTGGACCTGCTTGCAAGCTTTGCGTGGATGTCAGGAAACGGAAATTTTTTTAAAAAAAAAAACCACAGAGTTTCCGTGGAGATGAAATTTGAAGTTACCTTCGCATTAATGATTCAGCATTTTCTTATGACATTGCACGACTCACGCCTGGCACTTACCATGTTTGGTCTGCTGAATAAATACATTGGGAGTAGAAAAATGAGTGCATGGAATGTGAATATGTAGTGTAAGAGCACAGCCTAGTGGCAAACTAAGCAGATAATTCCTAGAAAATGACCCAAACCAAGTTGACAGATTGTCAAGGCACAAACTGTTGAATTGATTGTCCCAAAAATGCTTTTTCAGGAGGCAACTGGACTTTCTTGTCTGGACTGGACAACTGGACTTTATAATATATTATAGAATAGAATTCTTTATTGGTCAAGTGTGATTGGACACACAAGGAATTTGTCCTTTGAGACAACCATGACCTGCATGACTGAGAATCTGTACAGACTTTTAGCTATACAATTTGGGATGAACACCCTTTGAGTGGTGTGGAAAAAAGGAATGGATTTTCAGAGGAAAATTGCAGATTATGGGAATCAGAAGCACAATTCGGGTGACCCTGAGGACACAGATAAACCTCCAAGTGGCCTCAACAACTCACTAAAAGGATGCAAATGACCAGCTGTCTGCAAAGAATATAAATCCTTCCATTTTCCACTATCCTATCAGAGCTGAAGAAATTTCTTGGATGAGAAGTAAAACGTCTTCAAAAGAAAAAAAAAAACACAAGAAAGTCCATTTGCCTCCTGAAAAAATAGCACCTTTGGGACAATCATGACCCGAAGGACTGAAAATTTCTATAGACTTTTTTGCTGAATTGGTTTTGAAATCAAACAGGATGTTGATTTTCATCTTCAAGCCGGGTTGAGTTTGAGAAGCCTATCCTTTCAATAGCCTCAGTCTAAATCTCAGGTTATCTTTGATTGCGACCATAATGAAGTCCCAAAGTATGATTGCTGTTGTGAATGAATAATGTCAAATAAAGTTATCTTGAGCTTGAAGTCAAGTGCATGGTTCTGGCCCTGCACTTCTGATTGGCTGTTAATGGCAGGATCGGATTGGTCCATTCAGGAACATCTGATTGGCCATTAACAGGCCATTCTCATTGGTTAACGGAGCTAGTGCTCCCGGATTACTATTGGTTGAATAGTTAATAAGTTGCCTATATAAGGAAGGCTATAGCAGCCATCCAGTTTGAGCTGTCACACCATGTAAATAAAGAGTTTGAAGTTCACTGTTTCTACCGATTCGTCTCCATTATTCGCACCCATGCTCCAGACTTAACACTGGCGATGAGGATGGGATTGGATGACATCAGAGCCAACTAAAACAACGACGAAGCACATGGCTGAAACGCACAACGGCGGAACCATGTCCAGCAGCGTAGTACCACCCGCTCCGTTTGACCCAGCTCAAGAGGACTGGGAGTCCTACATGGACCGTTTCCAAATGTTTTTAGAAACAAATAATCTGAAGGATGCCACAACTGGGAAGAAATGAGCAGTATTCCTAACGCACTGCAGGCCAACGGTATTCAAAATGGCTAAGGCATTAGCGAAACCGGCTGAAGTGAAGGCCATGGACTGGGACGTCCTCGAACCGCTACTAAGGGCCCACTATGCACCAATCGTTCCAACGCTCGTAAGATGACACGAGTTCTATCAAAGAAACCAGCGGAAAGGAGAAAGCTTTGCCAATTTCATTGCAGACCTCCAGAACTTGGGAGGCCTTTGCAATTTCACCGACCTAGAGGAGGCCTTGAGAGACCGAGTAGTCCTCGGGTTAGACACTCTAAATGTACAGAGCAAAATAATGGCTAAGGGCGACATTAGCATTGCCGATGCCATCGCTGAGGCTACGGCAACGGAGGTGACCAAGAAGTCGGCTGCCCAACTACGCCGGAATCGCGCTCCAGCACACTAACCAGCCAGCAAAGTTTCACCTAAGTCAGAAGGACAGCTTCAGATGACCCACCATGAGGACCTCTCTTCGTCGTCAGACAGTGACGAAGAAGAGGTCCATCGCCTGTGGTCCGACCGGGACTGTTACCCGAAATCCCAGCAACGGTGCGCTGGCTGCGGGGCCAACCATTACCGTTCTGATTGCAAATTCCGCGATGCGCTCTGCCATGAGTGCGGGAAACGAGGCCATATTGGACGGGTCTGCAGAAGTCTCCTCGGACCCAGCCAGACCTCGAAGGGTACCAATCTCCGCCAATCGACAGGGAATTGCCCTGTAAGGAGAGAACCAGCAAACCACTCCTACAGAAACCGACCCATGAATCGCCTAATGAGATGGGAAGAGGCCCACCAAACGCTCACTATCGGCCACGCCTCTTCACTAGATGCTAAGAAAATTCGAGTCGAAGTGGACATCGAAAATCAGCCTTGCCAAATGGAAGTTGACTCGGGATCGTCTCTTTCAGTAGTCTCCTGGAAGACCCTCAAGCAACTCATTCCCACTATCTGGCGCCAAGACCTTCAATTCCAACGGCTCGTGTTAAAGGACTACCAGGGGAACCGGATTCCAGTCGTAGGATCCAGTAGAGTCCGGGTCACGTTCAAGAACCGCACAGCGTACTTACCCCTGACGGTGATCGACAAGGACCAGCCTAGCCTGTTAGGCCTGCAATGGTTCGCACCACTCGGCATTGAAGTGGCAGGCATTAACCGAATCGGCGGCAGTGACTGGGAGGTGGACCTCGCCCACGAATTCAGGGACGTCTTCGCGGAAAAGCTAGGCAAGTACAAGGGGACCCCGATATCCTTTAGCCTTAATCCAAAGATAGCTCCCATCCGCCTTAAGCCTCGTCGAGTCCCGTTCGCACTAAAGCTGAAAATCGACGAACAGCTTGATAAGTTGATAGCCCAGGGAGTTTTAAAGCCAACCGACCACTCCCCATGGGAAACACCAATCGTGACACCAATTAAGCCGGACGGCTCCATTAGAATTTGTGGGGACTATCGAGCCACCTTAAACCATGCCGGGCAACAAAATCCATATCCGGTGCCGGTGATGCAACACCTCCTCCATTCCCTGGGGAGCGAAAAGTCTTTGCTAAACTAGACTTAGCTCAGGCTTATCAGCAACTGCCGGTTGACGAAAAAACGGCACAGGCACAGACTATCATAACACACCAAGGTGCCTTTAAATGTACGCGGCTCCAATTCGGAGTCAGTGTAGCCCCAGGGATCTTTCAGAACCTTATGGAGAGACTATTGCAGGGAATCAAAGGCGTTGTCCCCTACTTTGATGATGTGCTCATTGCTGCCCCCACTCCAAAAATATTACTAGATCATTTAAGACTGGTTTTACAAAAGTTCCAAGAAGCAGGCCTGAAAGTAAAGAAAAACAAGTGCAAGCTGTGTACAGATCATGTTGAATTCTTAGGGTATTTAATTGACAGTCAGGGTATTCACCCTACCGACAGCAAATTGAAAGCAATAAAAAATGCTCCCAGACCCTGGAACAAGGCCGACCTCCAGGTGTTCTTAGGCCTCATCAATTTCGATAACGTATTCTTGCCGCACAAGGCGACTGTCGCGGAACCTTTACATCACCTACTAGATAAAAAAGCAATTTGGGTATGGTGTCACAGAGAAGAGCAGGCGTTCCGTAATATAAAAAAACTACTGACTTCTGACGCTGTACTAATGCAGTACAATGAGACTTTACCGTTAAATATCACATGTGATGCATCGCCTTTTGGAGTGGGTGCCATTTTGAGCCATGTATTGCCTAACAGTAGCGAAGCCCCTGTTGCTTACTTTTCAAAAACGCTCTCGAAAACCAAGCGAAATTATAGCCAGATCGATAAAGAAGCCCTGGCAATTGTATTGGCTTTTAAAAGATTCCATGAGTACGTGTACGGCCGGGTTTTCACTGACCACAAACTGACCACAAACCGTTGCTGGAGATAAACGCTGGAGATAAGCCAACTCCCTATGTACTTTCTCCCAGGATGACCCACTGGTCAGAATTCTTGGCTGCCTACAACTATCAGCTACAATATCGTCCCGGTAAAGCCATTCCCCACGCCGACGCATTGAGCCATGCACCACTCCCTGAAACCAGCAACGATCCTGCACCAACAATGACAACATTGCAGATTGAGACACTCCATATGCTGCCATTAACTGCCCGTGACATCGCGAGAGAAACAAAACGCGACCCCATCTTAGCATGAGTCCTCACATGGGTGGAACGTGGATGGCCATTGGACCAAGTACCAGACGACTTTGCCCCATTCAAAAGTCATCAAACAGAGTTATTCTCGCAAAAGGGCTGTATCATCTGGGGTGATAGAGTCGTTATCCCAGAACGACTCCAACAGGCACTGCTAAGAACCTTGCACGATGGCCACCCTGGCATTGTATGCATGAAGGGCCTCGCACGTAGCTATGCGTGGTGACCAGATACAGACAGACAAATCGAATCGTAGGTTAAAACGTGCCAGAGATGCCAAGAAGTAAGCAACGCTCCACCAAAGGCAACCCCAACCGAATGGGAGACGCCGCGGGGACCCTGGTCCCACATCCACCTGGATTTTGCTGGGCCGACCAAAGGCCACACATTCTTATTAACCATTGACGCCTACTCAAATTGGCTCAAGATTCACCAAATGAGGAACACGACCATCGAAGTGATCATCAAAAGACTGGAAAGACTGTTTGCAACCCACGGATTACCAGATGTTCTGGTATCCGACAACGGGCCCCAATTTACTGCGCTGTCTTTTGAACAGTACCTGGCTGACCGTGGTATCCGACATGCGCTCACTTCTCCTGCATACCCTGCAGCCAACGGTAGGGCTGAGCGCATGGTACAATTTGTCAAGAGAACATGACAACAAATAGACTACGACAACATCGACGAGAAAATCAACCGAATCCTTTTCCTACAGCACATCACACTTCACAGCGTCACCAACAAAACTCCCGCCGAGCTGCTAATGGGACGAAGGCTCTGCTCCCACCTCGACTGGTTACACCCAGCCTACGAACCGGAAAAGCCACTCGGATCCAGCGGCCGATGCCGTACCTTCCAGGTAGGCGATTTAGTATTCGCTAAAAACTTATCGGGCGATCCGCTGTGGGTAGAAGCAACCGTAATCCACGTAACCAGCCCAAGATCATACCTTGTACAGTGCCCTGACGATAGACTTTGGAAGTGCCACATAGATCAACTACGATCACGGCTGCAGTCACGCAATTCTGAACTCCCTTATGACCAAACTGAGGGGGGGGGAGATACAGAGAAAGACGAATTTCAACTAGAGGAAAATCTTTTCGAAGGGACTGATAACGGAACTGAAACGCAGGAACAGGAACCAGGGATGGGAGTGAGTTCACCTCAGGGAGTGGCCAAAGATATTGGTGACGACGGAAATGCGAACTCTGAACCAGAGGCACCCCTGTCGTTAAACAACGATCTACCTCAGCAGAAGTGCAACCAATTGCCAGGCACTTTGCGAAAATCAAAAAGACTGACAAAACAACCGTTCTACCTCAAGGACTATGTAACCACGCCCCGTAAGCAGAAGCCGGGGGAAAGGGGTGTTGTGAATGAATAATGTCAAATAAAATTATCTTGAGCTTGAAGTCAAGTGCATGGTTCTGGCCCTGCACTTCTGATTGGCTGTTAATGGCAGGATCGGATTGGTCTGTTCAGGAGCATCTGATTGGCCATTAACAGGCCATTCTCATTGGTTAACGGAGCTAGCGCTCCAGGATTACTATTGGTTAAATAGTTAATGAGTTGCCTATATAAGTAAGGCTATAACAGCCATCCAGTTTGAGCTGTCACACCATGTAAATAAAGAGTTTGAAGTTCACTGTTTCTACCGATTCATCTCCATTATTCGCACCCATGCTCCAACAATTGCTAAGCGAAACACATGTTAAATGAACATTTTTGCCCCGTTTTAGGACCTTTCTTGCCATTGTTGTTAAGCGAATCACTGCAGTTGTTAAATTTAGTAACACGGTTGTTAAGGGAAACCCACTGACTTTGCTTGTCAGAAGGTTGCAAAAGGGATACTGCAACCATCATAAATATGAGTCGATTGTCAAGTGTTCCAAATTTTGATCACGAGGATGCTGCAATGATTGTAAGTGTGAAACGCAGTCATAAATCACTTTTTCAGTGTCACTGTAACTTCGAACAGCCACTAAGCAAACAGTTGAAACTTGAGGGTTATCTATAATGAGTTTTCTTGGCATGTTATGGAAATGTCTCCCCATCTTATTCTCCAGTTCTGTGATTTCCTGGTGGTCTCCCATCCACATGCCAACCAGATTTACTAAACACACTAAGTTTCTGAGCTCAGGTACTCTTAACATTTGAAGGGGGGACGGGGGGGATGAGGGATTCAGGAACACATTTTTTACAATACCATCAGGTATAAAGGATTACAACCAAGCAACTCACACAACATAATTAAGGTTGATTTTGCTGAAGCTAACATGATCCCACACAAAGTTAACATAATTAGGCTAGAGGGAAGAAATTAATGACTCGGAGATAAAAGAAAAAAAAAGTGAAATAAACTTCTCTGTAAGGTAGACGCACCAGAGGCAATATTGGAAAGTGCACGCCCTTAAACCCAGATGGCCAAACTGCAATTTTTTTAATGTGACAACAAAGAGAAATGATTATATTGCAACGTGGGTAAGTGAGTTGAATTAAAGCTATTAGGGAAAACAATCTCGTCATATACAATATCTTCATTGAATTAAATGACCACTAGATGGCAGCAGAGGGATATCCAAAGCTTCTTGGCTGCCCCTCAGTGGTGGCCTTGATTGTTTTCATACGCCAAATCTGATAGGGTGGGTTGGGGGTTCACATAAACATGCTATTGGACCGAAGATCATTTTACAGGTTCATAGGATCGCCTGATTCATACAACCTGCTAAGATTGTTCTATCCTCACTACACGTTAGTCTGTGTGCAGCTCGACATGCAGCTAAATCCACCTATCCTCCAATAAAACAGACTGTGTGTATAGATCTGAATGCTTTATTGAAAGAACAGGATATGGTGAAACTGGGGAAAATAGGGATACAAACCAAGATAGACAGTATTGAGCTACTGCTGAATGTAACAATTAATAAATACAAGCAATTAAACCTCACCAGCGATGTTCTGTGTGTGGGATGTGGGTTTGTCCTTGGATGACCATGTGTCACAGATTAAGATGGATTCTTCTTTGTGCTTCTGCCTTCTCCAAATGCTAAAGGAAATGGAGTCTGGTGTCCCAGTGTGCACTTGGTTTGAGAGCTGCAGATAGATGGGTAAAATGGGTTGGGTCAGCTTCAAGACAATATAATTGGTATTTTGTCTCTCTGGCCACTAGATGGGGTTAGAGTGCAACAACAGTATATAAAAGTTATATGCTGGGGCCTGACAAATATGACGCCCTTTTCTTTTCTTTTCTCTGTCTTCTCAACGTGCTGAACCATAAACCAAGCTCTCCTGTAGGCTAGTCCATCACCTTATAAGGATATAGAGTTGTACCCCAAGAAAGATCTCCTAATATTTATGAGCTGTTTATCAATGGACCTGATTGCTTTGAAAGATCTTGATGTCTCCTTTGAAGGAGGTGTTAAGCAGAGACTGGCTGGCCCGTGTGTGTGTGTGTGTGTGTGTGTGTGTGTGTGTGTTTGTGTATGTGTTGATGTAACCATGGATTCCTTTACAAGGAAACACGAGCCAGCAATGTGCAGCAGCAGCCAAAAAATGCTAATACAATCCTTGATTGTGTAAACAGAGGCATAGAATCAAAATCACATGAAGTATTAGCACCACTTTATAAAGCCTTAGTACCTGGAATACTGCATCCAGTTTTGGTCACCACATTACAAAAAAAAAAAGGATGTTGAGACTTTGGGAAAAGTGCAGAGAACAGCAACTAAGATGATTAAAGGCCTGGAGACTAAAACATATGAAAAACGGTTGCAAGAATTGGGTTTGGCTAGTCTAGAGAAAAGAAGGATTGGGGGTGACATGGTAGCAGTGTTCCAATATTTGAGGGGCTGCCACAAAGAAGAGAGTCAACGTATCTTCCAAAGCAGAAGGAAAGACAAGAAAGAATGGATGGAAACTAATCAAGGAGGGAAGCAACCTGGAATTAAGGAGAAACTTCCTAACAGTGAGAACAATTAACCAGTGGAACAGGTTGCCTTCAGATATTGTGAATTCTTCATCACTGGAGATTTTTTAAGAAGAGACTGGACAGATACTTGTCTGAAATGGTATAGTATCTCCTGCTTGCTCAGGGGGCTGGACTAGAAGACCTTCAAGGTCCCTTCCACCTCTATTTTAATTCTGATTCTATGTTCTCCAACACAGGTGACATTCAGCAGGTTCTGACCAGTTCTGGAGAACTGGTAGCAGAAATTCTGTGTAGTTTGGAGAACCGGCAAATCCCACCTCTGACTGGCCCCACCTTCATCTATTCTCTGCCTCCCAAGTCCCAGCTGATTGGCTGGGTCTTCTTTGGTTGCCCTGCACAGGAGAACAGAGCTGGAAAGCAGGTTAGTGGGGTGGGGAGGGAATGGGATTTTGCAATAACCTTCCCCTGCCACGCCCACCAAGCCCTGCCACGCTTGCCAAGCCACGCCCACAGAACCGGTAGTAAAAAAAATTAAATCCCACCACTGTTCTCCAAGATCATTTGTGTTCTATGATCCAGCCATTACAGAAGAACAAAACAAAGAGCTTGACTGAATTATCTCTTTACTCACTAAAGATCAAGAACCATCCCTGGGTTGATTTCCCTACCCTTCTTTCAAATCTTTCACATTATAAGCCTGAGGGAGAGGCCTGACTAAATACATTATTGATTTTGCTAAGCTACTCTGAAAGCTTTCTTTCTTTTTCTTTTTGGCTGAAGACTATATAAAAATCTTTCCCATAAACAAACAAACAACAATAAAAAAAGTTTGCAGCCAAGTGTTTGGGAGAATGGAATTGCTTTGCACTGAAAATGTGTGAATAAACAACATCTGACTGGGTTTATTTTAAAGCTCCACAGAATCTGGTAGATCGGCAGGGTGGAAAACTTCAGAAAAATGGGGAGAAGGTTGAGATCAGAGTACAGGCAGACCTCGATTTACCACAGTTCATTTAGTGACCATTCAAAGTTTCCACGGCACTGAAAAAAAAGTGACTTATGAGCATTTTTCACACTCATGACCTTTGTAGCAAGCAGCCCCGCCATCATGTGATCAAAATTCAGACCCTTGGCAATGTCAGATCCATGTATCTGTCATTCTTCAATGGAAGAAGAAGGGGAGGGGGGAAGTTGGTACAAGTAATCCTTTTTGATGTGACCTGAATATATTGATTCTGTATAACTTGCACATGATATACAACTGGAGGAGTGGAGCCAGATGTCTAGAAACTTGTCACCTCTTGAAGAGATAACAAGATGAGAAGGGACCATAAAAATTCCAGCTCTGGAAGACACTCCTTGGGAACTCTGCTAAGATATGTTCCCAGACAAGGGGAGGAGGGAATTAACATGTTGGTTCTTTGACTAAATCCATATCTTAATAAGGGGAGTGGTTCTAACTTCCTTTATCTATGACTGTATGCCTGGAAGCATCTTAGATTCTGCTTTGCCAAGTGTTGGGTTTAAATCCCTTTCAATAAAGGATTCCTTTTGAAACCCCTGGTTTTCAGAAGTTCATTCTTTTCGGTTGAAGGGAAAACGTCCAATGCTTACAGGCAACTGGTTCATACTTATGACCATCACTATGTCCCAAGGTCACATGCTCCCGTTTTGCCATCTTCTGATAAGCAAAGTCAATAAGGAAGCCAGATTCACTTAACAACTATGTTACTAACAACAAAGGTCATAAAATGGGGCATAACTCACTTAACAAATATCTCACTTAACCATAGAAATATTGGGCTCCATTGGGGTTGTAAGTCAAGGACTACCTATGTACACCTTGGTGGGGTTTTCTAGTTAGGGAGCAACTCCTAGAGATTGTAATTCAGTGCTGGAGGAGATGTTCCGTGTCCAAATGTTATAGCTTTTCCAGTTTCAAAAAACCATGTACATAGAATAACAGAGTTGGAATGGTGCTTGGAAGTCTTCTATTCCACCCCCCTGCTCAGGCACGAAACCCTATATCACAACTTCTGGAGGCAAGTTGTTCCAGTGTGAAGAGTTTATGAAAAGCAAAAATGTTGATCACATATTGTCAACCCAAGAGGCAATGTTTGGTTGTCCACTGCAACAGTGGTGGAATTCCAAAAAAAAAAAAAAATACTACCAGGATTTGCAAGAAAAAGTGAAAAGGAGTTTGTCAGGGGATTTTAACCACAAAGTTTCATAGAGGGTCCCTGAGAGATTTTCCTTTGGATTTAAACCTCTAAGTTTAAGGGTTTTTGCATTTTCCCCCTAATGAGAAAGCAGGTTCTGTTGCTAGAGAAATAGCCAGCAGCAAGAATTTAACTCTTGACCTCTTCCAGGAGACAGACAGACAGACAGACATAGACAGATGATAGATAGATAGATAGATAGATAGATAGATAGATAGATAGATAGATAGATAGACAGATTATAGATAGATAGTTGATATGTAGATAGATAGGTAGGTAGGTAGGCAGACAGGATAGATAGATAGATAGATAGATAGATAGATAGATAGATAGATAGATAGATAGATAGATAGATAGATAGATAGATAGATAGAGATGATAGGCAGGCAAACAGATTATAGATAGATAGATAGATAGATAGATAGATAGATAGATAGATAGATAGATAGACAGATAGGCAGACAGACAGATTATAGATAGACAGTTGATGTGTAGATAGATAGGTAGGTAGGTAGGCAGACAGGATAGATAGATAGATAGATAGATAGACAGATAGGCAGACAGACAGATTATAGATAGACAGTTGATATGTAGAGAGATAGGTAGGTAGGTAGGCAGACAGGATAGATAGATAGATAGATAGATAGATAGATAGATAGATAGATAGATAGATAGATAGATAGATAGATAGATAGATAGATAAGAGGGAGGGAGGGAGAGACAGACAGACAGAGAGACAGACAGACAAAAATTTCTCGGCCAAGAGTACAACTTTAGGATTTTTTGGTGATCTCTCACCCAAAAAGAAATCAGATTAGATCCCCTTTTTTCTCAAGACCAGCCAAGATAAGTAACAGAATTAACAGAGTTAGAAGGGACCTTGGAGGTCTTTTAATCCAACCCTGTGCAAAGTTAGCTGCAAAATACATGCAATATACTTTATTGCCAATGCAGTCTGTTGATCTAGAAAAAATTGTTTGCTTTGTGCCCGCAAATAGTTTTGCTTGTTTTATAATTCACAAAAGCAGGTCCTATTCCATTTGCGAGGAAGAAAAGAGGAATTTACATTTGCAAGCCTTTTGATTTGAGTGGAGGAATGCATGCAAGAAACTTTCCATAATTTATGAGCAAAAACCAAATGAAAGAAAGAAGTGATCTTGGTTAAGCGTAGGCTATGGAAAATTGAATAAATGTTATGACCCTCATTCATTAGCTGAAGGATAACATTTTGCACACCAATATAATTAATTGGATTTGAAAAAAAGTTGTGGTTGCTTAGAGTGTATTGTATTCTGGAAAGCCATTGGGTTTATTCAATGAACCATGAGACAGAATGAGGTCTTAGTAGGTGGCAGAAGTTAAGCAACCTTGGCAAATATTGGAAGCCATGCAGGATTATTCCTGGTTAGTATTGGATGGGGGATTAGCAACTGTGTTTATAACACTGCCAAAAAAGATGTACATTTAGCAGGAATAGAGCTTGGCCAAAAAGCATCTTCAACCTTCTTTGAAGCAATGCTTCTCATCCTTGACGTTTTTAAGATAGGTAGACTTCAACTGGCAGAATTCCCCACTCCTGGCACATTTTAAAGGTTTCTCAGGATTGAGAAAAACAATGGCACAAAGTAAAACAGGATTTAGTAAATTGTGCACACATAGAACCCAAGTGGTGAGAAAACTACATTCAATATTCACTGATGGTGCTTTTAAATGGCACCAAAGACAAATCTCGAACTGTTTTCTTACTATTATAGTGAAAGGAGGAAAAATGAACAAAACAAATGACAAAACAAATGACAGCAGTTTAAACACACACACACACACACACAAAGAGGAAAAGAAAAAAGGATGTTTGGTTTGGACGGAAGATCCCTCTCCTAGAAGAATGAAATATTTTGAGAAATATTAAAAAGGCAGACTATTAAATTATCCTGGGTGAGAAATGGAGAAACATGCTCTTGGAGACAGAAAGCAGCCCCCACCTTTCTTAAAAGCTCCCAGCAGATATTTTGGTGCCCATTGAGAAGGACTGGGCCAGCCTATCTACAAAAGAAAAGACCTTCAGCTCCAGGGTGATGAGATTAAGACATGACCCTTGAGGACATAATAGGATTAACCCACTAGCAGCAGAGCTTACTACACTGGACAGTCTCCTAAGGACATTGCATCAGAGTCCAAACTTCAACCAAACCTGAGAGCTCAGACAACCTACAGAGCCAGCTCTGACCCCTGACAGCAGCCAATGTAATACATGTTCTTGCACAGGAATAGGAAGCTCAAGTGCAAAGCCCAAGAGAAGGTATAAAATCCCCTCACTCTCCACTCCATGTGGTCTGCTACTCAGGACCTCGAACCCAAGTGTTCTGCTTCATCTTTCCAATCAGCCTCCATGTTTCCAGTGTCTTTTTCCCAGCTTGGAACTGAATCAGATGGATATTTCTTCCAAGAGTTTCTAACACTTCCCCCAGCCTTTTGCAGGTTAATTTACAATATTTGCAAACCTCAAGATGGTTAACAAATACAGGGAGTCTTTGTCTTACCATCGTTTGTTTGGTGACTGTTTAAAATTACAATGGCACTGAAAAAAAAAGCGACTTTTGACTATTTTTCACACTTACAATCATTGCAAATGTCAACTCATAAAATATTTCTATGGTCTTTTCCAACAGAAAGGGAGGGGGGAAGAGTGGGCAGCTTGCGTTCCATAAATATTTTCAAAGATAGTAACTAGGTGACTGAAGTTTCTGCCGTGCAAAATGCTAACTGGAGAGCATGTCTCAGCTAGTTCTTCCAGTTTTAATGCGATGAAACGACCACTCACGCTGGACAAATACTGAGCTTTTATTTTTCTTCCATGCCAAAACATCAGGTAACAACAAAGCATAATAGTTTAAAGTCAGCTCTTGCTTTATCTGCAGCCAGAGCTGTATTTATGCATGTAACGTATTACCTAATTAATTAATCGATGCAGCCAACATCCGGCTGCTGCTGCTTTATCACCATCCAGAATAATCATTAAACCAGGGTACGCTCGTAACATGTTACTGTTTATCGTCAAATTTACAGGCTTTCATTCTTATTCAAATAACATCAGTATCACCGTCACCAGCACCACACACCACCCACAACACCTGACAATTCCTCCACGGTTCATATTGCTTCACTCAGCAAGCCACATTCCGCTGCAGTCATTATTCAGGCAATTGACGTCATCGACTTGCGTCCATCTGCAATCAGCATCTTGCGCTATGGGGAAAACGCCGGCCACAGAGAGAATCAAATCAGTCCAGGCACTGTATGAAAATGTTCTCACACCCACAGGATTCCTCAGCCAGCCCCGCAGGAGACTAACGACCATAGTATGGTAGGAACACAGACTCAGTTGTCGCAGCTCCACAGAAATCATGTTGGAGGCATGACAGGATGATTGATGACTCTTGGCTATGGATGTGTCCCATTGTAGAATAAGACACACCCGGGGGTGAGAGAAAACCAGGATCAAGGGTGACAATGTGCCTCAGCATTGGCTACACCCGGGTAACACTGGCATGCTAACTCCCAATAAATCCTTTTTAAGTTCTGGAAGTTGGCTAGAGACTCATCATTTAAATGGGGTTAAGCGCCAGAGGCCTGACAGTAGCATCCCTCCAGTCATGTGTTCCAAATTATGGACTCTTGATCCCTGGCTCATATTTATGATGGTTGCAATGTCTTGGGGTCATGTGATCCCCTTTTGCAACCTTCTGGGGAAACCAGATTCACTTTACAACCCGCTTGCTAACTTCGTAACTGCAGGGATTCACTTAAAAACCACGACAAGACAGTTGTAAAATGGGGCAAAGCTCATGATTGTCTTGCATAGCAACAGAAAGTTTGGGCTCAATTGTGGTTGTAATGCGAGGACTATCTGTCAAGAATGTTCATGAACTGGAATAGAGCATGGTAACAAGGTCAGCCAATGAATAAGCATGGCAATTAAATCAGCCAATGAGGACTGTTTTGGAAACTGAAACTAGAAGAAGCCTAGGCTGGAAACTGGAACTAGAAGTAGCCTAGGCATGGCTTTATATTAAGCTCTGCAGCTCTGAAGCTATGTTAAGCTCTGAGTCTCTCTATTGAAATGAAACTGCTTCTCTCCTCTACTTGCCTGCTGAACTAAAGTGAAACTGATGTCTGTTTCTGTTTGAGTTTGCTCCATGTTGGAGAAATCTACAACTGGTATTGTAAAATTTACTCTATAAGTTTATAAAGAAATTAAATGAAGCCTCAGTCTTCTAGGTTTACTTTTCTGGCACTGAATTTACGCTACAATACTCAGAACACTATCTGCAATTGAAGAATTGCAGGGCTGGAAGGGACATTAAGAGGCCTTCTAGTCCGACTCCCCTGCCTCAGAAAAGCAGGAGCTGTTTGTAAATGGGGAATAAAAATGCAAAATGGGCATCCTGCCAATTCTAATTCCTCTCCAAAGTCTGTAATCGTTGCCCTTGCTCTTTTTAAAAGACCCCTCTTTAAAGTCCATGAGTCATTATCCATTTCCCACAATTAAAGCAGCAAAGGCGAAGATGATTCCAATGCTAGTAAATTAGGCAGTCCTCAATTTACAACAGTTCTGTTAGTGTCCATTCAGAGTTGCAACTATGCTTTTGAAAAGATGACTTTTGCCCGTTTTTCACACTTTATGACCGTTGCAGCATCCCCCATGGTTTCCTGATTGAAATTCAGACGCTTGGCATCTGTCTCACATTTTTGACGGTTGCAGCATCCAGGGGGTCATGTGACCACATTTTTGTGACTTTCTGATGAGCAAAGTTCCATAGTAGAATAGAATAGAAATAGAATAGAAATAGAAATAGAAATAGAATAGAAATAGAATAGAATATGGAAGGGAAGATAATGTAGAATAGAATAGAATAGAATAGAATAGAATAGAATAGAATAGAATAGAATAGAATAGAATAGAATAGAATAGAATAGAATAGAATTCTTTATTGGCTAAGTGTGATTGGACACACAAGGAATTTGTCTTGGTGCAAATGCTCAGTGTACATAAAAGAAAAGATACACTCATCAAGAGTCAAGAATCAACAGGTGCAACATTTAATAATAGTCATAGGGTACAATAAGCAATCAAATCATACAAGGAAACAGTTAATATAAATCGTTAGGATACAAGCAACAAAGTTACAGTCCTACAGTCACAAGTGGGAGGGGATGGGTGATAAGGAGTGATGAGAAGATTAGTAGTAATAGTAGTAAAGACTTTGTAAATAGTTGAACAGGGTTGAGGGAATTATTGATGGCGTTTGGGGAAAAAACTGTCCTTGTGTCTAGTTGTTCTGATGTGCAGTGCTCTATAGCGTCGTTTTGAGGGAAGGAGTTGAAACAGTTTATGTCCAGGATGTGAGGGGTTTGTAAATATTTTCACAGCCCTCTTTTTGACTCGTGGAGTATGCAGGTCCTCCATGGAAAGCAAGTGGGTAGTAATTGTTTTTTCTGCAGTCCTAATTACTCTCCGAAGTCTGTGTCTGTCTTGTTGCAGAACCAAACCAGTCAGTTATAGAGGTGCAGATGATTAGATCAATAATTCCTCTGTAGAACTGGATCAGCAGCTCCTGGGCAGTTTTTGAGCTTTCTGAGTTGGCGCAGAAAGAACATACTTTATTGTGCTTTTTTGATGACGTTTTTGATGTTAGGTGTTCATTTTAGGTCATGTGATATAATAGAACCTAGAAATTTGAAAATCTCTACTGTTGATGGGTCCATGGGGAAATCAGATTTATGTTACTAACTTGGCAGCTGCAGTGATTCACTTAACAACCGTGGCAAGAAGGGTCATAAAACGGGGCAAAATTCACCAAACAACTCTCTCCCTTAGCAATTTTATTGTGGTCATAAGTTGACAACTGCTTACACTTCTGGAATTAAGGAGAAACTTCCCAACATGTGAAGACAAGTTGTGGGTGCTTCATCCCTGGAAGTTTTTAAGAAAATCCTAGACAGCCACTTGTCTGAAATGGTACTTATAGGGTCTCCTGCTTGAGCAGGGGGTTGGACTAGATTACCTCCAAGGTCCCTTCCAAGCTCTATTCTGATTCTTTTTCTGAGGAACTGGCCAACTTTGAAAACTTTGGCATGCAGATGGGCACGCATGCCCCGTAATATAACCTAATATAAAAGAAAAATGCACTGGAAGCAACCATTGGAGGTGTTTTTATGTCTCTTTAAGGGTAAAA
This sequence comes from Hydrophis major, assembly GCA_033807585.1. Lineage (NCBI taxonomy): Eukaryota > Metazoa > Chordata > Lepidosauria > Squamata > Elapidae > Hydrophis > Hydrophis major. The sequence goes on from CM066330.1 coordinate 8,817,195, forward strand.
AAAAAAGCATAAAAGAGACGAAAGTTAAAAAATGCACTGGAAGCAACCATTGGAGGTGTTTTTATGTCTCTTTAAGGGAAAAAAAAAAGCATAAAAGAGACGAAAGTTAAAAAGTTCTTGTCGCGAAAGTGGTCAGCCGCGCGCATGCGTAAGCCATCCGTTCTAAAGTTTTTTTTTTTTCCCTCCCTCCCTCCGCCCCTTCGGAGGAGGGCGTGCCCGGTCCTGCCCCTCGGCTCGCCCCCCCCTCTCTCTCCCCCCCGCCCCTCCCCTCCTCAGGGCGCGTGCGGTGTCCGGCCTCGCTGATTGGGCGCCGCCCGCCAGGTGGTTTTTTTTTTTTTTTTTGCATAACTTCGCTCCTCCTCCTTCCTCTTGGGCGGTGCGCGAGAGCGCGCGCGCTTTTGCGGTGGGGGTTGGGGGGCGGGGGAGAGGAGAGGAGGCGGGGAAAGCGGAGAGGAGGAGAAGGCGGGGTGGGGGTGGGTGGGGAAAGCGCGGATTGGTTGCTAGGGAGGGTGACGTCAGCGAGCCGGGGACTAGGGGGGAGCGGGAGAGACGCGGAAAAGGTCAAACTGAAGGCGAGCCGGGGAAGCGGCGGCTTCAGCGGCGGGAGCGGCGCCCCTTCCCGGCAGGTACGGGCAAGGGGGGGGGAAGAAAAGGAAAAACGGGGGACCCGTGGCAACGCCCCCTCACCACGCCCCCACGCTCACCTTGGGGAAGGGCACGAGGGGCGCCCCCCCCAGGGCCGGGGGGCCCCATTCTCCCCCAAAGTGGGGGGGGGCTACTTTTTTTGCTTGCCCCAAAAGTTGGGTGTCAGGCTTCTCCATCTTCTCCCCCCCTTCCATACAAGTCTTCCCGATGGGGTTTGCCCTCCCCCCACATCCTCTATCAGGAAACCACTCCTATTTCAGCATCCCTATCCCCCCCCAAAAAAAGTTCAGAGAGTATCACTTTCCTTTCTAATGGTGGGAGGGAGGCAAAAGCCCCTTCCCACTGCGAAATGGCTACTTCATTCCCCTTCCCGAACTGGCCCTCTTGGACTTTTTTTTTTTTTTTTCCAAACTTGGCAACTTTCAGGTCAATTCCTCAGCCGGCATGCTGAATCCTCCCCCCCCCCCCCGAAGCTTTATTTATTTTATTTGAATATATAATATATAACATATAAACTATATATAACATGTAAATTATATATTTTTATAACATAAAAATTCAAAATTCAATTCAACAGTGCGTTATCTGGATACAATTGTTTTTAGGCCATCGTAATTAAAATAACATTCATCACAATAACATGAATACTGTCATAATAATAACAACAACAACAATAATAATTGGCTTGTCCATCTTAAACAGATTTCCGTTTTAACATTTATCCTTTTTATGTCCCTGCCTTTCTAACTTCTGTTTTTATTGCCTAAAGCATGTGGAATCCTCGATGCACTAAAAGTAATTCAGAGTTCTTGGCATGCATAAAAATGCATAAAAAGAAGTGAATCTTAGCAAATGGCTCTTAAGAAAGTGTGGCCTCTCTCTTTCTCTCTCTTTTTTTGCCTGCCAGAAATTGTCAAGGATCCCATAAAGATGGAGTTCTTTGCCTTGCCTTCCTTCTCCCTCCCTCTTTTAACAAGAAAAAAGAATGTAAAATAACTTTTCTTTTCAGCAGGCTTCCTTCTGATTTTCCTCTTCAGGGCAGCCTTTCCGGACTTTTTTCAACTCGGTTATCTGTAGTTTGTAGTGAAAACTTCCTCTTAAAAGGTTGTCCTGCCTGACATTTGGAAAAGTGGAGGGGGGAAAAAAAAGAGTATTGTTTGGATATGGTTGCTCCTCTGGATGGGTGGATAAGAGCTGCTAGTGTGTGTGTGTGTGTGTGTGTGTGTGTAAGTGTATGTGTGTGTGTGTTTTTCCCCCAAGCCGAAGAAGGCCACAAATGGAAACCGTGGTTTTGGAAGGGGATGAAAGTCAAGTTGGCCTGGAAGAATAATAAGGTTGGAAGTCTAGAGAATCATAGAATCATAGATTTGGAAGGGATTTTGGAGGTCTTCTAGTCCAACCCCCTCAGATTCTCAGTCATCCAGGACATGATTGTCCCAAAGGTTTTCAGTCAGAGCTGAAGAAGCTTCTTGGATGAGAAGCGAAATATCTTCAAAAGAAAAACCAGAAAGTCCATTTGCTTCTCAGAAAAGCACCTTTGGGACAACGAAGTTGAAAGGAACCTTCGAGGTCTTCTAGTCCAACCCCCTGCTCAGGCAAAAGACTGTACTATGTCAGAAACTTCCAATGTTGGAGCCCTCACAACTTCTGGAAGCAAATCCTTCCATTGAATTGTTCTTGCTCTCAGGAAATAAATGTTTTTGGTATCTGTAGGTTGGGCTCTTGAAAGCATTTTACATGAGGAAAAACCAGGTTGGATCCTGTTTTGGCTCTAAGCAAGTTGTAACATCATTCTGTCTCGTACTTTGTACGTGCGATATTAAAATTGGATTTCCTTCTCTGTCTTTTCCATGTACTATGGAAGAACTGAGCTATAAAAAGTTGTATTTAGGCTTGGTAGCTTCTGTTCTTTAAAGATAAGATAACCCTTGACTTACAACAGTTCATTTAGTGGCTGTTCGAAGTTACACCGGCATTGAAAAAAGAGACTTATGAGTGTTTTCATACTTAACGACCATTGGTAGCATCCCCGCAGTCACGTGATCAAAATTTGGACGCCTGGCAACTGCTGTGTACTTAATGATGGTTGCAATGTCTTGTGATCAAGTGATCACCTTTTGCGACCTTCTGACAAGCAAAGTCATTGAGGAAAACAGATTCCCTTAGTAACTGTGTTACTAACTTAATTGCAGAGATTCAGTGAGCAGCTGTGCCAAGAAAGGTCATAAAATGGAGCAGCTGTCTTGCTTAGCAAGAGAAACGTTGGACTCAAATGTGGTCCTACATTGAAGATAACCTTATGTCCTTGGAAGAAAAAGGTTCCAGTTGTTAGCCTGGTGTTTACATAGAGTTGAGGAAGTGTTAGGTTGTGTTTAAATTGAAAGAGATTGCAAGATTTTGCAACGTCCATTTATACAGTATACCTGGATTGAAGTTGTAATTCGGCATGTTCGTAAAAACATCAGTTCTAAATAGTGAAAGAGAGAGAAAAACATCAGATACCAGTACAATAAGCTCTATCTTCCTTCCTGAATGCAAATGCTGAAAGTCAGATGCTGGGGTTTTGAATTCAGAAAAATTGATTGAGGGAAGTGCATGAATATTTTTGTTGTTGGAAGAAAAAAAGCCTTTCATGTTTGATAAGGACAGATTAGGCCTTAAAAAGAGGGGGCTTTGTTCACAGATGGTAAAAAAAACCCAGACTAACTAAAGGAGAGGCGCGTTTTGTACAAAAAGGAAGGCTGAGTTTACTTTTAAAAACTCTGCTGACAGAAAGGAGGAAACCGAGTGAACATTGCTGTTTAGAACAAACATTTTAAAGAATTTTCTGGCTTCATTACGAAGACTTCATGCTCAGATCTCTGAAAATTATTCCTGGGTTTTTTAAGGTTTGTGTGTGTGGCTCTTTTTTAATTGATGTTCCCACATTGACGGATCCACATGTAATGACGTGGAGCTTAGGCACATCTGAAAACTGCCTTTATTTTTCGTAAAACGTGAAGCCACCATATGTGTGCAGCCTGGGGATGACACATTGGCACGTTTAGTGAGGAAAGCATCTGGGTGTGCAAGTGAACAATGGTTTGAAATGAGATTGAAATGTTCTTAGGGTGAGAATGGATGAAAAATGATGCGTTCAGCTAACCACAACCCGACTCCACCAGAGTCAGCTGAGGGTTTTTCACAGCTTAATCTTAACTCGTACCCACCAAAGATGTAATAAGTTGGCTGACTTCAGGTTATTTTTCTATTTCCTCCCTTCTCCCTCCATCTCCATTAGCAGGACAGCAATAAAGAATGCTGAGGAGAACAAAGTTCTTCACTTTAATGAAAAATAAACTTTTTAATATTTTAACTTCAGGGCAAATTTTCCTCTCAGCTGGTTTTACTTTACCAATGATTCCTGGAATAAAGATTGACAGATGATTGATTCATTTAATTACTATATAAAATGTTTCAATCATTTCCTACTCTGGATTTCTTATTCCTGAGGATATATTTTCGCAGATTCCACTTAATGAGACTGGGCTATGACTATTTAGCAAAACTAATTAGCAGGAATTTAATTTGGGGGAAGAGGTATCTCTTGGAATGGTTTTTTTTAAAGAGTGTGACTCTCACTGAGCTGAAAGAAAGTCTCCTTAATAATTGTGATTTCATGTGATATGGTGATTTACATTCCCAGAGAAAATAGGGACTGTTGTTTGATTGTAGAAGACACTGCATTATGGGAAAAAAATCTTCCCAGCCATCTTCTGATAAAGTCACTGGGGGAAACCAGATTCGCTTGATGATTGCATAATTCACTTAACAACTGCATTACTTAGTTAACAACCATGGCAAAAATGGTTGTAAAATGTGGCAAAACTCACTTAACAATTGCCTGGCTTAGTAATAAAAATTTTGGGCTCAAATGATGTAAGTGGAAAAGTGACCGTTTTTTAATTATGTAGTATCGATATTGTAGATTATCACCTTTCATAATTTCATAATTTATGGTTAATCTCTTTTTGATTTTGAAATTTGCATGTAATACAGATGGGGGCGGTGGTGTTGAGAACTGAACAAGTAAGGGGAGGGGGCAAAAGTTAGAGGAGCCCCTGGACTTATGGGGCCTCAGGAAACCCATATAGCTTTCCCATCAAGCTTTCCAGTCTTAAGGAATAAGTATTTTGAGATTTCACCATTGAATAGTTGATAAAATTGAATATACTGTTTAATTTACAGTAATTATCTTTATCTCTGTTTCTCTAATGTCTGAAGCTGGGAAAATAGTCTTATTTTTCCAGCTTCAAATATTAGAGAAACAGAGATAAGAGTTACATAAAACTGATTAGGTGAGAATATTACAAGTTTTGAAAGTAGCACTTTACACCTTAAGGGCAGTGTGGTGACTCAGTGGATAAGATGCTGGATTTGTTGACCAGCACTGCAGGTTTGAGATCCAAGTGCCATGCAACGGGTGAGTTCCCGTCCTTGCCCCAACTCCTGCCAACCTAGCAGTTTGAAAGCATGCAAATACAAGTGGATAAATGGGTACCACTTTGGTGGGAAGGTACATGACCACGGAAACGTCTTCAAACAGCACTGGCTGAATGACCTTGAAATGAAAATGATAGAAACAACTAGCGGTGTAAAATCCACAGGGACACCTTTGATCTTTTACTTTACACATTAGTTTTTCTTGGATAATTTTTCAGAAATCCAGAAGAATGAAATCCGACTTTTTGTTTAAAAAAACATGTTGGCACCTAAACTAAAATGATTCTTAAAAAATCACTTTTAGAATTTATAGCCACACTTATTCCTCCCATGTATATATATAAGTAAAAATATTTTAAAGGTTACATATTTTTATTACTTTCAGAACACATTTCAGCTTAATAAGAAATCATCTTGAAACATAGTCCCTTTCCAAGTCCCTTTCCATGTAGATTCTGTTATCTTCTTTTTCTTACAGCTTTTTCTAAAACTCTGTTGTGTGGGAGACAGCTGCAAGAGGGCATTCGAGATTGATTTTGAACTTGAAAAACTTGTTTAACTACATCTGCACTTAACCTTATTTGAGCGGTAGTTGCTTTGTTACAAATTAAAGGGGAAAAAATAGACAGAAAAAACATGTACTTGTTGGGTTGGGTGACTGAACGAAGGAGAAAATCCTTACCTCTTCATTTATCCCATGTTGTTTGCCCTAATTAATGGGTGATACTAGAATGTGCACTCTTGTGAAAGAGTGAGAATATCAGTAGGTGGATCCCTTTTCTGTGTTGATGGAACAGGTCTTGGGAACTGCTATATCTTGGCATCTTCTTCCCTTGAGGAAGAGAGAGAGAGAGAGGTTTTATTTCCTCCACCCTTCCAGGTGTGGCCACTGCCCCATAAGCAGTATCTATATACCTTGTGCAGTAAAATATCACCCACAGCGTTTTCAAGAATCTGATCTGTAATTTCAGATATTCCCGAAAATAACTTTGTTGTGCAACTCCTGTAGACTAACAACAAGTACTGACAATTCCCCTACAACTGTTCCTCATTGGTGAGTTGAAGTCTTCTCATTCCGTCCTTGAAACCTATTCCATCATGAACTTTGCTATCACCGTTCCTGATCCCTAATCTTCTTCTGTGGTCTTATTTTGTGGCTACCTCACCTGCTTCCATAATCCTGGGTGGCAAAGCCTAGGATAGGACAGTATTGTATTTTGTTACAGAATAACAGAGTTGGAAGGGAATTTGGAGGTTGTCTAGTTCAACCTCTTGCTCAACCAGGAGACCCTATATATCAAGGGTCTTCAAACTTGGCAACTTTAAGACTTGTGGACTTCAACTCCCAGAACTCCTGAGTAACATGACTGGAGGAGGAATTATGGGAGTTGAAGTCCACAAATCTTAAAGCTGTCAAGTTTAAAGATCCCTGCTATATACCATTCCAGATAAATGGCTGTCTAAAATCTTATTAAAATCCTCTAGTGATGGAGCACCGAAACCTTCTGAAGGCAACTGTCAGGAAATTTCTCCTTAGTTCTAGGCTGGATCTCTCCTTGATTAGTTTCCATCCATTGCCTCTTGTCCTGCCTTCAGGTGCTTTGGAGAAAAGCTTGACTCCCTCTTCATTGTGGCAGCCCTTCAAATATTGGAACACTGCTATCATCTCAACCCTAGTCCTTCTTTTCATTAAACTAGACATACCCAATGTCAGTGTTCAATGCAGTGGAGACTGTGTACATGTTAAGGCTGCCCTTACGTGGTGTTAGAATAAGCAGGAGAAAGAATTATTTTAGCATTGGGGCAACTATGGGAATTATCAAACTTGATTCTCTCATGGGGTGGAGACCATCTGAACACAGCTTCTTAAAAGATATGATAGTACAAACATCTTGCTAAGGAATTATTGTACCCTGATTAGGTGCATGTGAGAACATGATTACAGTAAATGTTTGTGGGCTGAATCATAAAAAGTGCCTATTTCTAGGCAGAGTCCTGCAATAATAAGTTCGAGGCTTTAAATATGTGAGTCTGGGAGGTATGTGTGTGTGTGAGTTTTATTGTGTTTCTAGTTTAGAATTTACTTTATGGCCATTTAAACTTTAAAGTACATTGCCTTCACTAGCAGAATGTTAAGGAGGCTGAGGAATCATTGAAAGTCTTCTGCCCAACTGCAAGAAGTGCTTGGAACCATGTGATTTGTTTATTCCTTCTTTGTAATCTTTACCCTTTCTGTTTGATTTTGAAAAACAACATGCCTTACACCTTTCTTTTTTTCTCCATTAGGGTTGCACAGACATATAAATTCAAAAGAGAGAGAAGTATTAGGTATATTTCCTGCCTGAGTTATTTATAAAACTAATAAAGCTGGGGTGTTAATTAAAAAGAAAACATGATTCTGGATGCAAATGGAATACCTGTCTAGATTGCTTTAAAGCAGTCACATCTTTTCCTGGAATCAAAGGCCTGCTCTCTACATCTATGTCACAATTTTTGGAAAAAGATACATTTGGCATAAGTTGTTGAATACACACCTGTGTGTGCTCTAAATCCCACACTTCAAATCTGGATTTCTGCCCAGGCCTGACAGTCTCTTGTCTTTCCCTTTGAGCCTTCTCCCCTTCTGATCTGAGTTGCCTAGCGCAAGGGTCTTCAAACTTGGCAAGTTTAAGACTTGTGGACGTCAATTCCCAGAATTCTTGAGCTAGCCTGACTGGAGGAGGAATTCTGGGAATTGAAGTCCACAAGTCTTGAAGATATCAAGTTTGAAGACCCCTGGCCTAGTGTAATGTTTTTAACAGATTTAACACAACTAAACAGTTTAAAACACAGTCCTGGTCCTCCAAAATTTAAGACTTGAGAATCTTGGTAAAAAGAAAGACAAAGAGTTCAGATATTTACCTCAATAAGCTGTTTCTGTGTTTAATTCACTTGAATAAAGATGGGCCTGGCTTAGCAAGGAAGAACCCTGAACACATTTTGACACTCACATTTGTATGTTTGGTGTATTGTCCACTTCTTCCAGAAGCAGTGGCACATTCCACCCGGACAAACTGACGCACTCACGATAAAGAAGCACAGACCTTCAAGGACATTTGGTTGTCATCTCAGGGACTTTGGGTGTTTCCTGAGGAGCTTTCCATGACTTTGAAGGCCTGCAGAGGCAATGGTGACTTTGGCACATATGCTCCCTCAAGAGTTTCAATAGAAACATTGGATTCCCGGTCAACAGACTGACCTTGTTATTACAATGGTTTAACACCAGTTGCATTAAAATTCATTCACACGTGTCTTAATTGACCTTGATCCTTCTCAAGAAAGAGAAATGAAATAAAGCACAACTGCACGTATGATTTTCCTCTCCTTTCTGCTTCACATAACTCTTATTTTTTTAATCCCGGCACATTAAAAACACACACATTAGCTGAAAATGTGGGTTACGTTTCTCCTTGTGATACTTAAGATAAAAAGGGCGAGGCATTGGGGAGATAAGGGGGTGTCAACACCCTTAGAATATTTTCCAAGTCTGTGTGAGTTCCTAACTCCCTGGCTTCGACATTTTTATAATCTTTTACTGTTAGTGGGAATGACTATACAGGACCAATCCTCGTGTATAATTTGGCAAATTTCAGTTAACTAAAAGGTTTATGTTGGCATTGAATCTTAGCTCTCCAGTGATTCAAAACAATGGCTTGGGAAGATAGAGAAGGAAAAGCAGGAAATCCATTACTTTCAGATAATTTCTAATGTATTGATCGAGCATTAAGTGCGTCCTTTGTTTTGGCATGCTTTTCTTATACAAGTAGACCTTGGGTTACGAACGTGATTGAGGGATCCAATCTGAATTGGTCTCTGGAACCAGAGGTTTATTCTTCCAAGCTTTTGGGTAAGTGCTAGAACTCAACGTCATTGGGTTAATGTCATTGCCCTCTCCCCTCTTTGGAAGAACTTTACAGCTCCCACTGCCTTAAAAAAGTTCAAAACATCCTCAAAGATCCATCTCATCCTGGGCACCTTTTTTTTAAAAAAACTATTACCATCTGGCAGACGGTACAGAATAATAAAAACAAGGACAAATAGGCTGAAAAACAGCTTCTATCCCAGGGCAGTAGCTCTTTGGAATCCTGCTGTATAGTGCAGTGTTGGTATGATGTCGGGGGTTTTCGGTTCAATGTGTGGAGGATGAATGATGTGTGTGTTTATTTTCATGGTCATGGTCATGATGTGCATTCAAGATGCTGTTTGATTTTGTTGTACGAGGTGCAGTGGCAATAAACTAAACTAAAGTAAGTTTCTGGGACAGTTTTGGTACAATTTTGGTTTCCCAGACCTTGATGCGTTGGGCAAAATTCTTGTTGCTGTTATGTGATCTATGTAATCTTGGTATCATTGGCATAATCCCATCACTGGGAATAAACTTGGTTTCAGTTGAAGCTCCATTCAAAATCCAAGAAAGAAAGTCATGGACTCCATTGTTATAGAGAAAAGGACTTTTACTGAAAATTGAAGTGGTAGCACCGGAAGAAATACAAGATCTGAAGCAATAGGCGCAAAAATCACATATAGAAAGTTATCCCATGTTCCCACCCTCGATAGTTCAAACTGGCCATCCAATCTGAGGTGTGTATAATGTCATGTGGGTGCATCTTCAGGGGGTATTTCACACATCTGATATGCCAAGACATTTGGTCTTGGCCTAGAGAGATAAGAGGCTACATCTGTGAAGTAAACATCCCAACTTTTACATTTCACCAACTTAAACCTCCAGCACCCTTCCCCCGACTGGAGCCCAATTATTTCCCTCCCCCCATTTCTATGGCAGCCAGAACAGACAAGCAGAAGAAGGATTCTTGGAGGCTGACACTTGGTCTCCATCGTAATAGACTTATCGGAAATAATGAACTATCCAATTTGGCCTATTAAATTAAGATTTCACTTGTGCTTCTCTGTATTGGAATTGAGGTAATCATGGTGAGAAATGTTATTTTGCAAAGGGTGTGCAGAAAAAAAAGAAACCAAGGCCCCAGAGAATTTATAGCCTCTGGCAAGAGTGGAGACAGGTATGAGATAACATTGAGATATGGACTTTTATCTCAGTATTGCCTTCATCTACCATTTATTAATATTTCATTGAAGTCTAAGATAGTTTGTGTTTGTTGCAGAGCCAGTCAGGTTAGCTTTAGCTGTAAGTGATGACAGGCATATTTGAAATCGCCAATTTGTGGAATATAATAAAAATCAATCTAGTTGTCCAGGTTGGTAGAACATAGGATGCTTTTTGGCGTTGATCAAATGTGTATGCTTGAGGAATGACTTTGGATGTAATAACCAATGGTCTGAGTCAAATAAAGATTAAATCAGCTAGGCCTATTTATCTAAGTGGAAGTGAAAGTTAGACAATGAAAGGAAAAGAAAATATTAATAAGAAGTGTCCTAGGGTAGCATTGTGGAGGTTACATCTGAAATTTCCTCTGAGCTGTTTCTGAATTGTCCAGGAGGGTAGAGTCAGTCTGTTTTTGTGTAATTTTTGATATCCTTTTGAGGTAGAAAGAGCAAATGAAACCCAGCTGAATTGGGGGGAGAGGGGGAAATAGAATTGGTAATCTATTTGATTCAGATCTTCTTTTTCTATTCTGATGAGGACTAGTGATGACTCAGGCTGAATGGCTACATGTCATTCTTTTTTCATATGGGATGATTGCTTTTCACTATCATAAATAAGAGCACCATTATAATAAAGACTAAAGGCATTAGCTCCCACCATGATCTTGGGTGTTGTGGCTGAATCATGTAACCTTCTAATGTTTGCAAACTTTGTCCTCTGAGCATCATGACTTGATTTATGGTATCTGTTGGGTCCTTCTTCATGCTCCTGTATCAAGCTGCCTTTGAGGATATAGCAACAGCAGACCATGATCTAGTTTGTCTGTTTTAAAAGATCAAAGGGTTGGATGAAGCCCATTTGTCTATAAGCTTCAAAGTACTTGTTATGTTTATATCTCTGTAAAAACAAGATGGAAGACCTAAGAGGTACAAGACCAAAGAGTTGGGATAGGGGTCTTTATTGTAGTGTTGGGACATCTACAAATATTCCAGAGGTGAAGATAATCTTTCTTATCCCAATCTGGAACTTCTTTGGGGACAATTACTAGTCCATTATTATACTGTTCCTTGTCTAATGTTGCTGTTTGGTTTTAAGTCTTTCCTACATTAACAGTATCAAGAAAGGGGTTAATCAAATAATTTGAATTAATTTCCTTTCTGTATAGAAACATAAATGCACTGCAGGGAACAAATATTTTATTGATGGTGTATTATTCCATAAAGAGAAAAAGTCTTAACCTGTATGCATTATCTTAGACATATTGTCTTGCTTTCTGGTCAATACGTAGACATACTAGGCAACAAACAGTTTTGCTAAATGCCTACTTCGGTAATTTTTGATTGAGATCCCAGTGTTAATTTTTGGAATATCCTAGTAGTGTTTGAGTACCCAGATCAAGCCTCTCCTTGCTTATTTTCAACACCATCTGATTGCTATCACCTTCTATGAGTAGGGCTCAGACATGTAAGGCCATGAATTAAACTGATGTATTGCTAAACAGCCCATGCACAGGAATCTTCTCAACTAATGGTTAGAACCTGCTTGGATTTAGATAAGGGTCAGTGGAATTCAGGGGAGGTTGGATTTTTAGTCCTGTTTGTGGCTACGTGAGGATTATAGGCTGATCCCTCTTTTAATTCCGCCCTCAGTTTCTGCCTCTCCTGTTCGTATACTATGTTTTGTTAACGTCCTTATTCCTGTGCCTCAGTCCTCTTTAAGAGCATACTATAGCCTCTAGTAGAAATTTATTTACTTACATTTTGCCATTGCCTGACTTCAGAATATCTCTAAGCAGTTCATTATATAAAACAGAATATAGAAGCAGTACAAGCAGAGTTTGCTTGCCAACCTCCTGGTTCAGTGACTATTTGGGCCTCATCCTGGAAGGAGGGGGCCATGAGAGAGAAGTCCTGCTTTATGGGTCCTGAAAGGTGTATTTGTTTGTTGGAGCACACCTACTTCATGGGTTCTTTCCAGCTGAGCAGAAACCACAGGAGGTAGGTAGTCCTTCAAATGACAGGGGCCCATGTCATGTAGGACTTTATTCAGTAGTGGTATTGAATTTGTTTTTACTACCGACTTGGTGGGCATGGCTTGGTGGGTGTGGCAGGGGAAGGATACTGTAAAATCCCCATTCCCTCCCCACCCCAGCAACCTGCTTTCCAGCTCTGTTCTCCTGCGCAGGGCAACAAAAGAAGACCCAGCCGATCAGCTGGGACTCAGTGGGAGGCAGAGAATAGATGGGGGCAGGGCCAACCAGAAGTGGTAGTAAAAAAAATTTGAATCCCACCACTGCTTTGTGCCCATACACCTGAGAAATTGTATATGCATCAGAAAAACCCACACAATCCAGTCAGGAAATACATGTCCTTTTTGTTTGCTTAGCCTGTATTATAAATGCACCTCTGTAAGAAATGTCATTTTCATGAAATATATCTTTTCATCAATTTTCAGAGTGGCCTAAATCCCGGCAAAGTTAAGGGTAGAAGGACTGGGTTATAAACATTTTCTCCCGTCTTGGAAACTTTTCTTGCTTCTCCTAAACTGGACCAAGGGGTGCTGGTGGTGTGTGACATGAAATTATATAAAGATTGTACTACAAGGACCTCAGCTGGAGATGGATGACTTTACACAGCTTTTTTTCTGTGACCTTGGAGATCAAAGCAAAGATATCCTATTTTCTCTTAGGTAGATATTTAGTTGTTGTGCACTGAATTCCCAGAAGAGGCTTTTTAGAAGCACACAGTCTTCAATATATTACTTTCCTTTTATCTGTCTGGTAGGATGCTGACCATTCCTGGCTGGTACTGTAATTATTGCTGCCAGCAAGTTTCAGAGTGGAAGAGTCTAATTTTAAAGCCGTTGGATGGAAGTTTATATTTTCTTCAAAGGGTTAGAGCAGCAATAGATGATAAGCTAACAGAAGACAGTTAATGCTCACTGATCCCGATGAAATTGTGTCAAGAAAGGACAACATCTTTGTGCTAATAATTTACACTCCTCACCAAGGAATCTAGTTTTGTGTCATTGTTTAGTGACAAAGACACACAGACTTTGGAAATAGTTTGGCCCATTTAAAGTTTAAATACAGGTAGTCTTCGACTTGAGAAGCTGCTAAGAGAGGAGGGGGTCAAGCTATTTTCTAAAGCACCCGAAAGCCAGACAAGGAACAATGGATAGAAACTGAACAAGGAGAGATTCAACCTGGAAATAAGGAGAAACTTTCTGACAGAACAATCAATCATTTGGGACAGCTTGTTCTAGGAAGTTGTGGGAGTGCCATCACTTGAGACTTTCAAGAAGAGATTGGACTGTCCTTTGTCAGAAATGGTGTAGGGTGTAGGGGTTGGACTAGATGACCTACAAGGTCCCTTCCAACTCTGATTATCTGTTATCTGACTTGCAATAGTCCGCTCAGTGACCGTTTGAAGTTACAACAGCACTGAAAAAAGCAACCCATGACAGTTTTTCACACTTATGACCATTGCAGCATCCCCATGGTCATGTGATTTACATTTGGATGCTAGACAACTGACTCACATTTATGACGGTTGTCGTGTCCCAAGGGCACGGGATCCCCTTTTGCGACCTTCTGGCAAGCAAAGTCAACGGGGAAGTCAAAATTCACTTAAGAACCGTGTGACTAATTTAACAATTGTAGTGACTCACTTGACAAGTGTGAAAAGTCGTAAAATGGGGCAAATCTCGCTTAACAAAGTTCTCGCTTTTACAACATAAATTTTGGGCTCAATTATGGTCTTAAGTTGAGGACTACCTGTATATCTTGGAGTCTTTCATAAGCAGGAAATATTTTTTTTCTTTTAAGAAAACCGTGCTGCTTGATTGAACTAAGTATAGAAAGTTAGCACCCACCCTTCTCCTAGAAGTACGAAATAGTCCAGGAAATATTTAAAAAGGCAGAATATTAAGGAGAAACACATTTCTAAAGGCATAAACTCAGAGCTTCAGCTCCCTGCTCTCCCCAGCAGATATTTTGGAGCCATCTTATCTACAAGACAAAAGACTGGCCATCTTATGTACAAAAGAAAAGACCTTCACCCTCAGGATATAATAGGATCATCCCTCTACCCATCTCACCACGTAGCACCTGGGAAGATTGCATCACTCAGCAAGTTTCAACCAAGCCTGGGACTCAAGACAATCTACACGGTTACCCCTGCATGACCCCACAGGAGTCTGATGACTAATCAAAATACATGCCCTTCCCAAAGAAACAGGAAGCAGGTTCAAAGCTCAAGAGTGGGTATAAATCAGTCTCTGTCTCTGTCTCCCTCCCTCCGTCTTGTCCTGTCCACCATTAAACCTTCTTTCCAATCAGCCTCCATGTTTCCAGTGTCTTTCTCCCCACTTGGAATTGAACCCAGATGGACATTTCTTCCAACGCAAGAAACCATGCGTATATTTGTTTTCCTCATTGTGCTCTCAGGTTGAATGAAGGTAGAAATGGTTACAGTCTTCCAAAACGGTTGGATGTTTCCTAGAAATTGACTTTCTAAACTGCGTCTGGGGGCTGATTCATCCATCACAGAAGACTTCCAATCTCCCTGTCCCGAATTGACTCGTCTCTCATCTAAGAATAAAATAATTGTATGCATCCATGAAGTTTGCCTTTTAATGTCAGGTGAGGAATCTGTTGATGCTAAATGTCAACACCGTGTGGAGAGCCATCATGGTGAACGTTCACTGCCTCCTATCCGAAGAATTAAAGAGTTGGTGTCAGAAACAGGACACAGGATTCTTTTTGCACAGGAATCATCCTTTCTTGCACCTTGTTGCTGTCTCCCCCCCCCCCCCACATAAAGAAATCCTCTAAAATGTACACCTTTGACTTCTTTTAAAGAAACAGGAGTTGGAATATTTGCCAAGGAAAGACTGTGTATAGATCTTCCATCTGAATCAGCTCTTCGGATGACTCAGAGGTCAGTATAGTTTTATTAAAGAGCATGCTCGATGCGTTCATGTGCTGCTGGGTTCCACGTCAAGTCCCAGCAGTTGACAAGGATAATTTTTTAAAAATTGGAAAAATATAAAGTGGAAACCAGAATATTCATGTGAGCAACATGCGCATTGATGTCCATCTGCCAAATGCCAGTTGGAACAACTCAAGCCTTCGGTAGCTTCTGAAAAGCCATCCAAAATGGTACACATCTATATTCCAGAAGAAATTTCCAATTGGACAGGGTTTTTATTGTTGTTGTTATTTTGCATCCATCCATACAACATTCTTGCAATAGCCTTCTGCCTTCTCCAGGTCCCTTCCAACTCTTCTTAATCTGAATTTTAACAGTGCGGACAATTAACCAGTGGAACAGATTACCATCAGAAGTTGTGGGTGCTCTATCACTGGAGGTTTTTAAGAAGAGACTGGACAGTCACTTGTCTGAAATGGTAGAGGTTCTCCTGCTGGAGCAGAGGGTTGGAGTAGAAGATCTACAAAGTCCCTTCCAGCTATATTCTGAGCACAGGTGACCTTTCTAAAGTGTAGATGGGTAGCAGTGTTCTTTTTTGGAGAGTAGAGTCTTCTTGCAACTCTGCTAGGAACACCATTGGTGTTAGGTGTTCTGCTGATGGTAGTCTTTAAGATTCTTAGATTCTTTAAGAGGCTTTGATCTTGGTATGTTCTTGGTTGGTTGGTCGACCACTCTCAAGGAGAATACAGTAAATAAATCCTCAACTTACCACCACCTCTTTCGTGACCATTCGAAGTTACAATGGTACTAAAAAAAAGTGGCATGACTGGTTTTTAAGAGCTGTAGAGGCGCAGTGGTTAGAGTGCAGTACTGCAGGCTACTTCTGCCTGCCAGCTGCCTGCAATTTGGCAGTTTGAATCTCCCCAGGCTCAAGGTTGACTCAGCCTTCCATCCTTCTGAGGTCAGTAAAAGGAGGACCCAGATTGTGGGGCAATATGCTGACTCTGTAAACCACTTAGAGGGGGCTGGAAAGCAGTATGAAGTGGTATAGAAGTCTAAGTGCTATTACTATTGCTATTTTCACACAACAGCTGCAGCATCCTCGTAGTCATATGATCAAAATTCGGCTGCTTGACAATTGATGTGTATTTATAATGGTTGCAATGTCCCGGAGTCATGTGATCAGCTTTGGCGGCCTTCTGACAAGCAGTGTCCATGGGGCAGCCAGATTCACTTCACAACCGTGTTACTAACTTAACTACTGTGAATAACAATTGTGGGAAGTGTGGTTGTAAAATGAGCAAAACTCACTTTACAACTGTTTTACTTAGCAACAGAAGTTCTGGGCTCAATTATGGGCACAAGTCAAGAACTGAAGGACACTTACCATATTTTGGTAAAAGAATAAATAAATACCTTTGTTTCCATGTGGAAACCGTTTCTGAACTTTGTGCTTGAGGTGGAAACAAATGAAACTCTGATAGCATGCTAGTCGTTTCTGGCTCTAGGGGGCGGTGCTCATCTCTGTTACAAAGCCAAAGAGCCAGTGCTGTTGAAGGTGTCTTTGTGGTCATGTGGCCGGCATGACTAAACGCCGAAGGCGCACGGAAGGCTGTTACCTTCCCACCAAAATAGTCCCTATTTTTCTTGCATTTTTACATGCTTTCGAACTGCTAGGTTGACAGAAGCTGGGACAAGTAATGGGTGCTCACTCCATTATGCGGCACTAGGGATTTGAACTGCCGAACTTTCTGGTCGACAAGCACAGCGTTTTAGCCACTGAGCCACCACATCCCTACACTGCTATTATGTCAATAATAATTCTTTTTTCCCAGCAACTGTTCTTCATATGTTTTAGCCTTCAGACCCCCCCCCCCCCCCAATTATCTTTGTCGCTCTTATCTGCACTCTTTCCAGAGTCTCAACATCTTTTTTATATTGTGATGAGCAAAACTTGAACGCAGTATTCCAAGTGTGGTCTTACCAAGGCATTGTAAAGCGATAGTATCACTTCTCGTGACCTTGATTTCTATCTCACTGCTAATACAGCCCAGGATTGTGCAAAGTATTTCAGTGAAATTGCTAGCTTCAATTTTGCTCCCTTTAAAACTGTCTAGACAAAGAGCACTTGGGAACGGAAGTTTGCAGGATTAGTTTTGTTTTTGTAAACCCCAAATTAATCCTGACCGTTTTTCTAACACAGAACAAAAGTATTTTAATCTTGACGGACAATATGTCTGTTGATCTCAGCTTGCCTTCTGCTTGTAGAATCGGGATGCCTTTTCCTATTTGTGTAACAGTTGTAAAGAACGTTAATTTTCGGAACACCCTTGGAATCACTTGACAGTCATCAAAACCATTTGTCACCTCGCAGATCATCCTTTGATAAAGTATCTTTAGTTTCTGTCTCACCTCCCTTTGTCCATTGCAGCTGTTGTTGTTGGCACTCCTTGAGTTTTGTCCTTCAGCCTCAGCTGTTTGCGTCGGCATCTTTTCGGCATTTCCCTATGATCTTTTCAGCAAACATAGTCAGTTGCAGGAAGGACTGCTTGAGGGAATACCGTACTGACTTGAAAATATTCAGTTAAATTCCCTGTAACTCAGGAGCTTGCCTATGTATCAGAAATCCTATTGGGAATCTCTATACCAGAGGTCTCCAAACTTGGCAACTTTAAGATTGGTGGACTTCAACTCCCACAATTCTCTGGCTGGAGCTATGCTGGCTGGAGAATTCTGGGAGTTGAAGTCTACCAGTATATATCTTAAGTATTTCATTTTTCTACGAGGGGGGTAGGTTTTAACTTCCAACAGTAGAACACAGAATAATTAGAGTTGGAAAGGACCCTGGAGGTCTTTTAGTCCAACCCCTTGCTTGAGCAGGAAACTCTATACCATTTCAGACCAATGGCTTGTCCAGTGTCTTCTTAAAAGCCTCCAGTGATGGAGCATCCACGACTTCTGAAGGCAACTTCTGTTCCATTGGTTGAATGGTCTCATTGTTAGGAAATTTCTCCTTAGTTCTAGGATGTTTCTCTGCTTCATTAGTTTCCATCCATTGCTTCTTGTCCTGCCTTCAGGTGCTTTGGAAAATAATATGACTGCCTCGTCTTTGTAGGAGCCCCTCACATATTGGAACAATGCTATCCTGTCCCCTAGTCCTTCTTTTCATTAGGCTAGAGCAGGGGTCTCCAACCTTGGCTCCTGGAAGCCTGGCGGACTTCAACTCCCAGAATTCCACAGCCAGCTTTGCTGGCTGTGGAACTCTGGGAGTTGAAGTCCGCCAGGCTTCCAGGAGCCAAGGTTGGAGACCCCTGGGCTAGAGATACCCAATTCCTGTAACCGTTCTTCGTATGTTTTAGCCTCCAGCCCCTCAATCATTCTTGTTGCTCTTCTCTGCTCCTGATAATTGTTTGTATCTTTTATCAGTACAATCGTTTGGGTTTCCAGCTTGAGCCGGGGTTATGCAAGAACAAATCAAAATGAAATCCAGATAGATAGGCTGTGAAGAAAGGAGATTTATTTATTCCCCAAAACCAAAGAGGTTTGCTAGCTACAGAGAAAATGAGGCCCAAAGGGATTGTTTTATAAAAGAGCTTGGTCTGGGTGGGTCTTGAGGGGTTTGTGTGGGTGGGTGTACACATACTGGTTCTAATGTGTGGCTCTGTCACAAGGTCAATCTTAATTGGCCTTCCTTTGTCGGCTTGCCTTTATTGTGTAGATCAGCGGTCCCCAACCTTTGTGGCTTGGCAGCCTGGTTTGGGAAGGTGGGGAGGGAACGGGGCTGCATGAGTGGCACGCCAGTATGCACATGCATGCACACACAGCTGGACTGTAAGTTGAGCTGTGTGCCTGTACGCCAGCCTGCCACTTGCATGAGTCAAGCTGCGGCCGGTTGTGAATCGGTCGCGCCCTGGTTGCGGGCCACGACCTGGGGGTTGGGGACTCCCGATGTAGATGGTATCTGGGCAGTCTACTGGTGGGTTTAGGAAAGTGTGAATGAACAGGGTTTTTTGTCTGGCTTATTTATTCTTGCTCAGGTAATTGGTTTTACTGTTTATCAGTTGATTGAGCAATCTTAGCATCTAATCTTTGTTAAAACGTACCTTTTTGATCGCACCAAAGGTGCTTTTACAAGAGGCAACTGGACTCTCTGGCTTTTCTTTGAAGATGTTTCGCTTTTCATCCAACTTGTCTTCTTTTCCATAATGTTTTGGTTTTGCATAGAAAAAGTGAACAGTCCTGTTCTAAAGACCCACAAAACCTTCACGCTCAGGCAGATTTGCTCCATACCATCTGCTTTCTTTTGTGTGAAAAACCCCTTTAACTTCCCAGGTTCTCAGTTCTAAAAATACCTCTGGGGATTCCTTCTTTGTCTTGAAAAGCTAATAAAAGTCAGTTTCTTATCCGTAACTGCGTGTAGTTTTCTCCTCCTAACCACAGCTTGGTTTCTTGTAAGAATTACAGGTGGGAGATGCTTTTAAAACAAATGTCTCTCTTTTTTATTAGAGGAATGCCAGGTGAGTCAGTGAAGGTGTGGAGCAAAACATCAGCATGTGTTCCCTATCTCACGTGCCATTACTCAAAATGCAATCTAAATATTCTGCACCAGGGGTGTCAAACTCGATTTCATTGAGGGCTGCATCAAGGTTGTGTTGGACCTCGGGGCAGGCATGGGGGTGACAGTGGTGACCCGAGTAGCGAAAATGGGCTCACAAGCTCCTTT
Organism: Hydrophis major; assembly: GCA_033807585.1. Classification (NCBI taxonomy): domain Eukaryota; kingdom Metazoa; phylum Chordata; class Lepidosauria; order Squamata; family Elapidae; genus Hydrophis; species Hydrophis major. Next base: position 8,837,080 of record CM066330.1, read on the forward strand.
TTTGGCTGTAACGGCTTCCTGCAACCCTCTGCCACCAAAAATGGGAGCTCTGTTTTCTCTGGCATAGGCACCACGGGCCAGTCCTTCGCTATTTTGAGGGCAGCACCGTGTGCCCGATCTAAATATCCCACCATCAAGTCTTAAAATATTTCTATGGTCGTTTTAGAGTTGCCAACAGAAAGGGAGGGGGGAGCAGTGCAGCCGCTTGCAAACCGAAAATGCATTCCGTAAATGTTTTCAAAGATAGTAATTAGGTGACCGAAGTTTTTTGCTGCACAAAATTCTAACTGGAGAGCATGATTGATGACTCTTGGCTATGGATGTGTCCCATTGGAGAATATGAATTATGATACACCCAAGGGAGTGGGGGAAAATCAGGGTCAAGGTTGACAATGAATGATATGTCTCAGAGTCAACTACACCCAGGCAGTGCCAGACCTTGTAACTCCCATAAATCCTTTTGAAGTTGGCTCGAGACTCAAGATTTAAATGGGGTTATGTGCCGGAATCCTGACACCCACAGGCCGGAACCAATCCCTGGGCCTTGAGTTTGACACCCCTGGTCTATACTCTATGACTAAAATCTTTATTTAAATAAACCACCGTGCTTTATTATTTAGGCAAGGACAAATAATGGTTTCTGTTCTATAAATTCGATTCGAGTTTTTAAAATATTATTTTTCTTGCATTTGTTAATATAAGCCATTGTATTAATGGAGATACATAATATCACCTGCTTAACCTTCTGTTTTTGTTTTTTTTAAAAAGATGATCTTGAAAATTAATACATCTGATATGAGTTCTGCCTCTTTTCCATATACCGTATATACTCGAGTATAAGTCGACCCAAATATAAGCCGAGGCACCCAATTTTACCACAAAAAACTGGGAAAACTTATTGACTTGAGTATAAGCCGAGGGTGGGAAATGCAGCAGCTACTGGTAAATTTCAAAAATAAAAATAGATACTAATAAAATTACATTAATTGAGGCATCAGATTAAATGTTTTTGAATATTTATTTCAAAGAAAAACAGATTAATCAATTTGGGAAACAATCTCACTATCATGAAAGGTTTAATTGATTCACTAACCCAAAAGAAGATGACGATGACAGTGGGAGGCAGGAGTCACTCTCTCCCTTGCAAGAAAAAAGCAAGAGCCGTTCTTATGATCTCTCTCTCTCTCTCTCTCTCTCCCCGTAATACAGTCAAGCCCTTTCCAGCATGCGCGATCTGCTGCCGCCGCTTTGCACCCTGAAAATGCAAAATCCCGGGGTTTTTGCATTTGCAAGGTGCAAAGTGGCGGGGGCGGATCCCGCGTGCTGGAAAGGGCTTGACTGTATTACGGGGGAGAGAGAGAGAGATAAGAACGGCTCTTGCTTTTTTCTTGCAAGGGAGAGAGTGACTCCTGCCTCCCACTGTCATTGACATCTTCTTTTGGGTTAGTGAATCAATTAATTTGGGAAATGATCTCACTATTATGAAAGTCAGTGTTCTCTGCCAGTGGGGCATTTGGAAGAAAATGCCCCGCGGCATATCCACGCGCGTGTAAGGGGAATCAGAAATCCCCGCGTTCAATGCCTAGCATAGCAGAAGAGAAAACGCAGCTGTGAGCAAATACTAGGAAAACCTGATTGATCAGAAGGAAGGAGGCAAAAGAGGGAGGGGTGGTGGTGGACGGAGGTCCCACTGGTATTTGTGAAACACTTGGTCGGCAGCGCTTTAAAGTCAACGTCCTTGCTCCCACCTACCCAAAGCCACGAAGTCCCCCAATTGCACAGCCCAGAATCGCCTTCCCCTCGGGGCAGCAACGACGCTTGGTATTTCCGAGATGAAGCTCCGCCGTGCAATGAAAGCACCCTGGCTCTAGGCTCGCAGGTTCAGAAAACAACGCGAGGCGAGGTTGCTTCGGCTCCGCTCAGCTTCGTTTCCTAGCTGCTTTCAGTCCGCTCGGGAGGAGGGGGAGGAGGTGGTGGCGGCAGCTTGCATTGTTTTCTGAGCTCTAGGCCACCACCTCCTCCCCCTCCTCCCGAGCGGACTGAAAGCAGCTAGGAAACGAAGCTCAGCAGAGCCGAAGCGACCTCGCCTCGTGTTGTTTTCTGAGCTCTAGGCTCCGCTCAGCTTCGTTTCCTAGCTGCTTTCAGTCTGCTCAGGAGGAGGGGGAGGAGGTGGTAGTGGCAGCTTGCGTTGTTTTCTGAGCTCTAGGCCACCACCTCCTCCACCTCCTCCCGAACGGACTGAAAGCAGCTAGGAAACGAAGCTCAGTGGAGCCGAAGCGACCTCGCCTCGCATTGTTTTCTGAGCCTAGAGCCAGGGCGCTTTCATTGCACGGTGGAGCTTCTTGTCTCAGGAAAAAACCGGGCGTCGTTGCTGCCCCCTGAGGGCAGGGCAATTCTGGGCTGCGCGATTGGGGGACTTCGTCGCTTTGGGTGGGGGGGTGGATGGGAGCGAGGATGGACGGAGTCCATGAAGTGGGGCTTGCCTGCAGGAAAGCGGCTGCCCAGCTCTGTAGCTCCACACCATTTTTTTTTCAGAGGGGAATCTGACTCGAGTATAAGCCGAGGGTGGTTTTTTCAGCACAAAAAATGGGCTGAAAAACTTGGCTTATACTCGAGTATACACGGTAGGTTTTGCACTGTACTTAACTGGTTCAATAAAGTGATGGTGGCTTATTGAAATGTATTTATTTAATTCAATTTAGGCATCTTCCAAATCTGACTCCAGTCTGGTCACAATATAACACCATAAAAAACCAATACAGACCAATACCAGATGGGCTCCAGTCACCATATGGAGACAAATTGCAGGATTCGGGTATTTGTGATCAGATAATCCTGATAAAAGCTTTCCAGAAAATGCTGGATTATTTTTTTCTTGATTATTTGCTGTTTTTTACCTTTTATGTCTGAGGTAATAACATACTCTTGATTCAATGTGCACCATAAAAAAAAATCACTTTAACTTTGGAAACTTTTGGAGTAACGAAGATCTTATTTAACCAGTCAAAAGTTTTAGTGAGACCCAGTTCCTTCCCATCTCCCATGGGGAGCACACCTGTCTTTAAAATGTTCTAAATTGCTCTTTAAGAGTCTTTTATGTTGTTGTTAACAAAGAAAAACTTTGCTTAATGTAAGTATTTGGATATATAAAATTTCCCTAGTTAAATATCATGTCCCTCAACCAAGACCATAAATTCAGTGGTGCGTTCAATATCGTATCAATAGCAACCATTTCCATAAATTCCGTATAGGTAGTCCTCGACTTACAACAGTTCATTTAATGAACTGTTTAACTGTTCTTCAGCATTAAAGAAGTAATAAATATTTCAAGGAAGAAAAAAGGTACCGTACCCATTTTTTTCACCTTTCAGAAAAATGTCTTCTGCTTTAAACGTATAGGTATTTCTTCCCCTTACAGCAGTTCATTTAATGAACATTTAAAGTTACAACTGCACTGAAAAAAAAGTGACTTAGGACTTAGTTTTGCACACTTAGTTTACTTTATTGTCATTACACCTCGTACAACGAAATCAAACACCATCTTCAGTGCACACCATGACCATGAAAATAAACACAAACACACATCCTTCACCCTCCACACATTGAACCGAAAACCCCCGACACCACACCAACACTGCGTTATACAGCAGAATTCAAAAGAGCTACTGCCCTGGGGTAGAAGCTCTTTTTCAGCCTATTTGTCCTTGTTTTTATTATTCTGTACCATCTGCCAGATGGTAATAGTTCAAAAAAGGGTGCCCAGGATAAGATGGATCCTTGAAAATGTTTTGAACTTTCTTAAGGCAGCGGGAGTTATAAAGCTCTTCCAAAGAGGGGAGAGGGCAACCCATGATCTTCTGGGCAATGACATTAACCCTCTGGAGTGCTTTCCTATCTGCCACTGTGCAATTGGCAAACCATACAGAGGTGCAGCGGTAGAAGGTCACCACCAGTTTCTCATTCAGTTGTTGTTTTCTGAGAAGCCTCAGGTAGTATAATCTCTGCTAGGCCCTTTTGAGCAGTGCTGCCATGTGGGCACCCCAGGTCAGATCCTCTTTTAGGGTAACACACGTTTTTCACACTTAAGACTATCGCAGCATTTCCATGGTCACATAATCAAAATTCAGGCACTTGGCAACTGACTTATTTATGACAGTTGCAGTATTCTAGAATCATGTGATCCTCTTTTGACAAGTCAGTGGAAAAGCCAGATTCACTTAACTATCAACTGAACCGCTGCAGCAATTCACTAAACAACTGTTGCAAGAAAAATTGTCAGATGGGGCAAAATTCGCTTAATAGCTGTCTCACTTAGCAACAGAAATGTTGGGCTCAGTTGTGGCCATACGCAGAGGACTGCCTATACCAACCATTTATGCTTTCTCCTCTGCATAGGGTAGTTGTGTTATACATAATATGAGCCATGGGTGGCACGGTGGTTAGAATGCAGTATTGTAGGCTGACTCTGCTCACTGCCAGCAGTTCAATCCTGACTGGCTCAGGGTTGACTTAGCCTTCCATCCTTCGGAGGTCGGTAAAACAAGGACTCAAGAATTTTTGGGGCAATATGCTGATTCTGTAAACCACTTCAGGGAGTGCTGTAAAGCCCTATGGGCTATATATGAATTTAGGTGCTATTGCTATACTGTTATCAGTATGTGAGTTGAAGGAGACCTAGAAATTATGTTTTTCACCCACCTTTAATTTTCTGTTTTTCCAGATGGACCTCCCCTGCATTCCAAAGAAATTGTAGTCTGTTGTTGTAAACATCCCCGACTGGAAGCTGGAAAATGTAGCTTTCAGTCCGATGTTTGCTGCCGCCGGCTACTCATAAACAACACTGGAAAGGTAAAGATCCATCATCAAGAAGCTTTGTTTTTAAAGCTGGCAGGTACTGGGCTGTTGCCTCTAGGACCCATAACAAAGGCTTTTGGTTGAGAGGAGGAGGAAAAAAATGTATCTGGCAAATCCTTTGAAGTTTTTCAAGCTTGGCTCGAGGCTCGTGATTTAATTAGGGCAGCTGCCGGAATCCTGACAGTATGGATGATAAAAGCCTCCAGTTGACCTTAAAACAGAGATGGGGGACGATAGCCCCTTTTATGACTTGTGGACTTCAATTCCCAGTTTAATTTATTTTAGTTTGTTGTCATTGCACCTGATACAGTGAAATTAAATACCATCTTCAGTGTACATTATGACTATGAAAATAAACAAAACACACATCCTTCACATTCTATACATTGAATTTTGAAAACCCCTGATATTGCATTAATATTGCACTATACAATAGAACTCAATAGAGTTAATGCCCTGGGAAAGAAGCTATTTCTCAGTCTATTTGTGCTTTTTTTTTGTATATTCAGTACCGTCTGCCAGATGGTAATAGTTAAAAAAAAAAGGGTTCCCAGGATGAGATGGATCTTTGAGAATGTTTTGAACTTTCTTAAGGCAGCGGGAGCTATAAAGCTCTTCCAAAGAGGGAAGAGGGCAACCAATGATCTTCAGGGCAATGACGTTAACCCTCTGGAATGCTTTCCTATCTGCCACTGTGCAATTGGCAAACCATACAGAGGTGCAGTAAGTTAAAATGCTGTCTATAGTGCAGCGGTAGAAGGTCACCAGCAGTTTTTCATTCAGTAGTTGTTTTCTGAGAAGTCTCAGGTGGTATAACCTTTGCCGGGCCCTTTTGACCAGCCAGCATGGTTGGCTCAGAGATTCTGGGAGTTGAACTCCACAAGTCATAAAGGGACCACCGTTCCCTTAACCCTGCCTTAAAAGGAATGTCAGTTTTTCTGGACAAGTGCATGAGTGATCAGTCCCTGTGGGTGTATCCATTTTTCCCTGATTCCCAATATCAGTAAATGTTAACACACACACAGGTAGTTCTCAACTTAAGACAGTTCGTTTAGTGACCGTTCAAGTTTACAACAGCACTGGAAATAGTGACTTACAAGCGTTTTTCAAGCTTACGACCATTGCACCATCCCCTTGCAGCGTCACATGATGAAAATTCAGATGCTCGGCAACTGTCATGTTTACGGCGGTCGCAGCGTCAAGTGATCAAAATTTGGATGCTTGGCAATTGACTCGTGACAGTTGCAGTGTCCCAGGGGGTCATGCGATCTCCTTTTGCGACCTCCTGACAAGCAAAGTCAATGGGGAAGCCAGATTCACTTAACAACCAACTTACTGACCTAACAGTTGCCGTGATTCACTTAACGCCCCTGTCCAGAAAGGTGGTAAAATTGAGCAGAACCTGCTTGACGGACATCTCACTTAGCAGTGGAAATTTTGAGGCTCAATTGTTGTCATAAGTGGAGGACTACCTGTGTAGAGTTAGACCATTGGTCATGATGGCCAGCCAAAGCTCACTGCAGTGCTACTAGACTTGAGCCTGAGATTCCTCTTAAGGTCTGTCCATTTCTTTCTTTTCTTTTCTTTTTTTTTTTCATGATATTTTGCTTTAATATGTTCCCTCTTGGACTGAGCGGTGCTGTTTGTTTATTTTCTCAAATAGGGGCTCTTCAGCATTTCTGCTTCTTAAGACTACAATTTTGGACAGCTTGAGAAATATTCACCCACACGCATTCCTACATTCATTTAAGTGTCTTGGCATTCCGTTGAGAACTGAATGGTTAAGGATGATGAGACATAAAAGAAGAAACATTTCAAGGTGCCTCTCTGGCATCTGAAACCCACACTCTGCTCTTGAATGTTGGGGTGTGTCCTATGTTTTCCTCCATTTGTTTTATGTTGCCACACTTGCAGGCTGCCAACTCTTTTATAAGTTGGCTTTAGTCAGCTGTGTTACTGTCAAGAGCAGACTGAAATGACATCTCTCTCGAATCGGTGCGTCTCAGCTTAACCCCATCAAGTTTTCGTAGTAGGGGAAACAGAGAAAAATAGAAAGTGGCAATGTCCTTTGGCTCACGGTGAAAGGGAGATAATAAATGGAACAAATAAATAACGAGCCCTTTGCACGTTTGTCCGAAGACAAAATGTTCTAGTTGCAGAAAGGTGAAATCAAGTGCATCCGAAATCCAAATTTGGAAGAACTGGTAATGACCAATTGCAAATCAGATTTGATATAAACTCAGAAGGTTAATATTTTGGGGCAGCTCCAACAGAGCCTTACTTAAATACCGTTACCATTATCCTTGTTTAGTTGGAAGGACAAAATATCATTAATATTATTCATTATTAAAGTTATAGCTCATCTTTGGGTACTTTGGAGACTCCGAGTAGCCCAAGGAAAAACCCACTGAGTTAATCATGTCTTGGCTTCTCCTCACGCTTCTGTTAACTCTACTATATCTTTGCTTTACAGAAGCCTACTTGTTTTATTTAGCGGCTGAGTTCAATTACTATTCCTTTGTTCTTGCTGTGATGTTGTTTTTTAAATATGTTTTTCGGCGTTAAAAAAAACCTAATAAATATTTAAAGGAAGAAAAAAGTACAGAACCCATTTTTGCCCCGCTATTTGCAGAAGTACGTCATGATCCTGTCAGAGTTCGAATCTGAGGAGGAAAACGGAGTGGGAGTGTGGCTCTGTTGGCTGTAGAGGAAACTGGGGAAGGGCAAAGTCTGGCTGGACAGAGCAGGGAAGAGGTAGAACAAGGGAGAGGGAGTTCAGAGGAAGACTCAGGCCCACTCCCTCTTCTTCCTAGGGCACACAGGGAGGAATGAAGGAGAGAGCAACATGGGTTGCGTGGCTTATGGGGGAGGAAAGGGCCCTGATTCCCTTCATTAGCCACACCTGGGAATGAGAGTTGACGCATGCTGAGTGTGGCAGCTGCTGGGAGCAAATGTGAGTTTATCATATGTTGACTTTAGTTATCTGTGTTCCTGGCGTCTTCCCAACCATGTTGAGTTATTGCCATGTCTTCACATCTGGAATTCCTTCTATTGCCCTGCCAGACTAATTACCTCATTTTGCCTTGATTGGATTTATAGTTACAGTTTTTGTTGACCACATTTTGGACTTGACCACATTTCTGCAGCCACAGGCTGTTCCTGGGAGAGTTTTTCCTCCAACCTGAAGATAACCAGGACATTAGGGGCAAAGTTAGAGCTAATAAAGGGACTCCTACTGATTATCTGACTGTGTTGCCTTTCTGCTGTGCCCCGAGTCATCACAAAAGTATTTGTTGCTTTAAATGTCCTCAACTTACAAGAGTGCAACCAATGACTGTTCAAATTCTCAATGGCACTGAAAAATGTGACTTGCGGCCATTTTCCAATTACAACTTTTGCAGCATCTCCATGATCATGTGATCAAAATTCAGATGCTTGGCAACTGGTTCATACTTAACGACTGTTGCTGTGTCCTAAGGTCATGTGACACCCCTTTCATGACCTTGATTGTATCCCTCTGTTAATGGAACTTAGGATTGCTAAGGATAGCATTGGCTTTTTTGGCTGCCACTGCACATTAATGGCTCATTTAATTGGCTGTCCACTAAGACTCCAAGATCCCTCTCACAGTCACTGCTATTAAACCTGATTTCTTCTGTGTACTTTTGGTTTTTCTTGCCTAAGTGCAAGACTTCACTTTTGTCTACATCAAATTTCATTTTGTTAGTTCATGTAAACATCCTACACTCAGCTTTTATCCCATGAAATGGTTGGGGGATGGAAATTTGCTTCAACTAATTTGGAAAGACAGGCCTTGCTGAGTAGCTTATGTTGGGGACAAGGGAGAACAGCCACCTGTTTGATTCCATTCCATTTAAATGAGGGAAACCACAACAGAAGTGATATCTCTGGCCTGGTAAAGGCAGCCATTTTGATTCTATGGATCAACTCAGAGTGTGTTATGTAGGCCTTCAAACATTCCAGCTCAGGACAGTTTTAGCATTAGCATTAGATCCTCTCATGCTATGTAGCGTATCAGGCAGCAAGGGATCTCTTGGACGAATACTTCAGCGTCTTGTCTTTCCTTGAAGACGTTTTGCTTCTCACCTGAGATTTCTGTCAGAAATGAAGAAGTTTCTTGGATGAGAAGCCACACATCTTCAAAGAAAAATGAAGGAAATCCAGTTGCCTCTTGAAAAACCACCTTTGGGACAACCATGACCTGGATGATTGGGAATCTCCATGGACACTTCCCACATCATGATTAGAGTCTTTAGGTCTTCTGTGAACATCCTTCACCACGTATTTTGAGAACGTCCTCTTGGCCGTTTGGCATCAATGAGGTCCATCTCACTGCCATCTTGGGGATTGGATTGTTTTCCATTGGAGAATATGACGAGCCAGCTGGAATCTTCTGTGTGTGACTGTTACGTAGTTCTCAGGATAAACTTTTGGAGCACTTCTTCGTTAGAAACATAGTCAAAATAGCGAATCTTTAGGATTCGGCAAAGGCATCTTAATTGGAAGACATCATGTCTCTTGCTGATGCCCTCCAAGTCTCACTGGCACGAGTCTCAGGACATGAGAAAAAAATAGCATTGAATACAGATAGTATTCACCAGAGGTGCAGAAAGTAACCATAGGGTTACTATAACTGGATTGCAACAATCCAAATGGCTGCTAGATGGCAGTCGAGATATAAAAATTGGGCTGTTGGTTAATATTCAAATCATTTCAGATTTCTTTTTTTGTCTTTTAATGCCCCCGTAATCTCTTGCCTCGGGGTGGAGTCTGCGCAGCTGAATGGAGCTGAGTGTTTACGGCCACATGCCCTTCCTGTCACCAATGTGGTGTTTGCAACAGATATATTCTCATTGCGCCCAGAGAGAGAAATATCTGTCACCATCTAGGATTGAACTTGCAGCCTTCCGATTGTGAGGTGAGAGCTCCATCTTTAGGCTATCGCACCACTCATTCAAACATATTTCAGATACTGGTACAAAAATCTCCATACTTTGCTATGCTAACTGACTGCATGGATTGTTGCATACCAGAATGGGGTAGCCCTTATCTACACAATCAGGAATGTTGATAGTGAAAACATCAAGGTCTTATGTTCAGAACAATTGTTGAGTAATGTGCGGGCAAATCTTGCCATCGACATAGGACACTGGTCAGTTTGTTCCCTTTGAGGCTTCCTCAGTAGAATAAATTGTCCATAACCCTTTTAAATGTTTGGCTGAACCCTTTTCATATAGAAATCGATGGTGATAAATGATGATTAATTGAGGATTGAATTAGTAATCACTGGCCACATGCATGACTGTCTGCATACTATGTGCTAGCAACATGAGCACACTGATTCATCAGTTATCTGCTCTTGTGTGGAGTGCATATTTGCAAGCTGCTAATCTTTGTGTCCCAAAATAGTATATTGTTTTACAGTCAATGGGATGGGTATAGAAAATGGTTTGAAATCATGCTCCTCCAGTTGAGATTCCTGTAAAATATAACTCTCCCACTGAGTTGACTTTATCTTAAAAGATAAAGCCTTCCGCTTGACTTTGTGATTTGAAAACATTAAGGTCTTCCAGTATTAAGTTGCTGCTTTTCCAATTTTTTCAAAGATGGGGTGTAGCCTTTATTCTCAAAAGGGCTCAAATGAAGGGGGTAGGGAGAGAAGCGTGACTAAAGCTTAATAGTCAATTGGTACAATCTTGTGTTCAGAAGAATTGTTGAGTAATGTGCGGGCAATTCTTGCCGTCGATATAGGACACTGGTCAGTTTGTTCCCTTTGAAGCTTCCTGAGTAGAATAAATTGTCCATAACCCTTTTAAATGTTTGGCTGAACTCTTTTCATATAGAAATCCATGATGATAAATGATTAACTGAGAATTGAATTAGTAATCACTGGCCACATGCATGACTGTCTGCATACTATGTGCTGGCAACATGAGCACACTGATTCATCAGTTATCTGCCATCGTGTGGAGTGCATATTTGCAAGCTGCTAATCTTTGTGTCCCAAAATAGTATATTGTTTCACAGTCAATGGGATGGGTATAGAAAATGGTTTGAAATCATGCTCCTCCAGTTGAGATTCTTGTAAAATATAACTCTCCCACTGAGTTGCCTTTATCTTAAAAGATAAAGCCTTCCGCTTGACTTTGGTAAATATAGTCTTGTGCATTAATCCAGTGTGGTAGCTTGGTCGGCAAAGCAAGTTTAAGGAGAACATGACTTTGAGGTGGCTCCAGACAGTTTCTGATGGTGGATCCTGCTGTGTCAAAGTGGAGTTACAAAGAAGAGAGACTTTGTGCCCTGGGAATGGAGGTAGCATTTGTTCTCCTGGTTGGAGGTGTTTCATAGAAGCTCTGTAGATCTGCCTATTAAAAGCAGACCTTCCTTGGAGTGCCTGTACTGAGTGCCTGTAATGTGCAAAGTCTGGGAGGCTGGAGAAAAACCCAGGTAGATCTCTACAGGTAAGTTATATCTCAACAACATGCTTCTTCTTGTGCTATATCCGTCATTGGACGTTGGCGATTATCAATAGCTGCATGAAAAAAGTGCTGTTGAGTTTTGTACAAATCAGTCCCTTAGATTTTGAAGCCATGATGTTGTTATTCTACCTGAATCTTGTTTGCCTTTAGTCTTTCCTTGGATGTTTTAAGTATGCCGTATTTTTCCGGGTGTCTCATAAGATGTCCGAAATATTCTTACTTTTGCTTTTTTATAGTTTTGATGATTTCCCTTGGTTTTCCCAGGTGGCTTATCACCTCCTCATTTCTGATTTTGTCAGCCCAGCTTATACATAAGAGCCGTCTGTAAATCCACGTTTCAAATACTTCTAGTCTCTTCAAGTGGCTTTCTGTCAGAGACCAGCTCTCCACTCCATAGAGAAGGATAGAAAAGATGTAGCATCTGACAAGCCTGATTTTCAATTTTAGGCTTATGTTGTAACTGCAGAAGACCTTTTTCATTTTGAAGAATGCTGTTCGAGCTCTCTATTCTTGTCTTTACTTTAGTGGTCATAGTCCAGCTTTCACGTAAATTAGAACTGAGGTACATGATCCAATGTTTTCTAATGGTATTCCCTCCAAAGTTATTGGTTGTAAATTAATGGGTTGTTTGTGGATGACCATGATCTTGGTTTTTTTAAACTTCAAGCTGTATTTTTCAGATATTTCTGTGACTTTTGATGAACTGAAGGTCTTCATGCTTACTGGCAAGCGGAATGCTTAGATCAAGGGTCTTCAAACTTGGCAAGTTTAAGACTTGAGGACTTCAACAGAATTCCTGAGCTAACATGACTGGAGGAGGAAGGCTGGGAGTTGAAGTCCACAAGTCTTAAAAGTTATCAAGTTTGAAGACCCCTGGCTTAGATTCTTTAAAAGAACACTGGCTCATGATAAAACCTAGAGACAGTGAAAGCTGAACTGAGGACGAAATAGGTCACCAGAGAGGAAGAAATAGTGAAGGTTAATTAGTAATGTCTAGAATCAACCATTGGTGTGTGATTGTGTGTGTATGTGTGTTAGGGATACACCCTAGCAGAAATCTGCATGGCAGTCAGGCAGGCAGGCAAATATGTGAGATAAACATTTTTGTAGCTTACACTCAGTAAAACAGATACACTGTGCTAGTTAAATAGTTTATTCCAGTAAGAGTTTTAGCATAGTCAAAACAATCCATATATCATTCACTAGTTCAGTCCGTTTGGGGATTATTCAGTTGCAAAGTCCAGTGTCGAAAAAGAGGTCAGTAAACTTACAAATATCAGTCCAATAATATATCTCTTTGCAGTAGAGATATATGAAGAAGTCAAACCTTTATTCCTTCAGCAACGGGGAACACGCAGTTAGCAAACCATCAATCCATCATAGTCAGCAAGCAATCCAGTAAGCCAGCAATCAATCAAGTTCTCTTGCTCCCTCTTATGGCAGTTTCACAACCGCACCCAAAATTACATGCTTTGCTGTTTAAAGTGACACACACATAAATTCATTATCATAGTTTATATATATTATTTTACCCAAACTACGTTAGGTAACCTTGTTATTCCTAACAATGTGTGTGCACTCGCTTGCATGCACAAAGGATGCCAGTCTTGAAAAATTGCTGAAAAAGCCACATGTTGGTCTTTGTGAAAACAGCTCCTGGTGATGTCCATTTGTCCGAGCACAGATGCCTAATTCCGTGTATTAAGAGCCAGCCTACGGAAGTTAATTACAGCCTGGGGTTGGCTCTAGCATCTTAAGGAGCCAGGCTTGAACTCTGCATCCTGAATCTGGGGTGTTGGACAGACAATCCTAATGTGCTAAGAGATGGGATTTGTTGGTGGAAGAAAGGTTTTTAACATCACTGGCCTGCTTTCAGCAATATTATAACAGCCTACACGCTAGTAAATACTAGGGGCAAAATGTTTCATGGCATGACCATTCCATGCAAGGAATAGCTGATTTGGGAGGATTCACAATTTAAGCACTTCTCTTTCATCAGCAGCCATCTGTTTGGTACTGTGGTTTCTCAACACAGTCACAACAGCTAAATAGTGTATGAATTTATTATCCTTAGCAAGGGAGAAATCACATTGATTTACAGTGAGGTATTAATGCTGTGCTATCAAAACCTCTTTCAATGATTGCTTGCTCTGGTCTAAACCACTGTTTTGCGACTTTGACCATTTTAAGAGGTCTGGTCTTCAACTCCCAAGAATTTCCCGGCCAGCCATTCCCCAATTCTAGGAGTTGAAATCCAGACCTCTTAAAGTGGCCAAGGTTGAGAAACACTGCTCCAAATTCTTGTTTTCGCTTTGAATTTGGGGGGTTTTTGGTTTTGGTTTGAGTAGCTTTTTCTGAGCATGGAATTTCCCGTTAAGTATGAGAACTGTTTGTCTTGCAGGCCAAAGACTTTTGGTCAGCAGAAATCAGAATCCTCAGTGTCTCTATAGTCTGGTCTCTGTGAAGCCCACATGTTGCAAAGTATGTTAAGCTAACTTCCAGCTGTAAGCTTTTATTGGAAAATTCATGAACTTGCAAAAAAATAAATGGCCAAACTCTTAAATGTTTTTCAAATTTGGCAACTTTAAAGATGTATGGACTTTAGTGCCTAGCTGGAGAATACTGGGCATTGAAATCTCATCTTAAAAGTTGCCAAGTTTGAAAAACACTGCTCTAGAGGAAGGATTAAAAAAAAAAAACCCTCAACCAGATCACAGTGCTATTCAGAATTGGGTTATGTTGTTGACGTACAAATTCCATATTGCTCCTTATTTGTGTCTCAAGTAAACTTAAGAGGCTCAGTAATTTGAACCTTGAACCTAGTCATTTGAACCTCAGTTTAGAGGAGCCTTAAATTTATTTTCCTTTATTTGTATCCTGTTTATACCTAAAACCGTTCTGAAAACTTTTTGTTCCTTAAGGCAGAATTTCTAATCACATAGATCAGGCATATCCAATCCACAGCCTGCGGACCACATGGAGGCCTAGCTTGCAATAAAAATAAAATTTAAAATAAAACTATTTTAAAAATAAAGGAAGTTTGTTATTTATATACATTAACTATATTTCATATGCTGCTCAGGCAAGCCAAAAGGTTAGACACACATCATGTACAATAAGCCCTTCAGTCTTGCACTAAAACACCTTTGTGCTGGGATTGGCATGTCCAGAATTGCAGCTTAAGGAGAGAAGTTGTTCCATGTGATTCTGTCGTAAACTGTTGTAAACTATTCATCTTATCATTCTGCAGTTTTCCTTTATTAGCCTATATATTCTGGAGAATGCCATTCAGATTGCAAGTTGCTTTGAGCTTTTTCATTGAAAAGCACAGAGTTCAACTCGACTCCTGGTGCCCCACAAGGACATACCTGTGTATATAAAATGAACCATGATCTGCATATAAATTTAATAAATGAGTATACTACATGCTGTGTCTACATAAACATTTCCAAGGCAATTCAGCTTCTGAAAGTTTGCTGAACATTTGAACGTGGGTGGGTTTTTTTGACAAGTACAGAAAGGTGAAAATCCACTCTGTTGTTGTTTTGATTAAAATTACAGCCCATTCAAAGAGAGTTTGGCTCCTGGTAACTACAGACTCTTCCATGCAGTTTTCTTGGCATTAAGAAAGTTGGCTTGACAGATTCCTGGGAATTTCTGCTTATCATACAACCTTTGGGTCTCCTGGTGGTCCCTCATCCAAGCACTGACTTGGTTCTTTTGGGAAACATGGTCAACTAGCTGCTGCCACCTGTTGTGGCCTCCACACCCTTCCTATGCCTATACATTTTATTTATGTATTTATTTTATTTATAGATTCCTATATAATTTTATTTTATTTATATATTCCTATGCCCCTACATGTATTTCAAGAGTCCCGTTCAGCATCCAGAGGTTTGGGGATCCCAATCCGTAGATTGAGCGCAACTTCCCTCGGGCTGAAAGCCTGAAAAATCCTTTCATTCCTCCACTATCCTGTCAGAGCTGAAGAAGCTCCTTGGATGAGAAGCGAAAGGTCTTCAAAAGAAAAGTCCAGTTGCCTCCTGGGAAAAAAAACACCTTTTGGGATTCCCTCCGGCTGCTTTGAAACTTTCCAGCAACCACTAGGAGATGGCGTAGCCGCGCAGGCGCACGAGGGGGGGGTAAGAACTGGCTGCGCCCAATGACGCTAGACAAAGGGGACAACTCCTCCCTTCTCGCTCCCCCTGCGCGCGCGACTCTGACGTCATTCGAAGAATGGCAAGCCCGCCGCCATGTCGGTTGTCGCAGATTCGCCATAATCCCCGTCCAGCAGCTTCTCCCGCCGCCATTCCAGAGAGACCGCAATTAATATTTATAGAGGTCGGGGCCGGCTTTTTTCTCCCCCTTTCTTTTTTTAAAGGCTCTTTCCCGCCCTTCCAGGGACTCAGGAAAGGCGCATCGGCGGACGGCGCTTTTCCGAAGGGACGGAAGTGCGGCAATCTTCCTTTTTTTTTTTCTTTTTCCCTTCTCTTTCTCGCAATTCAAAAGGAAATACCCGGATCTTTTTTTAAAATCCTGCTCCGCAATCCCGGGCTGCCATGGACTCTCCTTCGGCCGGTGAGTTGGGGAGGGAGGGGCGGCTCGGGCCCCGTCCGCGACAGAACCGAACGGGGCAAAGAAGGCACACGGCGGAAGGATCCCGTGCGGCTTTTGGTGGATCCGCCACGCATTTCCGGTTCTCCGTCGACCGTGCGGGGCAAGTTGTTGAGTGGCGGGCAGATCAGACGCTGGCGTCGAAGGGGAACCGGAAGTATCCATATCCCTCCCTTTCCCCCCTCTAGTGCGCCTCTTGTCCAGACCTTTTTGGGAGGGGGAAAAAAAAACTATTTTTCAGTTCAAAAAAAATAACACTTGGGACTCCCGTGCCCATCATTCCAAGCCTCCTTAGTCCATATTCAGGAATATGTCCAGCCCTGCAGACGTCCCATGCCCTCCCCTCAAAGCCAGACGACACGCAGATACAGGGCTGCCAACCTTGAGTGATAGTTGGGAGTGAGACACTGCGAGGGAGCGAAGTGACCGAGGGGGGGATGGTGTGGAAGGGGGGTGTCCCCCCTTCCACGGTAGGGAGCTTTGACAATTTTACATTTTAAATGGTGCAATCTGATGCATACTTTAGTCATGATTTGGACATATACATACATACATACATGCAAGCAGCACCAATGTACTTGAACCGGATTTGTAAGATATTAATAATGCAGTTCACTGACCATGAATAATTGAAGTTCCTGACTTGTAACTGCAGTATTCTACCTCAACTGACTTTATTAGCTTAGTGATGTACTATAGACCACTATAGGATGAATTCAATGTGCAACAAAAAGACAAAAACCCGAAACAACTACAGAGATAATGCAAATACATCAATGGGTATTCTTCTTTCTGTATCAAATACCATACTACATGCCAATATCAAATGCTATAGTCTCAGTCTTTAATTATATACTAACTTGTTGACTGAAATAGGGGTTCATAATTTCAGACATGTATAAACTAAACATTTAATCAAATAATGAGTGCTTCATATAAATATACATATTGTTAACTGTAAAACTCATCTACTGTATTCTGAAGCTTGAGCACAGTGAGGAAACAGTATATTATTTATTGGGTAAGTTTAGATTCTGAACTTAATGGTCTTACTGCTCTTTGGATGGTAAATTGTGTTAAGATGAGAATATGTTCTAGTTGAGTCAGGGCTATCCCAATTTGGGGCTGAGAAGCCTACTGGCATCAAAAAAAGTCCTTATTGAGTCCTTATCTAAGGGTTTGAAAATATGATAATAATGTAGTACAGTCCTGTCGATCTGGTGCATGGAGACCTAGGATTTAAACTCAAAGGAGAAAGAGGAAAAAGTGATTCCTTCATCCACTGCCAGAGATGTAATCCTGTCAGTCCTCCAACCTTTCTATTAAGTATTTTGCAAAAAAGCTGCCCAGCCCCTTTATAGATCAGCCTGGCGCGCTTCTCGCCTTGCTGGTTTGGGAAGACTCTTTTGGATCAGCTAAAAGAGAGCATAAGGCGTGTAAAGGGGTGGTAATAATAATTATAATAATAATAAAATTTAAAATAATAATAATTTTATTCAGAGTTGTGTTGGATCTCTTTTTTGGGGGGGGGTGTCCCATTCTTTCTTGGTGTTCTTTCTGTCCTTTTGCTTTTTTAAATGGTCTTTCTCCCCTGGGTCAGAAATCCAGCCAGAGAAAATAAAGAAACATCACCAAAGATTTAAACACCAAAGGGTTAAATGGAAGCCACTCCGTTGGCTTTGCTTACCATTGTTATTACTGGCCGAGGCTGTAAAGAGGCTTTGCCAGCCCCCTCGTGTCCTTCTTTGGAAAGCCTAGGGCAGCTGGCTTGTCCCAGAGGACATTGCAGAGAGGGAGAGGGCGGGGCAAAGTGGCTGCGAGCGCCCCGGGCGGCGAAGAAGCCTCCTGCTCTTCGCTTTCCTGAAGCGATAATGATCGGCATCGTGACAGTTACGGGACGCCGGCAGAAGGATTAAGGCGGGAAAAGAGGCGCGGTGGGGTGGCTGGGCAGGGCGGGGTGGCTGGGCAGGGCGGGGCGGCGCTGGGAGCTCATCCTTCTCCTAAGCTAAGGGGAATATTCGGAATATAATCAGAGAATGTAGGGATATTTTTGTACATTCCATGATTTTGGGGGTTTAGCGTGAGATTTTGTTTATCAGAGTGAGACAGTCAAAATTGATTGAATTGCGTGAGTCTCACGCTGATTGCGTGAGAGTTGGCAGCCCTGCAGATAGGTGATTTAAATCCTCCTCCCTTTCTCTGGTGTCCTGATTCAGCGGATTCCTCCCCCCTCCTTTTTTGTGTGGCGCGCGGATTGTCGGGAGTTGAAGTCCATCGCGTGGCATGCTGGGGCTTGATGTCCTGAGCTTCACCTGGACTGCAGGATGCCTCCTTCCTTCCCTCTCTCCCTCCCTGGTATAGTTAGAACATCAGAGTTGGAAGGTACCTTGGAGGTCTTCTAGTCCACCCCACCCCCCAAGCAAGAGATTCTACACTATTTCAGACATAGTATATATATGCATATAATGTCAGAGCTGAAGAAGCTCCTTGAATGAGAAGCAAAAGATTGGGCAGGTGATTGGACTAGATGACTTACAAGGTCCCTTCCAATTCTATTAATCTGTAATCTTAAATAAAAAAGTATAGTATAATACTATACATTCTTGACAAATTTATCTTTTCTTTTATGTACACTGAGAGTATTTGCACCAAGATAAATTCCTTGTGTGTCCAACCACACTTGGCCAATAAAGTATTCTATTCTATTTATTCCATTCCATTCCATTCTATATTTAATTCTAATTCTATTCTAATCCTATTCTATTCTATTTACTATACTATTTAACAGATAACAGATAATCAGTTGGAAGGCACCTTATGGGTCATCTAGTCCAACCGGGAGACCTTCCACCATTTCTGACAAATGGCAGTCCTTCTTGAAAGTCTCAAGTGATGGCCCTCCTACAACCTCTGAAGGCAACTTCTGTTCCATTGGTTGGTTGTTCTCACTGTCAGAAGGTTTCCCCTTATTTCCAGGTTGATTCTCTCCTTGTTCAGTTTCCATCCATTATTCCTTGTCTGGCCTACAGGTGCTTTAAAAAATAGATTGACCCCCTCCTCATTTCAGATATTTTGTCCAATCTCTTCTTAAAAACTTCCAGTGTTGGAGCATTCACAACTTCTGGAGGCAAGTTGTTCCACTGATTGTTTCAATTCTCAGGAAATGTCTCCTTAATTCTAGGTTGCTTCTCTCCTTGATTAGTTTCCACCCATTGCTTCTTGTCTTTCTTTCTGGAGCTTTAGAGCAGCGGTCTTCAAACTTGGCAAGTTTATGAATTGTGGACTTCAATTCCCAGAATTCCTCCTCCAGTCATGTTAGCTCATTTTTGCCATTCACATTTCATTTTGTTCCTTGGGAATGATTCTGTTTCACCATTTTTTTCAAAATGTATAACTCTTGTCCTCCGGCAAGTTGTCCTAGATTCCAGATTGGACTAGAAGACCTCCAAGGTCCCTTCCAACTCTTCTCATCTTCTGAACCATTATAGAAATTAGAAATTATTATTTTTTTTAATTTCCTCACATCTTCCTATCTTTTATTTATCCTGCTGCCTGTATCTTCTCTGAATATTTATTTATCTTACTCATCCAACTCAAACAAGTGACTCTTGATGGCTTATAACAGACGGCTTCAATCTTGACAGCTTTAAGATTTGTGGATTTCAACTCCCAGAATTCCTCTTCCAGTCATGTTAGCTCAGGAAATCTGCGAGTTAAAATCCACAAGTCTTAAGCTTGCCAAGTTTGAAGATCCTTGGCTTATAAGATTATATCAAACAAACACCCTCTCAAGCACCTAAGACAGGAGTGCTATATTAGGGGACTGGAGGCTAAAACATATGAAGAACAATTGCTGGAATTGGGTATATCTAGTTCAGTGAAAAGAAGGACTAGTAGGTGACATGAGAGCAGTCTTCCAATATCTCAGGGGTTGCCATAAAGAAGAGGGCAGTCAATCTATTGTCCAAAACATCTGAGGTCAAGAAGCAATGGGTGGAAACTAATCAAGGAGAGAAGTAACTTAGAGCTAAGGAGAAATTTCCTGATAGTTAGAACAATTAATCAGATCAATCGCCTCCAGAAGTTGTGAAGGCTCCAACACTGGAAGATTTTAAGAAGAGATTTGACAACCCTTTGTCTTGAGTGGTATAGGATTTCCTGCTTAAGCAGGGGGTTGGACTAGAAGACCTCCAAGGTCCCTTCCAACTCTATAGTCAGGTAAATTACACTGAGCTCCATTTGACTGGTTTAATCCTCTTGAAATTCATTACCTGTAGATCCATGATCCCAACATATCACTTTGTGCCACCTGGTGAGCAACGTACCTGGAAACATCCCACAGACTATACGTTGGCTAAAAATTGAGAGATTTGAGTTATGACATGCTTTAATCTCTCTGCTCTGACAGCTTAAGGAAGCTGGCCCATTCAATGCCATTTGGATAGAACCAGAAAAATACCTGCTTTGAATGTGCTTGCTTTCTTCTTCTCCTCATAATTCCTATTATCAGAACCCACCAAAGTTATTGTAGGACACTTTTCAGAGCTTCTGGAAATAAAAAAAAATATCCCTTTCTTCCTTTCCTTCCATTTTCCCAAGCTAGTCTAGGTCTGTGGTTTTTCTCCTCTTTACTAACTCCAACAGATCCTGATTTCAACTCCCAGAATTTCCAAGCCAGCGTGAGAATTCTGGGAGTTGAACTCCAGACCTCTTAAAAGTTAACAGTGCCAAAGTTGAAAAGCACTGTTCCAGGTTAGCATTTCCACTTTTTTTCTTTTTGAAAAGTTTTTGTTGTTGCAGTTGAGTTTTCTAATGCAGTGGCCACTAGAGGCCGCTGTTAACATTCTGAAGAGATTTTAGTTTAAAAAATCAAGACTGTTTAACCAGTTGTTAGACTGTTTTAAAACTCTTTGTCAGGCCGTAAAATAGATGATAAGGAATTATGCTTGAAATAAGTTTGCAATATTCCAGAAATTTCAGGGTTAAGTGCATTTTTTTTTAAAAAGATGATCCTTGTGTTAATTCTACCAATGGCTGCAGTAATAAAGTATGCAGAGAGCCAGTTTGATGTAGTGGTTGGGCTAGAAACTGGGAGTCCAGGAGTTATAACTACCACGCCTTGGACACAAAGCCAGCTGAGTGACCTTGAGCCAATCATTTTTTCTCAGCCCTAGGAAGAAAGCAATGGCAAACCACTTAAACAAACCCAAAGAACTCACTGTCCTAATACTGCATTCATACATGCCAAAATAAATCTCGTATCAATTTATTGAAGAAAAGAAAGCACAAAGAAACCTTTTAACAATGGTATCTTTCCTGAATCAGGAAACTGCATGTAGCACAGGCAGCTTTAAGGAATGAAGGCCATTGTCTGCTTAGCAGAGTGAAAATGGGACACTTGTCAGACAGGATTTGTGCATCATTCTCTTGGGTTTGATGGAGACAAGGCTGAAAAAATAGCTGCCCTTAAGGCCCAAAATGAAGGGTCTTCCCTGGGATCCTAAGCATTGCATGAGAACAGTGTTTCTCAAACATGGGAAAGGGATGGACTTCAACTCCCAGAATCCCCCAGCCAGCATGGGGAAATCATTGGCCTAAAATCACCTAGCTGGTTTTCACAGCTAAGGTGGAGTTAGAACTCGCCATCTCCTGGGGATTGGCCCAAAGTCACCCAGTTGGCTATTATAGCTAAGGTGAGACTAGAATTCATGGTTTCCTGGGGATTGCCCCAAAGTTACCCATTTTTCATGCCTAAGACGAAACTAGAATTCCCAGACTCACGGTGACTGGTCCAAAGTCAATCAGACGGCTTTCATGCCTAAAATGAAACTAGAACTCACAGATTCTTGGTGATTGACCCCAAAATCACCCAGTTGGCTTTCATGCCTGAGACGGAACTAGAACTCACCATCTCCCATCTTCTAACGAAATACCTTAGCAACTAAACTGTGTCCTAGGGAGCCACAATGAAAGATGGTTGTCAATTCATATCCTGTTTGTGAATAGTCTAATGCCCAGATGCCCTTGGATCACCACTATATGATACAATACACTAGACTGGGTAGATCTTTGGCCTGATCTGGCAAATTCCCCAACTTTTCCGGTCTAGCAGTTTGGAGTAAGAATGGCTACTTTCTACTTTAGAAGGTTATCAAAGGCTATCAAAAACAGGATGGTCACATTATTATAATAGGTTCACAACATTGTGAAGTCCCAGCTGACAGTTCTTTAGCTGGTGATGGCCTTCATATTCATCAAGTTGTTCCCAAGAATCTGGGATGTTGTAATATATCAGCGTAGTATATGTACAGATCCAATCAGTGTGTCCTTTTCAGAGGTGATATTCAGCCGGTTCTGACCAGTTCTGGAGAACCAGTCGTGGAAATTTTGATTAGTTCGGAGAACCGGCAAATAACACCTTTGGCTGGAGATTTTGTGGTATCCTTCCCCTGCCAGGTCCACCAAGCCACGCCCACAGAACTGGTAGTAAATAAAATTTGAATCCATTCCTTTTGCAACCGAAGATGAACATTTTGTCAAAGCTTGATACCTGTGCTTTGCTACGAAACTATGTGGTTGGGCTTAGTTTTGGGGAGGAAAATAAAGGGGGAAAATTATGCCTCTGTCTACCAGCATCTATCGGTATTCATCTGGCTAGCGTCCTATCAGTGTGTGAGAGAGTTGAGGGCTGTTTGGAAACTGAAAGAGTATTTGCTGTGTGAGCAAGAAGGAGACAGCAAGGAGCCTGGGTGTGGCTTAGCTCAACTGTTCTGTACTAAAGCTGCTTGCTGCTCTGAAACTGAAGCTCCTCTGCTTGTGTTTTGCATTTGGCACCGATTTCTTTTCAGGTGGGGAGAGGGAGTAAAACTCTTTAGCATCAGAGCGTGTTAATACTAAGATACAAAATACTAATGCTCTGATGGTCATTTCGATAAATCCATTCTTAGTGAGCACCTAGAAGCCAAGAGGAACATACGGGCCAAATTTTAAGTTTGTAGGCTTTACAATTCTAGAGATTTTGTGATGATGCCTGAGTGGTATTTCACATATATCCACTTTTAGAATCTCTCCCAAAGTAGGACATATGTTATTTTCTTTTACTTTTTATTTTTTTTGTCACACAGTCAGCCAGATGTTTTGGCTGGATTTGGCACTTTTGTCCACCTATTGAGTCTTTCCCAAGGAAGGACCTGGAATAGGCAGATATGGATGCATGATGGTGTTAGAAGTATGATCTCAGGATTTAAGGCTATTCCAAATAAAGTTGCCTTTTGCAATTGACTGTTGGCAAATTTGTCAGTGCTGATGATGTTCAAGAGGTGCTCCAGTTGTTTTGGGATTGCACCAAATGTACCTGTTACTTTTGGTGCTGCCCTTGCTTGCTTTTTCCACAGTCATTCTATTTCTATTTGTAGGTCTTTGTATTTTGTTAGCTTCTCCAGTTCTTTCTCTTCTCTTCTGCTGTCTCCAGGTATTGTCACGTCCAGAATCTAGAATCTTATTGACAGTTGTTAAGTGTGGTGTGTTATGGGGCAGATGCTTCTCCGTTTGAATTCAAAAGTCCCAGAGCAAAGCAAAAAAAGCATTTTATCAAGGAGATGGTCAAGTCTTTGTAAAGAGGGCAACACACATTTGATAGATGTGAAAAAATACATTTGATAGATGTGAAAAATGGCAAGACACTCTTAATATATCCTGTATCTCTTCCTTTCCCACCTAGCTTTATTTCTTTCTTAACAATTGCACATTAATCAAGGACTTGGATACAGCCTTATTTTTTCCTGAAAAGACTATTACTATTGATACTACCTTTGCTTTCTTTTGCCACAGTTGTTCTATTTCTATTTGCAAGTCTGTGTATATTGTTATTTTCTCTTGTCGTCTGCTTTCTCCAGGTACTGCACATCCAGTATCCAGACTTTTTTTTTGTCTTTCTTATCAACAGTTTGTCTTTTTTACCAATACTTTTTATTAGTGTAATTATCTTTATTGTTTCAGTAGTCATTGTGAAATTAATCTGATATTAATCTTGGTTCGGTGGCTACAGCTTCCCTGAGGTAGCAGTGTTCCAATATTTGAGGGGCTGCCACAAAAGGGTGGGTGTAAATTTATTTCCCAAAGCACCAGTGGGCACAGAAGTAACAACCTGGAATTAAGGAGAAACTTCCTAACAGAACAATTAGACAGTGGAACAGCTTGCCTTCAGAAGTTGTGGGTACTTCAACACTGGAAGTTTTCAAAAAGAGACTGGATAGCCGTTTATCTGGAATGGTGTAGAGTCTCTGCTTGAACAGGAGTTTGGACTAGAGGACCTCCAAGGTCCCTTCCAACTCTGTTATTCTATTACTCTGTATGAGATGAACAGGACAACTGTGTCCATCTTTACACAGAAGCGAGTGACACTCTGCTTCTTCTCTAACAAGTTTCCCTCAGGTTGTTGCTCTAGTAGAGAAAACATTACAATAATACAGAGATAGGGATAGCAAATAATTCGATTTATTTTCCCAAAGCTTTCATGTCGTAAGGAAGTTGTCTGGAATTGTAAATAAGGCTGTATGTTTGTAGGCTATAAGAAGATTGTGTACAGCCAGGCGAAATATTTCACCGGTTCTATGTCTCCTTAGGCTTTGTAAAATAATTCGCTTTACCTTCGAAAGCAAAGGGAAGACGGCAGCACCTGAAGCCAAGTGTCTCCTCAGGGCTCCGGTTGCAGGGAAGAGCCCTGACTGGCCGCGCATGGCTGCGCCAAACGCCGCGGAGTTGCTCTAAACGCTGCGGCAGCGAGGGAGAAGGGGCAGCAAGGGAGAAGGGAAAGCAACGGTGGAAGGTCTCCCGATATGAAGTGCAGGCAGCACCATATCCGGGCATGCAACAAAAGTACTTCCTAACGGCAAGCCCCCCTCCCGTTTCCCCCCCCCATTTGGTATGTTTAATATGGGGCTTAATTTGGGGGAGGGGCTTAATTTGATTTTATGCCAATAAAACATGGTGGGGCTTCCTATTGGTGGAGGCCATATTGTTGGAGAAACACGGTACTAATAAAGTTGCTGCCGATCTTTCTAGCATCCTAATAAATATGTGAACTGTAAGGGATAAATCAGCTGATAATTAGGCTGGGAACCTACAGGACAATAACTGAAAGAGTCAATGAAAGGTAAAGAATCAAATAAGCAGTATTCCAAATTAAGCATGAATGGAATTGATGAGGAGGCTGCGGGTAATTAAATAGGGGTAAGCCAACAGAGCAATTAACTAGACAAAGAATTAAATATGCAGAGGATCCAAGAAGCTGTTAATCAATTAAGTATACAGACATGCTAAGGAGACATAGAACCGGTGAAATATTTCGCCTGGCTGTACACAATCTTCTTATAGCCTACAAACATACAGCCTTATTTACAATTCCAGACAACTTTCTTACGACATGAAAGCTTTGGAAAAATAAATCGAATCGCACCAAACACCGCGGCAGCAAAGGAGAAGGGCAGCAAGGGAGAAGGGAAAGCAACGGTGGCCCGAACCCGAAGGTCTCCCGAATATCCAAGCTGTCGCCGTCCGCCCACCCACCTGAGGATGCAAGGGGGGGAATTAAGTCACCCCCCAAAAAGACGTCCTAGCCGTTTTTTCGGGGGTAAAAAAAAAATAAGGGCCGGCCTTATTATGTGAGAAACACGGTAGCAGCAATAATTATTTATGCAGTGTGTAGCAAGATTTCACTTTTTAGTTACTGTTCATCCTTGCAGCAAATCTGTAAAGTGTTTTGGCTTTTCTTTTTTCTTTCTGAATAGACTGAAGATGGGATACACTTCCGTGGGATAACAAGTAAACAATAATAATAATAATCTAGTTTTGACAGGTGATGTCTTCACTCATGCACTGAAAAACCTTTTGGTTTTCTTCTGCTTGTTTACTCATCATTACAATCTTCAAATCAAAATGTCTAGCAGACAAACTGCGTTGTTTCATTCTTCCAATCCAAGGGTCTTCAAACTTGGCAAGTTTAAGACTTGTGGACTTCAGCTCCCAGAATTCCTGAGCTAACATGACTGGAGGAGGAATTCTGGGAGTTGAAGTCCACAAGTCTTAAACCTGTCAAGTTTGAAGGCCCCTGTTCCAATCAATCAGAATACAGCTGAAAGGGACCTTGGAGGTCTTCTAGTCCAACCCCCTGCTAAAACAGGAAACCGTATACCATTTCAGGCTGCCCAGTGTTGGAGCATCTACAACTTCTGGAGGCAAGCTGTTCCACTGGTTAATTGTCCTCACTGTTAGGAAATTTCTCCTTAGTTCTAGGTTGCTTCTCTCTTGGATGAGTTTCCATCCATTGTTTCTTCCCCTGCCTTCTGGTGCTTTGGAGAATAAATTGACTCCCTACTCTTTGTGGCAGTCCTCAATTTATGGCCCTAATTGCCAGGCTCAATTATGATACTAGGTCAACCACTACCTGCATTCCTATTTATTCAATTAGTGGAATAATTGAGTCCAGCAATAATGGTCATAAGACTGTATCACCTTTCAAGTTTGCTTGGCAGCAATCAGCTTGCATTTATGACCGCTTGTAGTGTACTCCTGTTATTACATTTTGTGACTTTTGGGAGCATTTTCTGGCAAAAATCGCCTATTCAGTAAGCTGGTGTAAAACTCATTATAAAACTGAGTCCAGTTACAATTTTGCAACCAAAATTCTGAGCTCAGTTGTGGCCATAAGTCAAGGACTACCTGTATCACCATCATCATTTAACCACCCCATCATCCCTTGCGGGGGTGGAGTCAAAGCAACTGAATGGATCTAGCAGAGTGTTTTAATGGCCGGATGCCCTCCCCTGTTGCCAATGTGGAGTTTTATTCGGCAGATATATTCTCAGTGTGCCCAGGGAGAGAAATATCTGCCTCTACCTAGGATTGAACTCACAGCCTCCTGATTATGAGGTGAGAGCTCCACCTTCAGGCTACTGCACCACACTAATGAGGACTACCTGTATAACTTTATAGATTCCCGAAGAGTCCCAATTAAAAATAATCATACTAATAACCAGCTTTATTTATTTATTTTTGTTTTGTTTTCCAGGCAACAGATCCATCTTCATGTGTAAGCTGTGTAATCTCTTTTCCCCCAACCAGTGCGAATTGCTGTCTCACGCCTCTGAGAAGCACTCAGAAGATGGGACGAAGGTGGACGAAATCATTGTTCTGCTCAGGCCTCTCACGACGCCCGCCGATCTGAATAAAAACGGAGAAGGTACCAGCCAAAGATGTGAACCCTTATTGCACTCTGGGTTGTCCTAAATTGCTTCAGCCTTCAAACCACCCAAGCTTCTGCTTAATTCATAACAGCAGCGAGTCCTTGCGTAATTCATGTAATTAAATGTTCTCTGCGTAAGGCGAGGCAGGCTTGGATGGTCTCCTGAGCTCGCCAGAATATTTGTTTTCTTTCATGAGTTAGAAGTACAGTTTGATGTCTACAGTGCCACATGTTTATCATCCCTGTCCTTTAAGGAGGGAGCGTGTACGTGCATGAATTTAACCATCTTTATAAATTCAGCTGTGCGTTAGGGTAGAAGTAACAAAGCTGAGCGTTCATGGTTTCATAATGGATTTTATTTCCTGCCTTTATTACTTTTGTAAATAACTAGCTTGATACCTGTGCTTCCCTACAAAACTATGTGGTCGGGCTGAGTTTTTGGAGAGGAAAATAAGGGGGGAGGGAAATCTGCCTCTATCTACCAGCATCCATCGATGTCCATCTGGCTAGTGTCCTGTCAGTGTGTGAGAGAGTTGAGGGCTGTTTGGAAACTGAAAAAGTATTTGTTGTGGGAGCAAGAAGGAGATAGCAAGGAGTCTGGGCATGGCTTAGCTCAACTGTTCTGTCGTAAAGCTGCTTGGTGTTATGAAACTGAAACTGAAACTCCTCTCCTCTGCTTGTGTTTTTCATTTGGAACAGATTTCTTTTCAGGCAGGGAGGGGGAGTAGAACTCCTCAGCATCAGAGCATGTTAATAATAATATACGAAATACTAATGTTCTGATGGTCATTTTGAAAAATCCTTTCTTTGTGAGCACCTAGAAGCCAAGAGGAACATACATGCCAATTTTCAAGTTTGTAGGCTTTACTGTTATGGAGATTTTATGATGATGCGTGAGTATTTCGCTTTTATATATATATATATATATAGGTTTAAGGCAGCAAACTTGCCTGATACTCCTTCCTCCTCCTATTTTCTCTACATCAACTCTGTCACTCAGCTGGCTTTCCACCTAAGGTGGGACTAGAACTCACAGTCTCCTGGTGATTGGCCCTATATCACCTGTCGAGTTTTCATGTTTAAGGCAGGATTAGAAATCACCACACCTGGAGATTGGCCCAAGGTCACTCCAGTTGCCTTTCATGCCTAAGGCAGGACTAGAAATCACAATCTTCTGGCGTGGCTTTCATGCCTATATCTTCTTATAGAAGATTTTATATCTTCTATCTTCTTATAAAAACATAGCCTTTGAATGTTATCACTTTTCTTATATACAAGGCATATGTTCTGACCAAGACTTCCTGAGACAGTAAAAATCACACGCTATTCCCATAAATCTTTTTTTTTTTTTTTTCATTTCGATGGCTGTGAATTATATGCATTCACAGCCTGTAATGAGTCCTGAACACTTTATGAATAGTCCAACAGAAGCCTGCCGCAGTCTTTCGGGATAAGGCTGATATGCTCCCACCTTTATCTCCCTTGAAATGCTGCCAAAGACTAAATTGCCAATTAACTGTACAAGGCCAAATAAAGAACAAAATCAACACGGAGCTTCAGAGTTTAAACTGACCAGAACGAACAAAGTTGCTTCCTGCAAAGGCTCATGTCCCTTTGCTCTTCCTTTATATCTTATGGTAGGGGCCAATCATCTCCAAGCTTTACTCCCAAATCGCCCTTTTTGTCTTAACTGTTCTTGTCTTCTGGCAGCTCTGCGCAAGCGCACACTTGGGAGCAGGCTCCCCCTGTTCGTCTGCCTCACTGATGTCAGATTCTGGAAGCTCTGGAGTCAGCACATAACTCTCAGGTGGCCCTGGCCCCGTCTCTGTGTCAGACGCAGATCCCTCGTCCGAGTCCTCCCCAGACTCCAGGACTGGCCCATGTTCCTTCCCACTGTCTGACTCTGCTGCCAGCTCCGCAGGCCACCGGCAGACCACAACACCATAACAGTAGAACAAGTGTGCCATGCGGTAGCTGCCCCCTCCAAAGCAGCATGCCCTGGGATGGGCTTCCATCATGAGAGTAATATGGAGCCTCTCTTTGTAATGATAATTGTCACCTCCGAGACTACAAACACATACCAGGAACGATTGTTTGCTTCCCATTGGTTTTAAATGTAAGCAGAGCTCTGCTTTGTTTCTAAAGCCTTTATTTTGCTGCTCCATGGTTAACTAGCTCTTAGAGAGCCATTAGGGAAATTTCCTTTGGAAAGCATCCACTGTATCAAATAAGAGCCCACTATCATTTGGAAAATCAATTGGCCGAATGCTAACTTGGCATTTGTTAAAAAAAAAATAACAATAATAATAATACTTGTGATTCATTTTATATAATAGCCCTCATTTTCTGTAAATGCAGGACTGGGGACCATTCATAATTTATAATGGTAAATTAACACTGATGTATTAGACCAAAAGCCATACAGCACAAAGGTTGAGTGGCTTAGCCAGTGATTGTTGTCCTAGCTAAACAGGATGACAAATACAATTTTCCTTTCATTTCTAAGAACGGTATTGTCCCTGGCAGTAAAATGATCAGAGGCTGGATGGCAGCTGCTAAGCCCTTTTCTGATGTTTGATTTTAATCTTACAGCTGGGTTGAAGGGAAGGACAAAGCAAAAATAAATAAATAAAAGTTGCACAACTGATAAGCAAAGCCTTCTGCAGCTCAACTGTAGTGAGAGAGACAACCGATGTTATAAATCAAGCACCTCCATTATTGTAGAGCAGGTAGCCAGACAGCATTTAGCATATGTAAGTTTTATAGACCGGCATAGAATCATACACTAGAATTGTACAATAAAGGGCCTTGAAGGTCTTCTGTGTTGTGGTTCGCTGGAAGCCAGTGAAGACGGCAGCGGAATCGGACAGTGGGGAGGAACGGGGATCAGTCTGGGAGTCTGGGGAGGACTCAGAAGAGGGTCCTGTGTCCAATGCAGAGATGGGGCCAGAACCATCTGGAAGTGGGGTGCTGCCTTTGGAGCCTTTGGAGTATGGCAGCAGTGAGGCAGAGGACCCAGGGGAGTCTGTTCCCAGTGTGCGTATGCACAGAGCTGCTAGAAGGCAAGAGCAGCTGAAACAAAAGGGGCAACTCAGGAGTAAGGCTGGGAGGTGATTGCCCCTCCCATAAGGGCTAAAAGTCAGGCCTAGATGATGAAACCTTTGCAGGAAGCAAAGTAGTTTGATCGGTTCCGAGTCATCCTTGAAGCTCTGTGTGGATTTTGTACTTCGTTTGGCTTTTTATAGTTCATTTGGCTCTTCTGTTGGCAGCAATTCAAAGGAAAGAAAGGTGGGTGCTTATTTAGAGGGACTATTTGGGATTCATTATAGGCTGGGAATGAACATAATCCCCAGTGTTGAAATAAAACAAGAGTTGTTTTAACTAAGCATGTGCTTAATTACGGTCTCAGGAAGCCTTGGTCAGAACATTCTAGTCCAACCACTCGATGCAGTGCAGGAGTCTACATTTCTAAAAGCTGATTTTATTTGTCATTATTGCTAATTTATCGTACATTTAAGGAATAGATATTATAATACCGTAACACTTCTTCAGACATACATTATTATTATTAAACTGAGACAGGCTGTGGTTCACAAGTGGCAATCGGTTATGTTTTCCATATACTGGAGGTTACAGCATTGCTGGGTTCACCCAGTGTGTAAAATTAGGCTAAATCTAACTGAAAAGTTAAAGTTGACCACAAGTGAGAAACACAAGCACTGTTTCTTAATGGTTGCATCACAGCTGAACTGCCAGCTTTGCTAATTAACACTGTGCACCATTGTGGCAGGAATTGATGCAATAAATCTGTCTGCCCTTTGATATGTTCAAAAGATTAGCTGTTGGAGGTCTAATTAATGTATTATAAAACTCTCAGTGGTTTTCTTTGCACAAATCAGATGGAAACTTCTACACTGTGAACATCCTGGCGGAGCCAAGCAAGGCTACGAAAGTGTATTTTAACTTCCATTTCAGCTTTCTTCATATATTATCCCATATACACTAAACTCTTGTGCTGAACGCTGCCTCTTATGAGCACAGTTGAGCCCAAAATTTCTATGTGGTAAGAGAAACACTTGTTAAGTGAGTTTCCCCCCTCCCCATTTTACAAACTTCCTTGCCACAGTTGTTAAGCGAATCACTGCAGCTGTTGCAGTTAGTAACATGGTCATGGAGTGAATCTGGTTTCCTCATTGACTTTTCTCGTCAAAAGATTACAGAAGGGAATCACATGACCCCAGGACCCTGCAAATGTCATAAACATGAGTTTGTTGCCAGTCATATGAATTTTTTTCATATGGAAAAAGAAAGGAATTCCTGGTGAAGTTGAAGTAATAAATAACATTTTGACTTGTGCTGAAATGGATAGGCTAACGCTAGAGATGAAAAATAAGGATGAATCGAAATATTATAAAATTTGGAATAGATCGTACTATGGGTGGGGACAGAAAGGAAGGGTTGAAGTTTGAAAAGAATTGTTAAGGAGACATTTGTGATCACAAGACTTAAATTATATCAAGAGTATTGAAAGATATAAATAAGGCCAGTCCAGGGGAGGGATTCAAAACAACCGATTCTGTGGGTGTGGCTAGGTTGGTGTAGTCATGTGACTGGGTGGGTGTGGCTTTTTCTGTTTTCTTTTTTTTTCTGTTTTTTTTTTCAACAACGCCCCCTCCCGGGGCCGGTTTTTAAACCTGTGGGGGTCACTTTTGCTCCCAGGAGGCTTCCCTGGGGCCCAGGAAGGTAAAAAACAGAGCGCAGGGAAGGCAGGCAGCATAAGCTCTGCTCCGTTTTTGGGCCTTCTGGGCCTCCTGGGCAAAGCAGTAAGACAGCGAGCGGGATAACAACTGATCATTGGAACAGCTGATCGTTGGGAGGGGAAAAAAGAAATACCTGAAGGAGTAATTGGGCGGGGGAGAACGCAATCAGCGATGTCGCGCATGTGCGATAAGGACTGGGTGGAAAGGGGAAAGGCGGGTGGAGAGGGGCGGGGCCAGCCAGGGGCAGGATTTGCCGGTTCTCCAAACTGCAGAATCATAACAACCGGTTCTATAGAACCAATCAGAACCAGTAGAATCCCACCCCTGGGCCTGTCATATGAATTTTGGGGAATGCTGCAATGGTCATAGGTGTGAAAAACAGTCATAAGATACTTTTTGTCAGTGCCGTTGTAACTTCAAAGGGTCACTAAATGAACTGTTGTAAGGCGAGGACTGCCTGTATGAGAAGTATGACTGCTGCCACAAAAAAAGGAGGCTGTGACTTCTCTTTTGTGTGCTTTTCCACTGGCAAATTTTTTTGCATGCTCTTTGTATAGGAAGGCATGCCAAATTAAATACTAATAAAATGGAATGAGGTGATTTAGCTCCTCATTATGGGACTGTCTCTGTCTGGTTGTTTCTGCCCAGCCGTTAACATTAACGTGGGAATGTTGGTTTGCTTCATTGGATAAGCTCTGCCATCTTACATCATCTTGGAGACAATGCATTTTTGGTGGCCCCTCCAGCTTTCTGACATAACACCCTTCTGAAATCAA
Source organism: Hydrophis major (assembly GCA_033807585.1). Lineage (NCBI taxonomy): Eukaryota > Metazoa > Chordata > Lepidosauria > Squamata > Elapidae > Hydrophis > Hydrophis major. Next base: position 8,869,826 of record CM066330.1, read on the forward strand.
TACAACCCCAGCCCTAGTGTATTTTTAAAAGCCTTGAAGATAAGGTTTTTTCAATAGGTCCTGGGAGGAATGGATTGTGATCTCTTTGTGATGGATGCTTTGTATGGTTTTGTAAATTATACATGCTGTTTCTCCTGATATGGATGTTTTATCCTTATGATTGTTGCTGTATGTGTATGTTTGTTTGCTTGTTTTAATTACTACACTCTGTAAACTATCTAGAGTTTCAAAAGTGATTGAGGCAGCCTCTAGGTTTGATTTCACTTATAAATAAAATGAAATCTGGCCATCATTGGTTGTGTGAACAAGCCATCATACAAGTAGGACAAATTTGTTTGAGTGTATCCTGTTATGCAAATATAGTATTTTACTCACTAGGATTTAGGGTTTAGTGTGCAGGATCTGTTCTGGTCTGTGAAAAAATTCCTAGGTTCGTGCAACACTTTTTAATTCTTAACTCCTGGTTAACAAAGCATAGTTTTTGTATTTATTCAGTTATGTTCCAAGAGGAGAATTATTCTCCAAGAAATAAATAATACTATGATATAATGCAATGGGCTTGATGTATATACCATATGATAATTCAATGGGTATCCATTTCTGTTAAGCCTGGTTTCCCCAACCAGGGTTAGGGAGACAAGCTAAACAGAATGTGCAGCGTTAGTCAGATAGGCACACAGATAAATGAGTGAGCTAAGCTTGTATGTTTATTAACATACAGTAAAAATAACAGATACGCTTGTGCTATCAAAAATATAGTTTATTCCATTATGAGTTCATAGCATAGTCAAAATAACAGTCCAATAGTCATGTATCATTTAGTCAGTCCATTCAGGGATATTCAGTTAGCAAAGTCCGTTTTAGAATATCCTATGTCAGTTCACTTACACGTCAGTCCTTTGTTTTCTCTCCCGTTCGAGCAATGCAGTCTTGAGTCCTTGCAGTAATCAGGGATCATCAAAGCCAGAGAGAGAGCAAGCTGCAGTCTTGCTTCTTTTAAAGTGCTTTCACAACCACTCCCTTAATTACTGTCCCACAGTTAAAGTTGCAGACACTTTAACATACAAACTATGATTACATATTATTATTTACCTAAACCAGTTAGGGTAAACAATGTTATCCCTAACATTCTCCCCTTTTAGGAAAATAATAATATACCTATTTACATCTTTAAATCATATTTGTTACAACTCTCTTTAAATTTGATTACACCTTGAGCTTTTGTAAATTGGTCTGCAATGTTTTCTTCCGTCATGCAGTATTCCAATTTAATTAGCCCATTCTTTACAGATTCTCTAACATTTAAGTATCTTAAATCAGTATGTTTTGATCTAGTTTTTACAGCAATACTAGTAGCTAACTTTATAGCTGCTTGATTATCCTCGTACACAATAATGGAATCTTTAACAGTTATACCCATGTCTAATAATAACTGTTTGTACAAAATCAAATCAGTGCATAATAATGACAGACATGAAAATTCCGCTTCCATTGTGGACAAGCTGATATGCTGTTGTCTGATTGACCTCCACCCTATTAGTGTCTTACCAAATAATATAGCCATCCCAGATGTTGATTTTCTAGTGTTTATATCAGTTGCAAAACTTGCATCTGCATAGGCACTAAGACTCAAATCACCCTTTGGTTCTATATACAATGCATGGTTCATTGTTCCTTTAAGATATCTTAAAATTCTTTTCAATGATTGCCAATGACATTGATGTGGATCTGAATTAAAACGTGCCAGCTGATTTACACTATAAGCTATATCTGGCCTAGACCAATTGCTTATATATGATAAGCTACCAATCAAAGATTGATATATAGACTTATCAAATTTGGGACTTTGATCATCAGTTTGGCAAACTTCCTGACTCATTGGAGTCTTTGCCGGTTTACAAAGTTCCATTTTAAACGTTTCAATTAATTGGCAAATTTTATCTTCTTGAGATATCTTAAAACCATTATTTGTTTTGTTAATTGTCAATCCTAGATACTTTTTAATTTCACCTAAATGCTTTAATTTTATCTTTTTGGCTAATAATGATATAATCTCATTAGCTTCATTATTAGTCTTAGTTATCAAAGCAATATCATCTGTAAATAATAACAATAATGACACCGTTCCATTATTTTCTCTTTTAAACACACATGGATCTGCTAAACCAGATTTAAAACCTATATTGTTTAACTCTTTCACAATATATTGGTTCCACTCAAACCCAGATTGTTTCAACCCGTAAAGACTCTTTTTGAGTTTCCAACAATCATTACTATTTACTTTATTGTCTTTTATACCTACTGGTTTTCTTAAATATATAGTGTGCTGCAATGGTGCATGCAAATAAGCAGTTTCTACATCTAAATGGTTAATGACATAGTTTTTCTTAGCTGCCCACACTAATGCTGCTCTTAAAGATGTTGCTTTAAGACTTGGTGCAAAAACTTCATCGTAATCAGATGCAGTTTGATTAAATCCTTGAGCTACTAACCTAGCCTTATGGGTAACAGTCCCATCATTTCCAGTTTTTACTTTAAATATCCATTTGCACCCAATGGATTTTTCTCCTGGAGGTAATTTAGCATCTTCATAAACTTTCATTACCTTTAATGAATTTAGTTCTTTTTCCATTGCCTTTTGCCAATTCTCCTGATCCTTAGCAGGATACATCCTAAGTTCATCTACACTAGTTGGAACTTTAGTTACTTGGCAAACTATACTTGCTTGATACCTATCAGGTGGTCTAGTTACACGTGTAGTACGTCTAGGTATTACAGGACTTACAGGTGGACTTTCATTTATTAACTCTTCTTGATTATCTAACTCTTCCTGATCAACTTTTTCCTCTTGTTCTGGTCCTATTTGCTCTTCGTGGACTTCTTCTTTAATTGGAATCTTCTTATAACTAGTCTGATCTTTCTGCCTTTTGTAGGGTTCAATAATTACTTCATTATTTAAATCTTGCTCTAATCTATTCCATCCTACATGTTCTAGGAATTTAGCACTAGCACTGGTGTAAACTTTAGATGTACCTGGTTCCCAGAATCTATAAGATCTATGATTAGATGTATATCCTACAAAATATAATCTTTTAGCTCTATGTTGTCCTTTGTGTCTAAGTTGTGAAGGGATATGCACCCATGCTGGTGCTCCAAATGTGTGCATGTAACTTAAATCAGGTTTTGTACCATGCCACAATGTGAATGGTAATTCACCTGTTGTTGAATTAACAACATTATTTAACATATGATTACCACACATTATTGCTTCTCCCCATAAATTGTCAGGTAATCCTAAATCAGACATCATAGTTCGTGTCATTGATTGTAATGTTTGGCCTCTTCTCTTTATAAAGGCATTATGTTGTGGCCTATATGGTGCAGACATTTTATGTTGAATACCTAACATTCTTAGTCTGTTCTGGAATTTATTATTTGTAAATTCCGTACCATTATCTGTTATAAGAGTTACTAATTCCTTTTTAGTTTTCCTTTCAGCAAATTTTATCCAATTAAAGAGATTTTGATACGTTTCAGTTTTGCTCTTCATTAAATAGCAAAACCCATATCTAGAATAATGGTCCATTATGCTTAGTATGTAACGAGCTCCTCCTACACTTGGTTTTTTCGGACCTATTAAATCTGCAAATACTACTTCTAAAGGCTCTTTAGTAGTAAATCCATCAACTCTATTAGCCGGTGTGACCCTGCTCTTACTTTGATTACAGGCATTACATTGCAAATACTTATTACAAGGTTTCAAACTTATTCCCTTAGATAATACAACAGTTTTCTTAAGCATTTTAAAATTTAAATGCCCTAGCCTTCGATGTAACAAGTGAATACATTCATCATGAGGTTTCTTATTTTCATAAACCGTGTTAGCCACCTTTAAACCATCATCATTTAACACATATAATTCACCTCTTAAAGATGCAGTAATTTTCTTATCTTCTTTTTCAATTATGCAGTTATCTCCTTTAAATGTAACTACATGTCCTAGTTTAACCAAAATTCTAACTGAAATTAAATTAAACTTAAGTTGTGGTACATATAACATTTTTACATTCTCTTTTATAAAAGAACAATATGCTATACCTTGACCTTTAGCTTTCAGTTTCCAGTCATTGGCTAACGATATCTGCTGTGTACTCTTAGACATTTTAATAAAATTTTTGTTATCATTTGATATACAGTGAGATGTGTACTGAAAAGCTTCCGTGTTAGATTTATGTGTGCACCAACGTTATCTCGAACATAAATCCTCTTCAGCTTCTGCCAACACCCAACAGCCGTTTTCTTTCCGTGGATATAAACAAGCTGTTGATCAGTTAAGGTTAAAGCAATTATGCAAATAGCTTGTTGATTTTTATGCATAAATTCTTCTATCTTTAGTTTATCTTCATCATCCTCTGCATCCCATTCTTCTACGTTTGGTGGATTTTCAATTATGTTCCACAAACCTTCTCTTCGTAGAAGCAGACTACATTTCATAGACCATGATACATAGTTTGTTCCATCCAGCTTGGATATAAGGGACAAACTTTGTAAATTGACTTGTGCCATGTTTTCTTATATGGATATAAAACTATAATTAATAAAACACAGCTGTCTGTTTACTGTAATGTATAACAACACAAACTCTCACTTTTAACATAAATCTGTTTTATCCTAGTTAAACTGACTTTGCAGCCTCTGGGCCCATAACCAGTGTTAAGCCTGGTTTCCCCAACCAGGGTTAGGGAGACAAGCTAAACAGAATGTGCAGCGTTAGTCAGATAGGCACACAGATAAATGAGTGAGATAAGCTTGTATGTTTATTAACATACAGTAAAAATAACAGATACGCTTGTGCTATCAAAAATATAGTTTATTCCATTATGAGTTCATAGCATAGTCAAAATAACAGTCCAATAGTCATGTATCATTTAGTCAGTCCATTCAGGGATATTCAGTTAGCAAAGTCCGTTTAGAATATCCTATGTCAGTTCACTTACAAGTCAGTCCTTTGTTTTCTCTCCCGTTTGAGCAATGCAGTCTTGAGTCCTTGCAGTAATCAGGGATCATCAAAGCCAGAGAGAGAGCAAGCTGCAGTCTTGCTTCTTTTAAAGTGCTTTCACAACCACTCCTTTAATTACTGTCCCACAGTTAAAGTTGCAGACACTTTAACATACAAACTATGATTACATATTATTATTTACCTAAACCAGTTAGGGTAAACAATGTTATCCCTAACAATTTCCTTTTAGCCCAATCTACTGTGTGGTGCAATTCAGCCAATATTTGTCTTGTCAAGAGTAAAAGTCAGTTCCTGCAAAGTGGCTGCATTAATAAACAACAGTAACAACTTCAGCCAAAATCTTTTTTAAAAAAAATTGTCTGAAAAAAAAAAGAAGATGTATATACACCTTCCTTATATCCATTCTTAGCAATAGAAGTCTCTGTGTGACTATGGAGAAAAATAGGAGGAGTGATTGCTTGGAGTGTTGCCCAGGCTACTGCCGGAAAGATGGGATAAAAATTTCATCAAATAGACTTCTGTGTTTGGAAGTGGCCATCATGGGCTCCAGCTTATTACTAGTCTGTTGAACATACCTAAAAATAGCTGAATCTGCTGGGGTTATGTATGATTCTGCCTGAAGGGTAACCTCAGTATGCTTCCATATGAACTCTCCTGGCTTACTGCTATCCATGAATTGTTAGCTTGCTCTTTCTGCTTCCTCCTTCACCATAGTTGAGGTGGTATTTCTTCTTTGAGGGTGTGCTGGCCTTGCACCTCTCTTCTTCAAGACCTTGCACCTCTCTTCTTGCACCCCTGAGCCCCTTCTGCAACCCTGCATCTCTTCCAGGCACCATTTTAATTCTTAGGTTGCCACCAGTGGTTGTATGCTACCGGTTCGGACCGGTTTACCTAAACCGGTAGTAAAAAGAAAAAGAAAACAAAAAATCCAACAATCAGCTTGAGAGGAGAAAGAACAGAAAAGCGCAAGATTGGCCCCCTCCCATCCACTTTTGCACTTTTCTCCTGTATCCTCTCAACTGATTGGCACTGTGGGCCTCAGCTGGTGTGGAGAAAGCTGCGGGCGCATGTCAGGTGCATGCATGTTAGGTGCACGCGCATGCACTGGTAGTGGAACAGGCAGGATCCCAATCCTGGTTGCTACCATGCTGGGGAAGATGCCACAGCAGAGTTGGAAAGAGTCCTAAATGGGACCTCACCTCCATGCTTTGCTGCAGGGTGTCACCCTCCTGTTTGTGGACCCACATGGAGGATCAAGTCCCTTCCATCAGGGACCTGCAGTTGGGCTAAGTCAGACAACACCCATCATTCTCAACTACCAAAGAGAGAAGCAACCAGAAACTAAAGAGAAATATCTTGACAGATAGAAAATTAGTCAGTGGAACCGGTTGCCTTCAGGCATTTGGGGTGCTCCTTCCTTGGAGGATTTTAAGAAGAGATTGCACAGCCATTTGTCTGAAAGAAGAGACTGGGCTGTCACTTGTCTGAAATGGTATAGGATCTCCTGCTTGAGCAGGGGGGTGGACTAGAAGACCTCCAAGGTCCCTTCCAGCTCTATTTGATCTGATGAATGAATGAAAGGGGATAGGGCAAGGTTTCAAAGCAGGATGTCAAACCCAGTTGTATTGCGGGCCATATCACAATATATCGAGATTTTTTTTGCCTTTGCAGAGCCGGGGTGATAGGTGCCAGTTTGATAGGCCTGGTATAAGGTTTTCTGCTTGAACAGGGTTGGACTAGAAGACCTCCAAGGTCCCTTCCAACTCTTATTCTACAACTCTGGCATGTCCTGCAAACTCAACTGGTGAGTCAGACTTCCCTGTTAGAAGGGAATCTTAACTGGTTTGCTTAGTGGCCTTCCCCTATGCGAGATCCAGTGCTTATACGGAACCATAGTTTCCACCTAAAGAAATTCATACAAGTGTAGTTGCTGTTTCTCTGGCAAATTTGAAGTAACTAATAAAGGACAAAATTGGTACCTCAGGGGTTGAAATGAGGGCTCTTTGGTGCTCTCTGAGCTTTCTTCTTGCAGATGTTTCATGTCCCAACTAGGTAACATCATCAGTGATTGTTGAAGTTGCATCTTGAACCATACATTTTTCCCCTCCTAAATATACAGTATAAGTTCCTAGTCTTCAGATTAAAGACCAAGTGAAATCACGTTCTGCTAAGATATTTTATTTAAAAGCTGGAACGGTAAAATAGGTAATGGGCCAGAAGACACTGAGGTGGTTTGATTGATTGGAGAGCGCGGGGTTCTGCATGAGACAATCTACATTATGATTGGTTGCTTGGTGTAATGGGGGAGTTTCCCTTTTTCCTTGCCTTTTTTCTTCTGTGTGCTCTATGATGATTTTACCTCATGATGTATTGATGTGTCCGATTACAATAGAAGCTCTGGTTGCGAGTGCTTCTGTTCACGACCAAATTGGGTGACGACCAAAACTTTTTACCTCTGGTTGCAAATGGATGCTTGTGTGGCGACCAAACACAGCCACCGCGATTTCCCCTTCCACATCATTTTTTTAAACATGCATGCACTTCCAGTGACAACCAAATCAGGTGATGACTGAATTTTCGGAACGGATTACGGTCTTCACCTGAGGTTCTACTGTATCTTGTTTGATGTAAATGTAGATGTGAAATATATTTATTATTTATATAAAACTATACATTTGGGTCAGCCTTTCTGACTCCATTTGGACATCGGCTGCACAATTCCCTGACACATTCCTTAAATTATCGTGATTTTGCACAATGGCCATTCAGAGTGGCATACTAATACCGAAATTAAAACTTTGGCAGGGTTGCAATTTTTTTGATGTTAGCAAAGCAGGTAATGTTATAGTGAGAAGCACAGTCTGTCAGTAATTCAGCAAATCTTGCTGCTCTGTGTGAGGCTCTGTGTCTGAATACACACAAACACACACACACACACACACACTGTCATTTATTTCCCTTTATACATTCTGAATAAATTATTGATGAAGTTCAGTATTGCAAAAAGCAAGCATGTCTTGATAAATCACTAGGGAATAATAAAAGCCTTTAATGCAACGTCCATTATTTTGCAGTTAACAACATTTAATTCCTCACCCAACTCATCCTTTGCCAGTGTGTGCATGCTAAAATAATGTAAGTTATTAGCAAATGGTTGGTTGATGCTTGAATGAAAAAAAAGTATATTTAAGGGGGGGAAAGCATAATAGCTTTCTGCTTAGGGTAACTCATTATTTTTTTCTGATCCCTTCATTTAAAAAAAAAAGTCATTTCAATGAATTGCCCAGAAAGGGATGTTTTTCTCAAATTTTTGAGAGAAGAGGCAGTGTAGCAGGACACTGAGTGAGTCAGTTTTCCTAGCAGGCAGACCAATTTTGGATGAGGATCTTTCTTCTAAGCCTCATCATGAACAAACAGTAAAAACTATTTTATTAAAAAAAAAAAATGAGGGAGTCTTAGCTAGACTGATAATCAGAGGAAGTCTAGCCAGGGAAGCCATAGATTGGGACTGAAAAACAGGAAGGCTGAGGCATCTCTTTTCCTTTTCTTTAAATAATACTTTTTGTTGAAGTTTAAAATCCCAAAGATAAAAAAAAAACCACAATACAAACCAAGAAAACATAAGCAAGAAAATAGAGTGCAAAAAGGAGAAAAGAGAGTGGGGGGATGGATGGATGAAAAACCACTACAAACCAAGAAAAACATAAATAAGACAATGTAGTGCAAAAAGGAAAAAAATGGGCAAGAGAGGGGATGGATGGATAGATGGATGGATGGATGGATAGAACTTCCCTCTTCATCAAGAATAAGTCTAAACAATTTTTTATTTTTGATATATGTTGTTCTGGATAACCTCTGTCTCCTTCGTATGACAGCACAACAGGCATTCAGGGTATGTGTGTATATGTGAAGAGTTTTTAGACTCTCACACTGGGTTTTTGTTTTTTTTTGAATTTGAAAAATATCTGGAGTTTATTTCTGTTGAATTTTTCTTATAACCTTGGATTGAAATATAGAGGAAAACGTATCTTCTTTGTTCCCTGATTAAGTTTCAAATTAAAATGGCTGAACACTGGCTGAAACCTAAGAAAGGAGCATGGGGGAATATACAGCTCCTAGCTAAATTTCTCTTTTAAAAATCTTGATAAGATGATAGTGATTTTGCAAGAATACAATAAGCCTAAACATTTCCAATAGTTTAACTTTAAACAAATAAATCAGTTTCATAATTCTTTTCTTTTACACCTTACTGTAATATTTTCCTCTAAATATTATATATATATATAATATATATATTTAGAGGAAAATGTTATGGTAAAGTGTAAAGGAAAAGATACACACACATGAGACTTCCAGTTTGAGCTTCTTCAGTGACAGACCGAAACCTTGTCTCTGCGAGGCTTCGATCTGTGCTCGCTGCTGGAGCGCCCCGAACCAGCTGGTTTTGGGGCTAAGCCACCCCGTAGAGGTGGTGAAGAGGGGGGAGACTGCCTGCAGGGTTGAGGAGAGCCACATCTCTCCTCCTCAGTTGGCCATTACTTCCTTTCCCGAAGGTGGTTGCAGCAGTGGTCAGAAATGGCCACCACAAAGAAGAACTCGACCAGAAAAGAATGTGCAGGAGGAAGATAAGAGGAGAAAGTTTTGGTTGACCGGGTCAAACAGCAAAAGCAACAAATAAGGTACCCTGGAACTGAAACTATTAAAAAACAATAACATTGTTCCCTAAGAAGATTTTTAAGCTGCAAAGGAGAGAGAAAAGGGAAAAGATTTGTTTTTGTTTTTCTCCTTTTCCTATACTGGCAGCTAAGAGACTTAAATAAGAAAAAAAATCCATTTTGACATCAATAGGCATTTAATGCTGAAAATAAAAAGTCAAAGGGATAATAAAGATTTCTGGATAATTAAAAGCTTTTGAAAATAGGAAAGGAGAGAAAAAGAATAAAAGGGTAGGATCTGGAAGGGAGGAGACTGTCTGGAATTAAAAAGAACTTACAGCAAAATCTCAACAAGACTTCCAAAAGATACATTCTAACTGAAATATTGCAACAAAAACCCCAGGAAGAGAAAGTCAAAAAAGAAATAAGAAGATATAACTCGGGACTATCTGGATTACTTGATGATTTCTGGATTCTTGGTTATTGTTTTGAATGACTAAAATCAATCGGGTGGTTGTTTAAAACTGTTTAAAATGGCTCCACTTTTAGAAGAACTGAAAATGGAACTTAAAAAGTACAAGGAAGATGCACAAAAAGGGAGAGGTTCTTTTGGCTTCGTATTTCAGTTTTTAGATTTGGAATTATGAGAAACAACAAGAAATGCCTGCAGAACAAGAAGGTTGCGACAAAGAAGAAGCCATCTTTAATGTACAAGTAATCTTAGATGGGGGAAAAAAAGGAAAGGGGGGAAAGAGAATGGAAAGTTTAAGATTAGGAAAAACAACTCCAAAAAAAAATAGAGTGAAAAATAAGTATAAAATTAGAAAGCAACAGAAGACGGAAATGCAGAAGAGAGAATTAGAAGTAAAGAGACAAGGGGAGGGAGGGAGAAAATGAGAGGGAAGAAAGAAAGGAAAAGAAGCTATAAAGGACAGAAGCAAAACATAGAGAAACAGGGCCTATTTAGAGATAATGGGTGAAAACTTAATGGAAAAAGGGATTCTGCAAAGGTACATAAGATAGTATGGTTATATTAGAAACAGAAATAATTTTAGAAAATATGAAACAATGTATGATTAAAATGTCTGATAAAATAGCTATCGTAATTCAGTGGAATGCTTGTCAATAAATAAATGTAATAAAGGTATATTTAATGATTTATAAAACATGTGAAGAGAAATAAGGGAAAAAATAATTATGGAGATTATATGTGTTTTTAAGGAAGTATGATATTTAATTGAAAAGGAATGTTAAAGATGTTAAGATTTTAATTATTAATGATAGAACTGAACTGGAATGGAATGAGAGTTTATAATTACATATATTTACAATTTTTTTTAAAGAACATAGTGTGTATTATAAGAATGTACCAAGCAGAATTCGATTGGAAGTTATGTATTAGGTATTATATTGAAGGTCATAACCTTAAGGTATATATTGAAGTTTAAATAAAAGTTGAATGGATATAATTTAAACATATAAAGGTGTCATATTCCAATTAGTAACTACAGATAAAATTTGTTTAATGAGAAAAGATAATGTGAAATTGAAACAGAACAGACAAAAGTATAAATATAATGATTTGAACTGAGATGAGATGAGATAATCAAGATAAAATTGAGAAAATTAAAAGAGGGGAAAAACTATATAGAAAATGTAAAATAGTATAAGATATGGAATAGAATACAAAAAGGAGCATGAAATTGAGTTTTGTGTCTGTATAAAGAAGTTCAACCCGGGACCAGGCTATTTTCAAAAAAGATGTTTTACTTGTATTTTGTATGTGTGAAAACCCAAATAAAACTTTATTAAAAAAGGAATGAGAAAAGATACACACACACACACATACAAAACTCTTCCTCCCATGTCTTATAAACAAATCTTTAAACTTCATCTGTCAAAGTTAATCAAGAAAAAATCCATTAAGAGCCACTCGAAAGAACAAATTGAAAATATTAATCTTTAATCCCTTCAAATAATACACCACAAATTAATTTCTGATCATTACTTTTCATCTCCTCTGAGCTATAATATCATAGCTTTTCACTTTCTCCATCAATACAGTGAAACTCTTTTTCCTGCATCTTATCTATAAACAAGTCTCCTTCACTCCTATTCAAAGAAATCCCATTAAAACTGCTAGAAAAAAGAGAGGCTCATCTATAGTTTAACCTCAAATAGGCCCACTTTGTAAACCTTAATTTATGTTTTAAGGGTTTTAATTATTCCTTTTAGGTAATATCCTAAAAGCTGGTATTTTTTTTTTATTTTCTCCTGAATTCCTTCATAATATGTATAACACAACTTTTCGTAAATCCAAAGTAAGGAAATTATCATAGCCAAGTCATTTTTCTGAGTTAAAATCCACATATCCAAGTCATTATTCTGGGTTATTATTTGCAAGTCCTTTTTGACTATGGAAATCTCAGCTAGTTTCATTTGTTAAGCTTTGTCAATATGTACGTAGCCTATTAGTTTTAAATCCATATCAAAAACATCTTGATATTCAGCTATGCCCCTTCTATCTCTTTTAAGCCATTTTTATTGTATCAGTCTAAAGAGTAACTTCTGAGTACATTGTTGCCAAATATCCTTAAATTCCTCCAGTATTAAAATAGTTTTTTCTCCATTCTGTATTAGTGAGAGTTTTCTTTTAATTATAATCTTTAATTCTTTCTGGTTGCCTCTAGTAACGCAACCTCAAGGTCTGTTCTTACCATGTTTTGTTTTCAAAGAGAATATTTCCCAGGAAGAGATTTCTGACTCTTAAGCTCAGATATTTTAATAAGATTTTAAAAACAACAACAGGAAATATGCTTACAACTTTTTCAAAATCTTATTTCCAGTCAATCTGGACCCTTAGTTTGTTTAAATGCTTTCCAAAATCAACATTCTAATAAACCCTTTACTGCTTCTTTCCAAATTGAAACAAAAAGTTTTTAAGTTTTCAAACTTACATAAATCTCCTTTCACTGCCGGGTTGGAGGAAAATAACCCAGTGTAATAAAATTTATCTTTCTGGAGGTTTTAATGGCCAAAAGGCAATTTATAGGCCATTTCCGATAAATGTGATTAAAAGGGGAGATAGGCAAACCCAGCATGCTTATAAAAAGCTCCAACTATGGCTTAGGCCGGGGGAGGGGGTATCTCCAAATTTCACAACTTTAAGACGTGTGGACTTCAACTCCCAGAATTCCCCTGGCTAAGAAATGCTTAGGCAAAGTTCCACTTTCAACCCCAAATGTCTGCTTCACTAAAACCTAAGCCATCTTAATCCATCATTTTTCTCCACAAGTCTCCCTGAGATATCGCTTTTCCACACACTGATGGGTTCACGTGTTGCACCAAGCCTTGTTTTTGGGGGGTGTATTTTGCAAGCTCAGCTGATGAGGTTCACATAAATCACAGCTCACAGTTCTAGATCGTAGGTTGGGTTAACTCAAGATGCTTAAGCCAAACCTAACCAAACTCTGATTTTGGCTTCCTGCATTGTGTGTGAATCCAGTTGGTTTGGCTTCCAATTGTTTCTTTTTTGAAAAATCTGTTCCTGAAAGAAACCTTAGATGGGTAGTTTTGGAATAAGTGAAATATCAGCCAATGTCCCAGCTCATTCACAAGGCCTGCAACATTTTCACCATATTTTTCATTTTTTAAATAGAATTAACAGAGTTGGAAGCTTGGAGGCCTTCCAGTCCAATCCCCTACATAGCAGAAGATCTTATATTATTTCAGACAAGTGGCTGTCCAGTCTCTTCTTAAAAGCCCCCAGTGATGAGGCACCCACAGCTTCTAAAGGGGAGGCATTCTGCTGATTAATCATTCTCACCTTCTCCTTAGTTCTAGGTTGCTTCTCTCCTTGATTAGTTTCCATCCATTGTTTCTTGTCTTGTTTTCTGGTCCTTTGGAAAATAGGTTGATACCCTCCCCATCTTTGTGCTAGCCCCTAAAAAGATTGGTACATTCTCCTACAAATCTTTATTCTTCCAGATGCAAGTGGCATATTTTTCTTAGCCATTTCCAGCCTTCACTGGTATTTGAGTCCGTCTTTCCTGAAAGTGGTAATTGTTAAACACTAATGCCGATTCATAAGGAAGAAGCTCAGTTATTTAGATTTTACTGTGACTTGTCACTGATACAACAAATGTCTAGAATATATAATGAGTCTTTGAGTGAAGTTGGGAAATAGTTTGGCTTGCTTCCTAATTTAAGTGGCCACCCTGTAATAAATATAATCTGAAAACATTTGGCCGTATAAAATCATTTGTTGTGAGAATCTCCTGGAATGTCTTTGTGGTGAGTTCATTCAATAAACACTCATTAAAGCTCAGAATAACCCTCTAAGGTGGTTAATGTTAATGTCTCTCTTGTTCCCTACTCCAACAGAACTGCTTGTAGTAAAGAGGAAGAGAGGAAGACCCAAAGGATCAACCAAGAAATGTTATGCTGAAGAAGAATCAGCTGAAAGCACTACCTCTGCTCCCAGTGAAGGTGTCCAACCAGGACCTGAAGAAGGAGGAGAACTGGTGGATGTTCCTGCAGAAAACTTAGAATGCCGGAAGTGCAACCGGAAGTTCTCTAATTCTCGACAGCTACGAAAGCACATCTGTATTTTTGTTAAGAATGAAGACTTGGAAGAAGAAGGAGATTCAGGTGAGCACAAGTGTGTTAAGGTGCATGATTCAAAGACAAGTGAAAAAGTAGACACATAGAAAGCCACCTTGTTGGATTTATGTATTTATTAAGGGAATTGATATGACTACCCAACTCAGTCACACTGACTCGGTGATAAAAATAAATCCTCTGTACAAAAACCTAATAAAGCCCCACTCCTCTGGCAACAAAATTAAACAACCCACTTGATAGGCTTTGTATAGGGTCCCCTTGGCCCAGTGGAAAAACCATATCTTCAGGACCTTTTGAAAGAGTACCAAGGTGGGCACGAATCCTATTTCTGTTGAGATGATGTTCCACAGTGAGGGAGCCACCACAGAGAAAGCCCTTCTTCTTGGTCCTGTCATGCCCCTGTCAGAATCTGACTCGGAGGGGGAAGCTGAACAGCTAACAGGGAGTGGGAGTGTGGCTCCGTTGGCGATGGAAGAAACTGGGGAAGGGCAAAATCCAGCTGGGCACAGCAGGGGAGAGGTGGAGCAAGGGAGAGGGAAGTCAGAGGAAGACTCAGGCCCATCCCCCTCTTCATCCTAGGGCACACAGGGAGGAATGGAGAAGGGACCAATGTGAGTTGCATGGCTTACAGGGGAGGAAAGGGCCCTGATTGCCTTCATTATCTGCAGCTGGGAACACCAGTGTATAAAAGAGGAAGCTACACACAGCAAGTTGTTGGGAGCAAACGTGACTTTATATTGTATAAAGGCTGGCTTATCTGTGTTCCTGGCGTCTTCCCAACTATGTGAGTTTTGCCATGTTTTCAAGTCTGAAATTCCTTCTCCTGCCCTATTAAGTTAATTACTTCAATTTGGTTTGTTTGGATTTTTAGTACAGTTTGTGTGTACAGTTTGTTTGGATTGAATTTTCTACAGTCAAAGGCTGTTCCTGGGAGAATTTTTCTCCAGCTGAAGGTAACCTGGACATTGGGGGCAAAGTTGGAGATAATAAAGGGACTCTTATTGCTTATCTGACTGTGTTGCCTTTGTGCCATGCCCTGGGTCATCACAGTCTCATTAGATGGATCTTTTTAGGAGAGGAGATCCATAACATAGGCTCCCTTCCCATTCTGATGGGTCAATTAGATATAACTGGGAAAAGATGATCCTTCAAATAATGTGCCCCCCTGTTTTGGAGCAGCTGGCCAGCTGATAAAGTAAAGTCTTCCCTGTCAGCCGTGTTCAACTCTAGGGCATGTTGCACACCTGTTTCTTGCCCAAGAGAGCTCCTAGCATTGACTCTAAGCCGAAGCTCAAAAAACGCTGTTAGCTTCCCATGGAAGTGGTACCTATTAATCTACTCGCATTTGCATGCTTTCAAACTGCGAGGCCAGCTAATATTTTATGCTTTTTCATCAAGACCTTTTAGTTACTAATGAGTAACTAAAAGTAGTCATTAGGAACGAAAGTTACATAGTACAAATGGCTTGATAGTTTTCAGAGCCATCATTCCCTTCTCTTTCTCTTCCTCTCTCTTTCTCTCTGTCTCTGCATGTGTGTAGATGAGTGTGTAACTTTTTCCCACTCCTTTGTTTTTTAGTTCATCCCCTAAACTGGCCCACGTTGAGACTTATCCCATTTTTATTTCTTTTACCTGGAAGAGCAAATGCATCATTGATAAACCAGCATTCCCTCTTGAGTTTGGATCAAATAGGGCACTCTGATCTGGAATAATTTCTACAACAGGCTTTGGAGCATGTCCGCGCATTGATGTAATGCAAGTCTGTTTACAGTTGCATCTATGCCCAGGATCACACGGCAGCACGAAGGCAGACGTGTGCTCTGTCCCTACCCCTATCTGCTCTTTTGGGAAATCAGATCTGAAGCCCTGCACAGCCTTAGTATATGCAGGTAGTCCTCAACTTACAACCACAATTGAGCCCAAAATTTCTGTTGTTAAGTGAGACATTTGCTGAAAGTGAGTTTTGCCTGATTTTATGATATTTCTTATAAGTGAATCAGTTGCTAAGCATCTTAATTTTGATCACGTGATCATGGGGATGATGAAAAGGTCACAACTGTGAAAAACAGTCATAAGTCACTTTTTTCAGGGCCGTTGTAAATTCAAATGGTCACTAAATGAACTGTTGCAAGTCAAGGACTATTTATATCAGGTCATCTGGTTTTTTTCATTGATGACAGCTAAGAGGCTGTGCCCCTTCTCGCTTCTGAATGCTTCCTACGAGTAACATAACACATATCGTGCTTTTTTTTACCTCTAATTGGGTTTAGTGCCTTCGTTTTAAAAATAAATACTCTGTGCATTAATAAAATTAGGTGTATCTTATCCCAAGTGCTTGTTAAAAATACAAAAAGTCTGAAGTAGTGACTGGGAAGGGAAACCCTGTTGTTTTGTTGTGTTTGTGTGAGTGTGTGTTTGTGGTTTTTTTTTTTTTCCTTTTGTTTCCAAAAAAGAGGGTTAGCAGGTTTTTCCAGCCAAAATAAGGTTTCTCCTTTGCTAAAAGTATCCGCATCTCTATTCCCTAGTAAAATGAAGGGGGAAACTGCTCATCGGACAAAAGCCACCACAGGATTGCATGCAGGGTGGGAAATTGTTAGTTTCCTTCTTCTCTCCAACCCGACAAAAATGCTTTGGCAAGGTGACCGGAGGTTGGAAAGAACTGGTGTAAGAAAGAACTTGACTCTGTCCATGAGCAAGATAAACGTCCAACAGCTGAACAGAACTGGATGGAATTCGGCGTGTATGGTTGGGTGAGGAAACTGACAAAACAAAGACCAAGTGTGAAAATGGGCCTGATCTAGCTAGTAATTGTGACGAAACAAACAAACGGATCAAAAAAAGCTAGACAGGAAAGATATCCCCGAAGGAGAGGTGATCCCAGAAGTAGCTTGGAAGGTTGTTGAATGCTGAATTCTAAAATCATCTCCTCCTCCTCCTCCTCCTCCTCCTCCTCCTCCTCCTCCTCCTCCTCCTCCTCCTCCTCCTCCTCCTCCTCCTCCTCCTCCTCCTCCTCCTCCTCTTTTCCTTTTCCTTTTTTCTTCCTGGCCACCTGTTTCAGAATAGGGCCCACCCACTGCCTCCCATTGCGCTCATAACACAAATACAGATACACATAGACATATCGTCAGGTGAGATGATCAGAAACACATCCAGGAATGTGTTCCTTGCAATTAAAAAAAAAAAAGCAGCCGTAATGAAGTGCCTCCCTATACGGAGTTTGGTGCCAACCTCTGGATTTCACCTAGTGGTTTAATAGCATGGAAGAGCGTGCAAAGCATCAGACAATTAAATACAGAAATTTGATTGAACTCTCATGATGCCCATCTGGTGCTTCACGGCTGTATTCACATGGTAGAGAAATCCTACCGGTCTGGTTTCTGAAATTATTTCTGATTTCTTTCCCAGCAGTGGCTATAGGAGATTCTGCATTTGCTTCTGGATAGCAAGCACATGGTGTGGCTTGGTGGGTGTGGCAGGGGAAGGATACTACAAAATCTCCATTTCCTCCCCACCCTACTAACCTGCTTTGCAGCTCCGTTCTCCTCTGCAGAGCAACAAAAGAAGACCCAGCCGATCAGTTGGGGCTCTGGAGGCAGAGAATAGATGGGGACGGGGCCAGTCAGAGGTGGCATTTGACGGTTCTCCAAACTACTCAGAATTTCCGCTACCGGTTCTCCAGAACCTGCTGAATACCACCTCTGTGCCCATCATGGTTGTAAATCATTCTAGCCATAGGATGGGTCAATCATGTGACTGATCATTCGTACAGCCTTTCATAACGGCAGTCATTATGCAAATGTTTGCTATGAGACAGTTTTGCCAAATATCAAAAGTAAATGCTGGGTTTCAGCAAAAATATCCTAAAATATGGTCAGGTAATCCATAGGACACTGTAAAGGGCCATAAATGCAGGCTGGTTTCTGGGTGGCTAAAATGTAGTCATGTGACTGCAGGGACGGTGGCCATCAAATCTTCAGCACTGGGTCATTAGTACCTTTTGAGGAGAGGTCCATTGTAACTTCAGACAGTTGCTAAGCAACCAATCATGTCAAGTTCTATCAATACATGCCTTAAGCCCATCTCCTTGGCTCCCTACACCTACAAATATAACTGACAGGTAAATGCCCTGGAGTTACCACATGCATACATTGAAATACAATCCTGCAGAGTTTTAAGGTTCAGAAGTTGTTTTGGAATGCAAAGCTTTTGTCCTCCATTAAACTCAGTCGCGTGTAAAGCTGTGCTTTACATTCTTAGGCTAGTTAAGTTTCAGCTATGTTATGAGCATATATGCTGGCTTTATAAATATTTTATTTGAATTCCTAAGCCTTGAACGCCAGAACTGCCAGCACTTCTCCTTCACATGCTGAAAAATTGGCCTTGAAGGAAAGTGCAGAAGTTTAAAAATGGAAGTTATTATGTCTCTCTCTCTCTCTCTCTCTCTCTCTCTCTCTCTCTCTCTCTCTATATATATATATATATATATATATATATATATATATATATACATACATACATACATACATACATACATACATACATACATACTGTGTTTCTCCAACAATACGGCCTCCACCAATAGGAAGCCCCACCATGTTTTATTGGCATAAAATCAAATTAAGCCCCTCCTCCCAAATTAAGTCCCATATTAAACATGCGAAATGGGGGGGAAAGCAGGGGGGGGTGTCTTGCTGTTAGGAAGTACTTTTGTTGCATGCCCGGATATGGTGCTGCCTGCATTGGTGGGGCACTTGATATCGGGAGACCTTCCACTGTTGCTTTCCCTTCTCCCTTGCTGCCCCTTCTCCCTTGCTGCCGCAGCATTTAGAGCAACTCTGCGGCATTTGGCGCAGCCATGCGCAGCCAGTCAGGGCTCCTCCCTGCAACCGGAGCCCCAAGGAGACACTTGGCTTCAGGCGCTGCCGTCTTCCCTTTGCTTTCGAAGGTAAAGCGAATTATTTTACAAAGCCTCCCCTGCCCAAGAGGGCAGCCCAACCCCACATGGGGAGGCTAATCTCCCAGAGCCTCTTCGGTTCCTCCCCGACCTCCCTACACTGCGCACCTCTGACGCGCCGGTCCTTTCAGCCCAGCGAGCTCTTCCACCTCAAAGAAAAGCCAGGCGGGTGGCTGCGGAGTAGCAGTGGGTCTGAGCTGCTCGCAGCAGAAACAGCTACCACCCTTAGCCTAATGCGGGGAGAACGAGCGAGGTTAGAGCCCGCCAGCCCATCCTTCCCACCTCCGCGGCTCGGTTTCCCCTACCGGTGGGTCCTTCTTTCGTGCGGAGGGCTGCGGGGGAAGGCGCTTACCCGAGAGGATCTCTCCCTCTCTCTCCCCGCGAGGTCAACATCTGCGCTGTGGAGGAGAGGGCTGCAGCCGGTTCCTTCTGCTTGCTGAGAGGTGAGGAAGCCGTGGCTCGCCTGGCGAAATCTGGGAATGAGGGGCAGGAGGAGGCACGCACACACCCGCGGCTCACTTTCCTAGCTCTGCCCAGGCCTTACGGCTCTGGCGCGGCCCTGGCAGGATGAGAGCAGAGGGTCCGGCGGGGCGGCGTTCACTGCCCACCAGGGCCACGAGGGCTGGGCAGAGCTGGGAAAGTGTGTGTGCGTGCCTCCTCCTGCCCCTCGTTCCCAAATCTCACTGGGCGAGCCGCGGCTTCCTCACCTCTCAGCAAGCAGGAGGAACCGGCTGCAGCCCTCTCCTCCACAGAGCAGACATTGACCTCGCGGGGGGAGAGAGGGAGAGATCCTCTCAGGTGAGTGCCTTCCCCCGCAGCCCTGCGCATGAAAGGAGGACCCACCAGTAGGGGAAACCGAGCCGCGGAGGTGGGAAGGATGGGCTAGCGGGCGCTAACCTCGCTCGTTCTCCCCGCGTCAGGCTAAGGGTGGTGGCTGTTTCTGCTGCGAGCGGCTCGGACCTGCTGGTGCTCCTCTGCAGCCGCCCGCCTGGCCTTTCTTTGAGGTGGAAAGGCTCACTGGGCTGAAGGGACCGGCGCGTCAGAGGTGCGCAGTGTAGGGAGGTCAGGGAGGAACGGAAGAGGCCCCGGGAAATTAGCCTCCCCACGTGGGGTTGGGCTGCCCTCTTGGGCATGGGGGCTTTGTAAAATAATTCGCTTTACCTTCAAAAGCAAAGGGAAGACGGGAGTGCCTGAAGCCAAGTGTCTCCTCAGGGCTTCGGTTGCAAGGAGGAGCCCTGACTGGCCCCACGTGGCTGCGCCAAACACCGCGACAGCAAGGGAGAAGGGCAGCAAGGGAGAAGGGAAAGCAACAGTGGCCTGAACCCGAAGGTCTCCTGAATATCCAAGCTGTCACCACCCGCCCACCCACCCGAGGATGCAAGGGGGGGGGGAATTAAGTCATCCCTGAAAAGACGTCCTACCCGTTTTTTCAGGGGTCAAAAAAGAATAAGGCCCAGCCTTATGTGAGAAACACGGTGTGTGTGTGTGTGTGTGTGTAATACATGCATGTCTGTCTGTCTATCCACTTACCTATACATTCATCCACATCTGTCTGTCTGTCTGTCTGTCTGTCTACCTATCCATCCACCCACCCACCCTGTCTATCTACCTACCTACCTATCCACCCACCCACCATGTCTGTCTGCCTGTCTCTCTATCATCATTTATATCCATCCATCTCTCTATCTCTGTCACTATCTCAATCCATCCATCCATCTATCTCTGTCACTATCTCAATCCATCCATCCATCTCTCCATCTCTGTCATTATCTCAATCCATCCCTCCATCTATCTTTGTCTGTCTGTCTTGTCTGTCCGTCCATCTCTCTAGATCGATCTATCTATCTATCTATCTATCTATCTATCTATCTATCTATCTATCTATCTATTATGTTCTGCGCATGGGCGCAAGAAGTGGAGACGAGACGATGAACAGTGAACTTCAACTCTTTATTTAACATTGTGGAACAGAGCAAAACTTCGGCAGCAATAGCCCTTTTTATAGGCAAGCTGCTGATCAAATAACCAATAAGAAACGGGAAGTGTTAGTTCCCTTAACCAATGAAAGAGGCCCACTAATAGCCAATCAGATTCTCCTGAATGGACCAATCAGATGTGGCTATTATCGGCCAATCAGAAATGCAGGGCCAGAACCCTGCACTTTCCTAAAGGTTTTAATAATCTTTATTTAAGCACGTTTATTAATTCACAACACCCCTTCCCCCCGGGTTCCGTTTAAGGGGTGCGGTGACATAATCTTTGAGGTAGGCAGGTTGTTTAGATTGTCTGTTAGATTTTCGCTGTCCCCCCGGTACTTGTTTATAATCTTGTTTGGGCGGGACGTTTTCTGGCGAGTAGGGTGCCTCCGGTCCTTCATTTAAAAACTCGGTGCCGCTAATGTCCTCATTGTCCTCTAGCCTTTGTGGGCTTGCCTCTGACAAGGTGTCTCTTTGAGGCAAGTCCACCACCCTCTCTGATCCTTCTTTATGCGTTAAGTCCGAATGCTCACTTCTTCCACTCGTGCTTTCTGCCGTTTCGAACTTGGTCTCCTCGGCATCTCCTCCCCCCTCAGTTTGGAAGTTACCGGAGTCGCAGAAACAAGGTTGCAGCCTTGAACACAGCTGATCAATATGGTGCTTTCATATTCTTCCGTCGTGACTTCTTACTCGGTACGACCTGGGTCCTGTGACCCACAAAGGATCGCCAGAAAAGTTTCTAGCGAAGACTAAGTTGCCTATCTGGAATTCGCGGCATTTCCCACTGGATCCGTGTGGTTTTTCTGGTTCGTACGATGGGTGTAGTCAGTCAAGGTGGGAGCGGAGTTTTCATCCCATTAACAATTCGGCCGGAGTCTTGTTGGTGACGCTGTGCGGAGTGATGTGTTGAAGAAAGAGTATTCAGTTAATCTTATCTTCGATATCGCCATAGTCCATTTTATGTAGGGTCTTTTTGACGAATTGTACCATGCGCTCGGCTCTTCCATTGGCCAGGATGCGCTGGCGAAGTTAGCGCATGGCGAATGCCACGGTCCGCCAAATACTGTTCAAAAGAAAGTGAGGTAAGCTGAGGGCCGTTGTCGGATACCAGAACGTCTGGCAGTCCATGGGTTGCGAATAATCTGTACAATTTCCTGATGACGGATTCAGTTGTGGTACTTTTCATTTCATGGATTTCAAGCCAGTTTGAGTAGGCATCCACCATTACTAGGAATGTGTGTCCTTTAGTAGGTCTCGCAAAGTCAATATGAATACGGGACCATGGTCCTCTGGGTGTTTCCCACTCTGTTGGGGTTGCTTTCGGTGGGGCATTGCTAACTTCCTGGCATTTGCAACAAGTCTTTACCCAGGCCTCGATTTGCTTGTCGATACCCGGCCACCACGCGTAGCTTCGTGCAAGTGCCTTCATGCGCACGATGCCGGGGTGGCCTTCATGCAAGGTTTTCAATACCGCTCGTTGCAGCTGCTCTGGGATGATGACTATCCCCCCCAAATTATGCAGCCTTTCTGGGAAAACAGTTCCGTCTGTCGATTCTTGAAAGGACTGAAGTTATCAGGGATTTGATCCAATGGCCATCCTCGCTCAACCCAGCTAAGAACTCATGCCAAAACGGAATCGCGTTTGGTTCCGATCGCGATATCTCGAGCTGTCAGTGGTGGTGATTGAAGTGTCTCAATCTGGAGCATTACGACGGTTGGAGCTGGGTTGTCAACGGTTTCCGGAAGTGGTGCATGGCTTAGTGCGTCAGCATGGGGGATGGCTTTCCCCGGGCGGTGTTGCAGCTTATAATTATATGCAGCCAAGAATTCCAACCAGTGAGCCATTCTGGGAGATAATATATAAGGGGTTGGCTTGTCCCCCGCTATAATCCCCAGCAAAGGTTTGTGGTCGGTAACTATAGTAAAAACTCGCCCATAAATATATTCATGAAATCGTTTAACAGCAGAAACAACAGCAAGAGCCTCTTTATCGATTTGACTATAGTTATGTTCAGCTTTTGATAGCGTTTTTGAAAAGTAGGCAATAGGGGCTTCACTACCATTTGGTAACACATGGCTCAAAATGGCACCCACTCCGAATGGTGATGCATCACATGTAATCGTTAAGGGCAAAGTCTCATTATACTGCATCAAAACAGCGTCTGAAGTCAATAAGTTTTTTACTTGTCGGAACGTGTGTTCCTCTCGGTGTCCCCAGACCCAGGTTGCCTTTTTGTCCAACAGACGATGTAGGGGCTCGGCTACAGTCACTTTGTGGGGCAGGAACACGTTGTAAAAATTGATAAGGCCCAGGAAAGCTTGGAGATCAGTCTTATTTCTGGGCCTTGGGGCATTTTTGATTGCCCTTAGCTTGCTATCGGGGTGAATGCCTTGTTTATCGATTAAGTACCCCAAAAATTCTACTTTATCCGTACACAGTTGACACTTGTTTTTTTTAACTTTGAGACCCGAGTCTTTAAATTTCTGGAGAACTAACCTCAGGCGTTCCTTTAGTATTTCTCTAGTCGGAGCAGCAATTAAAACATCATCAAAATAAGGTACAACCCCTTTTATACCCTGCAGTAGTCTCTCCATCAAGCTCTGAAAGATTCCTGGGGCCACGCTAACTCCGAATTGGAGTCGATTGCACTTAAATGCACCTCGGTGCGTAACGATCGTTTGTGCCTCTGCTGTTTTTTTAAATCTACAGGCAGTTGTTGGTATGCCTGTGCTAAATCCAATTTAACGAAGACTTCTCCGCCCCCCAGGGAATGGAGAAGGTGTTGTACCACCGGTACCGGGTAAGCGTTCTGCTGAAGAGCATGATTCAGGGTGGCTCGGTAGTCCCCACAAATTCTTAATGATCCATCCGGCTTGATGGGTGTTACGATTGGGTTTTCCCAGGGAGCATGGTCAGTTGGTTCTAACACATCCTGGGCTATTAATTTATCAAGCTGCTCGTCAATCTTTGGTTTAAGGGCAAATGGAACTCGATGAGGCTTAAGGCGGATGGGAGCTACGTCGGGGTTAAGGTTAAATGATATCGGGGTCCTCTTGTACTCGCCTAATTTATCTGTAAAGACGTCCTGGAACTCCCGGACGATGGCCTCTTCCCAGTCATCGCTGTTGGTTCGGTGAATGCCGGCTACTTCAATTCCAAGTGGGGCGAACCATTGGAGGCCTAACAAACTAGGCCGATCCTTGTTGACTACGGTTAGTGGTAAGGATGCAGTACGATTTTTAAATGAGACAAAGACTTTGCTGGATCCAATGACTGGAATTCGATTTCCCTGATAGTCCTTGAGTATGATTCTTTGGAATCTGAGGTCTTGCTGCCAGACGGTGGGAATTAATTGTTTAAGGGTCTTCCAGGAAGCCATCGAGAGGGACGATCCTGAATCGACTTCCATCATGCAGGGCTGGTTTTCGATGGCGATCTTCACCCGGATCTTCTTGGCATCTAATGATGAGGCGTGACCAATCGTAATGGTTTGGTGTGCCTCTTCTCGTTTCGTTGACTGGGCTGGTGGTTTGTTTCTGTTGGAGTGGTTGTTCCATTGGTGGGTTAAGTATTCCCGATTCAGAGGACGACTTCCTGTGGGCTGGCGGTAGTTGGTCCCCCTCTGAGGTGGGCCGGATCCTTGCTTGCTTCTACAGACTCTTCCGATGTGACCTCTTTTCCCGCACACATGGCATAGCACGTCAAGGAATTTGCAGTCTGATCGTGGGTGGTTTGCCCCGCAATCAGCGCATTGGTACTGCACTCTCTGCTTACGTTGATGGCGTTGGTCTCGTTCAGACCGGAGCCGGTTGACCTCTTCTTCATCACTTTCTGATGACGATTGGAGGTCCTCGTGGTGGGTTGTCGTTGCCTGTCCTTCCAGGTGAGGTGAGATTTCGCTAGCGAGTTGACGGAGCGGGGCGTGGGTGCGGTGCATTCGTGCAGCCGACTTCCTGGTTGCTTCTGCTGCAGTAGCGTCAGTGATGGCATCTGCAAGGCTGATGTCGCCTTTCGCCATCAGCTTACTGTTCACATGCAGTGCATCTAATCCCAGAATTATTCAGTCTCTCAGAGCCTCTTCGAGGTCGGCGAACCCGCAGAGGCCTCCCAAATTCCGGAGATCCGCAATGAAATCTGCAACGCTTTCTCCCTTCCGCTGGTCTCTCTGATAAAATTCATGTCTTTGAATAAGCATTGGTACGGTTAGTGGGCCCTTAGAAGGGGCTCGAGGACGTCCTAGTCCATGGACTTCACCTCAGCCGGTTTGGCTAGTGCCTTGGCCATCTTAAACACGGTCGGCCCGCAGTGAGTTAGGAATACCGCTCGCTTCTTTCCGGTAGTGGCATCCTTCAAGTTGTTGGTCTCCAGAAACCTTTGAAATCGGTCCATATATGAGTCCCAGTCTTCTTGTGCCGGGTCGAATGAAGCGGGTGGTATGACGCTGCTATACATGGTTCAGCTGTTGGTGCGTCTTCAGCCACATGCTCTGTTTAGCGCTCTGTAGTGTTCAGTCAGCTCTGACGTCTCCAAATCCCATCCTCGTCGCCAGTGT
Organism: Hydrophis major; assembly: GCA_033807585.1. Classification (NCBI taxonomy): domain Eukaryota; kingdom Metazoa; phylum Chordata; class Lepidosauria; order Squamata; family Elapidae; genus Hydrophis; species Hydrophis major. Next base: position 8,895,607 of record CM066330.1, read on the forward strand.
TAAATTCTGCGCATGGGCGCAAGGATTGGAGACGAGACGATGAACAGTGAACTTCAACTCTTTATTTAACATTGTGGAACAGAGCAAAACTACAGCAGCAATAACCCTTTTTATAGGCAAGCTGCTGATCAAATAACCAATAAGAAACGGGAAGCGTTAGTTCCCTTAACCAATGAAAGAGGCCCGCTAATAGCCAATCAGATTCTCCTGAACGGACCAAACAGATATCGCTATTATCGGCCAACCAGAAGTGCAGGGCCAGAACCCTGCACTTTTCTAAAGGTTTTAATAATCTTTATTTAAGCACTTTTATTAATTCACAACACTATCTATCTCTTTCCCATTAGAGTCATGGTAGTCATTAAATGAGGTACCCAAAAGATGACCTTGTTTAATGGCCGTAATCTCTGTTCTCCTGCTTGTGGTCATTAAGCAGAGCACAGAAGACCTAGTGCAGGACTGGGTTCTCACTGCAGCACCTCCTCAGCTTACACGTAGCTTGCCCTGAGCCTCCTAAAATTTCTTCCACCCCCCCTGAGGCATCCATTCTCCACCTCCCACCCCCAAGGCCTCATAGATAGCAAGTCCAAGGCCTGCAGGAACCAAGCAGGGTGGAATTGTGCCAGAAGGTAACAGAGGGGTTTCTGCAGAAGGTCATAAGGGTGAGCAGATTGCCAAGATACATGATTACCTAAATTATCCATGAATTGAAATATTGGTGTCAGAAACCCTATATGTCCAACTTATAATTCCCTAGCAACATTTTGAACATGGATGTACTTACAGTCCGGCCATGCAACTTAAATCTCTTTTCAAAATGCACTGCTTCAATTTTTCTCCTAATACTTGACAATGATGCCTACAGTTGGCAATCCAATTACAGTCAAAAGCCTGGGGGATTTGCACCTGACTACAAATTAATTTGGAGAATTAAATGTGAACTTTTGGTGTTGAGTTGACTCTCCAAGTGAACATTTAAAACTTAAGCTTGGGACCTGGGTTTTCTTTGGGGTTCCTTTTGTCAGTGTTTCAGCAGGACCAATGCATGTCTGAATGGGAAATATATTTGCTTGTAAGATAACATGTAGAATGGATCCGATATAAGAACTTGTGGGTGAGGCCAGTACATACCTCTCTGTCCGCTCTATGTGCATCATTTCTTAAGTATAAGCCCACTCCTAGTTCTGGTCACCCACAGCTTTCCTTTGTGGGTTCTTCTTGTTGTTGTTGATTCATAGACCTTCCTTTGAATATATAAGAGAAATATCCACAATCATCATTTCCTGAAAGATGGATGGGTGGATGGATAGATAGATAGATAGATAGATAGATAGATAGATAGATAGATAGATTTGTGAAAATCATAATTTTAGCTAGACAGTTGGGAAATAAGGGTTCTTTCCACAAGAGGTGAACTATGAAATATGTACTAATTGCCAGTTTCATCTTAAAGGTTAAACTGCTGGCTTAGAAAGTGTGAATCCGTGAGTTCTAGTCCGACCTTTGGCACGAAAGCTGGCTAGGTGACTTTGGGCCAATCACTAGGAGCCTGTGAGTTCTAGTCCTACCTTAGGCATGAAAGCCAGCTGTGTGAATTTGAGCCAGTCATACTGTCAGAGTTCTTGTCACAAAAAGAGGAGGAGGAAGTAGTATTAGACATTTACGCCATCTTGAGTTATAAAGCAACAAAAGCGGGATAAAAATCTAATGAAGAATCAAAGAAAAATCAGATCCTTGTTGTATGCCCCAGGTCAGTTCCAAATTCCACCCAGCATAACATGGTGTTTGCCAGTGTTCACATAGACCAGGGGTCTCCAACCTTGGCCCCTGGAAGCCTGGTGGACTTCAACTCCCAGAATTCCACAGCCAGCTTTGCTGGCTGTGGAACTCTGGGAGTTGAAGTCCGCCAGGCTTCCAGGAGCCAAGGTTGGAGACCCCTGGCCTAGACTTTCCCTCTGCAACCCGCATAGCACAAGATAATAATTTAGCAGAGTGCCAAGAATACAACTTAGAAACATCTAGCTGATAATCTATTTGTCTCCCGTAAAGCAGATAATTAGGGAAGACAACATGTATTGTTCTCTTATCCGTAGATGGATTAGATAGAGAGTGCCTTGATTTTGCACACTAACCCAACAAAAAACATCTCCCCTGTTGCCTCATAGTTCACTCCAAGGGGCTTGAGAGGCGTTGCTCAACAGCTGTAACAGCAGGAGCACCATTAACAGCCATTTGTAACATCTGTGTTTGTTGAAGAGGTAAGATAGACAAGCTTTGACTCTGCAGTTTTGGCCCCTGAGGAGGTAGTGCTATCAGAGGATGCTTTAGTCTTTCCTGGAAATACTGCTATGCAGGTAGTCCTCGGCTTAAGGCCATAACCGAGCCCAAAATGTCTCTTGATAAGCAAATCTAGCTACTATAATCTACTTCATGTTCTTTGCTTGCAGGGTCAGCAAAATGATTGATTTGTCTGATCGGAGTCATTTTTGGTTATGTGGTTAAAGTGGTTATGACACCAGACTAGAAATCAGGAGACATTGAGTGCTAATCCCACTTTACACATGAAAGCTTGCTGGGTGACTTTAGGCTAATTACCAGGAGACTGTGAGTTCTAGTCCCTCCTTAGGCATGAAAGCCAGCTGGGTCACTTTGGGCCAATCACCAGTAGACTGAATTCAAGTCCCGCCTTAGACATGAAAGCCAGCTGGGTCACCTTGGGCCAATCACCAGTAGACTGTGAATTCAAGTTCTGCCTTAGACATGAAAGCTAGCTGGGTCACTTTGGGCCAATCACCAGGAGACTTGTGAGTTCTAGCCTAACATTAGGTATCAAAAGCAGCTGGATGAGTTTTGGTCAGTCTCAGTCAGACCTCAAAGGGCTGTTGTTATTGGAAAAATAGGAAGAGAAAGTATGTTCTCTGCTTTGAGTTTTTTTATAGAGCATTGGGTATGTTCACTGCTTTGAGTTTTTTTATAGAGCATTGAAGGTGGGATAAAAATCTGGAAAAAAAATTCTAGAAGAGGGGAAAAAAACAGCAAATATCATCTAGGTGCCCAACACCTAATTGTCATTAGGGAGCAAAGCAAATGATTCATTGAAACCGAAATCTCTTGAGTTGTCACTCAGTGTGCTTTTAAAACAATGTTTGGGTTTGTACAAACCTGATCCAAGAACTTTCCCTTGTTTAAATCGCGATGATGATGATGATGATGATGAAAACCAGTGCCATTTTTATTTTTTGAAAAAGTTAAAATCTACAAACGCACCCAAAAAAGGGCATGTTGGAATCATGACAATTAAAGAGGCCAATATATGTCCTAAACATTCAGCTGGGACCTTCTCCAATTAAGAATGCATGCTAAGCAGCTTGCTGAGTTTCTAATTAGGAACCCCAAAGAGAAAACCTTGATGGCTTGATGAACAGTCTAGCTTGAAATGAAAAGCGTGATTCATCTCTTTGACAGCTAGCTGCCTTTATCATCAGTAGCAATGCAGGCATCCTGCAAATGCCATCTGAATATACAGGCAGCCCAGCATCAAATTACTCTGTTCATGCAGCATTGGATTTAAATCACCAAAATCTGGGTACATAAGGTCAGTTTATTAGTTTGCCAAATCAAAGTGCCAGCTGTTCAAACTGATTGCTTAATGTTCCTTTGCAAAAGGGAGCAGAAATGAACACTGTTCATCTCAATCAGGCTGCTGCAAGATGAAGAATAAAATGCGATTGCAAAACATTTATTTGAGTCCAACCTTTCCTGATGCTGTATAAACGCTTTGGGATTTTCCTGGCCGTGTTAGCTGGAAATTATGGGTGTTTAAGACTGTCACAGCTGGTTATCCCAAAAAAAGTTTGCTCGGGAGATAGAAGTTAGGTGACAGGAGCACATTTTTTTTTTTTGAACAATAGGGCTTATTTTCAGGGATGTGTAAATATATGCACATAAACCCACATGATATTAGATACCCTTTTCAGTCCAGTGTATAAACTGGTTAACAACAGAATCATGAAATGATTATAAAAAAGATGCTAAGACTCTAATAAGAATGCAGAGAAGAGCAACAAAAATGATTATGGGACTGGAGTTTAAAACATAATGCATTTTTATGAATGATTGCAGGAACTAGATATGTCCAGCTTAATGAAGAAAAGGACTAGAAGTGACATAAGAGCAGCCTTCCAATCAGTAGTGGGAAAATTTTTACTACTGGTTCTGTGGGCGTGGCTTGGTGGGCATGGCAGGGGAAGGATACTGCAAAATCCCCATTCTCTCCCGACCCCACTAACCTGCTTTCCAGCTCCATTCTCCTGTACAGAGCAACAAAAGAAGACCCAGCCGTTCAGCTGGGACTCAATGGGAGGCAGAGAATAGATGGGGGCGGGGCCAGTCAGAGGTGGCATTTGCCGATTCCCCGAACTACTCAAAATTTCCGCTACCGGTTTTCCAGAACTGGTCAGAACCTGCTGAATATCACCTCTGCTTCCAATGTTTGAGAAGCTCTTAACAGACAGTGTGTGTGTGTATGTATGAGATCTATTCTCCAAAGCACCTGTGGGCAAGACAAGAAATAAGGGATGGAAAAATTATCAAAGAGAGATCCAACCTAGAATTAAGCGGAAATTTCTTGACGGTGAGAACCATCGTTCAGATGATTGTTCAGAAATGTTAGGTGCTATATCATTGGAGGTCTTTAAGAACAGATTGGACAGCCACTTGTCCGGAATGGTATAGTGCAGCGGTGGGTTTCAAAAATTTTAGCAATGGGTTCTCTGCCCGGTTGCTGGGTGGGTGTCAGCCCTCAAGATACCTTCCTCTGTTGCTTTTCTGCTATTATTTCATTATTTCTCTGGGCTGTCATGACAACGGTGGGAGGGGGGATTTTGCTAGGGAAGAAGACTGGAGGTGTTTGCATTCCTTGCTGGGCTAGCAAGGGGAGGGGGGATTCTTTTCTTTAACTTTCCGTTTCTTGGCTATCTTCTGTCCTCTTTTGCGCAACTGCGAACTTTTATCAAAATATGTCAAGGTCATTTGACAAGACACCTCATCACCATCTGGAGATGACCACATGAGCTTATTCAGAAGTTTTAATTGGAAGAATAATTTGAACTTTGGGGGGTGGGAACAAACCTAATTCTTTGTATGTGGATTCTACCCGCCAATTTTTCAGTTTCGGAATTGATTTGTAGCTTCCACTTTATTTTCCAGTAAAAGGATAACTTTGCTCTACACCATGGAGTCTGAGTATTTCTTTCTTGGGATCTAAAGGGAGCACAGCCTGACAGTGGGTGTGGCTTAGATGGCTTCCTGCACCACAGCAGTGGGGGGAGGGGCGTTTTTGCCCTCCCTGGGCTCCAGAGGCTTTCTGGAAACTGGAAATGGGCCCATTTCCATCCTTTCCAAAGTTCCGGAAGGCCTGCTTCTCACCCTCCTCGAGCCTCCGTGTGCACCCTGCACTTACTTGCATCCAAAATAGGCCGCATAGGGACTCCGGGGGAGGGGAGGGGTGGGCGGGGCCTGCCAGGAATGGGATTTGGGAGTTCTCCAAACTGTACAGAATCTTAGCTAGGGGCTCTCCCGAACCCCCAGCAGCCCACCCTGGTATAGTGTCCCCCTGCTTGAGCCAAGAGTTGGATTAGAAGTCTTCCAAGGACCCTTCCAACTCTGTTATTCTGGAATTGTGTAATCTACTACTAAAAATCTATTTTATATAGATTATTCTCGACTTAACAATGGATCTGGGAAAGGGAATTTGCAACTTAGGTTAAAGTTCCAACAATTGGCACCCCCTCCGCGGTCATGTGACCAAACTTTGGCTGCTTAACAACATGGCTGCATTTAGGGCTGCTTGGAGCATCCTATGGCAATGTAGCCACTGTTAGAATTCCAGCACTTAACCTAATTTAAATCATGAGTCTCTAGCCAAACTCCAAAAAGATTTATTGAGTTAGAAGATGCGGCATTGCCTGGGTGTAGCCGACTCTGAGACACATCATTCATTGTCAACCTTTGACCTTGGTTTCCCCCACCCCCTGGGTGTATCATAATTCATATTCATCCATGGCCAAGAGTCATCAATCATGCTTTCCAGTTAGAATTTTGCGTGACAAAAACCTCGGTCACCTAGAAATTATCTTTGAAAACATTTATGGAATGAAAGCTGCCCACTGTTTCCCCTTCCCTTTCTGTTGACAACTCTAAAAAGGTCATAGAAATTTTTTACGAGTTGACAGCCACATTGTACAATTGGCAAAACCTGTTCTGACTCAAACCCTTGTCCAATCAAACAAACACGAACCGAAGGGAACAGCAACCTTTTAATGAGTCTTGTGAATCCCCAGTTAAAAGGCTGCTGCAAACTAATGAACTTTGATAAGCACGAGCCTTGCCAGAACTGTGCGAGGCTGCCAAGAATAACAGATAAGGTAACCTAGAGATATTTTACAACACAAGAGTCTTCAAATACCAACTTAGATATTGCAATGTCCACGAGGCTTGAGTTTCAAAACACCTTTGCTTCCTGCAAAGAACGTCCGCTTCACAGCTGGCTTTTATCTTCTTGAAGGAGGGGCCATTATCTTGCAGCCTTACTCCCGAGTCACCCGTGTTGCTGTAACTGCTCCTATGAACAATCCTGCACACATGCGCACTTAGCACAAGCTCCTCGGGAACCTCCTCATCGCTGCTCCCAGCCCCCACAATTTCTGAAGGCAGCCGTCCACTCTCCAATGGTCCTGGCCCCTCATCTGAGTCCTCGCTCTCCTCAGCCTGTCCGCACCTGCTCCCGCCTAACCACAACAAAACCACAGCTATGAATGAATGACCACAACACAAGGGATTATAAAAGACTCTGCACAGCACTGACAGCTGCCATCTTTGCGGTGCCAACCCATTTTACAGCCAATTATGGTATATGATTGTAATGGGCAGGCTTCATTACAGTCATAAGTTGAGAACTATCTGTTCTCACAAAACTAATCTTATTTGCTTAATAATGACCATTGTTTAAAATTATACCTTGATCAGATTGTAACTTGCTGAATGCACAGTAATTCATAATGATAGCCTGCTCAGCTGCTGTAAACTCTCCCAGTACAGGTAGTCCTCAATTTACAACAATTCAGTTTGAAGTTACAAAGGCCCTGGAAAAAAAGACACGTGATCAGTTTTTAAGCTTACAACCATTGCTCATGGTCACAGGATCCAAATTCAGACGCTTGGCAACTGACTCATATTTATGAGGGGTCAGGTGATCACTTTTTACGACCTTCTGACAAGCAAAGTCAATGAGAAGGCCAGATTCACTTAACAACCGTGTTACTAACTTAACAGCTGCAATGATTCACGTAAGAACTGGGCAAGAAAGTTTGTAAAATGGGGAAAAACTCAATTTTTACAAATATTTCACTGAGCAACAGGAATTTTGGGTTGAATTTTGGTCGTAAGTAGAGGACTGCCTGTACAAATTTACTTTTCTCGATCTAAAGTTTGTCCAACTAATGAACAACGGAGATAAGAGTCTCAAAATGCTTGTGAATTATTGAGCTTTAATGTCTCCTATCTGTAAACCAGGGACCTCCAAAACTCTGCAACTTGAAGATTCGTGGACTTCAACTCCCAGAATTCCTCAGCCAGCCAAGGTTGGAGACCCCTGCTATCGACCATAGAAACTGGGAGACGGACCTCTTCTCCCAGCCTCACATATCTCCACTCTGTGGTTCGCTTATGAAGATGTTGCTGGGAAAACCATGTATTTTTTTGATGAGGGGAAAAGGTCCCATACATTGTCAGCCCTTCTGAATGAGATAGGTTGTCCTCAGTTTGTAGATCATCCATTTCTGAGGTCCCTGGTCTACAGACAGGAGAAATTGAGCTCAATAAATCACAAGCATTTTGCAACTCTTATCTCCCTTGTTTATTAGTCAGACAAGCTTTAAATCTAGTAGGAAAAAAAATTGCACAGATAGTCCTCTTATGTCCAAAATTCAGCCCAAAATTCCGATTGGTAAGTGAAATATTTGTTACATGAGATTTTCCCCATTTCACGACCTTTCTTGCCCGGGGAAAAATGTACAGGTAGTCCTTTATGTATGTCCAAAATTCAACCCCAAATTACTGCTGCTAAGTGAGATATTTGTTATGTGAGTTTCCTCCCATTTTATGACCTTTTCTGCCTCTGAAAGAAGGAAGCGTCTTGTCATTTCATAAAACCGAACGAACAAATAAGTAACTTGCTTTTGTGCTTAATCTGTACAATTTCTTAAACCTTTCAAACACACTAATTAGGCATGCACTGACTACCACGTTGTCAACACCTTCACGAATCTCGGCAGACTGCTGACTAATTTTGTCTTTGAGCTGCATTGCCAAATAGATTTGTCCCATATGTCGAATTAAAGCAATTTCTTTGCATTGGCACAGCAGTTGCACATTTATCCTGGTCTGCCTAAAAAAAAACCCTGAATTTCACCTCTAGAATTCGCTATCTTGTACAAATAATCAGTTATGCATACGAGATGTCAGGATTCAACTACCTCTGTCCATTCTGGCCCGTTTGTGTCACATCCTTAGAAGTACTTAATTAAAAAGGAATTAAAACAAAAGGAATGATAAGAACAAGCTGTGAAATCCTTCACACAGTAATTGCTTTAACACCGTTGCACGTTGCCAATGAATGCCTTCCACAAATTAATGGACATTATTGATCTGAGGAGGAGTTCAGCATGAACACCTGAGAAGAGAAGCAAAGAAGGACCATTTAGGGGAAGAGATCAGGTATATAAAAAATGAAAAAATAATCCTGTGCGTAGCATAGCATAGCATAGCCTAGCATAGAATTCTTTATTGGCCAAGTGTGATTGGACGCGCAAGGAATTTGTCTTTGGTGTAAATGCTCTCAGTGTATGTTAGGAATAACAAGGTTACCTAACATAGTTTGGGTAAAATAATATATATAAACTATGATAGTAAGTTTATGTGTGTGTCACTTTAAACAGCAAAGCATGTAATTTTGGGTGCGGTTGTGAAACTGCCATAAGAGGGAGCAAGAGAACTTGATTGATTGCTGGCTTACTGAATTGCTTGCTGACGATGATGGATTGATGGTTTGTTAACTGCGTGTTCCCTGCTGCTGAAGGAAGAAAGGAGGTTTGAACTTCTTTATATCTCAACTGCGAGAAGATATATTACTGGACTGATATTTGTAAGTTTACGGACCTCTTTTTCGACACTGGACTTTGCAACTGAATAATCCCTGGACGGACTGAACTAGTGAATGATATATGGACTGTTTTTGACTATGCTAAAACTCTTACTGGAATAAACTATTTAACTAGCACAGTGTATCTGTTTTACTGAGTGTAAGCTACAAAAACGTTTATCTCACATATTTGCCTGCCTGCCTGACTGCCGTGCAGATTTCTTCTAGGGTGTATCCCTAACAGTGTACATAAAAGAAAAGATACATTCGTGAAGAGTCAAGAATCATAACGTACAACACTTAATAATAGTCATAGGGTACAATCAGCAATCAAATCCATACTAAGAAACAGTCAATATAAACCATAAGGATACAAGCGATAAAGTTACAGTCATAAGTCACAGGTGGGAGGGGATAGGTGATAAGGAGTGATGGGGAGATTAATAATAATCGTAGTGCAGAATTTGTAAGTAGTTGGACTGTAAATTGTAAATAGATTGTACTGAGAATCATTTAGTTTCCCCAATCCCTTAAATTTGTGAAGTGGATTGTCTTCTGTGTTTGTTTGTTTGTTTGTTTTGAAAATGTCTATGGCCGTCCAACTCACTCTTAGTGAATCTGGGCGGCCTACAGGGATTAAAAAAAAAATCCAATATTAAAATCCTTCATTAAAAGCAATAACTTGTTATCCTCTGGCAGCAACCATCACCTAAGCCATTTGATGGGCTTCATAAGGAGTCCAGTGGCACTCATGGTTAAGAGGCTGGTTTGGAGGTTAGCGAACCTGTGTTCGAGACCCAAGTGCTGCCATGGAGTGGGGTAAGCTCCCGTCATTCACTCCAGCTCCTGCCAGAAACATGAAAGGAGCTCTCAACTGGGCACCTCCTGGGCCTTTAACACAGAAACACCTCAGGGGTTTTGACAAGAGCGTGATGTGATGGAATCTCTGCGCTAGATGGACCTCCCTAGGAGAGAGGACCCCTGCCTCCCTTTTGCAAAGTTTTCCTTTTCCAACAGAGCAAGGGTGAAATCTCACCATCCTGTGGATGGTAAATAGGAAGGAAAAAACTACTCATCATTCTCTTTATGTTCCTTTTTTTATTTATATTTGCCCTTTAGGTAATGATTCTGATGTTGACCTTGACAGGAGGGAAGATGAGCGAGAAAAACCATCCAAGAGGCAGCGGGTACAAAGAACTGAGAAAAGTCTTTCCTCAAAAGAAGCAGACTCAGGAGCTAAGAATCCGATCATAAGTGTGGTTTTGACAGCCCACGAAGCAATTCCAGGTAACCATAATTATTTCTGGGGGGAAGGGGAGTTCTTTCTTTCTTTTTCTTTCTTCCTTTTTCTTTCATACCTTCCTTCTCTTTTCTCTATCTCCCTTTCCTCCCTCCCACTTTCTGCTCCCTCCCTCCCTCTCTTTCTTCTTCCTTCCTTCCTTCCTTCCTTCCTTCCTTCCTTCCTTCCTTCCTTCCTTCCTTCCTTTTTCTCTCATACCTTCCTTCTCTTTTCTCTATCTCCCTTTCCTCCCTCCCCACTTTCTCCTCCCTCCCTCTCTTTCTTTCTTTCTTTCTTTCTTTCTTTCTTTCTTTCTTTCTTTCTTTCTTTCTTTCTTTCTTTCTTTCTTTCTTCCTTCCTTCCTTCCTTCCTTCCTTCCTTCCTTCCTTCTTCCTTCCTTCCTTCCTTCCTTCCTTCCTTCCTTCCCTTTTCTCTCATACCTTCCTTCTCTTTTCTCTATCTCCCTTTCCTCCCTCCCACTTTCTCCTCCCTCCCTCTCTTTCTTTCTTTCTTTCTTTCATTCATTCTTCCTTTCTTCCTTCCTTCCTTCCTTTTTCTCTCATACCTTCCTTCCCTTTTTTCTATCTCCCTTTCCTCCCTCCCACTTTCTGCTCCCTCCCTCTCTTTCTTTCTTTCTTTCTTTCTTTCTTTCTTTCTTTCTTTCTTTCTTTCTTTCTTTCTTCCTTCCTTCCTTCCTTCCTTCCTTCCTTCCTTCCTTCCTTCCTTCCTTTTCTCTCATACCTTCCTTCTCTTTTCTCTATCTCCCTTTCCTCCCTCCCACTTTCTCCTCCCTCCCTCCCTTCTTTCTTTCTTTCTTTCTTTCTTTCTTTCTTTCTTTCTTTCTTTCTTTCTTTCTTTCTTTCTTTCTTTCTTTCTTTCTTCCTTCCTTCCTTCCTTCCTTCCTTCCTTCCTTCCTTCCTTCCTTTTTCTCTCATACCTTCCTTCCCTTTTCTCTATCTCCCTTTCCTCCCTCCCACTTTCTGCTCCCTCCCTCTCTTTCTTTCTTCCTTCCTTCCTTCCTTCCTTCCTTCCTTCCTTTTTCTCTCATATCTTCCTTCCCTTTTCTCTATCTCCCTTTCCTCCCTCCCACTTTCTGCTCCCTCCCTCTCTTTCTTTCTTTCTTTCTTTCTTTCTTTCTTTCTTTCTTTCTTCTTTCTTTCTTTCTTCCTTCCTTCCTTCCTTCCTTCCTTCCTTCCTTCCTTCCTTCCTTCCTTCCTTCCTTCCTTCCTTTTTCTCTCATACCTTCCTTCCCTTTTCTCTATCTCCCTTTCCTCCTTCCTACTTTCTGCTCCCTCCCTCTCTTTCTTTCTTTCTTTCTTTCTTTCTTTCTTTCTTTCTTTCTTTCTTTCTTTCTTTCTTTTTTTCTTTCTTTCTTCCTTCCTTCCTTCCTTCCTTCCTTCCTTCCTTCCTTCCTTCCTTCCTTCCTTCCTTTTTCTCTCATACCTTCCTTCCTTTTCTCTATCTCCCTTTCCTCCCCCCACTTTCTGTTCTCTCTCTCTTTCTTTCTCATACCTTCCTTCCCTTTTCTCTATCTCCCTTCCCTCCATCCCACTTTCCCCTCTCTCCCTCCCACCCTCTCTCTTCTCTCTCTCTCTCTCTCTCTTCCTTCCCTTTTCTCTATCTCCCTTCCTTCCCTCCCTCCCTCCCTTCCTTTCTTCTTTTTCTTTCTTTTTCCTTCCTTCCTTCCTTTGTTGTTTTTACAATTAACTCAAGGCACCGAGCATATCCAACCTATCTTCTTCCTCCAACTTTACCCCCAACAATAACCCTGTGAGGTGAGTTGGGCTGAGAGAGAGTAACTGGCCCGAAGTCACCCATTGGTTTTCATGGCTAAGGTGGGAGTAGAATTGATGGTCTTCCATTTTCTAGCCTGGTGCTTTAACCACTAGCCCATATAGTATCTCGTTCAGTGACACATTTCTTTCATCTTTCCATAAGGATGATACAGATAGCCCCCCCCCCCCCATGTATTATGCAATTATGGATGTGAAAGAATCTGTATCCCTGTAGTTGCATTTCAGTATAAAATATACAGCTTTTGACCCAAGAGCTAGAAGATTTTTGCCAAATCATGGAAAAAACACAGGGGCTCGCTTCTTGCCGGCTCATTAGACTTGCAAAGTGGAAAAAAAATATGAAATTATGGATGACAAAAACTTAGTTGCCTATAAATAATGCAGAATTCTAGATGGCTGAGCCTCGGAGCTCGACTGTCAGCTGTAAAATAAGGGTTTGAGGGCCCCGAAAGGGTGACCTACATATAAGCATTTAATTCTTAGAGGAAGCGTCTTAACTTCCGCTAATGGGCTCATGTGCATTTAGGTTAATTGCGCAGAGCATAGGAATTACATGGATGACCTGGTCTAGGAAGGGACTTAAACTTTTGCCAGAAAGGAAGGACGGGGTGTCTCATGCTAACAGCAAGTTCTTCCTTTCAGTGTTGTGCAAATTTTGCCTTTTGACTGCACAAAATAACATCCTTCCAGTATTCAACTAATTACAAAGTCTGCACTACTATTACTGTTAACCTTTTCATCACTCCTTATCACCCATCCCCTCCCACTTGTGACTGTATGACTGTGACTTTGTCGCTTGTATCCTTTACAATTTATATTGACTGTTTCCTAATATGATTTGATTGCTGATTGTACCCTATGACTATCATTAAGTGCTGTACCTGATGATTCTTGACTCTTGATGAATGTATCTTTTCTTTTGTGTACATTGAGAGCATTTGCACTAAGACAAATTCTTGTATGTCCAACCACACTTGCCCAATAAAGATAACAGATAATCAGAGTTGGAAGGAACCTTGTAGGTCATCTAGTCCAACCCCCTCCCCAAGCAGGAGACCCTACACCATTTCTGACAAATAGCAGTCCAATCTCTTCTTGAAGGTCTCAAGCGATGCCGCTCCCACAACTTCCAAGGACAAGTTGTTCCATTGGTTGATTGTTCTCACTGTCAGAAAGTTTCTCCTTATTTCCAGGTTGAATCTCTCCTTGTTCAGTTTCCATCCACGATTCCTTGTCTGGCCTACAGGCACTTTAAAAAATAGATTAACCCCTTCCTCCCTGTGGCAGCCCTTCAAATATTGGAAGACTGCTATCATGTCTATTCTATTGGAATACTCTGGATTTGAATTATAGATATGGACTTCTTTTTAATCAACTCTTACCGGTAGTGCTCGACTTACAACAGTTCATTTCCTAACCGTTCAAAGCTACAACAGCATTTAAAAAGAGTGACTTTTGACTGTTTTTCACAGTTAATGATCATGGGTGGGCTTCAAAAATGTTAGCAAGGGGTACTCTGTTGCTGGGTGGGCATGGCCTAGTCGACCTCCTGCACCACGCTGGGAGGGGGGCGGGTGTTTTCACTCTCCCCGGGTTCCAGAGGCTCTTTTCACGAACTTCCGTGGGGCCTGTTTTTCGCCCTCCCTGAGCCTCCACGCACACCCTGCAGTTGCCTGCATCCAAAATGGCCCACGTGGGGACTCCTGGGAGGGGTGGAGCAGAGTGGGTGGGGCCAGCCAGGAGTGGGATTTGGGGGTTCTCTGAACTACACAGCATCTTAGCTGGGGGCTCTCCCGAACCGCTGCGAACCCCCAGAAGTGAACCCCTGTTAACGACCCTTGCAGCATTCCCCACGATCCCTTGATTTAGGCACTTGGCAACTGACTCATATTTATGACGGTTGCAGTGTCCTGGAGGGGGTCGTATGATCACCTTTTGCGACCTTCAGACCAGCAAAATCAACAAAGTAGCCAGGTTCACCTAACAACCTTGTTGCTAACTTAACAACTGCAGTGATTTACTTAATAACAAGAAAGGTCTTAAAATGGGGCAAAACTTATCTAACCAATGTTGCACTTAGCAACCGAAATTTTGGGTGCTGTTGTGGTCCTAAGTCAAGGATTACCTGTATAGATACGGACATTTTAAATCAACTATTATTCCATGAATGCAATGGAAAGATTGATAAATACCATTTCATGTGGTTAATGTATTGTTTATTTGTTTATTGGGTTTTTATCTCACCTTCGTTACTTTATAAATAACTCAAGGCAGCAAATGTACCTACCAGTCTTTCCTCCTTCCTATTTCTCCTACAATAGCCGTGTGAGGTAGGTTGGGCTGAGCAGGAGTGACTAGCCCAAAGTTACCCAGCCAGTGTATAATGATGAAAACTAGGCTGAATATTTTTGTATTTGTAATACATCTATCACAGTTTTATCTTCTTCTGTGTCATTTCACAATACAATGACATTAAAATGTCATCATCCTTCACTTGACCTGTGTGCAGTGATAGTTTTTAAACTTTTTGGACTGATGCGTTTTGGTTTGGTTTGTTTTTCCAGCAATTTCAAAACAGATTTTTGAACAAGAAATGTTTTCCTTCAGGCCATAGAGACATCGCTTAAGTCAGGGGTCACCAACCTTTTGGATCTCAGGGACTACCAAACTCATAATTTATTTTAAATCCTGGAAAAATCCCCCAAAAAGTCTGCGAGATGGGGGGGGGGGGAGAGAGACAGACAGACAGACAGACATTTTTGGCTTCATGCAAGGAAAGCAGCAGAAACAGCAGAAGTCTTTCTTTCTCTCCCCCAAACTCCGCCAGAAAGGAGTCTTTGCCAGTGCAGCCTCTTGGAGCAGGAGGCCTTGCAGGGTCCCAAAGACTTATTTCTGGTGGAGTTGGGGGAGAGAAAGAAAGACTTTTGCTGCTTTCTTTGTGTGCAGCCAAAAGCAGAAAAAGAAAGAAGCGGAAAGAAACAGCCCAGTGGCCAGGCCAGGCGCATGGGGTGAGTGGGGCAAGTCCTTCCCTCCACCCTTTTCCCCCTCCCCTCACTACCTCGCTTTGTTTGCAATGCAAACGATACAAGTCTTGTGTTCCCACGGGCCATGTGGGCGGCGCAGCCTTGTGTTCCCCCACAGCCTGGATTAATTTAAGACACAGGTTAGGACTTCACCTTCAGAAAAAGATGGGTGGATACATAACAAGTCTCTAACCACATACTGTAGTTCAAAATACCTAATCTACCTTTGTTTGAGTGTATGAGTGAAACTGATTTAGTTGCATTGGTCCTTCTTTGAGTTGTACCCCGGGGCAAGTTTGAAAGTTTGTCCATTTGGGGGTATGGCAGTGTGATGCATGTAGGTGTAGCCTGATTTGTTCATCCTCCAAAAAGATACCTGGAAAAAGGGAGGAAAAAATGAACAACTTCAAGAACACAGCAGGAGAAAAAAAAAAGTATCTTGTGGATTTTATGTTTTATGGTTTGGTTATGTTAAATCTTGTAAATGCAACCTCAGCATCCTTCCTGTTGCAACATTATTCTCTTGTGTATAATCCCTTTAATTTCACGCTTCTGTAATTTCTCCATTTATGTTTTCTGTTGTCTGTGTTCTTCTACATGTAACTATCTGTGCATCTGTGGAACAAAAGCTATGCCTTTTTACCAGACCCATAGTCCCTTTTAACTCGTCCCACAGAATAACAGAGTTATAAGGGACCTTGGACGTATTCTGGTCCAACTCCCTGCTTAAGCAGGAAGCTCCTATACCAGTGATGGCGAACCTATGACACGCACGCCAGAGGTGGCACACAGAGCCCTCTCTCTGGGCACGCAAGCAGTTGCCACAACGCCATTTCTCTGTGCCTAGGCACCTCCCGCCAGCCAGCTGGTCTTCGTGTCTCTGCCATGCACATGTGTGGGGGTACCCATATGGGGGTTGCATGTGCAGGGAGGGCACATGGGGGGACACACATGCACGCGAGGGGGCGGGGCTCACACATGAGAGGTGCGTGCATGTTGCATTTTGGGGATGCGTGCATATGCGCTTTGGGCTCTTGGTGCCAAAAAGATTAGCTATCACTGTCCTATACCATTTCAGACAAATGGTTGTCCAATCTCTTCTTAAAAACATCCAGTTGCTACTTCTTTGTCTCCAAGCAACCAGGGGCAGGGTAGTTCTTGATTTACGACCACAATTGAGCCCAAAATTTTATGTTGCTAAGTGAGACTTCTGTTGAGTTCTGCCCCATTTTCTGGAGTGGGATTCTACTGGTTCAGAGCGGTTCTATAGAACCGGTTGTTATGATTCTGCACAGTTCAGAGAACCGGCAAATCGTGCCCCTGGCTGGTCCTGCCCCTCTCCACCTGTCTCTCCCTGCCCAGTCAGTCCTTTTCACGCATGCACAACATCGCTGACTTCATTGTCCCCCCCGCCCAGTCACTCCTTAAGTTATTTTTCCCCCGTCCCAACAATCAACTGTTCCGATGATCAGCTGTGCCGGGATCTCCCTCGCTGTCTTACTGCTTCACCCAGGAGGCTTCCCTGAGGCCCAGGAGGCAAAAAAGGGCCTGTGGGGAGGGTGGGCTGCTCCCCCCTCACACTTCTTTTTGTGGGCCTCCTGGGTCCCAGGGAAGCTTCTTGGGAGCACAAATGCGCCCCCGCAGGAGGCTTCCTTGAGGCCCAGACAGTGATCACATGACCCCGGGACATTGCAAACCATTCATAAATGCACGCCAGTTGCCCAGATGTCTGGATTTTGATCATGTGACCTTGAGGATGCTGTAACGGTCATAAGTGTGAAAAAGACAGGCCATAAGTCACTTTTTCTGGTGCTCTTACAGCCTTGAATGTTCATTAAACAAGTTGTTGTAAGCTGAGAGCTTCCTCTATCCTCCACTGATTTTTTTTTTTTAAATCTGTCTTTTCAAAACTTTTTTTTTTTTTTTTGCCATTCTCCATATTTGCCCCATACTCCATTGTTAACACGCAACACTTAAATATATGTTATTTCTCTAAATAAAAATGAGTAAAACCGCTTGATGGGCAATAAAGGGAAAAAATGAGATGAGCTATGGAGGGAAAAAGCACTCATTATTGTTTATCAAACAGCTTCCCATTCTGTTCTAAATGTCAGCATTTAGCTTTATCTTTTTTTTTTCCAGGTAGTCTCTTTTTTCCTATGTTGTCTTCTTAATTGTTTGCTACTCATTTCTCTTTGCTTTATTTTTTCCCCATGGCCTTTGTAGATAAGCTCTTATGTTGAAATTAAAATAAGCCATATTGTTCACATCTCAAGATTGTTCATCTACTGCTGCACAAAAGCGGTGTTATTCTTTAAAAACAAAAACCAGAAAGTTAACTATCATTAACTAAGATAAGATGTTAGGGCTGAGCCAAAACTCAGCAGGGATATTTCAGAATTCGGGTGATACTACCAAGATGAGAAACTAGCAAAAAAGGAATTGGTGAATGATTGGATGAGAAGAAGCAATGTTTAATCGTTCCTTGGCTTTGCCATTTCCTACTGCCAGATGTTTTTTCCTTCTCTCTAGGTTAGATTTGCTTCTAGATTCAGAGTAGGGTTATTTATAGGGGAACGTTAGGGATCAATCTAGATTTTCAGATTCAGAAGCTGAAGAGTTGATCCCTTTGAATCTCAGTTTATATATGGAGATGTTGGTTAAGCTGGTGGAGGACTGAAGCTGGGAATTAGTCTGGAATCGTTACATAGGCTAAAGAGGACAAGCTCTGAACCTCCCCTTGAATACCGGTGAATCTCAACCAGTCTTTCCCAGATATAAATTGCCAGGCATTGAGCAAAAAAGTACTGATGGGTCATTTGAACTCTTCACATATGGCAGTGGTTTTTCATACCTGAAAGGAATTAGCTAAAGGAAGTGTTCTTAAGGAGGCTCATTTGTCTCAACCTATTGTTCAAGCTGATGTCCACTTACAAAAGAGACGGCTTTTGTCGTGGGCTTCTGATGGCAACAAATGTTCAAATTCCCTCCTCATGGCTCTGATCAGATGCTTCTTGATGGCTGGGAATCTTGGACTGGAAATGCTTACATTTTGACAATCTTGAGATTTGTGCAAGGGTGGGATCCTACTGGCTTAACAATTGGTTCGCTTCGCACTACATACGCATTCGCACGACTTACAAATTACCGGGTCCAACAAACATTCCCTGCTCCAGCTGACGAGCGGCACTCAGCTTTGCCATGCAAAGCAGCTGGGGAGGAAAACGCAGAGACTAAAGGACATACCTAGAGCCTGGGCGGGTAGGTAGACCAAACAGATGAACAGACCATCATTGCAGTGAACCGGTTCGGGGCCAGCTGCTCTTCGGAGCTACCGGTTCTATAGAACTGGGCCAAACCGGTAGAATCCCACTCCTGGATTTGTGGTCTTCAGGCTCTTTTTTCTAAAGTAAGCTTTGAGTTTTAGTATGCCTTGTTGTAAGATATATTATTGCAATAAATATCTTGAGTTTGTTATCAGAAGCTGGTGTGTAGCTTAGAATGCTACAAGGGTCACTTTCAAAAATTGTTTATGATGACTAGAGTAGAGAGGCCACAGTAGTGGTATAGGGGATGGCCTTGAAAGGCTAGGAGGAAGCTCCATTGCCATGACAACAGTCAGATAAACAAGACTTGAGCCCAGAGCAATAAAATGGCTTGTGAAAATGCCTTATGATCCCAATTCAGATCATGTGACCATGGTTAATGCTGCAACAGTCACAACTGTGACTAGCAACTATTCATCAGTTGTTGTTGTTTTTCCCCAATGCTGCTGCAATTTCAAATGGACACTAAACAAATGGTTGTAAATTGAGGACTACCTGTATTCTGCTTATCCTGTATAGTATTTTAGAGGCTTTTAGGTGAATTGCATTTCTGTTTTTGCTGCAGGTGCCACAAAGATAGTCCCTGTGGAAGCAGCTTCTCCCCAAAATGAGCCGCCCGTCAACTCAGAAACTTCTGTGGCAGACTCATCTCAGCGAAGAGGTTATCAGGAATATGCAATTCAGCAAACTCCTTATGAGCAACCAACGAAATCAAGCAGGTAATCTCCATTTACAAATCTTAAGTACAGGGTAGCCTTCCGGGCAGAAAGAAACATTCTCTAACTTAAATTACTGAGAAGGAGCAATCATGGCATTTTTGGAAAGATGCTTGGGAGACCTGTGTTGATGCTAAATGTATTATAGGCATCCTTTTAAAATTCCAGGACTTTTAATTCATGCTAAGGATGTTTCCTTGTTCAGGGAATGCTACAGCTTTCTTGGTCAAAGTTGGGTAGCAATTAGCACATGAGAAGGCTGTTATTTGGAACATTGCATTCTTGTTTTTTTCCCCTATTTAGCTAATGGCATATGTAAAATTGTGTGCTTGTCAGGTGACCTAATTTCAAGAAGCTATTAGCATAATTGAGGGAGCTGTATGATGTGGTGGAATGTATTCTGGAGTCCCAGGAATGAGGGGCCACTTCCTAGAGAGCAAAGAGGCAGCGGTAGTTGAAATGTCTGGTAAGCTGGAAGATGGCTAGGATGACCCTTCCCCCAGCAGTTCACAGAGTGTATCTGTAGTTATGCAGATAGTCCCTTTATTCTGGCAAGATTCTGTCTGTAGGCGACCAACAATAAAGAAACTGCTCAGAAGGAACCCCTATATTGCTCTGAATCCTTGGGGCCTGACATCGATCTTGTCAGACTAAAGCAACTATTTGCACAACTGTAAGATATATTCTAAGCTACTAGGGAGTGGCCACCTTAGCTATATTTCTACCTACTAGAGATTACAAGCTCCACTGCCTCTTTGCCTCTTCTGGAAAGGAGCCAAACAGAATTTCAAACTACCTTCCACTACAGATGATCTCTGCTGATATAGTCTGCAAGAAGAAGGCAATGCAGAATCCAAAGGAAAAAAGAAATACAAAAGAGAGTAAAATGCAGTGAGTAAGTCAGCCACTACCACATGGCATCAAAATGCCAGCTGGATAGCCAGAACACTTTTACTTATCCAAGGAATGATCATATAAGCTCTCAATCAGAATTCTGGCTGAGGATTTAATTAGAATATCACTGTGTTTATTCTGTCTTTGAATCCATTCCATATTGCCTGGATATCTCTTTCTGTTTTAGCTAGTAAGGAGATTTACTGAAGAAAATGTAGCCTTCAGCGCTTCATCGGTGAGGGATTATATTTGAGAAACTTTACTATAAAATACATTCTGAAATTTCAAGTCCATAACTCTAAAGGATGATAGCAACGCTAACATTATTAGCACTCTATTTAACATAATTTGTGTTAAACCTAACAGTAGATATAGGCCCCTAGTTTCTTTTCTGTTTCTCAGCCCAAGCCTCCATCACTGCTGGGAAGCATGGGTCAGAGTAGACTGGAAGAGTAGTCCTCATGGAAGAGAATATTTGTAGCTCAAGGCTGAATTGTGGGACCCTTGGTACTGTCTGAGCTTGGTTGTTTTTTTTCCAGACATTTCATCACCCAATTAGGTGATATCATCAGTGCTAGATAGGAGTGGGGGTTAAATACAATGGCTTGCCTTGTCAGTATTGGTGGAAACATTCTTGATGGTTCCTTGATTAGGCTGTTGTGTACTGTTCAATTTGGTTTTCTGAGTTGGTCATTTCTTGATTAGGGTATTGTTTAGATCAGGGGTCTCCAACCTTGGCACTTTCAGACTTGTGGACTTCAACTCCCAGAATTTCTCAGACAGAGGAATTCTGGGAGTTGAAGTCTACAAGACTTAAAGTTGCCAAGGTTGGAGACCCCCTGGTTTAGATTATTGGTCAAACATTAATCCTAGTGTTAATCTTTGCTTATCCAAGAGTTCAGGGTGGTGCAGTGCTTAAAGTGCAATATTGCAAGCAAACTCTGCCCAAAATCTGAAGTTCGATCCTGATCTCAAGGTAGATTCAGCCTTCCATGCAGAGGTAGGATTCAAAGTGCTTTACCACTGGTTCGGTGGGTGTGGCTTGGAGGGTGCACTTTGCACGCGCGCAAATGCGTTCCTACTTACCTTCTCCTGCACTGTCCCTGTCTCTTCAACAGCTGACGTGTGGCAATCCGTTGTGCCACACAAAGCAGCTGAGCGTCAAAAGCAGGAAATAAAGGTCAGTGTGGAGCCTGGGCAGGTGGGCCCAGCAGCTGATTGTCGGAGCAAATCGGTTCACTCCCAGATGATCTTCGGAGCTACCGGTTCGGCCAAACCGGGCCGAACCGGTAAAATCCTACCCCTGCTTCCATCCTTCTGAGGTCAGTAAAATGAGGACCCAGATTGTTGGGGGCAATATGTAAATAATGCTTACATTGTAAATCGTCCAGAGAGTGCTATAAAACGCTATGGGGCAGTAAATGCTATTGCTACCTGGAATGTTGATTGTTGGTGAGGAGCTTTTTTGAAGTATTGCTCAGGACCAACCTGGTCTATTGGAATGGTTCTTATTCTCATGTCTGCTTTCGTGATTGATGACTCTTTTTTTCCTCCTTAGGTTGGGAGCCACTCAGCTGAAGATTTTCACCTGTGAGTATTGCAACAAGGTGTTCAAGTTCAAGCACTCCCTTCAGGCCCACCTGAGGATCCACACCAATGAGAAGCCCTACAAGTGCTCCTTCTGCAGCTATGCCAGCACCATCAAAGCCAACCTGAACGTCCACCTGCGGAAGCACACGGGAGAGAAGTTCTCCTGCGATTACTGCCCCTTCACCTGCCTGAGCAAGGGCCACCTTAAGGTCCACGTGGAGAGGGTCCACAAGAAGATCAAGCAGCACTGCCGCTTCTGCAAGAAAAAATACTCGGATGTCAAAAACCTGATCAAGCACATCAAGGAAGCCCACGACCTGCAGGACAAAAAAGTGAAGAACGTCTTCGACCAGCTCCGCTTGATGACCCGGGAAGGCAAGAGGCAACTTTTGTATGACTGCCAGATCTGTGAACGCAAGTTCAAGAATGAACTGGATCGCGACCGGCACATGCTGGTCCACGGGGATCAGAGACCCTTCGCTTGCGAGCTCTGCGGCCACGGAGCCACCAAGTACCAAGCTCTGGAGCTCCACGTCCGCAAGCACCCTTTTGTGTACATTTGCAGCGAGTGCTCCAAGAAATTCGTCAGCTCCATCAGGCTCCGCTCGCACATCAAAGACGCACACGGGGAATTGCCGGAGGTGTCCGTTTTTAATAATTCCATCAATCAGAGCTTCTGCCTGCTGGAACCCGGAGGAGACATCCAGCAGGAAGCCCTCGGAGAGGAACTGTCCCAGACGGCTGCTGAACTGTCACTTCTAAACTCCAACGCACTCTGTGTAGTAAAATCTATTTGCATGGGAGAAGGAAATGCCATTGAGGGAAGCTGTGAAAATAATAACCCAGCGGAGAGTTTGGGAACACCTCCTGCTCTCCTTTTGGATTTTGAAAGCCCACCAGCAGCAGCAAACACACCGGATCCCATGTGTGAGCCGCTCACTGAATTGCTGTCCCCACCTGCTAGCTTGGTCAACGCGTCAGATAGCTTTTTACAGAAAAACACTCCACCAGATCCAGATGGAGAAAAAACCTGTTTGGCCAAAGACCAGCTGCCACTTGACTCTTCAGTGAACGTCCAGTGTGACGTTGGACAGCTTTTGGGAGACGAAAACTCCACGTTGAACCAGAAATGCCAAGGTCCAGAGAGTGTTCCTGACAACCAAGAAGAGAGCCAGTCTGTTTGTCTTGATCATCAGGTAGTCAACGACTCAACCCTTGAAAAGAAAGAGACCTCCAGTTCCCTTTCCCTTCTAGAATCCAGTGTAGAGTCTCACCAGAATCCAGAGTCTGGTCCTCAACCTTCAGAGGATCAAACTAGAGCTGTGGCCTTTATGCAGATTTTGGACAACCTGCAGAAACAACAAATGAATATTGCCTTGTGTGAGAAGATCAGAAAGGTCTACGGAGACTTGGAATGCGAATACTGTGGTGAGCAGGATGTTGATGGCTTGTTTTCACCCAGGACCATAAATAGCAGATGTTGGTTTCCATAGTAATCACCAGGACAATAGGATTAAGGATCCATTTCTTAAGGCCACCCAAGGAAGGAGTGTAGCTATTCTTCTGAAATTAATTATTTGTAGCTCTCTTGGAGAAGCAGAGTTCAGGATTCGACTCCTTCTCAAATGCATCAATCTGCCCTGTGAGAGGAACTTAGAGAGGGATCTGGGATTTAGAACTTTGAGGCTATTCCTAGTCCTGCCTTAAGTAAAAAGTGACGATGTGGAGTATGGAAAAAGCAGGAGTAGGGCACATCGGATAAAGAAACAGCAGACCTGGTTAGACAAAAAGAATTAGGGAAAAGCATTAATGAACTATGGTACTCTCTGAGCTTGGAATAGAGATAGTACTAGCAGCTCAAACACTTCAAACACAGTGCTGTCTGAGGAATTCTGGGAGTTGAAGTCCACAAGTCTTAAAAGGTGCCAAGTTTGGAAACCCATTTTATGCCATGCAATAAGATCTTTTGGAGCATACATTTGTAATCCCCATTAATCTCTTTGTCACTTATTAGTTTTTTATGCTTTGGGAGTTTGGAGACCCCTGGCATAAAATAATACCAAGTGGGTAAGAAGAGAGTTAAACATATTGGAAAGTATCTGTTCTGTTGTGCTCAGTTGCTGATTTGGTGGAGCAGAATGGTAGAGTCACCAGATGATTGATGCCTCATTGAGAAAGGATAAGGGAGTTTTACTCCATTCTGCCCTACCAAATCCACCACACAGGCCAACAGAAGTGTTTGAACTTCTAGTACTGGATGGATGGATGGATGGATGGATGGATGGATGGATGGATGGATGGATGGATGGATAGATAGATAGATAGGTAAAGAACATGATAGAGAAAAGTTTCGAGAGGCTGCAAAGACTACCATTCAACCAACCAAAGAATTAAAAGTTGGACTCTTGATTCCTAAACTCTTAAACACGATCCTATTCCAGTGCACTGGTAGTGACAGCTTATCTTTGACTGGCATTAACTGTCAAATAGAGAAACCAAGCTGTTCTTTGTTTTGATTGAAGAAGGCAACATTTTACCCTTGGAATTTTGTGCTTCTCCTTGTGGTAAACAATTGGGAAAAGCTATCTAAGAACTTGAACCTACAAAGGTTCAGCCTTAATATTAAATCTGTGTTCATCTATTAACCCCGAAACCATGTTTCGTGGGATCCTTGGTGCTTTCTGAGTTGGTTATTTTACTTGATGTCCGCTATAAATATTCCCTTCTGTTGAAACCATGTGTCAACTAAAAAAAAAAAAAAAATACTCCTTTAGTCTTTTTAGTTGCCAGCAGAAAGGGAGTGGGGGAAAACAGTTCATTCCTTAAATGCCTTAGATAATCACCTTGGCAGCCCAAAGCTGTCGGCACGCAACAATACTACTGGAGAGCATGATTGATGACTCTTGGCTATGGATGTGTCTCATTGTAGAATATACATCCAGGGGGTGGGGTGGAAGACCAGGATCAAAGGGGAAATGAATAATGTATATTAGTGTCGGCTGTACCCAGCTAACACCAACATGGCTACTCCTAATAAATTTTTTTTTTTTTACTCTTGAGAAATGCAGCTAGAGACTTATGTTTGAATAGGGATGGATTTGTTTTGTCCCCATTCTTTAACTTCTCACCGTGAGACCTGCATATTACTTTTATCAATTCCCCTCTTAATTTAAATCTGAGCCAACTAAATTCCTTGCTTCCTGCAGCTGTTACAGCAAAAATGATTTCTCCTAAAATATGCCTCCCTAGGTAATCATCACCTGATCTCCTGATACACTAATAAGGCTCCCTGATGCAAGGACTGTCTGAAAAGCGTATGTGATAACTCTGTGCATTAAGAACAGTTCAATTAGCAGAATACCTTTTGGAAATGTTTGTCATTAGGGACACAATTGGCAGAGGAATGCCAGTTAACTATGTTCAGATGAGGTTCCTGTCTTTCTGGAAGTAATTAAATCCATTTCATCAAGTCTTTTCAAATTCATTTACTGGAAAAAAAAGTATATTTAAAAGGATTTTTTTTTTTTTTTGCTTTGCTTCCAACAGCTGGTGTTTTTTTTTTCCTCACAACATGTTAACTTAGGATAGCTACTATCCAAACCAAAATCCCTATCCTGTTTCTCTGAAAAACCCTATTATCCCATAAGAAGGACTAGAGGTGACATGATAGCCTTTGCCAATATTTGAGGGGCTTCCACAAAGAAGAGGCAGGGATGTCAATCTATTCTCCAAAGCACCTGAAGGCAAGACAAGAAGCAATGGATGGAAACTTATCAAGGAGAGAAGCAACCTAGAATTAAGGAGAAATTTCCTGACAGAACAATCAGTGGAGCAACTTACCTCCAGAAGTTGTGGATGTTCCAACCCTGGAGGTTTTTAAGAAAAGACTGGACAACCATTTGGCTGAAATGGTACAGGGCTTCCTGCTTGAGCAAAGAGTTGGACTAGAAGATCTCCAAGGTCCCTTCCAACTCTGCTAATCTGTTATTAAGGGTTATTTTGAGGGGGGACACTAGATATGCCAAAATGGATTCAATTTGATAGGATTAGATATTTTCAGGACAGGATTAGACTGCATTGGTTGAACCAATTTAGATTTTTTTGCAGGGCTAATTAATGGGCTGGGGCCTGGTGATGTTTTTTGGTGTTCCTGCAACACATCAGTCTTATGGTTAAACCAGGACACCGAGTTGTGGGAACAGGGCCATCAACTTATTAATGTTTCTCTGTATTGTTTTCAGGCAAGTTGTTTTGGTACCAGGTACATTTCAACATGCACGTCCGCACGCACACACGAGAGCATCTTCATTACTGTTCTCAGTGCAACTACTCCTCCATCACCAAAAACTGTCTTAAGCGCCATGTCATCCAGAAGCATAGCAACATTTTGCTGAAATGTCCCACCGAAGATTGCGATTATTCAACCCCGGATAAGTACAAACTCCAGGCCCATCTCAAAGTGCACTCGGAATTGGTAAGCCTGGAATCTTGATAGTACCTTTGCTTAAACTTTCAATTCATTAACATATTTATCAGCTTTTAAAACAACAAGTAGAGTGATGACTATTTTTTATGTATTACACTTAGGTCAGACTGAAGGTGGCTGTGATGACCTGGGGCATGGCACAAAGGCAACACAGTCAGATAATCAATAAGAGTCCCTTTAATAGCTCTAACTTTGCCCCCAATGTCCAGGTTACCTACTGACTGGAGAAAAATTCTCCCAGCAATAGCCTTTGGCTGCAGAGAATCAAGTCCAAAACATGGTCAACAAAAATTGTAACTTAAAGTCCAAAGAAACCAAACAGAAGTAATTAGTTTGGCAAGGCAGGAGCAAGAATTTCAGACATGAAGGCACAGCAAAACTCACACGGTTGGAAGATGCCAGGAACACAGATAAGCAAAGTCAACACAAGATAAAGTCACTTTTATTCCCAGCAGGTGCCACACACATTCTGCCTTTCTTATAAATTGTCTTCCCAACTGTGGCTAATGAAGGGAATCAGGGCTCTTTCCTCCCCCTAAGCCACACAACCTACGTTGCTCTCTTCTCCGCTCTTCCCTGTGTGCCCTAGGATGAAGGGGGTTGGGCCTGGTTCTTCTTCTGAACTCCCTCTCCCTTGTTCTCCCTCTCCCCTGATCTGCCCAGCCGGGCTTTGCCCTTCCCCAGTTTCCTCCACTGCCAACGGAGCCACACACCCATTTCCAGTCAGCTGTCTGGCTTCCTCCTCAGAATCAGACTCTGACAGGCATGACAGGCAGTCCTTGACTTTCAACAGTTCGTTAAGTGACCGTTCAAAGTTACCACAGCATTGGAAAAAAGTGACTGACAGCCGTTTTTCACAATTACAACCTTGAAGGTCACATGATCAAAATTGACACTTGGCAACTGACTCATACTTATGACGGTTGCGATATCCAGAGGTCATGTGATCCTCTTTTGTGACCTTCTGACAAGCAAAGTTGATGAGGAAGCCAGATTCATGTTATTAACAGCTGCAGTGTTCACTTAACAACTGTGGCAACAATGGTTATAAAATGAGGCAAAACTCACTAAACAACTGTCTCACTTAGAAACACAAAGTTTGGGCTCCATTGTCATAAGTAAAGGACTACCTGTACCCATCTTCTCCCTAGGGGGATTCTGGGTGATGTCCAAATAAAATAGTAAAAACATAAAAACTATATAAAATTTGAAAGATGTGAGCAATGTTAAAAAATCAATTAATGAAAAGGGGATTTAAAACAAAATTTGCCACATTTTCTGCAGGGTGAAGCTCAAATGGAAATTCTACCATTATTTATGATTATATTTTTGGCATTTGCTCTATAAATAGCTGTTATCAGCCTTCTAAACATCTCCAGCTAAATAGTACTATACTACCTTATTTGTTTTTCAGTTCAGGTCTGAATTTGGAGACTATGTTGATTGATTGGTTAAATAAAGAGGGGGAAAAAAGTTGTGTGCCATTGGAGCATGACAACCTCTGACTGAGTTCCCTAGCTAAATACTAGGCATTTTATGTCCGGATGAATTGGTTGCGTTTGGATTATTCTGCATAACTTAATTTTGGGCTCATTTTGCATAAGTAATCAAGAGAACCCAGAACCTGGGGAACATTTCTTGGCTTGACCATTGACGCATCAAAACAAGTACAACTTATGGGAAAAACTCCTTACTGTTAATAATTTCATTCCTTAATGATTTTTACACTAGGTGGCAAGCCTATATGGAAATAACTTCTCAATAAAACACATTAAATTGGACAAAAATATTGAAAGATTATGAAAATGTCCTTTCCTTCCTTCCTTCCTTCCTTCCTTCCTTCCTTCCTTCCTTCCTTCCTTCCTTCCTTCCTTCCTTCCTTCCTTATTTTTCTATCGTGCTCCTTCCTTCCTTCCTTCCTCCCTTCCTTTCCTTACTGTTAATAATTTCATTCCTTAATGATTTTTACACTATGGAAATAACATCACACTTATACACATTAAATTGGACAAAAATATTGAAAGATTATGAAAATTTCCTTCCTTCCTTCCTTCCTTCCTTCCTTCCTTCCTTCCTTCCTTCCTTCCTTCCTTCCTTCCTTCCTTCCTTCCTTCCTTCCTTCCTTTCCTTACTGTTAATAATTTCATTCAATGATTTTTACACTAGGTGGCATGCCTGTATGGAAATAACATCACACTTATACACATTAAATTGGACAAAAATATTGAAAGATTATATAAATTTCCTTCCTTCCTTCTTTCCTTTCTTTTCTATCGTTCTCCTTCCTTCCTTCCTTCCTTCCTTCCTTCCTTCTTTACTTACTTACATACTTTTTCTTCCTTCTTTCTTTCTGTCTTTCTTCCCTTCCTTGTTTCCTTCCTTCCTTCCTTTTTATATTTTTCCTTCCTTCCTTACATACCTCTTTTTCTTCTTTCCTTCTTTCCTTCCTTACGTACCTCTTCCTTCCTTCCTTCCTTCCTTCCTTCCTTCCTTCCTTCCTTCCTTCCTTCCTTCCTTCCTTCCTTCCTTCCTTCCTTCCTTCTTTCCTTCCTTCCTTCCTTCCTTCCTTCCTTCCTTTTCTTTCTATCTTTCTCCTTCCTTCCTCAATTGAATTGAGGTGAATTTATTCAGCAATACATTTAACCTTCCTCTCCTTACTTTTTTAAGAAAGAAGAACTGTATATAAAATTGCCTCCATAGACTGCTAATTGCCTGGCCTTATCTAGGAGCAGGAGTGCCTCTGGCCATGTCCCAGCATCCTTGACTAAATCCTTTGGCACACCAACCATATGCCCTTCAGTGGTGCTTATCAAAGTCCTCCCCCTTGCCTTCGGCCTTAATTATCTTTTCATCTTCTCTCCTTGATGCATTGGCCAAAGTCTCAGTAAGCCCATGGACAGCAGAAGGCCTGAAAAATGATGTTTTTTACTTGACTTGGCAGCTTCCTTGCACATGAGTCTTGCACAGGATTTATGTAGAGAGGAAGGTGGCTGGGACAAATTTGCTTGTGCTCTTTGTTTGCAGATATAATCAGGGAAGGAGAAGTGAGAGCCATGGGAAAATGCAACAAGTGAGAGCCATGGGAAAAAGCAACAAGTGAGAGCCATGGGAAAAAGCAACAAGTGAGAGCCATGGGAAAAAGCAACAAGAAATCCTTTTGTTGCATAGAACATACAATCATAGGGCTGGAAGGGACCTCAGAGCAGGGATGGGATTCAGCCGGTTCGGACCGGTTCAGGGAAACCGGTAGTTCCAACGATTACTTGGCCCCGCCCACCTGCCTCTGCTCTAGTCTGTCCTATATTTCCATGGTTTGCATTGATTTGTGCGGCACAGAAGATTGCCGTTTTACTTACTGGTGCTACAGCAGAAGATAAGTTTTAGAGCTGAAAATGGGTGGTTACCCAACACTGCACACACATGCGTAAAGCATACGATTGGCACAACGCGCACTTACCAAACCGGTTGTTACACCGGTTTAATCCAACCACTGCCTCAGAGGTCTTCTAGTCCAACCCCCTTTTCAAGGCAGGAGATCTTATATCACCTGGATCAAATGGCTATTCAATCCCTTCTTAAAACCCTCCAGTGTTGGATCACCCACAACTTTCAGAGACAAGCCGTTCCATTGATTAATCGTTCCCATTGTCAAAAAAAATAGATAAGATAACAGATAATCAGAGTTGGAAGGGACTTTGTAGGTCATCTAGTCCAACCCCCTCCCCAAGCAGGAGACCCTACACCATTTCTGACAAATGGCAGTCCAATCTTTTCTTGAAAGTCTCAAGTGATGGCACTCCCACAACTTCCGAGGACAAGCTGTTCCATTGGTTGATTGTTCTCACTATCAGAAAGTTTCTCTTTATTTCCAGGTTAAATCTCTCCTTGTTCAGTTTCCATCCATTATTCCTTGTCCGGCCTTCACAGGCCTTGGAAAATAGCTTGACCCCTTCCTCCTCTCTGTAGCAGCCCCTCAAATATTGGAAGACTGCTATCATGTCTCCCCTGGTCCTTCTCTTCACTAGACCAGCCATGCCCAGCTCCTGCAACCGTTCCCGGTAGGTTTTAGTCTCCAGTCCCCTAATCATCCTGGTTGCTTTTCTCTGCACTTTTTCTCCTAGGTTGGTTCTCTCTTGACCATATATAAAAAGTGAGGAAACGTAGAATTGTCATAACCCAGGCAGCCAACTGGGAATTTGCCGGATATATACTGTCCCCTTCCACCTATCAGGTATTACTGAGAAAAGCCAATTTGGGAGTCTTTGAATCTACTTTACTATACCGTGTTTTAGTTATGTCATATTTCAGAAGTGGCTGACTTCTGTTTCAAAACCCTAAAAGAGCCAGGACCAGCTAAGCCCCTGTAAGCCTCCTTACAGGTTAAAATTTTTGATGCCTATATTGTAGAAGAACATAAGGAAAATTTATCAATATTATTTCCTCCCCGTCGCCCTCTGATGCCTAATTGTGTTTATGTATTTTTTTTTCCCTTAAAAAGAAATGGTCAGCATGATGCACCTGATGTTTCTAGAACTCTTCTATACTGACAGGAGATCGGCTATTGGCCGATATCTCCAACAGGTTGAATCCCTTTGAAAAAAAAAAAAAAATGGGAATGTTCAGAAGAGCCAATTTCCTACTCTAAGTGCTGTGTCTCTGAAAAACCTCAGGTTGGTTTTTCAGAAAGCAGCATGAAATTCTGAGCAAATTGGGGAGTCCTTCTTTAAATGCACCATAGTGTTTACAGGTATTTATTAGGATGATAAAAGCCTGAATTAGAATGCTCATCTGAATTCATTTTGCATGGAAAGCCTGGGCTTCTTTTCAACACGGTCTCGGTTTTTATTTGTAGCAATTGATCTCTTACAAATTGCTGTGCTCTGTGTGCGTTTGCGTCTATTGCAAAGGTACCTACAGCTTCCGCAGTGCTTAAGAGCCTACCTCAGGGGTCTCCAACCTTGGCTCCTGGAAGCCTGGTGGACTTCAACTCCCAGAATTCCACAGCCAGCTGGCTGTGGAACTCTGGGAGTTGAAGTCCGCCAGGCTTCCAGGAGCCAAGGTTGGAGACCCCTGGCCTACCTCATTGATTGAGTAGCAGGGTTTTCAAGAGATGCCTGAGGAAAAACAAGAGAAAAATCTAAGTAAAACTTCCAGTTACCTTTTGCCCAAATTGGATGCTACTCACTAGTCCTCTCTTTCTACCTATCTTTTTTTTTTTTTTTTTTAATAAAGTACAATACAGATGGTCCTCAACTTAGGACCATCATGGTGCCTGTCCATTATGGCTATAAGTTAAGGACCTTCAAACTTAGCAAGTTTAAGACTTGTGGACTTCCAACTCCCTGAATTTCTGAGCTAACCTGACGGGAGGAAGAATTCTGGGAGTTGAAGTCCACAAGAATTAAAGCTATCAAGTTTGAAGACCCCTGCTGTAAGTCATAAAGTGTGTCACCCACATGAACAACCTGGTTTTATGAGCTTTTTGCAGTAGTCATTAAGCGAACCAATTGTTGGCTATGGGCTTGTTTTACCCAAAAATGCTGGTTTTCAGTAAAAAAAACATGGTAAACCACAGTCACATAAGTGTGGACTTGTCATGCCCCTGTCAGAGTCTGAATACAAGGAGGAAGCTGGACAGCTGACAGGGAATGGGAAAGTGGCTCCATTGGCTATGGAGGAAGCTGGGGAAGGGCAAAGTCTGGCTGGGCAGAGCAGATGAGAGATAGAACAAGGGAGAGGGATTTCAGAGGAAAACCAGGCCCACCTCCCTCTTCATCCTAAGGCACCTGGGGAGAAACGGAGAAAAGAGCAAAATGGGTTGTGTGGCTTATGTGGGAGGAAAGGGCCCTGATTCCCTTAATTAGCTGCAGCTGGGAAGATAGTTGATAAG
The DNA here is from genome assembly GCA_033807585.1 of Hydrophis major. Classification (NCBI taxonomy): domain Eukaryota; kingdom Metazoa; phylum Chordata; class Lepidosauria; order Squamata; family Elapidae; genus Hydrophis; species Hydrophis major. Next base: position 8,927,806 of record CM066330.1, read on the forward strand.
AAAGGCAGACTATGCAACAGGCTGTTGGGAGCAAATGTGGCTTTATCCTGTGTTGTCTTTGCTTATCTGTGTTCCTGGCATCTTCCTCACACTCCCGAGTGAGTTTTGCTGTTGCCTTCACGTCTGAAATTTTTGCTCCTGCCCTGCCAAACTAATTACTTCAGTTTGGTTTGTTTGGACTTTAACTTACAATTTGTGTTGCTCATGTTTTGGACTTAATTTTCTGCAGTCAAAGGCTGTTCCTAGGAGAGTTTTTCTCCACCCAGAAGGTAACCTGGATATTGGGAGCAAAGCTGACGATAATAAAAGGACTCTTATTGATTATTTGACTGTGTTACCTTTGTGCCACGCTCTGGGTCATCACAGGACTGCCACAAACAGTTGTAAGTGCAGGCCCCCAGAATATTGTGACGTGACCATGACAGGGAATGAGGCCGTTGGAACTTTGGAACTGGGTCATAAGTACCCTCGGGGAGGTCTGCTGTAACTTTGAAAGGTCGGTAAACAACCGGCTGTAAATCAAAAACTACCTATAAGTAACTGTGCTTAGAGAGCTAATACATGTCAATTTAATTTTGACAGAAAATGAACATTTCACACAAAGCTATGTGGCAATAACTTTGGGTTGCCGCAGGGCTGAGACTCCAGTCTACTTATCCTAGCCCCACTTCGTTGCTGTGCTATAGTGGGTTGGTACTTACTTCTGCTATCATCTAACTTGTAGCAGATGGCACTTTCTGCACTTTTCTCCCCCCCCCCAAAAAAAAACAAAAAAAAAACAAAAAAAAAGTCTCAGCATGTCGACTGATAATATAAAAAAGCTACTAAAACAGAAGTATCCAACCTTGGCAAGTTTTAGACGAATGGACTTCAACTCCCAGAAAAGAGTTATTTCCCCATGGCTGGCTGGGGAATTCTGGGTATTGAAGTCCACAGGTCATAAAGTTGCCAGAGTTGGACCCTCTTGCATCAAGAGATCAAACAAGTCTAGGAGAGTCACAGTGGCCCAGAGCTGAAGAAGCTTCTTGGAGGAGGAGAAGCGACACATCTTTAAAAAAAACAAGGAAGTCCAGTTGCCTCTTGAAAAAAGCATCTTTGGGACAACCATAACATGGATGACTGAGAATCTACATAGATGAGAGTTACATTGACACATCAGTATGATTGATGCTCTCTGTGTGCTGAAATCAGGCCTGAAATCAGACTTGAATGGTCTAGGTCATTCATTTATTCCTAGGATGTTGCAATCCACTTTCCAGAATCCCAGGAGAATTTCTGCCATAAAATGTCTAGAACGTGCTAAGCTCCAAAGAAAGGAGTTTTAGAAGAGTTAACTTGATTTTGGCACTTTGTTGATGCAGTCTTAAATATCATAAATATTTATCTTTATTATTTTTTTTGTGTGTGTGTGTGTAGCATAAATATCATAAATAAAGAGCCTCGGTGGCGCAGTGGTTAGAGTGCAGTACTTCAGGCTACTTCTGCTGATTGCTGGCTGCCTGTAATTTGGCAGATCGAATCCCACTAGGCTCAAGGTTGACTCAGCCTTCGATCCTTCCGAGGTGGGTAAAATGAGGACCCAGATTGTTGAGGGACAATATGCTGACTCTGTAAACCACTTAGAGAGGGTTGCAAAGCACTATAAAGCAGTATATAAGCCTAAGGGCTACTGCTATTGCTATCATGAGAAGTTAGTATTGCTTTATATCACACTAGTGAGGCCACACAGAACAGACAGTTCTGATCGCCATGTTGCAAAAAAAGATGTTGAGACTCTAGAAAGAGCACAGTGAAGAACAACAAAGGTGATTAGGGGACTGGAGGCTAAAACATGCCAAGAACTTGCAGGAATTGGGCATGTCTAGTCTGTTGAAGAGAAGGTTTAGAGGGGATATGATAACTGTCTTCTGGACCTGAAGGGCTGTCACAGAGAAGAGATATTGACTTATTCTCCAAAGCGCCAGAGAGCAGGGCAAGAAAGAACGAAGCTTAGAGGGGAAGCTTCTTAAAAAGACATCCAATCTAGAAATGAGGAATTTTCTGACAGTGAGAACAATTAATCAGTGAGATAGCTTCCCTTCTCGGATTTTGATGGCTCCATCACTGAAGTTTTTCGAAAATAGACAATTTGATCTGGATGTTATACGGTCTCCTGCCTTGAGCAGGTGGTTGGACTAGAAGACCTCTGAAGCTCCTTCTAGTCTTATGATGTTCTATTCTGTATGTTCTATTCATACTAGAAAATGTGTTCATATTATGTTTTTTTTCCCTTATAATATTGACATTTTTTGATAGTGAACATATCTAAATATTTTATATCATAGCCAAAATGCCTGGAGATGTTGAAAGTCAAATTCCAAATTCTAATCTCTCCTTGACAGAAGAATTGCAGATCCATGGATACTTTTAAAAATGATTAGTTGTCATTGAGATTTGCTCCTCCTGATGAATCTCAGCCCTGAAAAAGTTTTCTAATGAGCACATATTCCAACAAGATATAAATTTTAAACTTGTTCATATTGTACTTATTACCTTGGAAAGGTGAAGGTCTCACATAGCGATGATAATTTTTTGATTTTCTCTTTGCGGCTGGAATTTTCCTTGGCAGACAGCTCTGACTGCAAGAAAATCTAATTTTTATCTCTGAGTCTCATGTAGCATTTGGCTTTTTCCGGGAAGCAAATCTTGGCATTCATTAGAAGTGGAACAGACTGTCTCTTCCACACTGTAAAAGATCCCAGGAGCCTTTATGGAGCTGGCTGCATATGTTTAGAATTGAATTAGAGCCTCCAACTCATCAACTTGGCTTCAAAATTATTAGCTTTGGAATGATAATGTACTTAAAGTTCTGCGTATTTATTTTCTGATTTCAATTCCCATCGAGCAGATATTCAAACATTGATAGAAATAATAGTTAAGGGGCTTGGAATCCATTCTCATTTAGTTTTTTGTTTTCCCTACGTGGGATAAAATGGTCCCAAATGTCATTTACACATAACATTTGCGGAAGAAAGCAATTTCAGTCTAGCAGAGGTAGTGTCAGTCTTCTTAAAACCTGCCATTTCTAAAGCCAGTTTTAATTTTTAATCCCATGATCTGTTAAATTCAAGGAGATTGGTCTGCCAGACTGCATCTATCCTTTGTGAGAACTGGTTTGTAATATGTCTGTACAGTATTGGTAAACAAATTGTCGCTCACGACATGATGTTGAACTCCCAAAATGTCCAGCCATGCTTGACATAGAAATAAAAGACCTACCTACCTTCCTTCCTTCCCTCCCTCCCTCCTTCCCTCCCTCGTGGTTAGAATGCAATATTGCAGGCAAATTCTGCCCAGTGCTAGGAGTTCAATCCTGACCAGCTCAAGATAGACTCAGTCTTCCATTTTTCCAAGGTGAGTAAAATGAGGATTCAGATTGTTGAGGGCAATATGCTGACTCTCTAAACTGCTTAGAAAAGGCTGTAAAGCACAGTGAAGTGGTATAGAAGTCTAATTTCTATTTCTTCCTTCCTTCCTCCTTTATCGATCTAAAGCTGGGGCATCCAACCAGGGCAATTTCAAGATCTGTGGACCAACCTGTGGAATTGAAGTCCACAGATCTTTCAAGTTGCCAAGATTGCTCTAGTCTAAACCAAAGCTCTGAATTATTTTGAAATCACCCGTGTGCTTACAAGTCTTTTTTTTTTTTTAATCCTTTCCATGTAGCTCATTGTGATAATGATAACTGTTCTGTCTTTTCATACACCAACTAAAATTCACCTTTGAGCCTTACTTTTGTTGGAAGCCAGATATTATTCATTGTGTAATAAGTTTAGCAATCAGTTCAGTGAACCGATACTGTCTTCTTTTCTCTTTTCTTTCCTATAAAGGACAAAAAGAGTTATTCCTGCCCTGTGTGTGAGAAATCATTTTCTGAAGACCGACTTATAAAAGCTCATATAAAGACAAACCATCCAGGTAAGATAAGCCACACTGATGGGTCTGAATGCAATGTAATCGTAGAGGCAAGGCACCAGCTGAATAACATTCTGCTGCTATATTATGCCTTCTTGCTATTAGGCTTTCATTGTTGCTGCTATTATTGTCATTATCATCATGAAGAAGTTTGTTTTTTTAAAAGAAATCATTTGGGTGATCAAATTATTTCGTGTCCCAGCACCTATACTATGAATAGTAATTTGCCAGGCTGAAATGAAGGAGGCAAATCTTTCTTTTAAAATTGAAGATGTGGAGCATACAAGTAGTTAACAAAGGCTCCTAAGCAAGGGTGGGTCAGCCGGTACGGACTGGTTTGGATGAACCGGTAGTTCCAGCGATTAGTTGGGCTCCCAACCCACCTCGGCCCTAGTCTGTCTTATATTTCTGTATTTTTCAGCCCATCACAGCAGATTGCTGGGTGTTAGCTGTTCTTACTCACCAGGACTACAACAAAAGATAACTTTTAGAGCTGAAAATGGGTGGTTTTGAAACGCTACACATGCCGAACCAGTTGTTACACCGGTTTGAATCCCACCATTGCTCCTAAGTGCTTCTATAACAGTGGTGGCTAACCTTTTCGGGTTCCTGTGCCAAAAATTGTGTTGCGCTTGCATGCTCGCAGCTCACACTCGCGTGCCAGCACCCAGAAGGCAATGTGTGGCCCCCCACATCCCCTACACATGTGTGCACAATCCCCACACACACACACACCGCCACCCCCTTACCTGCACTGCACTTCACAGCTGATTTTCAGCCTCCCAAAGGCTTGAGGAAGGCTTCTGCAGGCTTCTACAAGCTTTGTAGGCCAAAATCTAGCCCCGTTTCAGCACTTCCATTTTATTTTTTTTTTGGAAAAACAGGAAGTGACAAAACGGGGCTAGAATTCGACCTACAAACCTTGTAGAAGCCTGCAGAACTCTTCCTCAAGCCTTTGGGAGGCCGAAAAAGGCCTCAAACCAGCCAAAAATCAGTTGTGAGGCGCACACATGCACAGTGAGGTAAGTTTGCCTGCAACTCTATGTCACAAGGCACAAATGGCTCTGTGTGCCATCTGTGTCACGCGTGCTATAGGTTCGCCATCACAGTTCTATAGCCTTCCCGTCTCCCATCTGCCAGGTTGTTTAAAGGGCTTCTGGTTTCCAGCAAACAATTAAATAGATTTTGGAGGCATTAGCAGAGGAGGAAGGAAATTGCCAGCTTCTGTCTGCAGAGAGAAAGTGGGTGTGTGAACACACATCATCTCCTTTCTCACTTCTCAAGCTGTTTCAGAGAATTTTCTTGTGGGTGGGACTCTCTTTTCTCTCTCTCTCTCTCTCTCTCTCGTATAGCTAATGACCTGAAGAGCGGTCTGCAAAGTGAGAAGAGAGTCTTTCAATTGGTCAGTGTTTGAATCCATCAAAAGTTACTGGGGGTCCACTCCTCGGTCTGCTTGAAAGGGTGACATAAGAGTTTAGGATGCAAGTCAACCTGGAAATTATTTTTGTTTCAAGTAGTTGTAACCAGATCTGTATGGCATACAAAGACATATAGTAGTCCTCAACTTATAACCATTCATTTACTGATCCTACAGAGTAACAATGACTGGGCAGCATGATGGGCCATCATCCCGATATATGTGACTGTAAATTACGTATGCCAGAGTTGGCTTGCTGTCAGGAGTCCAGCAATCGCCCTAATTAAATCATGATTCTTGAGCCAAATTTCAAAGGATTTAATTGAGGCAACATACTGGCACTGCCCTGTATGAAGCCAACTTTGCATTCGTAATTTACAGTCACCTGTGACCCTGTTTGAGTGAGAACAATCAACCAATGGAACAGAAGTTGCCCTCGGAAGTTGCAGGAGTGCCATCACTTGAGACCTTCAAGAAGAGTTTGGACTGCCATTTGTCAGAAATGGTGTAGGGTCTCCCGCTTGGGTGGGGGATTGGACTAGATGACCTATAAGGTCCCTTCCAACTCTGATTATCTGTTAATCTGTTTCCCCCTCTCCCCTGAGTGTCTCACAAACCAGATTTTCCAATCGAGCACGTTCATGGGCTGGGTGTCATCGTTCACGTTCTCCAATTAAATATATTCGCAGGCAAAACCTCTGATATTTTAGTTACAATCTTTTAAAGATAAGAGTTGGAATGTACTTCCGCTTTCAAACTGCTACACTGCTCTTCCAGATTTTCTTACTCCCCCAACTTTCTTTTTTTATGGCAACTACTAAAACAGGCATAGGAATGTTTTATGAGTTGACAGTGATGCTGAAAAAAGTGACTTCAAATCGTTGTGGGAATTTGCGTCCCTTGTATGAACTCCCTATGATTGAACAGGCAGTCCTTGACTTACAACCATTCATTTAGTGACTGTTTGAAGTTACAATGGAATTGAAAAAATGTTTTATGACCATTGTTCACACTTACAGTGACCATTGCAGCATCCCCACAGTTACATTATCAAAATTCAGAGGCTTGATCACTGGTTCATATTTGTGATGCTTACAGTGTCCCGGGGTCCTGTAATCCCCTTTTGTGACCATGTGACAAGCAAAGTCAGTCAGTGGGAAAGCCAGATTTACTTAATGATGGTGTTAATAACAACTGCAGTGATTCAGTTAGCAACTTTGACAAGAAAGGTTATAAAAAGGGACTATCGGATGAGTCTTCATTCAAAATCCAAGAAATAATCCTCAGACGGCATTTTTATAGAGCAAAGTAATTTTACTGAAGTGATAGCAACAAAGGAAAAACAAGATTTGAGGCAAAAGGCATGGAAATTACATATAGAAAGTTATCCCAAGTCCCCACCCCCAAACTGGACATCCAATCTGAGGTGTGTATAATGTCACGTGGATTATATCTTCAGGTGGCATCTCATATACCTGGCATGCCGAGGCGGTTGACCTTGGCCTAGAAAAGACAAGTGGCTGCATTTGCGCAGTAAGCAAGAAGGCCTCCCAGCTTTTACAATTCACACAACTTCAATCTCCAGCCCTTCCCCCCAAAAGCCCCAATTATCCCTCCCCCCATTTCCATGGCAGCCGACAAGAGCCAAGCAGTCAAAGATGTCAGGAAGAATTCTGGGAGGCTGACAGGGACAAAACTCACTTAACCGCTTTCTTACTAGCTACAGAAATTTTGGGCTGAGTTGTGTTCGTAGTCAAGGATTACTTGTAAAGGTAATTCTCGACTTACGATGGGTTGCTTAGCAACAGACCCCAGAAAAGCTCCTTATGACCTATGTTCAAAGTGTTGATACTGAGCTCCGATGGCTGCCCTTTCCCTTTCCCAGATCACACATACCTAACAACCAGCCTTGCAATTAGGGCTGTTTGCAGCATCCCATGGTCATGTAACTGGATTTTACAATGGTTTTGCCAAAAAACCAGCATTTCCTTCCAGTTTTTGGCATTGGTTAGCTTAACGCCCCATGCTGTTGACTTGACAATTGCCACAAAACATAATGGGCGACCCGATTATGACTATCACGACTTTCAACCATAAGGGGTGGGATTCTACTGGTTCGGCCCGGTTCAGGCGAACCGGTAGCACCCAAGATCATCTGGGAGCGAATTGGTTCGCTCTGACTATCAGCTGCTGGGCCCATCCTCCTGCCCCGGCTCCATTATTTGCTTTTGATACTCAGCTGCATTGTGGGGCACAGCAGATTGCCGTGTGTCAGCTGTTGAAGACACAGGGAGAGCGCAGGAGTGCAGGAGAAGGATAGGAAAGATTCTATGCACGCAGAAAGCATGCCCACCAAGCCACACCTACCAAGCTGGTGGTAAACTAATTTGAATCCCACTCCTGGCCAAGCTCCATTATAATTGTAACTGGAGGACTACCTGTATATGCATCCTTGTCAAGGTAGGGCACGTGCTTACGTTTGGTTATTCTCCCTCACTGAGTCGGAATAATGCATCCTTCTTTTCTGGCAATTATACCATTCCATCTGGGTTTTTAGGCCTTTTGCAGTTGTTAACAAGCTATTTATTTAGAATCCCCATCCCTTCCAGAAATCCTGGGTGAAACCTTGAGCAAATGTTAGCAGCTCTCGGAGACTATTAAAGCTCATAAATATTTGCTTAGTGAAGCTGCCCTGCCTTAGGTGTTTACTGTTTGAGAAGGCTTCCTGTGAGAGAACACAAAGAGAGAGAGACAAAAAAGCCAATTTCTGCATCAACAGCCCAACCAGTCTCTAATTTGTCTCTCAAAGAGTAGACAAAACAGCATAATACACAAATGGATTGACCAATGCTGGGAAAAAAAACCCCTCCATTAATGAGTGTCTTTCTTTCAAGTTCAGATCTTACCTGGGGAAAACAAAACCCATGAAAAGGAAAACTCCTTAAAAGATTCAACAAGCAGCAGTCAAAACAATCTATATTTTATTGGTTTCTGAAAGCATCTCCCCTAATGGCAAGTGCTTACCTTCTTCCTCTTTTTTTCCTTCCCCAACTCTCAATCTCAGAGGTGTCTATGCACACAATTTCCAAGATAGTTGGCAGGAGAGTTCAGCTGAAAGGACTTATCGGAAAACGAGCTCTGAAATGCCCTTATTGCAATTTTTATTTCATGAAGAACGGATCGGATCTCCAGCGTCATATTTGGGCTCATGAAGGTAAATGGGATGTAGCGAGGGCCTGTCTGTTCATAATTACAGTAATTTACCACTGAGAAAGGCAAAACCCTAGGGAGCAAACCTGACATATTCTGATACAAATGCATACAATGAGCTGTTCCTATTTCAGCCCTTTTATTAAAAGACCTTCTTCGGCACCAGTATATCAATGATAAACAAAATCACATCAAATCCTGCCTCAGCCATAAAAGTTGAGGTGATTTGGGACCAATAACCAGGAGTTGGTAAGTTGTAGTCCCGCCTTAGGAAAAAAAAAAAAGCTGACTTTGGGCCAATCACTAGGAGATGGTGAGTTCTAGTCCTGTCTTTGACATGAAAGCCACCTGGGTGACTTTGGGCCAATCACTCCCTCTCAGCTCAATCCACTTCACAGAGTTCTTGTGGGGAAAATAAGAGGAGGAAGATGTTGGATATGTTCACCACAGCTCTGGTGGCCTAGAGGTGGAATTCCCCTCACAATCAGGAGGCTGTGTGTTTAGTCCTAGGGTAGAGGTGAATATTTGGAACAGAATCTCCTGCTTGAGCAGGGGGTTGGACTAGATGACCTCCAAGGTCCCTTCCAACTCTTGTTATTCTATGCTATCTATGCCTTGTGTTAAAAAATAGTAAAAATAAAATAAATTAAAAATAATTTATAAAAATAATCAAGGTAGGATATCAGTGTCACAAAGTCAACAGAAGCACAGAGAATTCAAAGCACAGTCCACATCAGGGTTCATTGGATAATTGTCTTCATCTGCTGAATTTGTTTTTCTTTCATATTGCATCATATAGTCAATAGCAACAGCGCATAGACTTGGCTTATATACCATTTCACAGAACTTTGCAAATATAAACATATTTAACTACAACAACACCTCTACATTATTTAAAAGGCTGTCTGATCTGATGCAAAATCTAGCAGGCAGCTCAGTAGCACAGGGTTAATCTTTAATTCCCAACATTGATGTTATGTAATGCATTCTTCATTTATAGTACAGTATTTATAATACAATGTCTTCCCTAGCTCTATTTTATTGCTTCAGTATGTCATATCATCAGTTTTCAGAACTCCTTCCTGTATCCTATTTTGGAATTAACACTCTATAAATCAGTTGTTTGTGGCTCATCTCATTCAGGCTATGTTTTGTGATTTTCTGTCTCAGCAGCTGAAGTCCACAGTTATTCAGGAATCAATATGCTGAACCTCTTTTATTGCTAAATTAATGAATCAAGATTAGACCAGCAAGTAATTTTTTCTTGATATGTACCGACAAACAAAATGTTAAATTAGCATATTGCCATTTGCGAAGGATTTTTAATATTCACACATTTTCAAAGCTGCTGGCCACACAAAAAAAGGCAACAAAATTCAGTGTGCTTAGCTATTACTTCTCCCTCCCTCCCTCTCTGCATAAAAGTGCATGGCACTCTACAAATCGCAAAACAATGCACTCTTATTCAAGGAACTTGAAATCTATAATTACAGCTCAAAGAAAAAGAGATGGGTAAGAGAGAATGGTAAACCAGAAAAGAATGACTTGAATTCACGTAGCATTTAAGTCCTATACTTAAATAAACAGAACACAATATCTGTTTATTTATCCAATTTATGTGGCTGCCCACTTGAACAAGGGACTCTGAGCAAGGAACAGAAGTAAAATAAAATAAAACTTAAAATCACTTGCATGAGTTTACATGAGTTACAATATGTCCAGAAAAATAAGCCATGATTGTTACTTTATGCTCTAGATCAGGTATGTCCAGCCAGCAGTTCACAAGCCAAAGCCCTGGATAGCAGCCAAACAATATCATAAACTTTTCACATTATGTTATTTATATATGTACATTAACTATATTATATACTTTATATGTGACCCAGGCAAGCCAAAAGTTTTGACACCCATGCTTTAGATGTTAGGATGCACAGAACCATTTAGCCTACTCAAGGATACTGATAGAAAATAATATTTGTAGCTCAGGGTTAAACTGTGGGGTCCTTGGTGCTCTCTGAGCTTGGTCGCTCTCTTGCAGACATTTCATCACCAAGCTAGGTAACATCATCAGTGTTAGTAGGGAGTGGGGTTTGCTTTCATTTTATATGCTAGTGTTTTGCCCTGTCAAGGGTTGGTGGGAGTGATTTTGTTGGTTCTTTCTTTGGGGCTGTTTACTGTTAGTTTGTTGGCACTTCCTTGATTTGCTGGAGCAACAATACTCAAAGATGTTATGCAAACCCAACCATTAAGCATCACTCTAGAATCATTAAAGGTTGGTGTGAATGGGAGAGGATTGAGACAGGTCAAGGTGGTGAGATGAGCAGGTACAAATTCTTTCTCTTCTGGAACAATCCGAAATAGAAATTTTCTTCCCCATTTTGTCTGATATTGTAGTGGTGGCAACATTATCTAATCCATGGCTTATAGCCATCAACCTCTATACATACATATGCATGTGTTACCGTGAAGTTCCACAGTACAATTTTGCTTATTTGTTTTTTGTAAAGAGATGAAGTCCTAAAATAGTCCTCCACAATTTGATGTCTCCCCCCACAAAAAATACATTGTAAATGCAGCCCCCAAATTGTCAACCAGCTGGATGGAATGTCCCCTGAAAACATTCTCTGTCATCCTGTTCGAGCTGGAAAAGACTGACTGCCTAAAACGGTTTCTCTCCCTGTAGGCATCAAGCCATTCAAATGCTCTCTGTGCGAATACGCTACGCGCAGCAAAAGCAACCTCAAAGCTCATATGAATCGCCACAGCACCGAGAAGACGCACCTGTGCGACAGGTGCGGGAAGAAGTTCAAATCGAAAGGCACCTTGAAGAGCCATAAACTTCTTCACACTGCTGATGGTGAGTAGCTCTGGGTCAGGTTTGGAAACATTGTTCCAGATGGCAAACGAAAGTGTAATTAAAGAATGCGCATGGAAAGAGATTTCCCAGGCCTTGTTTAATCTTAATTTAGCAGATGGGCCAACGCTTAGGGCCAACCACACAAGCATACTTTGAGGGACAAATGTTCTCAGTAAGACATTTCTGTCATTCTTTTGACTCATATGAAAGGTTCTTGCACTGGCAGGTTCATAGAAAGGTTCTGTGACAATATTCATGCACCATTTGTAGAATTTGACTGCAACAGGCAGAGTCTGACAAGTTCCAGAGGGTTTGTGATGACCCGGGGCGTGGCACAAGGCAACGCAGTCACATGTAAGAAAAGTCCCTTTAATACCTCTAATTTTGCCCCCAATGTCCAGTTACCTCTGGCTGGAGAAAAAACTCCCAAGAACAGTCTTTAAGTGGAGGAAATTCAGTCCTAAAACAAAGTACATATAAACTGTAAATAAAAATCCACACAAACCACACTGAAGCAATTAACTGGGTAGGGTTGGATAAGGAATTGCAGAATTCAAAGGTCAACAAAACACAAACAGTTGGGAAGATGCCAGATAAGCCTCAACAATAAAAGATAACCCACTATTTGCTTCCAACAAGTTGCTGTGCGCAATCTCGCTTTTTAAACAGTGTGTTCCCAGCTGCATCTAATGAAGGGAATCAGGGCCCTTTCCTCCCCTGTAAGCCACACAACTCACATTGCTCCCTTCTCCGTTCTTCCCTGCGTGCCGTAGGATGAAGAGGAGATGGGCCTGGGTCTTCCTCTGAATTCCCTCTGCCTTGCTCTACCTCTCCCCTGCTCTGCCCAACTGAACTGTGCCCTTCCCCAGTTTCTTCCACAGCCAATGGAGCCACATTCCCACTCCCTGTCAGCTGCTCGGCCTCCCCCTCAGAATCAGATTCCGACAGGGGCATGACAGGGTTGTTGTTGGTTTGTTTTTGTTTTTTTAAAATATTCAATATATAGAGACAGAAAAGAGCAGTCAAAGTATCAACCAAGCTTCCTCAGAGCAGACAGGTGCTTTTATTTTTTATTTTATTTTTTTCAGTTTCACATTATAAGGAGTCCTCAACTTGCGACCAGAATTGAGGCCCAAATTTGTGTTGCCAAGGGAAACAGTTGTTAAGTGAGTTTCCCAACCTTTTTTGCCCCTGTTGTTTTTAATGAATCTCTACCATTAAGTTAGGAATATGGTTGTTAAAGCGAATGTCATAAATGTGTGCAAGTTGCCAAGAGTGAATTTTGATGACATGACCACAGGGATGCTGTAATGATTGTTTAAGTGTGAAAAATGGTCATGTTACTTTTTTCAGGGCTGTTTGACTGACCACTAAAAGAATTGTTGCAAGTCAAGGACTACCTATATTTTGTCTTGGTGGTTTGCCCTCCTCTAATTAACTACTGGTACTCCTTGGCTTACAACCAGTTGCTTAATGACCATTCAAAGTTGCAACCTATGACCCTATTCCAAAGTTCCAACGGTTCCCCACCATGCTCATATGACCATAATTTGGGTGCTTAGCAACACAGGCATGTTTATGGTCACTGACAGCTACCTTGCAGTCACATGACCAGGTTTTATCATTGTATGGAAAGGAACAGCAATGGAGTTTGCATAATAATGATTACAGAAGTCATAAAATCAGGCACAGTTACTTAATGGCTGGTACAACTTAACAACCATAATTCCAGATTCAATTAACAATTGTAAGTCAAGGACTATACTGTATACTAATAGTATACAGTAGATAGTCCTATATCTACATACCTTCACATCCTGGACATAAATTGTTTCAACTCCTCCCCTCAAAACGACGCTATAGAGCCCTGCACACCAGAACAACTAGACACAAGGGCAGTTTTTTCCCGAATGCCCTCAGTCTGCTAAACAAATAATTCCCTCAACACTGTCCAACTATTTACAAATTCTGCACTACTATTACTATTAATCTCATCACTCCTTATCACCCATCCCCTCACACTTGTGACGGTATGACTGTAACTTGGTTGCTTGTATCCTTATGATTTATATTGACTGTTTCCTAGTATGATTGGAATGCTTATTGTACCCTATGACTATCATTAAGTTGTTGTACCTTATGATTCTTGACTCTTGAAGAATGTATCTTTACTTTTATGTACACTGAAAATATTTGCAGCAAGACAAATTCCTTGTATGTCCAACCACACTTGACCAATAAAGAATTCTTTTCTGTTCTGTTCTGTTCTGCTCTGCTCTGCTCTACTTTACTCTACTCTACTCTACTGTGTACTTGACTTACTTCACTCACTTCGATATTCTAAGCCAGAAGCATCTCCTGACATAACACCTCACCGCCTGACTTCATTACGGCTCACAACAATAGTGATGTTCAACAAAATCTGACTTTTTCTCTCTCCAGAAGGATCAAGAATATTTAAGCATCAAATTTTGTTGGGTTTTGTATAAAAGGAAAACTGTCATCTTCTGCATAATCTGCTCCCAACTTTCTGCAGCAATTTCGAATTTAGGAAGTAGTTTTCTTCACATTAGTGGAATCTGCCTTTTTTTTTTGTTGCATGAGTTTTTGACAGCTCTTTCTGAAAGGATTTCAAACAGCATTTCTCCATCCTGGTTCTATAGGAAGAGTGGGAGTAGATCAGATCTCTGTGTGGGTTTAAATATGCTCTCTAAATACTAAACCATTCTTCTTCTGCCAAAAAAAAAAAAAAAAGAATGCTGAAAATGATGAGTGAAGAGGAACAGATTTACTTTGTGTCATAGTAGTATTGGACGCTGCTATACAGTCGAGGACTTTTTGACATAAAAGTTTTAACAAATATATATTTGCTGGAGGGAAGAATATTAAAAATATCCATGCAGTGGAGAACCAATCTCAAAACTTGTAGTTTGGCCAACATTTCTCTTCTGTCCCCTGTTGTGCAGCTTTCAACAAATCAGGTCACTTTTTTGGTGCATGAAAAGGTCTATGTAAAATAACAGTTAAGCAGTTCAGCCTCCTCCCTGTTGCTTATCACCATCTGTCCATCTTCTCCAGCAAGCAGGTCAAACCATTTCCTTGACTTCTTTCTTGTTTTGCACATGCAAATTTGTTTCTAGCTCAAAGTGCAGGTGTGGGGAAAGAAACCAGTTCTTGGATGAGTGGAATCGATTACATCAACTTGATTTCATTGTTTCCACTCATGCAAGAACTGGGTATTTTTTTCTTGTTATTATCGGCATACAAGAAGTCCTTGATTCACTACAATTTGAGCCCAGATATTTTTTTTTCTCGTTTCCCCTTTATTTTTCTCAGTTTGTGGAGACCTCTTTGAGAGTCTAATCCTTTATGCTTGAGAGAAATTGCTCCTCAACCGTCAACGTTCACTTCAGCGTATTATATTCTTTTCCCTGTTGGGATCTCAACTTCTCCACTTTTTGTTTCAGGAAAACAGTTCAAGTGCACGGTGTGTGATTATACGGCGGCCCAAAAGCCACAGCTTCTGAGGCACATGGAACAGCACGCCTCCTTCAAGGTAAGATGCCTGTCACCGGCTCTTGTTTGGTAAATGTGATTCACTGAACTGCTGCTATGCCCGAGAGCCCAAGGTTTCAGGGTTACAATTCAACAGCCTCTCGATCAATTCTGGAACTGAAGCAGAGCAGTTTTAACTTTTAGCCAATCTGCTGAAACGATGTAGAAATTTGCATTCTTTCATTTTGATATAGGGAGTCCTCTACTTACGACTGTAATCAGTGGTGGGTTTCCAAATTATTTCCTACCAGTTTTATGAGTGGTTCTATGCATGTGTGCTTCGCTGAGCTGTTTTTTACCTCAGCTGAGCTGTAGCAATCTGCTCTGCCGCGCGAATCAGCTGAGCTAAAAAACAAGGGAATATAGGAAAGGCGGGTATGGGTGGGCGGGGCCACACAGAGCTAAGGTTTGTCGATTCACCGAACTACTCAAAATTTCTGCTACCGGTACGCCAGAACTGGTCCGAATCCGACTGAATACCACCTCTGATTGTAATAGACCTGCCCGTTATGGTTAAGGATTGTAATGTGGGTCACCAGACCTTTTTTGTTTTATCATTATTATATTATTTTTATTATTACCTTTTTTGTGGTGGTGATTAAGTAAATGGGGATGATCTTAAAGCAAGCCCACAGTTTGCTAGAGGCCGCTGACGATGGACCTATGGCACACGTGCCGGAAGTGGCACACAGAGCCATTTCTGACAGCATGCAAGAGGTCACCCGGAAGAGCCCCTCTGCGCATGCGTGCATGCCCCCTGCCAGCCAGCTGAATGTTGGGTATCTGCTGCACATGCATGGCCGGGAGACATATATGTGGAAGATGTGCACACATGCGCAGAGGTTTCCGCCATGCCGAGGGGGTTGTGTGCGCATGCACAGGAGGCCGGAGGATTGCATGTGCATGCACCATGTATGCAAGCACGCACGCACACTTTTGGCACGCAACGTGGAAAAGGTTAGCCATCACTGCTATAGGCTATTTTTACCGAAAAACAGAAGCAAATGTCACTTTTCAGCAAAAGGTCGTAAAAATGTCATGTGACCACAAGTGCCCGTAAATGTAGGCTGGTTGACAAATGCTCAATATATACAGTCATGTGACTATGGAGAAGCAACTGTCAAAACCAGGTTGTAAATACTTCTGAGGGGAGGCAGTTGCACCATTGAACAGTCGCCAAGCAACAGGTCATAAGTCGAAAACTACTTGTACAGTGTTCACATTATGTTTTATATTTTAATAAAAAGGTAAAATTGGATCCAGGCTATGATACAGGGGAGTCTGAGATACTTTGAGAATTCAAAATTCCAAGGAATGTCTTTATAGTAAGTAAGAGAACTCGTGGGATGGCATTAGGAAGCTCACACCAACTGTGAACCTCTTTTCGGCTTACTGTGGTATTGTTGTTAGCCAGTTTTACTGTCTAATGGAATTAAGAGTTTTTGATATTTATTTTAAAGAATCTTCCTTTTTTGGCTGACATCCTTTCTCCAAAGGTTCAGTTGAGATCTTCACATCTAACTTCCAACTGGGAATGTTAAAAACTGAGGTACTTGCTCATTTTGCTAGGAGCAAATCTGAGAATGTTTGGAAAGGAAAAACATAGTAAAAACTACTTTTACGAAGGCAACAGATAGGAGCAAGGCAGTTTATTTCACTTGGTAAATAGATCAAGGAATGTCTGTCTTACAAGCTGATCTGTGACACTTTAAAGTGCCTTTACAAAGCTATACAAGATGAAATTAAACCGCATCAAAGAAATGCATACATATACATTTATATACATATTGATAAATCTGTCAGAAGCATTTCTAAATCACACTCAGAATCGCAGCTATATTCCTGGTGAGATAAGTAAGCTATTAACAGTAGAGTGTGGAGTGGCTACTACTATCAAAAGGGTCCTTGTTTGAAGTCATCACTTAAATATTTTAGCAAAGGGAAAGATAGGGCCTCGATTGCTAATTTCAGCATCGGAGCAAGATTTCATTTATAATCTATTACTTATTACTTATTTATTTTAAATGTTTATATGCTTTCCTTCAAACCGAAAGTTTCCTGGGGCAGGTCGCGCCGTGTTAATGGGCACCAAGTACAATTATGAAAAATGAAAATAAAACATTAAAGCACAATAATTAAAGTAGATAACCGTAAAATGATTATAGCAACAGCCAGCATAGTTAATATGTTTCTAAGCAGCAAATATGTTTAATGGATTAAACATTAATAGATTAAACATTAAACATTAATTGATTAAAAAGCCTGAGAGAATGAAAACATCTTTACTGTCTTTTCCGCATTATGGAAAGTTTAATTCTAGGGGCACTTTACTGCAGAGAATAACCCAGGATCAGGGTCTGCTACGGAATAATCTTGTGGCCATTCAGCAGAGCAGAAGGCTGTTCACCAGTATGAGATGACCGTCAAGACTTGAAACCGTAATGGTCAGGCTCCGTTAGGGTTTTAAGTTGAGGATTACCTATACACTAATAACCACCAATAAAAAAATGTTATTTTCATCCCAAACCCTTCCTACATAGGTGCTCTTACCTAAATTTTTTTCAGTTATGAATTCTATCATCTATCCCATTGCAATTGTATGGCTCCATATCACAGTGATTTTATTATGGTTTTATTTTAATTTAATGTATTATGCCCTATATTATATTGTCCACATACCTTATATAAAAATAATATTCAATTCTCCTAGGTGGAGACTTAAAAAAAATGTTAACAGAAAGAAGCAAGAGTGGAGGATTGTAAGCAATTAAAAAAACATTTTATTTATGGCATCTACAGAGGTCATGCTTTGATACACAAATTTAGTTTAAATAAAGTGTCAGCAAATATATATATATATATTGGTCTCAACAGCATTTAGACTTATATACTGCTTCATAATGTTTTACAGCATTATGGTTTACAACAGCGGTCTTTGACTTTTCCAGTTTGGTGTACTGGTGAGGGGAGAAGAGAGGGGATGGTTTCACACTCACACATTCACAAATGCAGGTGCGCACACTTGCCCACCACCTCCATGGCCTGGTTCTGAATGGTGCCATGGGCCAGCACCGGGGTTGGGGACCCCTGCTTTAGAGCACTCTTTAAATATTTTACAGAGTCAGCATATTGCTCCCTACTATCTGGGTCCTCATTTTAGCAACCTTGGAAGGATGGAAAGCTGAATGAACCATGAGCTGGTCAGGAGGCGAACTGGCAGTGGGCAGAATTACCCTGCAATACTGCATTCTAACCATAGCTTTGTGGTACCTATTTATCTACTCATGTTTTCATGCTTTCGAACTGCTAGGTGGGCAGGAGCTAGGGGGACTCACCCTGCCAAGTGATGCTCGGGTCTCGAACTTGGGCTATCAGTTTTCCAGCTGATAAGCCTAAGGTCTTAACCACTGAGCCATTCTGCTCCCCCCAAAGTGGGCTTAAACACACCAGAATCCTCTTACCTTACGAATTCTCCCATTTGTTCATTTTGTGTTCCTTGCTAATAAAATGGGAACAGGAATGTCTAATATTTAGAGTTCTTGTGCTCCCAGGTCATGTTTTAGAAAAGTTAAAACATGCTCAGTTTTCTCATCAGCAAACATGGATTTATTTGGGGCCTTCAAAGAGAATTTTGTAGGACATCTGCACTAATTGATTTCTGTGCATTGATTATTTTTACAAAGTAGAATATTTTATTTCATCTGGATTAGCTCTGAAATGAATACCTTTATTTAGTTAGGGAGTGAGGATATTTTCAAACTTCAGACTGCTTCGCCAGTTCTAGGCAAGATGACTAAACATGTGACAATAATGAAAACAAACATTCTGACAAATTTAAATATCTATCTATCTATCTATCTATCTATCTACCTACCTACCTACCTATCTTCCTATCTAGAATTAATGGAATTGACCAAGATTTTTTTAAGATATCTTCCTCCCTCCCTCCCTCCTCCTTCCATTCTTTTTCATCTATAATCTATCTATCTATCTATCTATCTATCTATCTATCTATCTATCTATCTATCTATCTATCTTTCTATCTACCTACCTACCTACCTACTTACCTACCTACCTACCTAGTATCAATGGAATTGAGCAAGATTTTCTTAAGATATCTTCCTGCCTTCCTCTCTTCCTTCCTCCCTCCCTCCCACTTTCTTCCCTTTATCATCTATAATCTAATCTAATCTGTCTGTCTATCTATACCAATATCTGTCTGTCTGTCTGTCTATCATCTATCTATCTATCTATCTATCTATCTATCTATCTATCTATCTATCTATCATCTGTCTGTCTATCTATCTATCTTTGTCTGTCTGTCTCTATCATCTATGTATCTTTGTCTGTCTATCTGTCTGTCTGTCTGTCTGTCTGTCTATCTATCCATCCATCCATCCATCCATCCATCTATCTAATCTATCACATTTTTAAACGGCTCATCTCCCTCACGCATTCATTTAGTGATCATTTGAAGTTTCAGTGGCACTGAAAAAAGCGACTTATTTATGACCATTTCAACCTCCCCATGATCATATGATCAAAATTTGGATGCTTGGCAATGGGTTCGTATTTATGACATTTGCAGGGTCCCAGAGTTCATATGATCACTTTTTGCGACTTTCTGACAAGCAAAGTCAATGGGGGAGCCGAATTTACTTAACAACCATGTTACTAATTTAGCAGCTGCAGTGATTCACTTAACAATTGTGGCCAGACAGGTTGAAAAATGGAGCAAAACTCCTTTAACAACTGCCTGGCTTAGCAATGGAAATTTTGGGGTTCAGTTGTGGTTGTGGACCATAAGGCTAGTTTGCCTCTAAGATAATTATAGAACTTCAAACAAGTTCTTCAGTAATTGAGTAAAGGGCCTGACCGCACAGCCAACTTTCACTCAAGTTCAGCTTCTAAAAGGCTAATTACTGGAACATTTAATTGCAATTAGGTTAGCCAAATAGGAAGTCATTATTTGTAGCTCTAGATAAAGGCTGGTCATAGTTTCTAATAGCATTTCAGAATCATTAGCTGGCGGCATGCAAGATATGCAATAATTCCCTCTGAAATTGTTTGAAAACTCTTTGATTTGAAAGAGTCTTCAGACATTGTAATCTATCTTAAGCCCATCTTTTATCTGTTTATCTCTTCAGATGAATTCTGAACAGGTTAAAAAAAAAAAGTAATTTTCCAACACAATATAGAGTGCTTCGATTATTATCCCATCTTTTTTTTCAAAAGGTGCAAATATCGGAAATTAAATACATGAATTTTTAATGAGATTAAAAGCTTAGATGGAAGACACACTTTCAGTGCTGTGAGTTATCAAAACAAAACAAAGCTTCCCTATGCAGAAGGATAGTGATGTATGGTTGTGAGAGTTGGACCAAGAGAAAGGCTGAGTGCCAAAGAATTGATGCTTTCAAATTGTGGTACTGCCAAAGACTTCTGAGAGCCCCTTGGACTGTAAGGAGGAGAGCAAATCAGTCAATCCTATAGGAAATCAATCTTGACTGTTCTTTGGAAGGACAGAGACTAAAACTGAAGCTCAAATACTTTGGCCATCAAATGAGAAGAGAGGACTCACTGGAAAAGACCATGAGGCTGGGAACGACTGAAGGCAAAAGGAGAAGACGAAAAGCAGAGGATGAGATGGTTAGATAGTGTCATCAATGCAATGACCATGAATTTAGGCAAAACTCCAAGAGGCAATGAAGGATGGGGTTTTTTGCAAGCTGTGATCCATAGGGTTGTGAAAAGTCAGGCATGACTTAGCAACTGAACAACAATAATTCAGAAGCGACACATCTCCAAGTGGGAACCACTGTATGTTGTATGACATCTTGAGAACAGATAAGTCTTGAAGTTGGGTTACACTGACTCTTTGTCTAATGAAACTGCACTGTCATGTTGGCATAGAATCTCTGGAACAATCTGAGCAGTGTCCTCAAAGAAAACTACTAATTTCAAGATGTATCTCAGTCCCCTACTAGCCTGAATGCTAAAACCTTTGGAGAGCACCATTATAGTTACCATATATACTCGAGTATAAGCCGAGTTTTTCAGCACATTTTTTGTGCTGAAAAAAACCCCCTCAGCTTATACTCGAGTCAGATTCCCCTCTGAAAAAAAAAATGGTGTGGAGCTCCGAAGCTGGGCAGCCACTTCCCTGCTTCCGTGTTTCCTTTGCAACTTTTAAGCATGGGAGGGGGAGGCTTTTCTGAGCTCTAGGCTGAGAAAGCAACGCGAGCCGAGGTCGCTCCACTCAGTTTCATTTCCTCAGCTCCAGCTGCTTTCAGTCCACTCGGGAGGAGGAGGGGGAGGAGGAGGCTTTTCTGAGCTCTAGGCTGAGAAAGCAATGCGAGCCGAGGTCGCTCCACTCAGTTTCATTTCCTCAGCTCCAGCTGCTTTCAGTCCACTCGGGAGGAGGGGGAGGAGGAGGGGGAGGAGGAGGCTTTTCTGAGCTCTAGGCTGAAAAAGCAACCCGAGCCGAGGTCGCTCCACTCAGTTTCATTTCCTCAGCTCCAGCTGCTTTCAGTCCACTCGGGAGGAGGGGGAGGAGGAGAGGGAGGAGGAGGCTTTTCTGAGCTCTAGGCTGAGAAAGCAATGCGAGCCGAGGTCGCTCCACTCAGTTTCATTTCCTCAGCTCCAGCTGCTTTCAGTCCACTCGGGAGGAGGGGGAGAGAGAGAGAGAGAGATATCATAAGAATGGCTCTTGGTTTTTTCTTGCAAGGGAGAGAGTGACTCCTGCCTACCACTGTCATCATCATCATCTTTTGGGTTAGTGAATCAATCAAACCTTTCATGATAGTGAGATGGTTTCCCAAATTTCCCTTAAATCAGGGAAGAAATCAGAAACAAACCTTTGGGCTGAGAATAAGCTTGTTCCTATGATGCCATTTTTGTTCACTTCAGTGTGAAAAGTGTGAAAAAACACACTTCTTTTTCTTCATCTTCTTGTTCCCTATTTACTGGTCTCTTTCAAAGAGGAAATTGTGAACATCAAACTTATTCTCAACTGTCCTAGTGAAAGTTTTTATTGGCATCTATTTTTATTTTTGAAATTTACCAGTAGCTGCTGCATTTCCCACCCTCGACTTATACTCGAGTCAATAAGTTTTCCCAGTTTTTTGTGGTTAAATTAGGTGCCTCGGCTTATATTCGGGTCGACTTATACTCGGGTATATACGGTATGTATGTACCTATTGTTTCTTATAAACTTCTGGAAGCTTTCCTTCATGGTGGATGGGTAATTGCAGTCTATCCCACATAGTCGCTTCATAAACCTTGGATATAGGTCTACAAACTCATCCACCCTTTGAACCAATGTGTTTCTTTCTGTCTAGGATCCCTGCTATGCTTCATTCCCTTTCTAAGATGACTTGTCCCTGTGATTTATGATTTAACATCTGTAACCAATTAAGGTTATCTACATGGGGCAGATACCGGAGAATCACAATCTTAGCTACATGGTGATTAAACTGGTCAGAGGTACATGAGAAAGATCAGAGCACCCTATGGTTGGACACTGACTTCCATAATTCAAGGTGGCAACATTATTATGTCAAAGACCTGATTCTTTAGAGGTTGTGTAAAGGCCACGTCCTTCCATATGAACCTGTCTCTTATTTATGATAACGATTGGGACCTGCTATTAGATTGATGAAATAGACTCTTTTCAAGATCTAAGTGGGAAAACTCCTTGCTGGAAAAGGTGTTTTGAGTTTCTTTTTACTTGCATTAGATAAACTACACAAATCCTTATATCCCACCTGACATGAAATGCTGCATTATGCTTCATGTCTTTCCATTTTGATGGTAATATGTGCTCAGATTTTATTGTATGGTACAGTTATTTTCTGATAAATGCCTGTATTTTGTGGTAATTTATTTTTTATTTTTTCAAAAAAATAAAAAATGATAGAGAATGTTCTTTAATTTAAGGGGCAGTCATTCTTTTTCAGATCTACTTCCCTACAGAGATATTATTATGGGGATAAAATGCTCTGGGAGAAAAGCAGGAGGTGAATGATACTAGTAGTAATAACAGCAGCAATAACAGTCTATATTCAGTCACTAATTTGTTATTATGACACTCCATGTTAGGGATAACATTGTTTGCCCTAACTGGTTTAGGTAAATAATAATATGTAATCATAGTTTGTATGTTAAAGTGTCTGCAACTTTAACTGTGGGATAGTAATTAAGGGAGTGGTTGTGAAAGCACTTTAAAAGAAGCAAGGCTGCAGCTTGCTATCTCTCTGGCTTTGATGATACCTGATTACTGCAAGGACACAAGACTGCATTGCTCGAACGGGAGAGAAAACAAAGGACTGACTTGTAAGTGAATTGACATAGGATATTCTAAAACGGACTTTGCTAACTGAATATCCCTGAATGGACTGACTAAATGATACATGACTATTGGACTGTTATTTTGACTATGCTATGAACTCATAATGGAATAAACTATATTTTTGATAGCACAAGCGTATCTGTTATTTTTACTGTATGTTAATAAACATACAAGCTTAGCTCACTCATTTATCTGTGTGCCTATCTGACTAACGCTGCACATTCTGTTTAGCTTGTCTCCCTAACCCTGGTTGGGGAAACCAGGCTTAACACTGGTTATGGGCCCAGAGGCTGCAAAGTCAGTTTAACTAGGATAAAACAGATTTATGTTAAAAGTGAGAGTTTGTGTTGTTATACATTACAGTAAACAGACAGCTGTGTTTTATTAATTATAGTTTTATATCCATACAAAGAAAACATGGCACAAGTCAATTTACAAAGTTTGTCCCTTATATCCAAGTTGGATGGAACAAACTATGTATCATGGTCTATGAAATGTAGTCTGCTTCTACGAAGAGAAGGTTTGTGGAACATAATTGAAAATCCACCAAACGTAGAAGAATGGAATCCAGAGGATGATGAAGATAAACTAAAGATAGAAGAATTTATGCATAAAAATCAACAAGCTATTTGCATTATTGCTTTAACCTTAACTGATCAGCAACTTGTTTATATCCACGGAGAGAAAACAGCTGTTGGGTGTTGGCAGAAGCTGAAGAGGATTTATGTTCGAGATAATGTTGGTGCTCACATAAATCTAACACGGAAACTTTTCAGTACACATCTCCATAAGAATGGTGATATGCTGAGTCATTTGAAAACTATGCAAAGCATTTTTCAAGAACTGCACGAGAAAGAGCTTATTTTCTCTGAACTACACCAAGTCTACATAATACTATATTCCCTTGACGAAAGTTATGATAACTACGTAACTTCCCTTGAAATATTGCCAAAGGAAAGCCTAACTTTAACTGATATAACTGGCAGATTGATTGAAGAAGCCAGAAGAAGGCTTGAAAGAGACGAGTTAAGGAGGCAGCAACCTCAAAAAGAAGATAATGAAACTCCTACTGCATATGCAATTAAAAGGTGCTTTAATTGTGGAGGAAGAGGACATTTGGCAAGATTTTGTAAAAAAGCAAAACGCCAGAACGCTGGCCAGAATACTAAAAGTCATCAAAAGAAAAATAAAAGTTTAGAGTTAGCCATGTATACTAACGGAGCTGTAAAAAATAATTTATGGGTGGTTGATAGTGGAGCATCACATTGTATAACAAATGATAAGAAAATTTTTATTAAAATGTCCAAGAGTACACAGCAGATATCGTTAGCCAATGGCTGGAAACTGAAAGCTAAAGGTCAAGGTATAGCATATTGTTCTTTTATAAAAGAGAATGTAAAAATGTACCACAACTTAAGTTTAATTTAATTTCAGTTAGAATTTTGGTTAAACTAGGATATGTAGTTACTTTTAAAGGAGATAACTGCATAATTGAGAAAGAAGATAAGAAAATTACTGCATCTTTAAGAGATGAATTATATGTGTTAAATCATAATGGTTTAAAGGTGGCTAACACAGTTTATAAAAATAAGAAACCTCATGATGAATGTATTCACTTGTTACATCGAAGGCTAGGGCATTTAAATTTTAAAATGCTTAAGAAAACTGTTGAATTATCTAAGGGAATAAGTTTGAAACCTTGTCATAAGTATTTGCAATGTAATGCCTGTAATCAAAGTAAAGCAAGGGTCATACCGGCTAATAGAGTTGATGGATTTACTTCCAAAGAACCTTTAGAGGTAGTATTTGCAGATTTAATAGGTCCGAAAAAACCAAGTGTAGGAGGAGCTCGTTACATACTAAGTATAATGGACCATTATTCTAGATATGGATTTTGCTATTTAATGAAGAGCAAAACTGAAACGTATCAAAATCTCTTTAATTGGATTAAATTTGCAGAAAAGAAAACTAAAAAGAAATTAGTAACTCTTATAACAGATAATGGTACGGAATTTACAAATAATAAATTCCAGAACAGACTAAGAATGTTAGGTATTCAACATAAAAAGTCTGCACCATATAGGCCACAACATAATGCCTTTATAGAGAGAAGAGGCCAAACATTACAATCAATGGCACGATCTATGATGTCTGATTCAGGATTACCTGACAATTTATGGGGAGAAGCAATAATGTGTGGTAATCATGTATTAAATAATGTTGTTAATTCAACAACAGGTGAATTACCATTCACATTGTGGCATGGTACAAAACCTGATTTAAGTTACATGCACACATTTGGAGCACCAGCATGGGTGCATATCCCTACACAACTTAGACACAAAGGACAGCATAGAGCTAAAAGATTATATTTTGTAGGATATACATCTAATCATAGATCTTATAGATTCTGGGAACCAGGTACATCTAGAGTTTACACCAGTGCTAGTGCAAAATTCCTAGAACATGTAGGATGGAATAGATTAGAGCAAGATTTAAATAATGAAGTAATTATTGAACCCTACAAAAGGCAGAAAGATCAGATTAGTTGTAAGAAGAGTCAAATTAAAGAAGAAGTCCATGAAGAGCAAATAGGACCAGAACAAGAGGAAACAGTTGATCAGGAAGAGTTGGATAATCAAGAAGAGTTAATAAATGAAAGTCCACCTGTAAGTCCTATAATACCTAGACGTACTACACGTGTAACTAGACCACCTGATAGGTATCAAGAAAGTATAGTTTGCCAAGTAACTAAAGTTCCAACTAGTGTAGATGAACTTAAGATGTAACCTGCTAAGGATCAGGAGAATTGGCAAAAGGCAATGGAAAAGGAATTAAATTCATTAAAGGTAATGAAAGTTTATGAAGATGCTAAATTACCTCCAGGAGAAAAATCCATTGGGTGCAAATGGATATTTAAAGTAAAAACTGGAAATGATGGGACTGTTACCCATAAGGCTAGGTTAGTAGCTCAAGGATTTAATCAAACTGCATCTGATTACGATGAAGTTTTTGCACCAAGTCTTAAAGCAACATCTTTAAGAGCAGCATTAGTGTGGGCAGCTAAGAAAAACTATGTCATTAACCATTTAGATGTAGAAACTGCTTATGTACATGTACCATTGCAGCACACTATATATTTAAGAAAACCAGTAGGTATAAAAGACAATAAAGTAAATAGTAATGATAGTTGGAAACTCAAAAAGAGTCTTTACGGGTTGAAACAATCTGGGTTTGAGTGGAACCAATATATTGTGAAAGAGTTAAACAATATAGGTTTTAAATCTGGTTTAGCAGATCCATGTGTGTTTAAAAGAGAAAATAATGGAACGGTGTCATTATTGTTATTATTTACAGATGATATTGCTTTGATAACTAAGACTAATAATGAAGCTAATGAGATTATATCATTATTAGCCAAAAAGATAAAATTAAAGCATTTAGGTGAAATTAAAAGGTATCTAGGATTGACAATTAACAAAACAAAAAATGGTTTTAAGATATCTCAAGAAGATAAAATTTGCCAATTAATTAAAACGTTTAAAATGGAACTTTGTAAACCGGCAAAGACTCCAATGAGTCAGGAAGTTTGCCAAACTGATGATCAAAGTCCCAAATTTGATAAGTCCACATATCAATCTTTGATTGGCAGCTTATCATATATAAGCAATTGGTCTAGGCCAGATATAGCTTATAGTGTAAATCAGCTGGCACGTTTTAATTCAGATCCACAACAATGTCATTGGCAATCATTAAAGAGAATTTTAAGATATCTTAAAGGAACAATGAACCATGCATTGTATATAGAACCAAAGGGTGATTTGAGTCTTAGTGCCTATGCAGATGCAAGTTTTGCAACTGATATAAACACAAGAAAATCAACATCTGGGATGGCTATATTATTTGGTAAGACACTTATAGGGTGGAGGTCAATCAGACAACAGCATATCAGCTTGTCCACGATGGAAGCGGAATTTTCATGTCTGTCATTATTATGCACTGACTTGATTTTGTACAAACAGTTATTATTAGACATGGGTATAACTGTAAAAGATTCCATTATTGTGTACGAGGATAACCAAGCAGCTATAAAGTTAGCTAGTAGTATTGCTGTAAAAACTAGATCAAAACATACTGATTTAAGATACTTAAATGTTAGAGAATCTGTAAAGAATGGGCTAATTAAATTGGAATACTGCATGACGGAAGAAAACATTGCAGACCAATTTACAAAAGCTCAAGGAGTAACTAAGTTTAAAGAGAGTTGTAACAAATATGATTTAAAGATGTAAATAGTTATATTATTATTTAACCTAAAAGGGGAGAATGTTAGGGATAACATTGTTTGCCCTAACTGGTTTAGGTAAATAATAATATGTAATCATAGTTTGTATGTTAAAGTGTCTGCAACTTTAACTGTGGGATAGTAATTAAGGGAGTGGTTGTGAAAGCACTTTAAAAGAAGCAAGGCTGCAGCTTGCTATCTCTCTGGCTTTGATGATACCTGATTACTGCAAGGACACAAGACTGCATTGCTCGAACGGGAGAGAAAACAAAGGACTGACTTGTAAGTGAATTGACATAGGATATTCTAAAACGGACTTTGCTAACTGAATATCCCTGAATGGACTGACTAAATGATACATGACTATTGGACTGTTATTTTGACTATGCTATGAACTCATAATGGAATAAACTATATTTTTGATAGCACAAGCGTATCTGTTATTTTTACTGTATGTTAATAAACATACAAGCTTAGCTCACTCATTTATCTGTGTGCCTATCTGACTAACGCTGCACATTCTGTTTAGCTTGTCTCCCTAACCCTGGTTGGGGAAACCAGGCTTAACACTCCTCTTCACATATTGAACAAGCAAAAATCCGTCCAGTCCTTCTAAATATAAATCTTGGATGCCAACTGCATTAAACACTTGGCATACATTAACTGAGAATGGAAACATGTGAGCTTTCTTATTTATTTGTCTTTCTTGGAGGCTCTGTGAAAGTGCAGTTCTGCAGCTTAAGACTTCTTGGAACAAATGCCTTTTTTTTTGTGAGCAATTTCTGCATCTGGTGCATTCGTGCTCACATTAGTCCCATTTTGGAAGTCATTTTTGAATGGGTTCAACACTCTGCTTCCCTGTCTCTTTGCGTTTGGAGGTATGCCACTAAATTAGCACAGTGCATTAATTTTATTGCCGGGTAATTTATTTAGTCAATAAAAAAGGTTGCAGTTGTTTTTCCAAAGTTATTTGCTCTGGCAATCTATCCCTTTATGAAAGAGAACAGAATTTAGCCATCATGGCAAATAAATAGTTCACAGAATGTTTGGTGCCGATAGTTTTCCATCATGTTGTAAAACTTTGCAGGCATAAAAAGGTAATAAAATCTAAGATATGTTGCTGTTATATGTTTTGTTTTCATAATGGGACAAGTTTACTTGTTCACATGCGCGTAGCAAGACAGGTCTAAATCTGATTATGGTAACCTAACAATAAGATGTGTAGCATTTGAAGTCAGATATAATTAATTCATTTCCTTTTGTAATTGTAGCCTTTCCGTTGCGCACACTGCCATTATTCCTGCAATATATCTGGTTCCCTCAAAAGACATTATAACAGGAAACATCCCAGTGAAGAATATGTTAATGCAGGCTCTGGTGAATTTGCAGCTGAAGCCCTTCTCCAACAAGGTAACCTGTCTGTTTTGAAAACATAGATATTTTTCCTTTTCTTTCACCTGTAGTTACTTTTCTCACAGAGAGAATGTTTTGCATCATTGATGAACGATGGATTTCCTTTTCCTTCCCTCTCCATGGAATTACTTTTGAGCATCATCTCCAAGAAAGAAAAATAATTTAAGTTGAAACTGATAAATCAAATAAATGAGAAGACTAATATGTTGTTGTTCTTCACTGTGGAAAAGTAATCCAAGTGTATTTCTGTGTGTCATCTGAAACATCTGAAAGAAACAACATTCTAATTGGCCACATATACGTTGGGTTGGGTTGAGTTGAGTTGGGTTGAGTTGAGTTAATTGGGTTGGATTGCTTAAGTGTTGGGTTGGGTGAGATGGCTAGGTTGAGTTGAGTTGGGTTGGGTTTCGTCTGCAATTTCCAGATCTGAACATGGAAATCAGTTTTCATCAATCTTTGGGCTGCGAATTTCACCAATTTTGATTTCTATTTATTTTCTGTTTATTTAAGAGAATGTACATGGTCAGCCACTCAATCTCAGTCACTCTGAGTATCTAAAAAAAGAAAAACAGTTGAAACAATAACCCCCATCCCCCTTGTGACAACAATCAATTAGATTTGATAAATCCTTTGGGTTTGTGCAAAACTTTGGAGAGACATTTTGCTTCAATCATCCCTTCAACAAAGCACTATCTGTTCAAAATGAAATGGTACCTGGCCTCTCACCGCTTCAACAGAGTCACAAGTCCTGTTAAAGCAACTGCTTCCCTGGCCTTCAACTGTCTACTTCAAGGAGCAGAGGTCATTTCTATCAAAGTGAAATGCCCTGCCTAAAATGCATCTGATTGTGTAAGCCTGACATGATTCATTGCAAGAATTACTGACCAGGTTCTTATGAATGTGACTTGGAATTAGAATCCTGGTTAGTTGCTCTTTTTGTGAAGCTCCCTGGGCCATATTCATTTCAAATTTTGTTCCAAAACAGATTTATTTCCTAGAGATGTAAAATTAGCTGGACCTTCTTCCAAAGAGCAAATTGAGCATCAGAAGATTGGCCAAACAGATGGCAGATTAAAAAGAAATACTATTACTTTTTTTTTTTTTTTTGGACATCAAAATAAGCTTTTTTTTAAGGGTTTGGAGAACTGTAAAGTATGCAAATGTAATCTCTCAGGAGATTGTCTTTCATCTCTTAGCAGACACTGTGCTGTTGTTCAGTTTGGCAATCTGGCCATACA
Organism: Hydrophis major; assembly: GCA_033807585.1. NCBI lineage: Eukaryota > Metazoa > Chordata > Lepidosauria > Squamata > Elapidae > Hydrophis > Hydrophis major. The sequence goes on from CM066330.1 coordinate 8,958,085, forward strand.
AGCTAATATCTTGCAGGGTACGAAACGGATTTAAAAAATTCAGGACATTACAAAAGGATGTAACATCCCTGCCAGTGAGGAAATAAAGGTCCACAATTTAGATTGTGGTGCTTTTTCAAACGCTGAGCCTGTTGTGTGAGATGGCTTTTCTTATTTTATTTCTGATTGTTTCCACGTTATCTTTCAACATTGAATGATGTTATATAAAATGCTCTTTCCCCATTTCAAAGCAGCTTGGGAGGATTTAAAATTTCCCCCGTTTTGTTACACTAGAATAGATGCCAGCATAATGCAAGGCTGCTCTGAGTAATGAATAAAACTTAATTTTCTCAAGCGTGACATTTTGAAGCATTGCGAAATTATTCTTTTTCTTTACTAGTTTTTTTTTTCTCTCCTCCCCACAAAATTTATGTCTATAAGAAGCGTGAATCTATGTTTCAACAGCATGGAAATGGTAGCACGAGACAAATGAGTTAAGGAATTTGCATTGAGTTTTCCTTCCAGTGTCAAAGAAATTTGAGCAAGACAGGCTAGCATAAAATATATGGGAGGCTATTTAGAATCCCAACCATGGTTGAGAATAACAAGAGTTTGTGATGACTTAATAGATGGATATGTTTATCACAGTATGTGCTCGGAAAATAAATTGCTCAGGAATATGAAGTACAGGTAGTCTTCAATTTATAACCATTCGTTTAGTGAGCGTTCAAAGTTACAACAGCACTGGAACAGGGACTTATGAACATGTTTCACACTTACAACCTGTCATGCCCCTGTCAGAGTCCGAATCCAAGGAGGATGCCAGACAGCTGATGGGGTGGGAGTGTGGCTCCATTGGCTGTGGAAGAGGCTGGAGAAGGGCAAAGTCCAGCTGGGCAGAGCAAGGGAGAGATAGAACAAGGGAGAGGGAGTTCAGAGAAAGAACCGGGCCCACCCCCTCTTCATCCTAGGGCACACAGGGAGGAACGGAGAAGGGAGCAACTTGGGTTGCATGGCTTACGAGGGATGAGAGGGCCCTGATTCCCTTCATTAGCCACAGCTGGGAAGACAGTTGATAAGAAAGGCAGGCTTCATGCAGCAGGCTGCTGGGAGCAAAAGTAACTTTATCCTGTGTTGTCATGGCTTATCTGTGTTCCTGGCGTCTTCCCAACCCTGTGAGCTTTGCCATGCCATCAAGCCTGAAATTCTTGCTTCTGCCCTGCCAAACTAATTACTTCAGTTTGGTTTGTTTGGACTTTAACTTACAGTTTGTGTTGCTCATGTTTTGGACTTAATTTTCTGCAGTCAAATGCTGTTCCTGAGAGAGTTTTTCTCCAGCCAGAAGATAACCTGGACATTGGGGGCAAAGTTGGAGATAACAAAGGGACACTTGTTGCTTATCTGACTGAGTTGCCTTGGTGCCACGTCCCAGGTCGTCACACGACCGTTGCACCATCCCTGTAGTCACATGATCAAAATTCAAATGCTTAGCATGAACTGGCATGAATTTATGATCTTTGCAATGTCCCCGGGTTATGCGATCCCCTTTTGTGACTTTCTGACAAGCAAAATATAACTTCACAACTGCAATGACTAAACAACTGTGACTGGAAAGGTTGTTAAATGGGGCAAAACACATTTAATAACCGTCTTGCTTTGGGCTCCATTGCAGCTGTAAATTGAGGGCTATCTATACATGATCCAGCTTGGGATTTGGTTATAGGGTGGAGGAGTTGCTTTGTTGATTCCTCCCTATTTACAAGATACATCAGGTACCAACAAATGGTGTTTTTTGATTAATACAGAGTTTGGTTGAATGGATATCATGGCAGACATAGAACAATAGCACTTACACTTATATACCACTTCACAATGCTTTACAGCTGTCTCTAAGCAGTTTACAGAATTAGCATATTGCCCCCAACAACCTGGGTCCTCATTTTACCAACCTCGGAAGGATAGAAGGCTGAGTCAACCTTTGGCCTGGTGAGATTTGAGCTGCCAAATTGCAGGCAACTGGCAGTCAGCAGAAGTTGTCTGCAGTACTGCATTCTAACCACTGTGCCACCGCGGCTCAATAGATATGGATAATGCCATCTTAGAGCATCGAATAACAGAATCGGAAAGGAACTTGGAGGTCTTCTAGTCCAACCCCTTTCTACTCGGACTAGGAGGCCCTCTATCATTTCAGATAAATAGTTGTCCAATTATTCATTCCAACCTTCCACTGATGGGACTCAAAATTTTTACTACCGGTTTCTGTGAGCGTGGCTTGGTGGTTGTGGTGTGGCTTGGTGGGCGTGGCAGAGGAAGGATACTGTAAAATCTCCATTTCCACCCCACTCCAGGGAGAAGGTTACCACAAAATCCCATTCCCTTCCCACCCCACTAACCTGCTTTCCAGCTCCGTTCTCCTGTGCAGGGCAACCAAAGAAGAGCCAAATGATCAGCTGGGATTCAATGGGAGGCAGAGAATAGATAGGGGTGGGGCCAGTCAGAGGTGGCATTTGCCGGTTCTCCAAACTATTCAAAAGTTCCGTACCGGTTCTCTAGAACTGGTCAGAACCTGCTGACTACCACCTCTGCAACCCTCCTAGGATTCAGGAAAGCCACCCAATCCTGGTTGTTTCAGCAGGCTTTAGGGTGGACATGTGCTAAAGCCTTTTGCAGTAGAATGCTTCTTTAATTGGATTTTAATCGTTCCCCAGTGCATTGTGGATACTGTTCTTCATTACACTGTTTGCTAACGCATTCTTTTTTTAAACTTAGCATGGATTCCACTGCTCAGAGTCAGCACCAACTGAAGCAGTTCTATAAGCCCAGGAGAATAAAATATTATAATTCAAAATAGCACATCTATATAGGTATTCTTCAACTTATTACCATAATGAAGCACACAATTTCATTCATAAGTCATGACTGTCATTCGGTGGGTCACCATGTAACCACACCAGAGCATTCTGTCCTAGGCCTCCCCAAAAAGTACTAAGTCAATTCTGAGTCCCGGCAAAAACCTCTTTTCTTACATTAATGTAAATTTATTTCATTCACAGTCAGCCAACAGCTTGGCAAACAGTCTTGCAAAGGTATACTAATTAGCTCAGACCTTTATCAATCCTGGAACGCTGCCCGGTAAATAGTTCCGCACATCAGTGCTGACAAGGGAAGGGCTGGGTTATACAGACAAATCTTCACAAGGCTGGAACGAACAAACGAACGAACAAGCAAGTTGTTTCTTGCAAAAGCCCCCTCCCTCTTTGCTTCTCTTTTAATCTTGATGGGAGGGGCCATTCATCGTCCACCTGTGGCCTTACTCCCACGTGGACCCTGAGTTGTTCCTTTCTTTTAGCAGCTCTGCACATGCGCAGACTGGGAATTGGTTTCAACTGCTCCCCAACCTCACTGCTATCTGAACCCAAAGGCAGCTGATAACTGCCAGCCTGCCCTGGCCCCCATCTCTGCCTCTGATGCAGAGCCCTCGTCTGAGCCTTCCTCAGCCTCCAGGAATGGCCCAGGTTCATCCCCAACCTCCTCGCTGCTGTCCGACTCTGCTGCCACCTCTGCCCGCCGATGGCAGGTCACAACACAGAGTTTACAACCGTTTTTTGCTGCAGTGCTTAAACAAACGCTGCGTTTGTCAAGTGAAGTCACTCAGGGACATTTTTTTTTTTTCCTGCCAGAACCTGGAAGTAAAGGCCAGTTTCCAGCCAAAAAAAAAAAAAAAAAGTCATCCATCTCAGTCACATGACTCCGGGGTGCAGGCTATAAATGACCATAAATGCAGGCTAGTTATCAAATGCTCAAGAGATAATCACATGACCACAGAAAGGAGGCTTTGAATCCAGGTTGTCAGCGGCTTTTTTCAAGGTCTGTTATAACTTCAAACATTCGCTAAGCAGCTAGTCGTAAGCCGAGGACTACCTCTGCTCGTTTTGGCTAAATAGGTTACACCAATGATGGCTCACCTTTTCCACGTTGCGTGCCAAAAGCTGCGGTCGCGTGCCTGCACTCCTGATGCAATGCGCGTGCGACCCCCTCACACACCGCCCACCTCTGTGCATACTTGTTAAGCCTGGTTTCCCCAACCAGGGTTAGGGAGACAAGCTAAACAGAATGTGCAGCTTAGTCAGATAGGCACACAGATAAATGAGTGAGCTAAGCTTGTATGTTTATTAACATACAGTAAAAATGACAGATACGCTTGTGCTATCAAATATATAGTTTATTCCATTATGAGTTCATAGCATAGTCAAAATAACAGTCCAATAGTCATGTATCATTTAGTCAGTCCATTCAGGGATATTCAGTTAGCAAAGTCCGTGTAGTCCTATGTCAATTCACTTACAAGTCAGTCCTTTGTTTTCTCTCCCATTCGAGCAATGCAGTCTTGTGACCTTGCAGTAATCAGGGATCATCAAAACCAGAGAGTGAGCAAGCTGCAGCCTTGCTTCTTTTAAAGTGCTTTCACAACCACTCCCTTAATTACTATCCCACAGTTAAAGTTGCAGACACTTTAACATACAAACTATGATTACATATTATTATTTACCTAAACCAGTTAGGGTAAAACAATGTTATCCCTAACATTCTCCCCTTTTAGGAAATAATAATATAACTATTTACATCTTTAAATCATATTTGTTACAACTCTCTTTAAATTTGATTACTCCTTGAGCTTTTGTAAATTGGTCTGCAATGTTTTCTTCTGTCATGCAGTATTCCAATTTAATTAGCCCATTCTTTACAGATTCTCTAACATTTAAGTATCTTAAATCAGAATGCTTTGATCTAGTTTTTACAGCAATACTAGTAGCTAACTTTATAGCTGCTTGATTATCCTCGTATACAATAATGGAATCTTTTACAGTTATACCCATGTCTAATAATAACTGTTTGTACAAAATCAAATCAGTGCATAATAATGACAGACATGAAAATTCCGCTTCCATCGTGGACAAGCTGATATGCTGTTGTCTGATTGACCTCCATCCTATTAGTGTTTTACCAAATAATATAGCCATCCCAGATGTTGATTTTTTAGTGTTTATATCAGTTGCAAAATTTGCATCTGCATAGGCACTAAGAATCAAATCACCCTTTGGTTCTATATACAATGCATGGTTCAGTGTTCCTTTAAGATATCTTAAAATTTTCTTTAATGATTGCCAATGACATTGATGTGGATCTGAATTAAAACGTGCCAGCTGATTTACACTATAAGCTATATCTGGCCTAGACCAATTGCTTATATATGATAAGCTGCCAATCAAAGATTGATATATGGACTTATCAAATTTGGGACTTTGATCATCAGTTTGGCAAACTTCCTGACTCATTGGAGTCTTTGCCAGTTTACAAAGTTCCATTTTAAACGTTTTAATTAATTGGCAAATTTTATCTTCTTGAGATATCTTAAATCCATTTTTTGTTTTGTTAATTGTCAATCCTAGATACCTTTTAATTTCACCTAAATGCTTTAATTTTATCTTTTTGGCTAATAATGATATAATCTCATTAGCTTCATTATTAGTCTTAGTTATCAAAGCAATATCATCTGTAAATAATAACAATAATGACACCGTTCCATTATTTTCTCTTTTAAACACCCATGGATCTGCTAAACCAGATTTAAAACCTATATTGTTTAATTCTTTCACAATATATTGGTTCCACTCAAACCCAGATTGTTTCAACCCATAAAGACTCTTTTTGAGTTTCCAACAATCATTACTATTTACTTTATTGTCTTTTATACCTACTGGTTTTCTTAAATATATAGTGTGTTGCAATGGTGCATGTAGATAAGCAGTTTCTACATCTAAATGGTTAATGACATAGTTTTTCTTAGCTGCCCACACTAATGCTGCTCTTAAAGATGTTGCTTTAAGACTTGGTGCAAAAACTTCATCGTAATCAGATGCAGTTTGATTAAATCCTTGAGCTACTAACCTAGCCTTATGGGTAACAGTCCCATCATTTCCTGTTTTTACTTTAAATATCCATTTGCACCCAATGGATTTTTCTCCTGGAGGTAATTTAGCATCTTCATAAACTTTCATTACCTTTAATGAATTTAGTTCTTTTTCCATTGCTTTTTGCCAATTCTCCTGATCCTTAGCAGGATACATCCTAAGTTCATCTACACTAGTTGGAACTTTAGTTACTTGGCAAACTATACTTGCTTGATACCTATCAGGTGGTCTAGTTACACGTGTAGTACGTCTAGGTATTACAGGACTTACAGGTGGACTTTCATTTATTAACTCTTCTTGATTATCTAACTCTTCCTGATCATCTGTTTCCTCTTGTTCTGGTCCTATTTGCTCTTCTTGGACTTCTTCTTTAATTGGACTCTTCTTATAACTAATCTGATCTTTCTGCCTTTTGTAGGGTTCAATAATTACTTCATTATTTAAATCTTGCTCTAATCTATTCCATCCTACATGTTCTAGGAATTTTGCACTAGCACTGGTGTAAACTCTAGATGTACCTGGTTCCCAGAATCTATAAGATTTATGATTAGATGTATATCCTACAAAATATAATCTTTTAGCTCTATGCTGTCCTTTGTGTCTAAGTTGTGTAGGGATATGCACCCATGCTGGTGCTCCAAATGTGTGCATGTAACTTAAATCAGGTTTTGTACCATGCCACAATGTGAATGGTAATTCACCTGTTGTTGAATTAACAACATTATTTAATATATGATTACCACACATTATTGCTTCTCCCCACAAATTGTCAGGTAATCCTGAATCAGACATCATAGTTCGTGTCATTGATTGTAATGTTTGGCCTCTTCTCTCTATAAAGGCATTATGTTGTGGCCTATATGGTGCAGACATTTTATGTTGAATACCTAACATTCTTAGTCTGTTCTGGAATTTATTATTTGTAAATTCTGTACCATTATCTGTTTTAAGAGTTATTAATTTCTTTTTAGTTTTCCTTTCTGCAAATTTAATCCAATTAAAGAGATTTTGATATGTTTCAGTTTTGCTCTTCATTAAATAGCAAAACCCATATCTAGAATAATGGTCCATTATGCTTAGTATGTAACGAGCTCCTCCTACACTTGGTTTTTTAGGACCTATTAAATCTGCAAATACTACTTCTAAAGGCTCTTTGGTAGTAAATCCATCAACTCTATTAGCAGGTGTGACCCTGGCTTTGCTTTGATTGCAGATATTACATTGCAAGTACTTATTACAAGGTTTTAAACTTATTCCCTTAGATAATTCAATAGTTTTCTTAAGCATTTTAAAATTTAAATGCCCTAGCCTTCGATGTAACAAGTGAATACATTCATCATGAGGTTTCTTATTTTCATAAACTGTGTTAGCCACCTTTAAACCATCATCATTTAACACATATAATTCACCTCTTAAATATGCAGTAATTCTCTTATCTTCTTTCTCAATTATGCAGTTATCTCCTTTAAATGTAACTACATATCCTAGTTTAACCAAAATTCTTACTGAAATTAAATGAAACTTAAGTTGTGGTACATATAACATTTTTACATTCTCTTTTATAAAAGAACAATATGCTATACCTTGACCTTTAGCTTTCAGTTTCCAGCCATTGGCTAACGATATCTGCTGTGTACTCTTGGACATTTTAATAAAATTTTTCTCATCATTTGTTATACAATGTGATGCTCCACTGTCAACCACCCATAAATTATTTTTTACAGCTCCGTTAGTATACATGGCTAACTCTAAATTTTTATTTTTCTTTTGATGACTTTTTGTATTCTGGCCAGCGTTCTGGCGTTTTGCCTTTTTACAAAATCTTGCCAAATGTCCTCTTCCTCCACAATTAAAACACTTTTTAATTGCGTATGCAGTAGGAGTTTCATTATCTTCTTTTTGAGGTTGCTGCCTCCTTAATTCGTCTCTTTCAAGCCTTCTTCTGGCTTCTTCAATCAATCTGCCAGTTATATCAGTTAAAGTTAGGCTTTCCTTTGGCAATATTTCAAGTGAAGTTACATAGTTATCATAGGTTTCATCGAGGGAAGATAGTATTATATAGACTTGGTGTAGATCAGAGAAAATAAGCTCTTTCTCGTGCAGTTCTTGAAAAATGCTTTGCATAGTTTTCAAATGACTCAGCATATCACCATTCTTATGGAGATGTGTACTGAAAAGTTTCCGTGTTAGATTTATGTGAGCACCAACATTATCTCGAACATAAATCCTCTTCAGCTTCTGCCAACACCCAACAGCTGTTTTCTCTCCGTGGATATAAACAAGTTGCTGATCAGTTAAGGTTAAAGCAATAATGCAAATAGCTTGTTCATTTTTATGCATAAATTCTTCTATCTTTAATTTATCTTCCTCATCCTCTGGATCCCATTCTTCTACGTTTGGTGGATTTTCAATTATGTTCCACAAACCTTCTCTTCGTAGAAGCAGACTACATTTCATAGACCATGATACATAGTTTGTTCCATCCAACTTGGATATAAGGGACAAACTTTGTTGATTGACTTGTGCCATGTTTTCTCATATGGATATAAAAATATAATTAATAAAACACAGCTGTCTGTTTACTGTAATGTATAACAACACAAACTCTCACTTTTAACATAAATCTGTTTTATCCTAGTTAAACTGACTTTGCAGCCTCTGGGCCCATAACCAGTGTTAAGCCTGGTTTCCCCAACCAGGGTTAGGGAGACAAGCTAAACAGAATGTGCAGCTTAGTCAGATAGGCACACAGATAAATGAGTGAGCTAAGCTTGTATGTTTATTAACATACAGTAAAAATGACAGATACGCTTGTGCTATCAAATATATAGTTTATTCCATTATGAGTTCATAGCATAGTCAAAATAACAGTCCAATAGTCATGTATCATTTAGTCAGTCCATTCAGGGATATTCAGTTAGCAAAGTCCGTGTAGTCCTATGTCAATTCACTTACAAGTCAGTCCTTTGTTTTCTCTCCCGTTCGAGCAATGCAGTCTTGTGACCTTGCAGTAATCAGGGATCATCAAAACCAGAGAGTGAGCAAGCTGCAGCCTTGCTTCTTTTAAAGTGCTTTCACAACCACTCCCTTAATTACTATCCCACAGTTAAAGTTGCAGACACTTTAACATACAAACTATGATTACATATTATTATTTACCTAAACCAGTTAGGGTAAAACAATGTTATCCCTAACAATACTCTTGCAACATCCCCACACACACGCTGCAGATCTCTGCACACAACCTCCCTGCACCGCACTCCTCTGTGCATGCACGGCAGATGCCACGACAATCAGCTGGCTGGTGGGCGCACGCAAGCATGCCCAGTGGGGCTCTTCCAGGTGACCTCTTGTGTGCCAGCAGAAGTGGCTCGCGTGCCATAGCTTTGCCATCATGGGGTTATACGAACCAAAAATACTGTGGTTTAATATGTTGGGTAGAGCCAATAGCAGAATAGAAAGTTTAATTATTTTTTTTTACTTTGGGGTCCCTTTAAGGGGTCTTGGGGTCCCTCAGAGGTCCCCAGATCACCCTTTGAGAGCTGCTGGTCTAGAGAGACATAAATCAATGGTGTCTATGGAGATTCTCGGTCATGGTTGTCCCAAAGAGGTTTCTTTTCAAAGGGCAACTGAACTTCCTTGGTGGTTGGTTGAAGATGTTTTGCTTCTCATCCCCGAAGGTTTTCCAGTTCAGTTTGCACCTTTGGGATAAATCAATGTTCCTGGATTATCAATATTTATGTTTTGATGGGAAGGATGGAATGTATATTTTGCTATACATTTTTATGTCATATGCCAATGGTGGGTTTACTGGTAAAGTGACCGTTGTTTTTAGAGGCCAATACTTAAATGAAAAAGGAGCACTTTTTGGTCGCACAGAGGCAGGGCCTGCCAATCTCTATAAAAATCTCCCAACCTGTTTTTACCTTGCCCCTAAAAAAACACACACACACTATATGTAATAGTATAATATTGCTCACAATGTATAGCTAGGTTTGTATAGCGAAGCTCAAAGTGTGAACCGCTCCATGGAGCAAACCAATAAATTCTCTTAGGTTTCCAGCTACAGGTAAAGGCATGTTTGCCACTGTCGTCAAAGGCATAAATATTGCATTGTTTTCAGTAAGTGTCTTTGTGGCCACCTTCGCGTTCTCCTCTTCCCAGATTTGAGCTGCCAGGAGTTTGTAAAACAAAGTTGTGTTTTCTTGGAGCTCTCCCTGAATTAATCCTCAGAATATATTTTCCAGTCCACCCTGCAAAATAGAAATGAAATCATTTCCAAAGGAGCTTTTTTTTTTTTTTTCCTAAGGATCTGGGTGGCAGAAAATTGGGCTGCCTCGCTGTTTCAGAAATGAGAAATCCTTCAATTTTATGTGTACTCCAGTGTCAGAAGCAGATAAGGTATGCCATTCAATGACCTTTTGCCTCTATATTACCACAGCAGCTAATGAATTGGAGAGAAATTAATTTTCTTTAGCTGTGATGTCAATTAGCCGCCCTGCCGAATATGCCACTGGCTCCATGGCACACTTTCATTTGTTGTTCCTTAATTAAAGTCAAGAGTGAAAAAAGGTGGCTATTTTAATTAACTAACTGTTATTGTTTCAGTAATTTTAATTTAAAAGAAAGGAAGGAAAGTCTCCATTCTAATTGAGTTTTTATTAAGAGGGGAATATGAAATGAATATTTCAATTCAGGTTTTTGTAACTGGCAATGCCTTTGTCCTGTACGGAGAGTCAGGCGCTGGCATTTAACAGAGAGGCAAGTCGGACTGAAAATAAAATCAGGGAGGTGCTTCTAACAGTTTTAAAGATAACCGTAGTAGTGCTGGAGGTTTTAGAAAACCCTTCAAGAACAATCAATATATGTCAGCCAAGAACCTTTTTTTATTGATTTATTTAATTCTCCTAAATCCGTGATGGTGAACCTATGGCACACGTGCCAAAGGTGGCACGCAGAACCATTTTGTGCAGGCACATATGGCCCAGCCAAACTTAGCTGCACTGTGCATGCGTATGCCTCTCAGCTGATTTTTCAGCCCATTTGAGGCCATTTTTACCCTTCCGGAGCCTTGACGGAAGCCTCTGCAGCTTCAGGTAGCTGAAAAAATGGCCTTCTCAAAATACTGGAAGTGCCGAAACTGGCCCGTTTTCAGGCTCCCGAGGCTTTCCTGAAGCTTCCAGGAGGGCAAAAATGGCCTCCCCCGGGCTCCAGAGGCCTTCCAGAGGCTGAAAAATGGGCCTTCCAGAAATACCTCCTGAGGCTGCAGAGGCTTCCCTCGAGCGAAAACGGAGGGCGAAAATGGCCTCAAATGGGCCAAAAATCAGTTTGGAGGCATGCACATGTGCAATGCAGATAAGGGGATGGGGTGTTGTGTGCGCAGGACGGGGCACATTGCATTGTGGGTGCACGCTATCCTGCACTTTTGGCACACCGCAACAAAATGGTTTGCCATCACTGTCCTAAATTTAGCAAGAGCAGAGGTAAACCTTTAGGTACAACCAGAAAAGAGCCCCCAATTTACATCGCTAAGCGAGACATTTGTTAAATGAGTTTTGTTCCAATTTACGGCCTTTCTTGCCACATTTGTCAAGTGAATGCCTTCAGTATTAAGTTAGTTGTACAGTTGAGTGGATCTGGCTTCCTTGTTGAGTTTGCTTGTCAGAAGGTTGCAAGTGGTGTTCCGTTGACCCCAAGACACTGCAACCTTCTTGAATGTAATGTGAGCCAGCTGAATTTTGATCCTGTTACCATGGGGATGCTGTAAAGGTCATAAAAGTGGGGGGGGGGGAAACAATCATAAATCGCTTTTTTACAGTGCTGTTGTAACTTCGAACAGTTTGTCACTAAACTCTTGTACGTCAAGGACTATCATTCTCAAATGATAAAACAATAGTAATCATTACAAGTTTCTCCACTAGCAAAATGGTATGCCTCCCCTACTTGGGAGTAATCACACACACGACACACACACACACACACAAACATCAGAGTTTGAAAAGTTAGAGAGTTTTCAACAGAGATGTAGGTGATATGTGCTCCATTAATATATAGGTGATCCTCACTCAACAGTTGCCCTGTTTGTTGACTTCAAGGCTACAACTATGCTGAAAACGTAACTTTACAACCACTCCTCGTACTGACAACCATCACAGCCACCCACACAGTCATATGATCGAGATTCAGGCATTTACAGCTGGGGGATCTCCACGATCTTTCCCACTTCCCATCACCATTTCACAGCTGGCTGCCAACGAGCGAAGTCGATGGAGAAGCCAACATTAAGTCACAAGTCACAGTTGAGTGATGTCTCGCATAATGACCATGGCTGACTCGCATAACGGCCACAGTGGGAGTGAGGTCACAAGTCTACTGCAGTCATGTGATGCTTTGCTTAATGACTGCATTGTTTAGTGACTAAGCAGCCAGTCCTATTTTGGGTGGTTAAGTGAGGACTACCTTTATATTTTTTGCATATTCATACAGGGAAGCAATATTCATCCGGAATATAGCTCTACAACCATCAATTTGCTCCCATTTTCCAAAAATCCCTCTAAGAAATGGTAAATGACTGTATAGTATGGAGAAGAGAGAAGTGTAGAACTCACAAAAAGGCTATTGGGGTAAAACAGATTAGGAATCATGGTACTTTTATAGTACATTTCTATGATTTAATATCTACTCATGGATTATAATCTCTGATCAGGATCCAAATATGCACTCTTTTTGTTTTTCTTTCTCTTCCCACCCAGGTGGTATCAAGTGTCCTGTATGCAACTTTGTGTATGGCACAAAATGGGAATTCAACAGGCACCTCAAAAACAAACACGGACTTAAAATAATGGAGCAGGATGCAGAGGTAAATACAAGCAGCCATGGCTGTTCTAAAACATCGCTTTTTCCTTGAAATGTTATCAAGGAAAAATTGAAGCAACATTGTCCTATAAAACTTAAAAGAAATATCCTCCTTCTATATGTTTTTATGCAGGCAGGGTTATTAGGTGCAAATGAATTGTTCAATGTCATTTATTTCTTTATAATGAAGCCTCCTATGAGGCTGAAATTATACATAAGAAATTGGTGGCCATAGCAACAATGTGTGACTAAATTCCATCACAACTCCCAACATCAGTCCAGGCTTTTATCTTTTCAAGCTGAAACCTGAACCAGAAAATAAATAAATATAAATATATATGAATAGAATAGAACAGAACAAAACAGTACAGAACATGGAATAGAATAGAATTCTTTATTGGCCAAGTGTGATTGGACACACAAGGAATTTGTCTTGGTGCAAATGCTCTCAGTGTACATAAAAGAAAAGATACATTCGTCAGGGGTCCAGAATCATAAGGTACAACACTTAATGATAGTTATAGGAGACAATAAGCAATCAAATCATACTAGGAAACAGTCAATATAAATCATAAGGATATAAGCGACAAAGTGTGTGTGTGTGTGTGTGTGATATTGGCCATGTATTTTTTCATCTGAAGAAGGCAGGGCTCACTTTGTTGGAACACTCAATTCTGGTTGGATTTCTATAGAGGTACTATGGACACAAAATTTCCACTGCAAAGCAAGACCATTGTTAAGTGAGTTTTGCCCCATTTTACAACCATTCTTGTCACAAAGTTGTTAAGTGAATCCCTGCAGTTAGTAATACGGTTGTGATCACATGATCCCAGGACACTGAAACTGTCATAAATACATACCAGGTGCCAAGTATCCAAATTTTGATCGAGTGACCATGGGGAAGTTGCAGCAGTTGTAAGTGTGAAAAACGGTCATAAGTCACTTTTTTCAGCACTGTTGCAACTTCGAATGGTCACTAAACAAATGGCTGTAAATTGAGGGCCACCCGTAATTCATTCTGTGGGCACTGCTCTCCAGAGATCATTCGATGCAGCCTTCAGTGCAAAAACACACTAGCAAGGACACATATAAGATGGACTGGTGCTTTGATCACTTATTTTGCATCAGTTAATCAGTTGATCCTAAGGCCACCGGAAGGGGCTTCAGACAATCTCGATTCAGAGTGTTATGCAGGGGTGTCAAACTCGATTTCATTGAGGACCACATCAGAGTTGTGTTTGACCTCGGGGGAGGGAGGCATGGCAGGCGTGTGTGGCCAGTTTGAAGTCACTCGTGTTGGGGATTATTAATGAGGTGTTATAAGACTGCAGTCTCATTTTTCTCCTCGGGAAAAAAATGATGGAAAAAACTGTGAAGATAAATAGAAATTTTAATGACTCGTGTTAAACTTAAAAATTAGATCCTCAAAACTGTTGGCGTTTTCAGGCACAGTCTGGATTGAAAGTAATGCGATAAATTATAGTTTTCTTCCAATCAAAAGGATTGCTTTCATGCCTATAATCCTACTGATTTTTAATGCGCATGTCCTTACGCACCCACTAGTAAAATTAATGAGATTGGTAACGATCAGAGATAAGATTTATTTGATAAAGAGTCTCCCAGTTGTGCAACTGTCTTGTATATATGACCTTAACAAGTCATTTCCAGATTACTTTTCTATTTAAAAAAAATGTTCTTTTGTTGCGGAATCTTTGCTTGCTTCATGAATCAAAAGATTCTTAACTTGTTTCCTTCTCAAGAGCCATTTTGTGATGCTATGCTATTCAAAGAGACATACTTAAGCTTGAACTGTAGGGAAGCATTTTGGCAGCTCTGTAATATACTCGTGCTTGTTAACTCCATTTCTTCTCCAACTGCCTTCTGTTTTTCAGCAAACTACAGAAATTTCCGAAGAACCCTCTACGCAGTACCTTCATATCACTGAAGCCGGAGATCTGGAAGGGACCCAAGCTGATGTTGCCACCCTGCAAGACCTAAGATATACCTCAGAGAATGGTAACATGCTCTCATTAAGACCAAATCAATACTTTGAAAAAATGTTTAGATCAGGGGTCTCCAACCTTGGCAACTTTAAGACTAGCGGACTTCAACTCCCAGAGTTCCTCAGCCAGCAAAGCTGGCTGAGGAACTCTGGGAGTTGAAGTCCCCTAGTCTTAATGTTGCCAAGGTTGGAGACCCCTGGTTAGATCATGTTTCATTCAGTCCAATCTAGTGGTTAAAGGCACCCGGTAGAGTTCTAGTCCTCCCTTAGGCACAAAAACCCACTAGGTGTCTTCGGGCCAATTACCAGGAGACAATGAGTTCTAGTTCCGCCTTAGGCATGAAAGCTGGCTGGGTGACTTTAAGTCAATCACTGGGAGATGGTGACTTTGGGCCAAGCTGTTAGGTACCACATTTAAAAGATAAGAAGAAAAGACAGCAACAGCATTCAATTAATATTGAAGATGCAATAAGTGAAATTTACACAAGACTCTGAGGGAAAATTGGACTAAGATGCAACAAAGCCCTCAAGAAGGAGAAAATAAGCACCAAAGGAGGGAGGTGAGATGTTTGAGTCAGAAGATAAGAGAGCTGCTTGGCATATAAGTAGTCCCTGACTTACGACCACAATTGGAGCAAGAATTTCCCTTTCAAAGCAGGGTGGTTCTTAAGTGAACCACGCCTGATTATATGACCTTTTTTGTCATGTTTCTTAAGCAAATCACCGTAGTTCTTTTTGTGGTCGTTAAATGAATCCATCTCACCCCACTGACTTTGCTTGTCAGAAGGTGGCAATGGCAATCACAGGTGTCCAAAACACTGCATCCATCGTAAATTCATGCTGGTTGCCAAATGCACGAAATTTGAGGGCCAGTGGGAAGTGTTAGGGATAACATTGTTTACCCGAACTGGTTTAGGTAAAATAATAAATATGTAATCATAGTTTATAAGTTAAAGTGTCTGCAACTTTAAATATGGGAATGTAATTAAGGGAGTGGTTGTGAAAGCACTTTAAAAGAAGCAAGACGACAGCTTGCTCTCTCTCTGGCTTTGATAATCCCTAATTACTGCATGGCTCGAACGGGAGAGATAAACAAAGGACTGATTTGTAAGTGAACTGACATAGGATATTCTACACTGACTTTGCTAACTGAATATCCTTGAATGGACTGACTAAATGATACATGACTAATGGATTGTTATTTTGACTATGCTATAAATGGAATAAACTATATTTTTGATAGCACAAGCGTATCTGTTATTTTTACTGTATGTTAATAAACATACAAGCTTATCTCACTCATTTATCTGTGTGCCTATCTGACTAACGCTGCACATTCTGTTTAGCTTGTCTCCTTAACCCTGGTTGGGAAACCCAGGCTTAACAGGAAGTCCCTTTTTTTTCAGTGCCATGGTAACTCACTAAACAAACAGTTGTAAGTCGAGGATTACCTTTAGCGTGTGGAGTGGTTGTGTGGAGCATGCAGTGCGGAAAGGTGAACAAAAGGAACGGCGGTCAGAATACCACTAAAGTTTGCGTCCTCCTTACAGTGTTAATCTTTATGCTTCTCCCCCATAAGGAGGAAGGCTTGATGCCACGGCTGTCAACATCCTTCAGCAAATCATAGAACTGGGATCGGAGCCCCATGACGGCGCTGCTCTAGCTTCTGTGGTTGCCATGGCTCCAGGGACTGTCACAGTGGTGAAGCAGGTAAACTTTCTTTTCATTCCCAATTGAATGTTCCCTCTCTGTCTCTCTCTGTCTCCCTGTCTCTGTCTCTGTCTGTCTGTCTCTGTCTCTCTCTCTCTCTCTCTCTCTCTCTCTCTCTCTCTCTGAGCCTGTGATCCTGTGGAACTTCCTTTGGTTATTTGACACACAAGTGCCTTTTTGAGATCTCAGCTGAAAGTGGTTGTTCTTCAGCCAAGTAACTCATTCCTAGACCAATCACCAGGAGCCTATGAGTTCTAGTTCCACCTTAGGCATGCAAACCAGTTGTGTGACTTTGGGCCTATCACCAGGAGACAGTGAGTATGAGTTCTGCCTTAGGTATGAAAGCCTTCTGGATGATTTTGGGCCAGTGTAGGAAAAGCAGAGCTTGGGGGCAGGGTCAAAAGAGGAATCAGACTAGAATCTCTATGTTGCCACAAGCAGACTAAATCCAACCCCCTTTGAATTCCATGGACCCTTGTCTAACTCCAAGCAGGCGCTAACCATTAATTGGCAAGATTCCTGTACATAGACATGAATAGCAGTCTTAGTGTAATTAAACCTTCACGTCTGAACCTGATCTTTCGTGCCTGACAGCCAGTCCCTCGCTCTCAGCCCAATCCACCTCATAGGCTTGTGGATGGGGGAAATAAGAGGAAGAAGGTGGGTTGAGTATGTTTGTCATCTTGTAAAAAACATTTGTAAAAACTAAGAAAAGTAGGAAATAAACAAACACAGACAGACAGACAGATATATCAAGGAACAAAAAATAGTCCAAGTGTAACAGTGGAGGAAAAGAAAACAAGCCAGTGAAATCCTAGATTGCATTAAAAGAGGAATAAAATCAAAATCACATGAAGTGCTACTACTGCTTTACAAAGCCTTAATAAGGCCACACTTGGAATACTGTGTCCAGTTGTGGTCACCCTATTATAAAAAAGATGTTGAAAAAGTACAAAAAAGAGCAATAAAAATGATTAGGGGGCTGGAGGCTAAAACATAAAGAACGGTTGCTGGAACTGGGTATGTCTAGTTTAATTAAAAGAAGGACCAGGGGGGCGACATGATAGCAGTGTTCCAGTATCTAAGGAGTTGCCACAAAGAAGAGGGAGTCAAGCTATTCTCCAAAGCCCCTGAGGGCAAGGCAAGAAGCAATGGATGAAAATGAATCAGGGAGAAAACCAACCTAGAAGTAAGAAGAAATTCCCTATCACTTAGAACAATTAATCAATGGAACAACTTGCCTCCAGAAAATGTGAGTGCTCCATCACTGGAGGTTTTTAAGAATGGATTAGACAATCATTTGTCTGAAATGGTGTGGGGTCTCTTGCTTGAGCAGAGGGTTGGACTAGAAGACCTCCAAGGTCCCTTCATCTCTATTATTCTGTTCTGTTAAGGTTTTGTTAAAGGCTAAGCTTTACTTGGTGTTGGAGCCTGTCTGGCCATCATTGCTGTAGCTATGGGAAGCATTTTTTCCCCCCTCTCTTCAATGGGATTCCGACTTGGTCTTCTTCATCCTTTTCCATCCCTTAATCTCTTTTCGGAGCTCTTTTTGCTTCCTTCTCCCTCCCTCCCTACCCTCAAAGTGAAGGTTGGTCTCCAGCTGTTAGAATGGCCTCTCCTCCTCTCTCAGCTGCTGTCCTTACCAGCCCTCTCTTTGTGCAAATCTTTCTTCTTTCCTTCAATCAGTCTGGCTGCATGAGCTTTGCAGAATTGTTCAAATGCAGCCACTAAGGAGGGTAAATAGCAGTAGCACTTGGACTTTCATGCCGCTTCACAGTGCTTTACGGCTTTACCCTCTAAGGGGTTTACAGAGTCAGCCTCTTGCCCCCAACAGTCTGGGTCCTCATTTTACCGACCTCAGAAGGATGGAAGGCTGAGTCAACCTTGAGCCCATGAGAATTGAACTGCCGAACTGCTGGCAACCGACAGTCATCAGATGTGGCCTGCAGTATTGCATTTATAACCATTGTGGTTCATAAAATGATAAATTATATTGTTGGTTTATAAGTGGAGTAGCTAGCAGTTAAGCTTACATCAAGCTCACTGGCAAAAAGCAGCTTATATGGACATTAAGCCAAACCTGGCCTTATATCTTTTAGACACTATTTTGGGGTAGAATGGGTTTAAGTCAGTTCTAGGGAAGAAATCTTTTTTGTGGGATCTTTGGTGCTGCTCTCTTAGCAAAGCCCACTCCCTTTTAGCAAAGCCCACTCCCTTTTAGCACTGATGTTGTTACCCAATCAGGTAATGAAACATCTGCAAGAAAACCTGGAGCTGTCAGCAGAGTCGGGCAGTAGTGAGGAGGTTGGGGAGGAACTCGGCCATTCCTGGAGGCTGAGGAAGGCTCGGACGAGAGCTCTGCATCAGAGGCAGAGATGGGGGCCAGGGCAGGCTGGCAGTCATCAGCTGCCTTCAGGCTCAGACAGCAGTGAGGCTGGGGAGTTTCTGGAACCGGTTCCCAGCCTGCGCATGCGCAGAGCTGCCAAAAGGAAGGCACAATTAAAAACTCAGGGTCGATGTGGGAGTAAGGCCACTGGTGGACAATGAATGGCCCCTCCCATCAGGATTAAAAGAGGAGCAAAAGGGGGGGGGGCTTTTGCAGAAAACAACTTGCTCGTTCGTTTGTATGTTCCAGCCTTGTGGAGACTTGTCTGTATAACCCAGCCCTTCCCTGCCAACACTGAGTGTGAAACTATTTACCGGGCAACGTTCCAGGATTGATAAAGGTCTGAGCTAATTAGTATTCCTTTGCAAGACTGTTTGCCAAGCCGTTAGCTGACCGTGAATGAAATAAGTTCACATTAATATAATAAAAGAGATTTTGGCCGGGACTCTGAATTAATTTTGTACTTTTTGGGGAGGCCGAGGACAGAACAGAGAGCACCAAGGACCTCAAGTTTAACCCTAATCTCTTCTATCTTTTGATTGTGTTTGCAATGGCTGATGCTCCTGTTGTAGTCTCCCCCAACAAGCCATTGGAGACATCCCTCCACAAATGCTTGTGAGAAGGAGTAGAGAAGGCAGGCCTGCTTTCGCTGAGTGACCATGATAAAGGCTTTCAAGGCTGATCAAAAACACCCTTGAAGCCTTGGGCTGCCAGCTCGGCCCTTCCCCCAGTTTCTCAGTGCCTCTCTTCTGTTTTTTGTTGATTATCTTTGCTGATTTTCTTGGCTGTCTGCTGAAGGAAGTGATGAGTCAAGGAATTGAGTTGGCAAGCTGTGAACACCAAATTACCTCACATGAAGGACTTGAACAATTCCTTAGCTAGCCTTACAGAAACTCAATTAAGTTGAGCTAAATAAATGCCGAGGCTCTTCTCTAGGTTCTGAGGCTGCTCCATAATATTGCTAAAAAAAGAAAGGTATTTTCTCTATAGCTACCCCAGCCCTTTGGAAGAGCCTCCATGCTGGGCTAGGATGGGGAGAAATGGATGGATATGGAGCCAGTATTTTTACAAGTAGTGCATATGACGGAGCATAATAGAGTTGGAAAGGACCTTGAAGGTCTTCTAGACTGACCCCCGGCTCAAGCAGGAGACCTTACACCATTTCAGACAAATGGCTCTCCAGTCTCTTTTTGAAAGCCTGCAGTGATGGAACTCCCACAATTTCCAAAAGCAAGCAATTCCATTGGTTGACTTCTCTACTATCCAACACACCATCCTCCTTCAATTTTTCCCACAAGGTGGGTTGGGCTGACCCAAAGGCATCCAGGCAGCTTTCATGCCTAAGACAGAACTAGAACTCAGGGTCTCCCAAGTCATCCAGCTGGCTTTTTCATGGCTGTGGCAGGACTTGAACTCGCGATCTTTCACTTTGTAGCCTGCTTCTTGCATGGGCGGTCTGATTGTTTTATTGTTGCGGTCTTGGTTTTGCTGTGCTTTATTTTCTTTCCAACCCCCCATTTGTCTTTGATCAGCAAGTAGTAAGAACGAAAAGACATTTCTTTGAATAATAGATAAGTAGCATCTAAATAAATTTAACACATAATTAAATAATACCATCTGAGGAAAAGAGAATGGGGAGAAGGGGTGGGTTTTTTTCAATCTCTAATCATTCTAGATTCATCCTTCTTCAACGTATGATTTGAAAGGCAGGTTGTTATTGTGGTTTGCTTTGGAAGTGGGGTGGTGGTGGTGTATATTGTGTCATTCTCTCAGCCCTGTGACTGACAGTTGTTGAAACTGTAAAAAGACTGGAGGTTATTTTAATGCCTTGTGTCACGAGTCTCCTTATCTTCATCTCTGTAATCTAAACAAATCCCTCTAAGCAAAAGGGGATCCAAGTGGGCAGAAGAAGAAGGATAGATTTCACTCCCCCTCCCACAGCGTGAAGGAGATAATCAAACTTTATTATAAAGAAATTCTACAATTAAAAAACTATTAAAAACATATTTCCATTCATTGCAGCATATTTGTAGTCGTCTTCACTCCCTTTGACATATTCTTAAGTATGTAGAATATTACTAAATATTATTACAATTGTTTTACATTTGATTTATGTCATCTTTTCATATATTGATGTAGTTATTGCCATATTTATACATAAGTATACACATGCCTATTTATACCAAATCATTTCATCACACCATAAGCTTTCATCC
Source organism: Hydrophis major (assembly GCA_033807585.1). Taxonomy (NCBI): domain Eukaryota; kingdom Metazoa; phylum Chordata; class Lepidosauria; order Squamata; family Elapidae; genus Hydrophis; species Hydrophis major. The sequence goes on from CM066330.1 coordinate 8,979,205, forward strand.
CATCTATCTTAACCTAATTATAAAACTCATCTTGAAATACCTTCGATTTAGGAATTTTTGAAAGAGGGCCAGGGCTTCTTTCTTTCCAGAAAAAAATATCAATAAAATAAGTGTGTTTCTGTTCTATCTGTGTATACATGTGATATTCCTTACAACCCATTCTTTTGATCCCATTGGGGTCTTTACAGTTAGTCCTTGACTTACAACTAGTTGTTTAGCGACTTTTCAGAGTTCTAGTGCCTCCCCCCCCCCCCTGAAAAAGGCTACTTATACCCCAGTTCCAAAATTATGACGCTTACCCACCCAACCGCAAAAGCAGTGGTGGTATTCTACCGGTTCAGCCCGGTTCTACCAAGGCGGTAGCAGGGATGAGCAGCGGAGACCGAACCAGCTCTCTCTGCTGTTGGGCCCACCTGCCCGCCCGGGCTCCCATACTCACCTTTATCCTCTGAATTTGAAGTGCCGCGTGGCAGCTGCTGAAGCGACCGGCATTGTGCAGGCTTGCAGGAGGCGAGTTACAACGCCTCTGCACCTGAGCAAAGCCACGCCCACTGAACCAGAAGTAAAAATATTTGAATCCCACCACTACCCCAAAGTAATGTGACTGCATTTTGAGCACTGCATAATTGGTCCACGTTTACCGCTATTTGGACACACCCACACAGTCACATAACCATGATTTATGACATTATTATTATTATTATTATTATTATTATTATTATTATTATTTTGCCAGAAAACAGCATTTACTTCTGATTTTCAGCAACCCACCTTCCTTAGCAAACAATGAATTTGCTTAGCAACTGTGGTGTCTGCTTAAAGACTATACTATTCGCTTTCTGACTGCTGCCTTCGCTTAATGACTGCTGCATAAAATTAGAATCCAGTCACTTTATGTCCTCCATCCACTTACAATCATAATTCCAGGCTCAGTGACGGTCATAACTCACAGATGACCTGTATTCCTTTCTCAAAATCCTCATGTCTGATCTACTTGTGTGCTCTTTTTTATATAGAGAAAACATTTTTCTTCTCTCTGTAGTGTGAATTTGCTATCCCTGATTTTTTAAACATACACACACACACACACACATATTTTTGGCTGAGCCGAAAATGCAGAAGGCATAGTGCACCATTTCCATAATTGTTAGAATGCAATATAGGTAATCTTCAACTTATAACTACAATAGGCTTAGGCAACCTAGAACTATGCCCCCTTCAGTCTGACCCAAGCGTAGCACATAAAATTATCCATTGCAATGTACTACCCGTCAGTGACTACTTCAGCTTCAACCACAGCAATACAAGAGCACGCAATAGATACAAACTCAAAGTAAACCGCTCCAAACTCAATTGCAGGAAATACGACTTCAGAAACCAAGTGGTCAATGCCTGGAATGCACTACCTGACTGCAGTTTCTTCCCCAAACCCCCCAAATTTTAATCTTAGACTGTCTACTGTTGACCTCACCCCATTCCTATGAGATCTTTAAGGGGGCATGAATCAGCACACCGGCATGCCTACTGTATTCAGTTCATGTATTCATAATCATGTTTATACTTATACCCGTTATCTAATGTTTGCTTGACAAAATAAATAAATAAATAAATAATAAATAAATAAATAAATAAATAAATAAATAAATAAATAAATAAATAACAATTGAGCCCAAAATTTATGTTGCTCAGTGACATAGTTGTTAAGTGAATTTTGCCTCCTTTTAGGACCTTTCTTGCAACAATTGTTCAGTGAATCACTGCAGTTATTAAGTTAATAACATGGTTGTTAAGTGAATTTGGCCCTCCCCATTGACTTTCCTGGTCAGAAGGTCGCAAAAGACACACACACACACACACACACACACACCGGACACTGCAAACTGTCATAAATATGAGTCAGTTGCCAAGTGTTTGAATTTTGATCATGTTACATAGAGATGGTCCTTTACTCCCCAGTGTTATTATAATTTTAAACAGTCACTAAACAAGTGTTTTAAGTCAAGGACTGCCTGTAGTTGAACAAGAGGAAAAGAAATGCAAGTATCACTCTTTGGAGTCAGGCAGTTTACAAATTTAATAATAAATTAACACTAAATAATGCCTAACAACTGTTTAATTGCCTACTATTTAGCAAAATGGGTTTCTTATGTTGATGCTACCAAGGAATTCAATCAGAATAAAGCTGGAAGAGAGCCCTTGGAGGTCATCCAGCCCGACCCCGCTGCTCAAGCAGGAGACCCTATACAATTTCAGACCAGTGGCTGTCCAGCCTCTTCTTCAGAACCCCCAATGCCAAAGAATTAAAATGGAAGGGCATCTCTGTGTGATTTGACAGCTGCTATGAACCTGTTTCTTTTTTTTATTATTTTGTCAGACAGGTATAAAATTAAATTTTTGGCTAGGTGGATAGATACACTTGTGTGTTTCAGTTCAACAGGAGCCACACAGAAGGAGTTTAAACACTGATCTGGTTTGACTTGAACATACCCTGAGAAACACAGCAATTTGTCATGGTAAAAAATGCCGACTGATGTTCATCAGAGAAAACAGAGCTGAGGCGTCAACAGCAGTCAGTTGAATGACAAAACTAGAAGAAAACACATGGACAAGAGCCAGTAGGAAAGCTGCTAAATTCGTTTATTGGTTATTTTCATTTCAGGAGAATGCCAAATTCAATAAGCATTCAGCTCGGTGATATTGTCCCCAATGAGGTTTTGGTTTCTGCTCATTTTTACATCAGTCACCTTCCTATTCATCTTGGCTGGCCGTGTTATTTATTTGCATGGTCTCCACGGCATTTAAAATTATGCAGGGCTTTTGACTAAAAATAAAAGAAAAAGGGCCATTTGTGTACCCATCCAGGCTATATTATCCTTGGCTTGCAAGCCTCCCTGTACCTCCCATCTCTCTATCCCAAGCAATCCGATTTGTTGCCACGGCAATTGTTATGTGCTGCAGAGTGTCATTTGCAGGATAAATTGCAGGTCGGTTCTGGGATGTTGTGACATTAAGCAACTTCTCGCTGCCATAGAACAATGGGGTTGGCAATTCATTGTCAGCAAGTCAACTGTTGTGCCAAGGCAGGGGGTGGATGAGATGGTGCAATCCTTTAATTTCAGCAGCCCATCTGCTACTGTTGGGTTACCTGTTTAGAGTCTGTACTATAAAGGATTACAGATGTGTGGCTTGCCAATTCTAAATCATTTAAGCCTGTTGGGTTTATGGGTGATGGCAACTAATCAAGGAGAGAAGCAACCTAGAACTAAAGAGAAATTTCATAACAGTGAGAAAAATTAACCAGTGGAACAGCTTGCCTCCATAGGTTATGAATGCTCCAACATTGAAGGCTTTTTAGACTGGACAGCCATTTGTCCAGAATGGTATAGGGCCGTGATGGTGAACCTATGGCACGTGTGCCACAGGTGGCACGTGGAGCCATTTGTGCCGGGACACGAGCTACAGGCAAACTTAACTCACTGAGCACGTTCGCACCTCAGAGCTGATTTTTGGCCAGTTTCAGGCTTTTTTTCAGCCTCCCAAAGGCTTGAGGAAGGCTTCTGCAGGCTTTGCAGGCTGAAAACTAGCCCCATTTTGTCACTTCCTGTTTTTTCAAAAATACCAGAAGTGACGAAACGGAGCTAGTTTTCGGCCTGCAGAAGCCTTCCTGAAGCCTCTGGGAGGCTGAAAAAGGCTTCAAACCAGCCAAAAATCAGCTATGAGGTACAGTGCAGGTAAGGGGACGGCAGAGGTGGGAGGGTGGGGATTGCGCACGCATGCTTGTGGGGACTCGCATTGCCTTCTGGGTGTTGGCACGCAAAGTGCGAACGTGCAAGTGCATGCACAGTTTTTGGCACAGGAGCCCCAAAAGGTTAGCCATGCTGGTATAGGGTCTCCTGGTCAAGCAAAGGGTTGGACTAGAACAGGGGTGGGCAAACTTTTTGGCTCGGGGGCCTCATTGACTTTTAAAATTTGACAGACGGGCCGGGTCAGCACAAGATTTTTTGGGAATTGCCCCCTCACCCTTCCCCCCCTCTTCTCCTCCTTCCCCTCCCCTCGGAGGCCTCCTGAGTCAGGAGTTGCTACCGCCTGCGCAGGTCCGCATGGCTCCAGTCCCGCGTTGCCTCGGGAAGGGAAAGGCAAAAAGGAAGAGCCGTGGCAGCGCTTTGCAATGGCAGCAGCGGCACCGGAGGCTCAGGCTCAGCGGCTCCTGGTTTTGCCTTTCCCTTCCCAAGGCAACACGGGACTGGAGCCGTGTGGAGCTGCGCCGGCGGTAGCAACTCCTGATAGCCCCAGCCGGACACCTGAGCAGAGCCCGGGCGGAACTGCCTGGAGATTAGTAGCTGCCTCTTTTGGGGCAGAAAGCTTCCCCCAACTAGCCGGCTGGTCTCCTCCTCCTCAGCCATACAGAACAAACAGGCAGAGAAGGAGGAGAGCAGCTGGCCAGTTGGGGGGGGCTTCTTGTGTTGCGAAAGGGGCGGCTAATGATCTCCGACTCCGCTCTGTTGCTCCAACATCTGGTGCCGCCCTGTTCTGTGCACCGGCTGCTCGGACTTGCTGGGCCTGACACAGAACAGAGTGGCACCGGATGTTGGAGAAGCAGAGCGGAGCCGGAGATCATTAGCCGCCTCTTTCGCAGCACAAGAAGAACAGGGTGGTGCCGGTCCATTGGAGAAGTGGAGCAAAGCCGGAGATTAGAAGCTGCCTCTTTCAGGGCAGAAAGCTTACCCCAACCAGCCGGGGAGGTCGTCTCCTTCTCTGCCTGTTTGTTCTGTATGGCCAAGGAGGAGAACAGCCGAAAAGTGTACTGCCAGGCAGGGGCCACGCGGTGCAGGGCAACACGCCACCGCCCGGCCCTGGTGAGGGAAAGCAATGGGCGTTCCCTGGGCCCTGCCACCAGGGAAGCGACTGCCTAGCTCTGTGTTGTTTGTGTGATTTTTTGGCGCGCAGCGCGGGGTCTCTTTTGGGCGGCCCCAATTTTTTTTTCAGAAGCGGGCTGTATTAAAATGACCAACGGGCCGGATGTGGCCCACGGGCCGTAGTTTGCCCACCCCTGGACTAGATGTCCAAGGTCCCTTTCGACTCTGTTGTTCTGAGTGAGCAAAAGGCTGGCCTGTTGCTTATTAGCTCTTTCTCTTGTTTACTCCCCATTTCTTCCTTAAGCATGACCTGAGCTGAGCACCTGTGAATTATATAGTACAGACATGCTGAAATTACTACATATGTCTTCTCTGGATGATTAGAAAGAGTACAGGTAATGGTCAAACTTACAACCATGCATTTAGTTAGTGACTGTTTAGAGTTACAATGGCGTTGCCAAAAAGTGAATCATTTTTCCACATCTACAACTGTTATAGCATCCCCCCTGGTCACGTGATCAAAATTCAGACACTTGGCAACTGACTCATACTTACAACGGTTGCAGTGCGACTGATGTGAGCACCTTTTGCGACCTGCCAACAAGCAAACTCAACAGGGAAACCAGATTCACTTAATATCTGTGTTACTGATTTAACAATTGCAGCAATTCACTGAACAATTTGTGGCAAGAAATGTCAGAAAACGAGGCAAACCTCATTTAACAACTGTTTGGCTTAGCAAGGGCTCAGCTATGGTTGTAAATCAAATTAGCTGTATTGAAGACAAAATGTTGGGGCTTTCTTCAGCAGAGCATTAAGTTTTGGTGAAAGAATCATTTGATTCATCTCACCCAAAACTGATGAGTGGCCAACATTTGCCAACATTTTATTTTATTTTTGTCTTTTAGCTTTTGTATAGTTTTCATCTTTTTAGGATTGTAAGCCATCCAGGGTCACCCTACGATAAGATGGCAGCCAATAAGTTTTACAAATTAACAAGTAAATAAAACATTGCGGCTGGATGCAGTTATGGTAGCCCAAGCTGACCAAATCAAGCATCATATAACTACAATATAGCTCAATCATATAGCTCCCGCTGCCTTAAGAAAGTTCAAAACATTCTCAAAGATCCATCTTAACCTGGGAACCCTTTTTTTGAACTATTACCATTTGGCAGACGGTACAGGATAATAAAAACAAGGACAAATAGGCTGAAAAACAGCTTTTATTCCAGAGCAGTAGCTCTTTTGAATTCTACTGTATAGTGCAGTGTTGGTGTGGTGTCGGGGGTTTTCAATTCAATGTGTGGAATGTGAAGGATGTGTGTTTGTGTTTATTTTCATGGTCATGAGGTGCACTGAAGATGGTGTTTGATTGCGTTGTACAAGGTGCAATGACAATAAACTAAACCAAACTACAGGTGGTCCTTGAGTTACGACCGTAAATGAAGCCTGCCCGTTATGGTCGTAAGTCTTCACAGTCACAAAATATTGTTGGTTTTACAACCCATAAATGATCTCCATTTTTGCGGAGCTCGTTAAACAAATTCAGTGACCATAAAACAAATACCACAGTTGTTAAGGGAACCCATTGTTTGCTGTGACATAATTTTGCCAAAAAACCCAGAAGTGCTGGTTTTCAACAAAGTGATCATACAATGCAGTCATGTGACAGAGGGATGCTGCAAACAGCCATAAATGCGGTTGTGTTGCCAAATACTCGAAGTGTGGTCATGTGATCACCATCAAAACGTTGAAGATGGTTCACAAATTTCCCTTTTCATGTACATCGTAAGTTTGAATAATTGCTAAGTGACAGATCGTAAGTGGAGGGCTACCTGTATTAGCACAATAGCATTATTATTATTATTAAATTGTCATTAAACTGCCTGAAACATCACAAGCAAAAATGCAATTATTGAGCGTAACTTGGCATCTTCAGCAAAAAAGACTCGGCGATCCTATCTTGAGATGCCAGTGGATTTGAAATCTCTTCCACTGAGCACCGAACGAGGCTTTGGAACAAACTATTCTGGGAATGGCTCATTAATGAGCCTGCATTCTTCAATTAACACAATTATACTTTCTCTTCTTTGCTCACTCATCTAATTTCTCCTTCGCCTAACTCACTGATATTATTTTTTTATCAGAGGCCGCCTGTAGAGACCCAGGCCACTCTCCCGCCTCTCCTGTAATGCATTCAGATAATTGTGATGTTAGTCAAGAGATGGGGAGAAATTAATTTGAGTTCCCCTGTGTTTGCAAAATTAGAAATTCTATCCTAACAGACATCTGAGCCGAGCCGCAGCTGGCCCTCCAAATTGGTACGTCTCTGAATATTAAAAAAAATGCATTTCTCTAAGCCAGAATTTCCCAAATGCAGATCCTTTGATTATAGTTATATTTATTTCTTTATTATTGCTTGTGGGAAGAGATGTGCTGGGTTTACTAGCTTCAAGATGATTATCCTTCTCTTGAGTTTAATCTACTCATCCAGCCAGATCTGGGAGACACGGTGGCTGAGATACCCACCATGAAGAGAGTGAGTGATTCCTACCTTCAGCAATCTTGGACTTCTTGGTGATGGCTCCTCTCCTTTGGAGCAGATAATCCCTAAATATTGAGCTACTCCCTGCTTACTATTTTTCTGGAGAGCAGTAAAAACATAGCTTTTCAACAACAACAAATTGCAGATGAGTCGGATCATACAAACCCTACCCAGTGCAGCTTCAGGCTGATTAATTAGATGAGCAGTTCACACCAAACTGCATTTTGTTTCCTTCTTTCCCTCCCTCCCTCCCTCCCTTTTTTACGGTTGTGACTCTGGCCTACTTCCTGGGGTTAAAACAGAATACAAATTAATCATTGAATATTTTGCCACACCGACAGCAAATAATTCACATAACAGATATATAAGGGACATTAGAGCTCTTCTTGTCCAACACCCTGCTGAAGCAGGAAACCCGATACCAGGGGTCTCAAACTCGCAGCCCGCAGGCCAATTGCAGCCCGCAGGACGATATCCTGTGGCCCCCACCATGATATGAAAATATAATATTAGTGTGGCCCGCAGGGGGAATGGACCTCTGAAGGAAGTCCCACCCGCCGTTCCTCATCGTGGCTTCTTCTCCACCCTGAACTTTAACAAGTCCAAGTACAGGTCCAGACTTACTGATGATCATCTTCAAGCCATACTGAGGGTCTCAAGTGCCTCCTCTCTCAAGCCAAATGTGGCTCAGATATGTGAGAGGAAGCGTTGTCTAGTCTCTGGCAGCAAGGAGTAAGCTGGAGAAGAAGCCACGTTCTGAGGAACTGTTCATGATCTTCATTCAATGTTTCATTCATGTGTTCAGGATAGTTCATGTATTGGAGAAATCATGAACTGTTGATGACATTTGAGGATATTTTTTTAACAACTTTTCTGTGGAATCCCTTATGTGGCCCAGCCTCTGCCTCCAGCGGCCCCCAAGTAAATTGAGTTTGAGACCCCTGCCCTATACCATTTCAGATAAATTATTGTCCAATGTCTTCTTAAAAAACTTCCAGTGTTGGAGCACCCACAACTTCGGAAGGAGGGTCATTCCACTGATGGATTGTTCTCACCATCAGGAGATTTCTCCTTCTAGGTTGCTTCTCAGTGGGATGTTCATAAGTGTAAACAGTTTCTTGATTCAGATGACCAGTCTTGGAACAAGTAGAGGAGTAAATCGAAGTTAGCATTTCTGCTCATCCAAGTTGTGCTAGTATTGCCATCATCCATCAACAGACCATCCTGCTGTAAGTTGCCTTTGGTGCAAAGTATTAGTACCACACTCAGTTTTCTGATACCAGTACTTCATAGAGAGACCCCTAATCTAAGACAATCATCTTTAACGGGCAGATAGATTAAATAAAGAAAGGTAAGAGCTTTCCTTGCTCTGTCATATCCAACTCTAGGGGTTGGTGCTCATCTCTGTTTCCTAGCCAGAGCCAGCACTGTCTAAAGGCCTTTTCCGTGGTCATGTGGCCAGTATGACTATACACCAAAGGATGCAGTAACTTTCTCATTGAAGTTGTATCTATTTATCTGCTTGCATTTGCATGCTTTCAAACTAATAGGTTAGCAGGAGGTAGGGTAGGAATGAGAGCTCAGCCCTGTCCACAAGTTAATCTTTTGCAAATTCAGGGACAACTGGGTGTTAAGCCTGTGTTCCCCAACCAGGGTTAAGGAGACAAGCTAAACAGAATGTGCAGCGTTAGTCAGATAGGCACACAGATAAATGAGTGAGATAAGTTTGTATGTTTGTTAACATACAGTAAAAATAACAGATACGCTTGTGCTATCAAAAATATAGTTTATTCCATTTAGAGATTATAGCATAGTCAAAATAACAGTCCATTAGTCATGTATCATTTTAGTCAGTCCATTCAAGGATATTCAATTAGCAAAATCCGTGTACAATATCCAATGTCAGTTCACTTACAAATCAGTCCTCTCTCTCTCCCGTTCCAGTAGGGAAAAAAAAAACGCAGTCTTGAATCCATCCAGTAATTAGGGATCATCAAACCAGAGAGAGCAAGCTGACCTTCCTTGCTTCTTTTATGGTGCTTTCACAACCACTCCCTTAATTACATTCCTATATTTAAAGTTGCAGACACTTTAACTTATAAACTATGATAACATATTTATTATTTTACCTAAACCAGTTAGGGTAAACAATGTTATCCCTAACACTGGGTACCTTTTCAACTTATTTTTTCTTGATTTGGGGGCATTGGCATTCTTCTGTGTCTGGACATTTTATAGCTTCTTCTCCAATGCTATACAGCATTTTTCAAGTCAATATGAGACATGGGCTCCCATGGAAATTGTTCTGACCAGGGCTTCCTAGACTGTAATTACGCACACACTTATTTTAAAAACAAGACGTATTTTATTGCAACGCTGAGAATTGTTTTCATTCCCAGCCAGTAATGAATCTCAAACAGTCCCCCCAAGATAAGCACCCATCTTTCTTCTCTGTGAAGTTCTGCCAATAACAGAAGTATCAAATGAACTAGGAAAAAAAAAACCAACCAAAGTACAAAGAGCGTCAAGAACAAATCTGAACCTCAGAAACGACATTGCTTCCTGCAAAGGTTTCATCATCTTTGCCTGACCTTTATACCTTATGGGAGGGGCAATCCCCTCTCAGCCTTATTCCCATGTCACTCCTTTTGTTTCAGCTCTTCTTGCCTTCTAGCAGCTCTGTGCACACGTGCACTGGAAACAGGCTCCCATGGGTCCTCTGCCTCGCTGCTGCCAGACTCCGAAGGCTCCAAAGGCAGCACCCCACTCCCAGATGGCCCTGGTCCCATCTCTGCATCAGATGCAGGACCTTCATCCAAGTCCTCTCCACACTCCATGACTGGTCTCTGTTCTTTTCCACTGTCTGATTCCATTGCCATCTGCACTGGCTGCCGGCGAACCACAACAGAAGTGATGGTCATCTCGCCTTCATAAACATGCCGCTATCTACAAGTTAAGAATAAGAGAGAAGACTTTGATAGAAATAGGGAGGAGACTAAGCAAGTCGAAAACTGCCAGATAGCATTTAGAAAAGAATTCCGACAGACACATTCCTATTCACTGAACTGTAAGAAGTCCCTCACAATTGGACTTCCAAGGTTCTGTTATAATAGCCAATCTTCCAGAAAAGTAGGTATGAATCTTTTTATGGAATTAATTTCCTGGCATGATCCGTCTAGTGGAGTTAACTCTCCATGTGTGCTTCTCAAGTTAGTGGATATTTGGTTGCCTCTTCGGAGTTCTAAGGCCAGCACTGTTCACAGGAGCGATTAAGGCTCTCCTGATAGATCTGCCAGATTAGGAAAATCCCATAAGCTCTGTGATTCTGCCAGCAAGTTCATTTAAGAAGGTACAATTGAACTTGGCAGTAGTTCCACTTCAGTGCCCTCAACTTTCCTTGGATGACAATGATTGTCAATCAGTTGGTGTTCTCCTTAGCCTCATAATTGACCTCCAACTGCTTTTTAAAAGTGGTAGGTTGCCAGATTCCATTCTTGTCTTCAGAAGGCATCATGGTCCATTGGGCCTCTGCCCAAAGATCAGCAGTTAAAATAGCCATAGATGCAGTTACAAATATAGCTATAAAATTAGCTTAGTGCAGCTATTTGTTTCATCATGCCAGGCTTCTGTATGCATGCTCTGATCTGATAATAGAAGGTTGTTGTCACAATGATTCATTCACTCATACCTATATATGCAGTAGTGGTTTCAAAAAATTTTATTACCGGTTCTGTGGGTGTGGCTTGGTGGGTGTGGCAGGGAAAGGATACTGCAACATCCCCATTCCCTCCCCAGCCCACTAACCTGCTTTCCAGCTCCGTTCTCCTGGGCAGGGCAACCAAAGAAGACCCAGCCAATCAGCTGGGACTCGGGAGGCGGAGAATAGAGGGGGGTGGGGCCAGTCAGAGGTGGGATTTGCCGGTTCTCCGAACTGCTAAAAATTTCCTCTACCGGTTCCTCAGAACCGGTCAGAACCTGCTGAATACCACCTCTGTATATATGATTTATATAGCAGCCCATATCACACAAGATGCTTATAGAATTCAAACACACAAAGGTCAGGTTGCCCTCAACTTTCAACAGTTCTTTTAGTGACCGTTCCAAGTTACAACAGCACTTGAAAAAGGCGACATGATCATTTTTTTCACACAACTAAAGAAACATCTCCATAGTCACGTGATCAAAATTCAGGCACTGGGCAATTGGCCTGTATTTATGACCGCTGTGGTGTCCCAGGGTCACTTGGTCACATTTTGTGACATTCTGACAAGCAAAGTCAACAGGGAAGCCAGATTCCACTTAACAACCATGTCACTAGCTTAACAAGGGCAGTGGTTTACTTAACAACTGTGGCAAGAAAGTTCACAAAATGGGGCAAAAGGGGCTGAACAATTGCTTTACTTAGCAGCAACAAAAAAATTGATCTCCATTTTGGATGCTAAGTTGAGGTCTACCTGTTCCACAGATAATCTCCCAGAGCCCAAGGATAATCATTTGTCCTAAATGCCTCACGAAACAACCAGGTCATCAGTACTTTGTAGAAGACTAACTTGGTTAGGGATATCTGAATCTCTGGGGGATGCTGTCCGTTAGGGCAGGTCCTGCAGTTGAGGAGGCACAACTCCAGGGTCCAGCAAGATCAGGGGTGGGCTTACCAAATTTGCAGATGATACAAAGCTGGCAGGAATAGCTAACACCCAAGAAGATAGGCTCAAGATCCAGATGGATTTTGACAGATTAGAACACTGGACCGTATCTAACAAAATAAAATTCAATGTAGAGAAAAGTAGAGTCCTACACTTAGGCAAGAAACACCAAAAGTGCACATATAGATTGGGTGAAACCAGGCTCAATAGCAGTAACTGGGAGAGGGATCTTGGAGTCTTAGTGGACAACCAGCTAAATATGAGCCAGCAGTGTGCAGCAGCAGCCAAAAAAGCTAATGCAATCCTAAGTTGCATTAACAGAGGGATACAATCGAGATCAAGTGAGGTACTAATACCACTCTATAAAGCCAGCATCCAGTTTTGCTCACCACATTATAAAAAAGATGTTGAGACTCTAGAAAAAGAGAAGAGCAACCAGGATGTTTAGGGGACTGGAGACTAAGGCATATGAAGAACGGCTACAGGAACTGGGCTCTCGTGAAGGACCAGGGGAGACATGATAGTGGTCTTCCAATATTTGAGGGGCTGCCACAGAGAGGAGGAAGGGGTCAAGCTATTTTCTAAAGCACCAGAAGGCCAGACAAGGAATAATGGATGGGTGTAACAAGGAACACCAAAAACTGCATTCTGGCTTAGCTTCCAAGAGTCTCAAAGGTGCTTTTTTTCCCAAAAGGCAACTGGACCATGTTCTTGTTTTTTTTTTCCCTTTGAGGAAGAAGAAAATATTTTGCTTCTCATCAAAAAGCTCCGTCGGTTTTGATGAAGCTTCTTGGATGAGAAGCAAAACGTCTTCTTAGCCTTCCTCATGGGAAAAAAAAAAAAACAGAGTCCAGTTGCCTTTTGAAAAAGCACCTTTGAAACAGCCATGACCTGGATGACTATCTCCATAGACCTCCAGCTTCTCAGTGTACTTCAAAGGCAGCTGTGTGTAGAGAGCATTATAGTAATCTAAAGAAGTGACCAAGACATGAGTTAACTATGAGCAGGGCCTCCCAATCTGGTTTTTCTTGGAGACTTATGTCAACAATCATCCATCTTAGGTAAAATTTAAAGTCATTCTGTCCATAAATGATTGCATCAGACCCATAGGGAACTGAATAAAGAATTAGAACAACTGGCAGCAGCAGATGCCATAGTGTAAGAAAGTAATTTTCACCCCCATCTTGTTACAAAGATAGTACAGTACAGGGACAATTTATTGTACCTATGCCATAACTGTGTGTCTTAAAATTCCCATTACTCTGACCAAGAGTGGTGGTTGTTTTTTTCTCAAGCCTTGCCAAATCCACTTAGTGGAAAGTGCAAAAGGGAGAAGATAGGACATAGAGTAACAGAGTTGGATGTGACCTTGGAGGTCATCTAGTCCAACCCCCTGCTGAAGCAGGAGAGTCTATAGTACGTTGCAAACAGATGGTTATCCAGTCTCTTCCCACAATTTCTGAAGGCAAGCCGTGGTTATTTTTTCTCACTGTCAGGAAATTTCTCCTTAGTTCTAAGTTTCTTCTCTCCTTGGTTAGTTTCCATCCATTGTTTCTTGTCCTCCTTCAGGTGCTTTGGAAATTAGGTTGACCCCCCCTCCCCTCTTCTTTGTGTCAGCCCTTCAAGTATTGAAACACTGCTATCATGTCACCTTCACTCCTTCTTTTCATTAAACTAGACATTCCCAATTCCAGCAATTGTTTTTCTTATGTGTTAGCCTCCAGCCCCCTAATTATTTTTGTTGCTCTTCTCTGTACTCTTCGCAGAGTCTCAACTTTTTTTACATATGTATACTAGCCGATAAACCTGCGTTTCTCAGGTATTTATTTATCCCAATCCTGAGGAAAATCCGGTAGTCAGGACTCACGCTGTTGTACTGTCTGTTGTGTAGTGTCGCAATTTTCCTACTCCTCCACAAGAGGGAGCCCTGTGAAGCCGTTACCAAGGCAGAAGCCATTTTAAGGTACTCACACACCCCAAGGAGTCTTAGAGGTGTCTTACCTCCACAGTATTTGTTTCAGAGGGTAAGTGATCTGTGTACCAAGTTTGGTTGAAATTTCTCGAGGTGTTTCAGAGTTATGCTGGAACATAAATATTATATTTATAGATACTCACTCAATACCCACACTTTGCTACGAAACTATGTGGCCGGGCTTAGTTTTTGGGGAGGAAAGTAAGGGGGGGGGGAAATTCTGCCTCTGCCTAGCAGCATCCATCGGTGTTCATCTGGCTAGTGTCCTGTCAGTGTGTGAGAGAGTTGAGGGCTATTTGGAAACTGAAACAGTATTTGCTGAGTGAGCAAGAAGGAGACAGCAAGGAGCCTGGGCGTGGCTTAGTTCAACTGTTCTGTACTAAAGCTGCTTGATGCTCTGAAACTGAAACTCCTCTGCTTGTGTTTTTCATTTGGAACAGGTTACTTTTCAGATGGGGAGGGGGAATAGAACTCCTTAGTATCAGAGTGTGTTAATAATAATAATAATAATAATAATAATAATAATAATAATAATAATAATAATAATATAGGAAATACTAATGCTCTGATGGTCATCTCAAAAAATCCTTTCTTAGTGAGCACTTAGAAGCCAAGAGGAACAAAAGTTTGTACGCTTTACACTTCTGGAGATTTTGTGGTGATGCGTGAGTGGTATTTCACTTTGATAGGTGGGTGGGTGGGTGGGTAGGTAGGTAGGTAGGTAGGTAGATAGATAGATAGATAGATAGATAGATAGATAGATAGATAGATAGATAGATAGATAGATAGAAAAGGTATATAGGTAGGTAAGTAGGTAGGTAGGTAGATACAGATAGTAGATAGATAGATAGATAGATAGATAGATAGATAGATAGATAGATAAACAGACAGACAGACAGACAGAGGTAGATATGATAGAGGTAGACAGACACAGACAGACAGATAGACAGATGATATATAGATATGATAGATATATGGATGGATGGATATAGATAGATAGATATAATCGAGATAGATAGATAGATAGATAGATAGATAGATAGATAGATAGATAGATAGATAGATAGATGTTAGACAGATACACAGACTGACAGATACAGATAGATATGATAGAGCTAGATAGATAGACAGAAGACAGATAGATATGATAGAGATAGATAGATAGATAGATAGATAGATAGATAGAGATAGATTGATAGATTGATAGATTGATAGATTGATTGATTGTGGTGCGAAGAGAGCCCAGGAGAGATTCAACTTCTTACAAAATCTGTTTTATCAGGAAGATGATCTGTAGCTTTTAAAAATATAAGAGAGTTGTTGAGACACAGCTTGGAACGCGCATGTCTTGTCTGATCAAGGAAGTATGAAATGTTAGTGCGAATTTTACTTCCACTGCAGATATGAAGTGGTGAAGGGGACAGGTTAATTCTCACACATTTTAAATTATATATTTTTTCCCATTTGTCTTTATAATATACCAAAAGAAAAGAAAAGGTTTGGTTCGCTGTAGCAGAAAAGCACCAGCTCTAAAGTCGCCGTACAGGTAGTCATCGACAAATTCCTTGTGTTCAATTACACTTGGCCTGTTAGGGATAACACTGTTTACCCTAACTGGTTTAGGTAAAATAATAAATATGTTATCATGGTTTATTAGTTAAAGTGTCTGCAACTTTAACTGTAGGAATGTAATTAAGGGAGTGGTTGTAAAAGGCACCATAAAAGAAGCAAGGCACTGCAGCTTGCTCTCTCTGGCTTGATGATCCCTAATTACTGGATGAAGACTGTGTTTTTCCCTTACTGGAACGGGAGAGGGAAAGGACTGATTTGTAAGTGAACTGACATAGGATATTCTACACGGACTTTGCTTATTGAATATCCTTGAATGGACTGACTAAAATGATACATGACTAATGGACTGTTATTTTGACTATGCTATAAACTCTAAATGAAATAAACTATATTATTGATAGCACAAGTGTATCTGTTATTTCTACTGTATGTTAACAAACATACAAACTTATCTCACTCATTTATCTGTGTGCCTATCTGACTAATGCTGCACATTCTGTTTAGCTTGTCTCCTTAACCCTGGTTGGGGAACACAGGCTTAACACTGGTTATGGGCCCAGAGGCTGCAAAGTCAGTTTAACTAGGATAAAACAGATTTATGTAAAAAGTGAGAGTTTGTGTTGTTATACATTACAGTAAACAGACAGCTGTGTTTTATTAATTATAGTTTTATATCCATATAAGAAAACATGGCACAAGTAAATCTACAAAGTTTGTCCCTTATATCCAAGTTGGATGGAACAAACTATGTATCATGGTCTATGAAATGTAGTCTACTTCTACGTAGGGAAGGTCTGTGGAACATAATTGAAAATCCACCAAATGTAGAGGAATGGGATCCAGAGATAGAGGAAGATAGACAAAATATAGAAGATTTTAAACTGAAGAATGAACAAGCTTTTTGCATAATAGGACTAACACTTTCTGACCAGCAACTTGTTCATATCCGTGGAGAGCAAATGGCTGTTGGGTGTTGACAGAAGCTGAAGAGGATTTATGTTCGAGATAACGTTAGTGCTCACATAAATCTAACATGGAAGCTTTTCAGGACGCAGCTCCAAACGAATGGTGATATGCTTAGTCATTTGGAAACTATGAAAAGCATTTTTCAAGAACTGCACAAGAAAGAGCTTATTTTCTCTGAACTACATCAAGTCTACATAATTCTATCATCACTAGATGTAAGTTATGATAACTACGTCACTTTCCTTGAAATTTTGCCAAAGGAAAGTCTAACTTTAACTGATATAACTGGCAGATTGATTGAAGGGGCAAGAAGAAGACTTGAAAGAGATCAGTTAAGGAGGGAGCAACCTCAAAAACAAGATATTGAATTTCCTACTGCATACGCAATTCAGAAGTGTTTTAATTGTGGAGGAAGAGGACATTTGGCAAGATTTTGTAAAAAACAAAGCGCCAGAACACTGGACAGAATACTAAAAGTAACCAAAATAAAAATAAAAATTTAGAGTTAGCCATGTATATTAACAGAGCTGTAAAAAATAATTTATGGGTGGTTGACAGTGGAGCATCCCATTGTATAACAAATGATAACAAAAATTTTATTAAAATGTCCAAGAGTACATAGCAGATATCGTTAGCCAATGGCTGGAAACTGAAAGCTAAAGGTCAAGGTATAGCATATTGTTCTTTCATAAAAGAGAATGTAAAAATGTTATATGTACCACAACTTAAGTTTAATTTAATTTCAGTTAGAATTTTGGTTAAACTAGGATATGTAGTTACCATTAAGGGAGATAACTGCATAATTGAAAAAGAAGATAAGAAAATTATTGCATCTTTAAGAGGTGAATTATATGTGTTAAATGATAATGGTTTAGAGGTGGCTAACACTGTTTATGATAATAAGAAACCTCATGATGAATGTATTCACTTGTTACACCGAAGGCTAGGGCATTTAAATTTTAAAATGATTAAGAGAACTGTTCAACTATCTAAAGGAATAACTTTGAAACCTTGTAATAAGTATTTGCAATGTTTTGCTTGTAATCAAAGCAAAGACAAGGTCATACCGGCTAATAGAGTTGATGGATTTACTACCAAAGAACCTTTAGAGGTAGTATTTGCTGATTTAATAGGTCCGAAAAAACCAAGTGTAGGAGGAGCTCGATACATATTAAGTATAATGGACCACTATTCTAGATATGGGTTGTGCTATTTAATAAAGAGCAAAACTGAAACATATCTAAATCTCTTTAATTGGATTAAATTTGCAGAAAGGAAAAACTAAAAAGAAATTAGTAACTCTTATAACAGATAATGGTGCGGAATTTACAAATAATAAATTCCAGAATAGACTTAGAATGTTAGGTATTCAACATAAAAAGTCTGCACCATATAGGCCACAACATAATGCCTTTATAGAGAGACGAGGCCAAATACTACAGTCAATGGCACGTACTATGTTGTCTGATTCAGGATTACCTGACAATTTATGGGGAGAAGCAATAATGTGTAGTCATCATATATTAAATAATGTTGTTAATTCAACAACAGGTGAATTACCATTCACACTGTGGCATGGTACAAAACCTGATTTAAGTTACATGTACACATTTGGAGCACCAGCATGGGTGCATATCCCTTCACAACTCAGACACAAAGGACAGCATAGAGCTAAAAGATTTTTTTTTGCAGGATATTAATCTAATCACAGATCTTATAGATTCTGGGAACCAGGAACATCTAGAGTTTATACCAGTGCTGGTGCTAAATTCCTAGAACATGTAGGATGGAATAGATTAGAGCAAGATTTAAATAACGAAGTAATTATTGAACACTGCAAAAGGCAAAAAGATCAGACTAGTTATATGAAGAGTCCAATTAAAGAAGAAGTATGCAATTAAGGGAGTGGTTGTAATTAAGGGAGTGGTTGTAAAAGGCACCATAAAAGAAGCAAGGCACTGCAGATTGCTCTCTCTGGCTTGATGATCCCTAATTACTGGATGAAGACTGCGTTTTCCCCCTACTGGAACGGGAGAGAGAAAGGACTGATTTGTAAGTGAACTGACATTGGATATTCTACACGGACTTTGCTAATTGAATATCCTTGAATGGACTGACTAAAATGATATATGACTAATGGACTGTTATTTTGACTATGCTATAAACTCTAAATGAAATAAACTATATTATTGATAGCACAAGCGTATCTGTTATTTTTACTGTATGTTAACAAACATACAAACTTATCTCACACATTTATCTGTGTGCCTATCTGACTAACGCTGCACATTCTGTTTGGCTTGTCTCCTTAACCCTGGTTGGGGAACCCAGGCTTAACATGGCCAATAAAGAATTCCATTCTATTCTTTTTTATTTTCTGACAGTTAGAACAATTAATCAGTGGAACAACTTGCCTCCAGAAGTTGTAAATGCTCCAACCCTGGAATTTTTTAAAAAAGATGTTGGATAACCATTTGTCTGAAGTGGTGTACAGTTTCCTGCCTAGGCAGGGGATTGGACTAAAAGACCTCTAAGGTCCCTTCCAACTGTTACTCTATTCTAGGTCCCTGAAGGGTTTTGGGGGGGCAAGATTTCAGAAGTGCTTTGCCCTTGTCTCCTTCCAAGGGCTGCGAGAGAGTGCATGGCTCAAGATCACCCAACTGTCTTCATAGCTAAGCAGGACTAGAACCCATAGTCTTCCAGTTTCTAGCCTGGCACCTAAACCACTGTAACAAACTGGCTCTCAGGTACTATCTGCAAAGTCTTCAATAGCACAGAATCTATCGGACATACCAGGCAAGGCAGTTGTCTAAATTATATCTGCTTGTCCCAAATCAAACTTCCTGAGTGAGACTGTTAATGAATCTCTACGCCTCAAGAAGTTATGGGGTGAGAAGTGGAGGATGGATCTTCTCAATAGTCATCCCATGCCTCGGAAGCCAATACCACCTTTTCTCTGTGCTTCAAGCTCATTAAAAATTACACTATTCCAACGTATCTTTGGCCCTAATTTATGGACCAAAATGATAGGTAGTGTTGTTATGATGGGATGCTGGATGCTCTGCCGTGGATAAGAAGACGCTCCAGAGAGTTTTAAACACAGCACAAAAAATCATCAGTTGCTCTCTTTCTTCTTTGGAAGAGATTGTGAAGACCAGACTCCTCTCAAAAGCACTAAAAATCTCCACAGACTGTTCTCATTCTGGTCACTCATATTTCGAATTGTTACCATCAGGGAAACACTAAAGGTGTCTTAAAATGAGGACTAATAGACTGAGAAACAATTTCTTTTCCAAGGCAGTAATTGTCTTGAATCAAACAGTTCATTTGTGATTTAGTCCTATGTATATAGTGGCATTTTTAAATAATTTAACTTACTACATGTTTTAGATAGGTTTTAGACCAGGTTTTTAATTATTATTATTATTATTTTAATATTTTAATTTTTAAATACTCTGTAGTGTGATTGGATGTGGTGTTTGGGGAACTGTGCTGGAGTAGCTTTCAAATTTCATTGTATTTGTAGAATGCAATGACAATAAAGATATTCTATTATGCATTGATATTTTTCATTAAGGTACGTGCCTTGCCATTTGTGTTTTGCTACCCAGCACCCAGAATCTATAAACACTGAAAAATAAATAAAGTTCAAAACTGCAGAACAAGAGAGATAGACACACTCAAATACAGAGGAGCACATTTACAAGAGGCCTAAAACAGCTAATGGCACTATTTTCAATTTCAATATCTCTTGACTTCTTTTTTTGTAAATTTTATTTGAGTTTTCACAAAGAGAAAAAAAAAAAACAAACAAAACATCTTTTTTGAAAGCAGCATAATCCCCGGTTACATTTCTTCGTACAGACACAAATTCATGTTCATGTTCATTTTTATATTCTATTCCATATTTTATTACTATTTTACATTTTTTGCACAGCTTCTCCCCTCTTTTAATTTTCTCAATTTTATTTTAATTATCTCATCTCAATTCAAATCATTGTATTTATATTTTTTGTCTGTCCTGTTTCAATTATCTATTATCTTTTCTCATTAAACAAAATTTCTCCTATAGTTACTGATTGGAGTATGACGCCTTTATATCTTTTCCCTAAAGTTGTAACATTCGATATAATACATAACTTCCATTCGGATTCTGCTTGGTACATTTTTAAAATACATACTGTATTCTTAAAAAAAGAAAAAATTATAAATGTATATAATTAAAACAACATTCCATTCCAATTCAATTCTATCATTAATATTAATATTCATTAAAGTCTTAACATCTTTAACATTACTTTTCAATTAAATATCATACTTCTATGGGAACAGTTATAAGCTTTCCATAGTTAATTCCCCCCCCCCACTTATATTTTATAAAACCTTAACTAATTAAAATGTTCCAGTTCCTTCCTAATTCAATTTTCTCATTTATTTTATTTCACTTATTCACAAACATTTCACTAAATTACACTAACTATTTTATCTCTCATTTTAATCATACGTTGTTTCCAATTTTCTAAAGTTATTTCTGTTACTAATATAACAATACAATCTTATGTACCTTTACAGAATCCCTTTTTCAGTTAGATTTTCACCCATTATCTCTAAATAGGTCCTGTTTCTCTATATCTTCTTTTCCTTTCCTTCTTCCCTCTCTTCGTCTCTCTCCCCTTTTTACCCCCTTGTCTCTCTACCATTATTTCTCTCTTCTGTATTCCCCTTTTCTGTTGCTTTCCAGTATTATACTTATTTTTTGAATTATTTTTTCTTTTCTTTAG
Source organism: Hydrophis major (assembly GCA_033807585.1). Classification (NCBI taxonomy): domain Eukaryota; kingdom Metazoa; phylum Chordata; class Lepidosauria; order Squamata; family Elapidae; genus Hydrophis; species Hydrophis major. The sequence goes on from CM066330.1 coordinate 9,000,545, forward strand.
TTGTTTTTTTATATCTTAAATTCTCCATTCTCTTCCCCCCCCCTTCTCTTTTTCTTCCCCACATAGAATTGCTTGTTCATTAAAGATGGCTTCTTCTTTGTCCCAGTCTTCTTGTTTTGCAGTCTTTTCTTGTTGCTTCTCATAGTTCCAAATCTCCATTTCTAAGAATTGAAAAACAAAGCCAAAAGAACCCTTCCCTTCTTGTGCATCTTCTTTATACTTTTTAAGTTCCATTTTCAATTCATCCAGAAGTGGTGTAATTGTATAAATTTTTAAACAACCACCCAATTGATTTTAGTCATTCAAATATAATAACCAAAAATCCAAAGATCACCAAATAATCCAAATACACACAAGCTGTTTCTTTTTTGCTCTTTTTTTTCACTTTCTCTTCCTGGGGTTACTATTTAGTTGCAAAGTTTCAGTTAAAATGTATCTTTTAGAAGTCTTGTTGAAGTTTTACTTTAGATTCTTTTTAATTCCAGCCAGTCTCCTCCCTCTTCCAGATCCTGCCCTTATTCTTTTTCTCTCCCTTCCTGCTTATGAAAAAGAAAGTTTTTAATGTCCAGAAATCTTTATTATCCCTTTGGCATTTTGTTTTATTTTCAGTTTAATTGCCTATTGATGTCAAAGCGGATTTTTCCAATTTCTTATTTAAGTCTCTTAGTTGTCAGTATAGGGAAGGAGAGAGAAAAAAAAAAAAAGCCAAACCTTTCCCTTTTCACTTTCCTTCGCTGCTTCTGACTCTTCTTTGGAAGCGATGTTATTTTTTGTAAGTTTAAATTCCAGGGTACCTTGGCTGTTGCTTTTACAATTTAACCCGGTCAGTTAAAACTTTTACTTCTTATCTTCCTCCTGCACATTCTTTTCCGGTCGAGTTCTCCTTTGTGGTGGCCATTTCTTACCACCGCTACAACCACCTTCGGGAAAGGAAGTAATGGCCAACTGAGGAGGAGAGATGCGGAGAGATGCGGCTCTCCTCAACCCTGCTGGCAGTCTCCCCCCTCTTCACCACCTCTACGGGGTGGCTTAGCCCTGAAACCAGCCGGCTCGGAGTGCTCCAGCGGCGAGCCCAGGCAGAAACCACGCATGATCGTGGATTTCTGTCTGTCGCCAAAGCCCTTCAAACCGGAACAGCCAATATCTCTTGACTTCTTAATTTGGTCCTGATGTATTAACGAGTTCTGAAACTCCCAAATTACTTGTTGTATTGACTAATGTCTTAGATGAGTTTAAATCTTTGGCTGATTTCCATAGACAGTTGAAAATTACTTCTAAAATTACTACTAATGTTGTTAATCTTGCAAGAGCGTTGAAAGGAAGAGTTGGATTACCATGCTTTAACAAATCAACCCTCTTGCTTTTTTTAAAAAAATGTTAAATACGTCTTTTATGGTCTTCAGATGAACAGTGTCATCTGAAAATAGATTCTTTTTCATTATGTAAATCAGGAGATGTTGAAGAAAGATTGAGTGTCAGTATTTTCATGTTACAAGTAAAATGTATTTGAAGGGATGTTGACATAAATAATTTGGTTTTTCTCTGTGATTGTCACATTTTGGTTTTAATATCCATGTTATTTTTAATAGAATTTTAAGAATTCTATTTTGAGTTTTGAGCGGGATAGAATCAAGATCATGCGAAGTTATCATGCTTTACAAAGCCCTGTTAAGACCACACCTGGAATACTGCCTCCAGTTCTGGTCACCACAATACAAAAATGATATTGACTCTGAAAGAGTGCAGAGAAGAGTGACAAGAATGATTGGGGCTGGGGGTGAAGAATAGTTGCAGAAACTGTCTAATCTAGAGAATAGAAGAATTACGGGACACGTGATAGCAATCTTCCAATATTTGATGGGCTCCTACAAAGTCGAGGGATCAATCTGTTTTCCAAAGCACCAAAAAGGCAGGACAGAAAACAATGATGGAAACCAAGGAAAATAGCAACCTACTAAAAAGAACTCTCTTAACTGTGAGAGCAATCAACCAATAGAACAGCTTCCCTTCAGAAGTTGTGGGTGCTCCATCACTGGAGGCTTTCCTAAAGAGACTGGACAACCATTTATCTGAAATGGTCATGCTCAAGCAAGGGGTCGTGCTAGAAGACCTCCAAGATCCTGAACAACTCTACTATTCTATGTTCCAAGAGAAGAGAAATAAGGACACGATGCTGAGTAACATGCCCCCAAATTGGAATACATCAATTTATGAAGAATTTTTGCAGTCAATGGAATTTGGATTGTAGGTGACAATTTTGCCATTGGGTGGGGGGGACTCCAGTCTTAAAATTTTGGACTAAAAAATGTGTTCCTTCTCAGCTTTGTATTGGCTCTTAATGGGGAAAAAAAGAACTTTACTTCTCTTGAATTACACATTTTAATTCTGTTTTTTTTTTTTAATTACTGGTTTTTAAGAGTTGTCTTAACTCTAGAAATTAAATAAATCATGTCCAACTAAATCTATCTAGGTATGCTAGACTTCAGTTTCCTGCATTTTTAGCTGGGCAAGACTGAGGTAGATCAACAACCATTAACCAAGGCAGATAAATTATCAAGCTTCAAGAGACCAATTTCAGAAGAAGCCTGAAGGTCAGTTACGAAAAGGGGAAAATGTTATTAGATGGACCTTCCATTTGATCTAGCAGGAGAGCTTTTACATCCTTCAGAGAATCAAAATAAAAACAATTTGGACCTGGGTGACAAGCTAATCTCTCGTACTGTAGAAGAAGAGCAGGCTGAACTGAAAGGTGAGATTAAATGTGTCACCAGTTCGGAGTCATTGCATTGCCACAAGAGACTTAAGTCCAGCTACCCTTGAATTCCCTTGACCCTTATCTAGCACCAATTTAGCCTTGACCATTAGTTGATTATATTCTTGTACATAGGGGTCATGGTCTCATCAGATTCTGGTTTGGAGAAGGAATTGGAACCAAGGCCATCCAACAGGGAAGGCACGTCTCCCCTGAAGAGGCCAGGGGCTGAGGACAATGCTGTCTCAGGCCCCTCAGGCATTGGGGAAGGTGGTCAACTGGACAGGAGGATGCTGGCCATCACAAACATGGGGGAGGATTAGCAGTGGAGATGAGAGGCAGCAGAGTAGTGGTGGTATTCTACCAGTTCAGCCCAGTTCTGGCATACCGGTAGCGCTGAAGATCAGCTGGCAGAGAACCAATTCACTCCAAGTCCTTCCAAGGCTCTGCAGTTGGGCCCACCCACCTGCCTCTGCTCCTAGGACCTTTTTAACCTCTCAGCTGTTCGGTGCGGCAGAGTGGGTTACTGTGCTAAACAGCTGAGAGGCGTAACAATTTAGTTTTTACTGTTTTAATGAGTGCACAGAGCACGTATTTCCTACAAGAGTGAGTCTCGCGTGAGTCGTGGGATGCCACCCCTGCAGCCATGCCCACCAAGCCACACCCGCAGAACCGGTGGTGGGAACTTTTGAATCCAACCACTGCAGCAGACCCCCCTCTGATGAGGAACAGCTGCCTCCCCCACCCGATCCAAGGGCATGGAGAGTGAAACGGAGGGAGGCTCAAAGGAAATCTGCTTGGGAGGAGGTCCGCCTGGCCATCCTCCCAAGGAACACCTGGCTTGGGTTGACTTAAGCAAAGGCTGTGGGAGGGCATGTTTGTTGAAAACCATCATTTTGCTTTTTGGGGCCCGCATTTCTCCAGCCTTGGAAAAACCCTACTTTGACTCCTGTTTCTACCTGAGCCTTTGCCTCATGGACTTGCCTTGTGGACAACTCACGGACTTTGCTCTGTGAACTTTGTGGTGGAACTAATAGAACAATAAAGGACTCTATTGAAGCCTGTCTTTGCCTATGGATCATATAATAGCAATAATAAATACTTATGTGCTTTGAATTCAACGAGTGCTCCTGATTTTTTATACAATAAATATGTGAATATTCATTGAGGTTAACATGTGCCATTTTTTTTATCCCGTAAACAAACTACATTCCAGTTTTTGATCTTTCCTTTAAGAAACAGGATGTTCCAAACTGAATTGACATAAAGAACAGAAATGTCTGTCAGAAGTAGAATCCCTTCTCCTGTGCAGCTCATCTGTCACTGTCTATCACTCTGACACATTACATTGCATTTTCTGGAGCGTGATACTTCCATGTTCCCCCCCACCCTTTCACAATAAATTCAACTGAATCTAGGCCTCCGTAAAAATCACACGTTTTCTGAGGCTCCAAAAAATCAGCATAAATCAATTTTATGGTGCATGGCATGTTATGTTAAAATGTGGTGTCTTGTTGAATATAAGCATATTGTATAACGACCTTTCTGGCACAAAATGATTACCTCTGTGATCTGAAATAAAATAAGTGCACAATTCTCTTCCATTCTTTGCTCCATTTGCTGCTCATGTCTGAGATGGAAGGAAGCCTCAGGCTTACCAGTAGTTTCATTCTTAGTCTTCTGGATACTTAACTTAAGTGATTTATAGTTGCATTGCTGGGCCAGCTGTTCCTTTAAGATAAACTGTTATCGGAATTACACATCTGCATAGGAAGAAAATCCACAGCATAAAGTGGTTGGACCTTTCTGAGTTGCCTGGTGGTATCTGGTGCCTTAGTTGTCTTTGAAAATTACTGTTGTGGTCATGAGAGTCTAGAGTAGAGTTCCCCAACCCTTGGTCTCAGTGGTAGGTTTCAAAATAGTTTACCACCGATTCGGTGGGCGTGGCTTGGTGGGAGCGCTTTGCCCGCCCACATACGCTTTGTGTGTGTGTGTGCGTCAAATGCATGTTTTGCTCAGGCACAAAGGCTTTCCAACTCACCTCCTGCAATCCTGCACTCTCCCTGTCGCTTCAGCAGCTGACGCGCAGCAATCTGTTGCAGCTGCACTCCAAAAGCAGGGAATAAAAGTCAGTAGGGGAACCCAGGCAGGTGGGTGGGCCCAACAGCAGTTCTTCAGAGAGAACCGGTTCAGTCTCGGCTGATCTTCAGCACTACTGGTACGCCAGAATATCACCACTGCCTAATCTGTGAACTGGCACCAGGCTACGGCATGCCAGAAACGTGGCCACACAAGAAAGCGAAGCCGGGTGGAATTCTACCAGGTTGTCCCGATTCGGGCGAAGACCATCTGGGAGCTAACCAGTTCACTTCAATGATCAGCTGCTGTGCCTGCCTGCCCCGGCTCCATACTGACATTTATTGCCTGCTTTTGAAGCTCAGCTACATCGCGTGGTACAGCAGTTTGCTGCGCATCAGCTGTTGAAGACACAAGGCGAGTGCAGGAGAAGGTCAGTAGGAAAGGCTCTGCGCATGTGCAAAGTATGCCCACCAAGTCATGCCCCACCGAACTGGTGGTAAAACAATTTGAATCCCATCACTGAGCGAAGCCCTCATCTGTGGGGTGCAGATAGCTCCTTTTGGTCCATGGAAAAACCTCTCTCCATGGAACCAGTCTCTGGGTGCCTGGAGGCTAAAACATACAACGAACGGTTGCAGGAACTGAGCTTGGCTAGTCTAGTAAAGAGAAGGACCAGGGGAGACATGATAGCGGTCTTCCAATATTTGAGGGGCTGCCACAGGGAAGAAGGGGTCAAGCTATTTTCTAAAGCTCCTGTAGGCCAGACGAGGAATAATGGATGGAAACTGAACAGGGAGAGATTTAACCTGGAAACAAGGAGAAACTTTCTGACAGTGGGAACAATCAACCAATGGAACAGAAGTTGCCCTCGGAAGTTGTGGGAACGTCATCACTTGAGACTTTCAGGAACAGATTGGACTGCCATTTGTCAGAAATGGTGTAGTGTCTCCTGCTTGGGTGGGGGGTTGGACTAGATGACCTACAAGGTCCCTTCCCACTCTGATTATCTGTATCTGTATCTGTCCAATAAACATGTTCTCTGAGGAACATTCCTGCCTTGGAGTTCTGATTGGATGCATTACTCGGAACACTGACATCTGGTGTATCATTTCTCCATAAAGTCTACACTACTGAAATCTGCAGCCAATAATTGGCATGTTATGGGATTTGGGTCTTAAACCAGTTTTGCTCCTCTTCATTGCCCACTCCCTTGTGCAACCTTTTTGTAACTTTCCCATTGGTTCTGACAGGTGACCGAAGAGGAAGAATCAGCTAATCACACCGTGATGATTCAGGAAACTTTGCAACCGGCTTCGATGGAGTTGGGCGAGCAGCACCATTTGGTGGTCTCCTCAGATGACATGGAAGGCATTGGGACAGTGACCGTTTATACTCAGGGTGGAGAGGCCTCGGAACTGATTGTTTATGTGCAAGAAGCCCTGCAGCCGATGGAAGTACAGGAAGAAGCTGGACAGGATATCTAAATCAAGTCTTCTGGGCAGGTAAGTAGGTAGGTAAACCTCCTGGCCCTAGAGGATGAGTCTTCATTGGCATATTGCAAGTGTTCTGACCCAGCCTTAGCAGAAGCAAGAAACAGACTCCATGTCACGAAAAACCCCTCTTTATTTACCTCTTGTGAATTAATGGCATTCACACACTGAAAAGTCCAGGCAATAGTCCTTCAAAGAGTTAATGGCAGTAACAGACCTTATCAGTACCTTACAATAATTGCAAAGCCATGAGCTCCCAGCCGAAAGGCTGCAAATTCTCTGAGCAAAATCTTCAGAAATATGAACCATTGTCTCCTATGACAAACACTCCCCTTTCCTTCTATTTATTTCCCAGCCAGGGAGGGGCCATTCAGTGTCCACATGTGCTTTGCTTCCCGAGTTGACTCCTTGTCCTCCATTGTTCCCCTCTCCTAACAGTTCTGCACATACATGCATCTGGAACAAGCCCCAGCTATTCTTCCTCCTCACTCATATCAGCCTCCAAAGGCAGTTGCCTCTCCGGTGGCTGGGAAATGTCAGATGGCCCTAGCTCTATCTCTGCATCTGATGCAGAACATCCATCAGAGCCTTGCCCAGACTCTAGAACTGGCCCAAATTCCTCCCCGACCATTGCAGCTGACTCTGCCGCCAGCTCTGCTGGCAGCTGGCGAACCACAACATCAAGCCATTTGGGGAGAAACCCCTAAAGTTGGCATGGCAAGAGTTGGTACATTCCAATGACTCTGTGACTCCCTGCCTAACTAATTTTTCTCCACTGATAAAGTTACTTGGATGAGCAAAGAAACATCTCAGATTTACAAACTTCGGTCCAGTTGCCTTGATTCAACCTTTAGACATCTCCTGATACTGCTCAGTTATTTCTCAGTTTGACAGCAAGCATAAATGGTGCTTCCTGCAGCTACTAAATCCATGGTGTGTTTCACTCCTGGTAGATGTGAGGGTGGGCAGTTGATTGGATTTCAGGTGGTCCTTACGACCACAATTGGGACCAGAATATCTTGTCAGAGCTCCAACAAATCCACCCTCATTCAAATCAAAAAAAGTAAATTGGTTTATTAGAAATTGCCATGTTGGCGCATGGCTGGATGTAGCCAATACTAAATTACATCATACATTTCCCCCTTGACCCTGGTCTTCCCCCCATCCCCTGGATGTGACTTCTCCAATGGGACACATCCTTTTCCTAGAGTCATCCATCATGCTCTCCAATAACCTTCTTATGCTCCGAGAACTTTGAGCTGCTGAGGTGATTATCTAGGCATTTCAAGAATGCCTTGTTTTCCCCCACTCCCTTTTTCTGGCAGCTAAAAAGACCAAAGGAGTATCTTTTTAGTTGACATATCTATTGCCTAAGCATGATAATTTGTTAAGTGAGCTCTGCCTGATTATATGACCTCTTTTGTCATAGTTGTTAAAGCGATTTCCTGCGGTTGTTAAGCAAATCACATGGCTGTTAAACAAATCCATCTTCTCCCATTGACCTTGTTGGAAGCCAGATGGGAAGATTGCAAAATGGCCACCACATGACCTCAGGACATGGCAACCATTGTAAATGCATGCTGGTTGCCAAGCGCCTGAATTTTGACCATGTGACCATGGAGATGCCGCAATAGACAGAAGTGTGAGGACCGGCTGCAAGTCACTTTTCCAGTGGCTGTTCAGAGTATCGCAACATAAATTCAGCACCAGAAAAGTAAAGACAGGTGACCAAGGCTTCATTTAACTTCTTTATGAACATATAAAGTATTTTTACAATACCAGTTGTAGTTTTTCTCCAACATGGAGCAAACTCAAACCGAAGCAGACATGTTACAAGTTCAGAGCAGAACAGCAACTCAGGAGCTCAGAAACAAACATCAGTTTCACTTCATTGCAGCAGGCAAGCAAGACACACAGCAGAGGAGAGAAGCAGTTTCATTTTCAATAGACAAACCCAGAGCTTAACATACCTTCAGTGCTGCAGAGCTTAATAAAGAGCCACGCCTAGGCTACTTTTAGTCTCAGTTTCCTCATTGGCTGGCTTAGTTGCTATGCCTATTCATTGGCTGACTTTGTTACCATGCTCTATTCCAGTTCATGAATATACTCTGACAGTGGCATTGTAACTTCAAACGCTCGCTAAACAAATGAACATAAGTCGAGGACCTCCCCCGATGGCTTTTCGCAGGAGACTTCTGTTACATGTATACTGAGCCATGCATGATGCATTTCTTTTTCTTTTTTTAAATGCCTTTTTTTCATGAATCTCCTTTCCTTTTCTCCCAAGGAACTCGAGAGATCACAGCCTCTTATTACACCGATCCCAATACCTTCTTCAGGGATCAAATTAGCATCCTGAACCACATCTGTGTGAGGAGACTTCAGCCAAACAAACTAGGAGGACTGATCATCTGGCAAAGCGCCACAGGGCTCGATAAAACTATCTGGGCATGTTGTAGGCACCTTAAGAGAAGGGTAGTGTTTTTAAAAGACTCTTTTAATCACAGTTTGAAAAGCTTTTTGAGAATGCAAAAGGACAATCAGGCAAAACAGAAAGGCCCAGGCAAGCTGCTTCTAAGGATAAAGCTCCATAGCTTATTTCTTCCCTTTGTTGGCTCCCTAGATTGCTTCTAGGAAGAAATTGCCCTTTTTTAATCTTCTAAAGGAGCTTTGCTTTGTGAGTTTTGGAAAAACCCAGAATGTGATTTGAGTTTTCGAAGAATGTTATCTTGAAGGAACTGGCTTCTCTTAGATCGTTCATCTTTTAATTTCTCCTCCTTCCAGTTTCTTGAGGATGCAAAACTGCCACCGTAGTTTTTCCCAGGTGCCTGGTTCCTATTAGAAAGGAAATATTTAATTGTCACCATGTATTCGAGGCACATAAATTGTAAATAATTTGAGAAGACTGAGGAGGTTATGACCATCCTTGAATTTTTATTTTTCTCCCTGTTCCTCTTTGCAAGATTACAACAGGGTTTTCAGAAGTATAAAAAAATGTGTACTTTTTTTTTTTCCTGAGCTTAGTCACTCTATTTCTGATTGATGTTCAATACTGCTGGGTTATGTGTGCCTCATAATACATAATGAATGCAATTTTGAGCCATAGAGAAGTAATTTAGCACCAAGAAAGCTGTGAAAACCAGAATGATAAAGTGGAATTTGGGTCCTGTTTCCTTGTCTGACAAATATTTGAGCATTTCCTTCATCAGAAGCCCAGTTCTGTAGCCAAAACTCACATCCATTATGGTTAATCTGTCTTTACAAAACTAAACAATTTGCCATGAAATACATTGGCTATCAGGGCTGGTCTAGAGAAGGCCTGATTTTTACTAAGCCTTCTTGAAGAGTGGGAAAAATGGAGGCTAAGAGGCTCAAGCAAAATTGCGATAGGTATTTTGTCCATGGTTCTAAGAAGTAGTCCCCAATGGGGTGAACATTCTACGATCCATGAAGGAAGCCAGACTGTTTCCAGCAGTCCAGTATATTCTAGTTGCAATCATGCTGGCTGGGGGATTCTGGAAGTCCACAAGTCTTAAAGTTGCCAAGGTTGGACATCCCTAATTTATGGGGAAACATTGCTTCTCAGTTTGCTTAGGGGGTAAAAAGAGATGTTATGATTCTCACCCAATCACATGGAGAGTTTACCATTCATCCTCTGAGGAACAATGCCAACAGGTCATGGTTAAAACCTGAGGTTGATTTTTTTGTTATTCTGAGGGAGAAAGGGTGAGGGGGAAAAACAGGAATAACCTGACTTCTTTTATCCTATGAATGTTTACATTATCAAAGCACCTATTTGTGATTATAAGCAGAAATTCTATCATCCGACGTATGAAACAGCTTAGAGTTTAATTCTTGTGACTTATTATGTCTAAGGTCTTCAAGAGACTTCTATTAAATAAAGTGGTATTTTAAAATATACAAGTTTTAAATAGGAAATCCAATTTTGGGGTGGAGGGGGAGACCCCAGGCCCTTTGTCCAAGCACACTGTTGACTTTTCCCTGTAGTTTTGCTTTAAAGGAAGAATGCAACATATTAAGTCCTCATCTAGACTTAATGTGGTTTTTCCAAAAGAAAAAAGAAAAGAAAAAGAAAGAAAGAAAAACAAGAATTGAAATAAATTCTTAATACCTCCCCATTATTTATTACATTAAATTATTAAATTTATTGAATGCATGTGCCACTGAATCATTGAAATTCCTGCCGGCTTAAAAGCATAAATAAAACATACCCAGTAGAGAAAAAAAATAGAGAAAAATCTTCACAGTAAATGAGGAAAAGTAATGCATAACTCCCAACACACATAACATTGCAACTCCGAATAAATAAGAAAACCAAATTATTAGGTGTGACACCCCCCCCCCCCCCAAAAAAAAAAATCATTGTCGCTGATTTCCAAAAAAGACTATAATCTCCTTATGTCCATCATCCTTCCCCAAAATATTCAGTGCAGCTCTCACTACTCAGGAGTTACTTCCAGCTGCCTTAAATCCTTAATATATGGAAGAGACCTTCTGGTCACCAAGATCTATTTTTTGTTGCAACTTGAAATCTATACTTGTATATTTTCACATCAGGTTATGTTATTTCCATCCTGCAAAGATAATTAGCTTTAAGGTGATGCATTTACTCTCCACCTTAGAGCTAGATTTGAAGAACAGAAGGAGCAAGAAGAAAGGGATCTCATTGGGAGCAAACTAGGTTTGTAACTATAATTTGGTTTAAAACAAAAACCTTGACGAGTCACTCTTTGCCACAGAAATGAAATAAAACTAACATTACAGGCTTATAAATATCCAGATACATGCTTCAAAAATAGCTAGTTTCCCTCAAAAGCTAAAACTTAATTTCCTGTACCTGCTTATAGTAACTTGAATTGGTATCGAGTATTGCTGGATTAAATTAATTCTGCAAAAGGGATGAAGGATAGATTTTAAATAAAAACCTCCAATAAACAAACGGATGGTGCCGCTCCCTTGGAATTAAAACTTTTGTTTTAAACAAAACAGGTTCTGTTTTGTTAGTGATCTTAAAGGACTTCCTAAAAATTCCTCTGTACTCCCATTGCCAAATCTACTTAGTGGATCTTAAGGACTGTCTTGTTAATATGTAAAAAGGTGTTTCTACATCTTTAACTGTAAATTATCTCCAGCTCAAATAATTGTACAGACGGGAAAAACAGAAAGCAAGAGAAGATTTGCAATATGTGTGGCAGCAGCTTCCTAAATGAGGGTGCATTCTTTGGTTGAGGGGAGCATGCCTGCAAGATTATTGTCATGTGCATATAGCCACAAATTCATCATTGTACACCTCCCTTATCTTGGGAGGAGGAGTGTCCACCAAACCAATAAATCCACCAAACCAATAAATCCTTTTCAAAGTCTCCTTTTGCTTGGATAGTCAGAATGCAATATACTATAACATGCAATGTTATTGTGTTCTATATTGTATATACAGTACAGGTTTAGTTAGTTTAGTTTAGTTTATTGTCATTGCACCTCGTACAACAAAATCAAACACCATCTTCAGTGCATATCATGACCATGAAAATTAACACAAACGCAAATCCTTCATACTCCACACATTGAATTGACACCACACCAACACTGCACTATACAATAGAATTCAACAGAGCTACTGCCCTGGGATAGAAGCTGTTTTTCAGCCTATTTATCCTGTACCGTCTGCCAAATGGTAATAGTTAAAAAAAAAAGGGTTCCCAGGATGAGATGGATCTTTGAGAATGTTTTGAACTTTCTTAAGGCAGTGGGAGCTATAAAGCTCTCCCAAAGAGGGGAGAGGGCAACCAATGATCTTCTGGGCAATGATGTTAACCCTCTGGAGTGCTTTCCTATCTGCCCCTGTGCAATTGCCAAATCATACAGAGGTGCAGTAAGTTAAGATACTCTCTATGGTGCAGCGGTAGAAGGTCACCAGCAGTTTCTCATTCAGTTGTTGTTTCCTCAGATAGTATAATCTCTGCTGGGCCCTTTTGACCAGGGCTGCAATGTGAGCACCCCAGGTCAGGTCCTCTTTGATGGTAACACCCAGAAACTTAAAACTGGCCACTTGCTCCACTTGGTCTCCATTGATAAGCAAGGGCTCATTGTCTGATCTGTTCCTTCTACAGTCCACTATAAGTTCCTTGGTCTTATTGGTGTCGAGGGCCAAGTTATTGTCTCCACACCACGAAAGCAACCGGTCCACCTCATCTCGGTAGGTAGACTCATCCCCAGGGGTGGAATTCTACCAGTTCACACCTATTCTCTAGAACCAGTTAACATTCTAAGCAGTTCGGAAAACCGGTTATTAGAAGAAATTACTGGCCTAATCCTATAAGGAAGGCAAGAAGGAAACATTCTGGTGTTGCTTATAGAAACTGCCTCTCCATTAACCCTTACTACATTCTTGGCAGGATTAGACTTCCTGTCTCAGAAACATCTCTGGAGCTTTTTTCCCTCCTTTGCTAGTACTTTGCTTCTGTGGAGTGACCATTTAAAGTTACAATGGCACTGAAGAAAGTGACTTATGACCATTTTTCACACTTGCGACTGTTGCAGCATCCCCACACTCATGAGAGGCCAAGCGAGGAGATGCATGCCTTGATGTGAGTGACATTGAGTTGGCCACACCCAGCCAATAACATGACCACCAAGCAATGTCCACCATCTAAGCCGTGCCCACAGAACCGGTTGTTAAAAATTTTCCCACCATTGTTGTATCTTCTGCAAATTTAGGGAATGTAGTCATGTGTCAGGGCTCCAAGAAATCCACCCTCATTCAAATCAAAAGTCTCTAGCCACATCTCAGAGAAAAGAAACTTAATTTATTAGAAGTTGCCATGTTGGCCTATGGCTGGGTGCAGCCAATACTAAATTACATCATACATTTCTCCCTTAACCTTGGTCTTCCCCCCCAATGGGACACCTCCACCTCCAAGAGTCATCCATTATGCTCTCCAATAACCTTCTTATGCTCCGACAACTTTGGGCTACCGGGGTGATTATCTAGGCATTTCAAGAAGGCCTTGTTTTCCCCCACTCCTTTTTTCTGGCAGTTAAAAAGACCAAAGGAGCATCTTTTTAGTTGACATCATGAACCACTCTGTGGTGTACCAGTGTTAAGAATGAGGGCTGAAGAGGTATGATTAGCTAATCTGACCCTCTGTGAGCGGCCAGACAGGAAATCCATAATCCAAAAGGTAGTTCTCAATTTATAACCCTTCATTTAGTGACTGTTCAAACTTACAACAGTGCTGGGAAAAAAGTAACTTGACTATTTTTTACCCTTATGACTAGCACCACGTCCATAGCCACGTGATCAACACTCAGATACTCAGCAAATGACTCGTATTTGTGACGATTGCAATGTCCTGGGGGTTGAGTGACCCCCCTTTTGCGACCTTCTGACAAGCAAAGTCAATGGGAAGCCAGATTCACTTTACGACCGTGTTAAGCCTGGGTTCCCCAACCAGGGTTAAGGAGACAAGCTAAACAGAATGTGCAGCGTTAGTCAGATAGGCACACAGATAAATGAGTGAGATATGTTTGCATGTTTATTAACATACAGTAAAAATAACATACACTTGTGCTATCAAAAATATAGTTTATTCCATTATAAGTTCATAGCATAGTCAAAATAACAGTCCATTAGTCATGTATCATTTAGTCAGTCCATTCAAGGATATTCAGTTAGCAAAGTCCGTGTGGAATATCCTATGTGAGTTCACTTACAAATCAGTCCTTTGTCTCTCTCTCGTTCGAGTAATGCAGTCTTGAGTCCATGCAGTAATTAGGGATCATCAAAGCCAGAGAGAGAGCAAGCTGTCGTCTTGCTTCTTTTAAAGTGCTTTCACAACCACTTCCTTAATTACATTTCTATATTTAAAGTTGCAGACACTTTAACTTATAAACTATAATTACATATTTATTATTTTACCTAAACCAGTTAGGGTAAACAATGTTATCCCTAACAGCTAACTTCCCAACTGCAGTTATTCACTTAACGACCAAGAAAGGTTGTAAAATGGGGCAAAAACCCATTCATCAACTGTCTTGCTTAGCAACAGCAATGTTGGGCTCACTTGTGGTAAGCTGAGGACTCCCTGCATATGGTAAAATATCATACAGGTCGTCCTCGACTTAGAACAGTTTGTTTAGTGACCATTCAAAGTTACCACGGCACTGAAAATGAGGGACTTGGGGTTATTTTTCACAATTATCACCATTACAGCAATCCCTGTGGTCACGTGATTTACCTTCGGATGACTCACATGTCAGTCGCCGTGTCCCTGCTTGTGACTGCCTGATGAGCTAAGACAATGGAGAAACCCGATTCACTTAACAACCGTTGTTACTAATTGAACAGCTGCAGTGATTTGCTGAATGAATATGGCAAGGAAACGTGTCGCAACACGGGGCAAAACTCAAAATTTTGGGCTCCATTGTGGTCGTAAGTTGAGGACTACCCAAAATCTTCTTTGTCGGTCCTAATATATTGTTATTGTTTGCATCAGGAGAGTTGGGGGCCAATGGCAGAGGCATCGTGAAGCTTTTGAAAAGCGAGCTGCCAGTTCAATGAATCCGGTGGCGCTACTGGCACTAATGCCAACGCATAAGAATGAACCGATCAAAGTGACATCGGAAAGGAACGGCCGATGCTTTCAACATTGAAAGGTTACCCTCCCTAAATTCCAGATGGCATAGAATTGACAGGAAAGCTAAAACGTATTTTAGAAGACGGCTTCACGGTCAAAGAAATCCGTTGTGGTGTTTTTCAGACTTTTATTTTTCAACAATGAGATTCCTTTTTTAAAGAAAGAATAGATGCAGGGGAGGGGGGAATGAAATTTAACATGAGAGAGCTATTTTTAGGCGCCAACAACCAGAGGCACATGTAAAGAGTTCAATTAAAAGATAACAGATAATCAGAGTTGGGAGGGACCTTGTAGTTCATCTAGTCCAACCTCCCCACCCAAGCAGGAGACCCTACACCATTTCTGACAAAATGGCAGTCCAATCTCTTCTTAAAGTCTCCAGTGATGGCGCTCCCACAACTTCCGAGGGCAAGCTGTTTCATTGGTTGATTGTTCTCACTGTCAAAAAGTTTCTCTTTATTTCCTTCCAGGTTAAACGTCTCCTTGTTCAGTTTCCATCCATTATTCCTTGTCTGGTCTTTGGGTGCTTTGGATAATAGCTTGGCCCCCTCCTCTCTGTGGCAGCCCCTCAAGTATTGCAAGACTGCTATCCTGTCTCCCCTGGTCCTTTCTTCACTAGACTAGCCAAGCCCAGTTTCTGTAACAGTTCTTCGTATGTTTTAGTCTCCAGTCCCCTAATCATCCTGGTTGCTCTTCTCTGTACTTTTTCTAGAGTCTCAAAATTAGCTATGTTATTGGTCATGCTCTTTACATATGAATTTTCCCAGACTGGCATTTTGCACCTGGACCGGACTGGAAAGGTTTAACAGCATTCAAGTGATGTTGGTCCTTGCCCATAAGGATTCCAGACTAATTCCCTACTTGACCCAGTATTCTTCAATATCTTCATAAATGACTTAGATGTGGGAGTAGAAGGGGAACTCCTCAAATTTGCAGATGACACTAAGCTGGCAGGAATAGCTAACACCCCAGAAGATAAGCTCAGCATCCAAAAAGATCTTGACAGACTTTATTTATTTATTTATTTTTATTTTACAACAAAAACAACAAATAAAAACCATCTTTCAATTATACAGTGTGTCGTCTAGGTACATATATTTTGTGCACATATTAATATTTGTATACATTTCTCATTGAGTTTACATTCACTTTATATTCTAGTCCAGGGGTCTCCAATCTTGGCAACTTTAAGACCTGTGGACTTCAACTCCCAGAATTCCTCAGCTAGCAAAGCTGGCTGAGGAATTCTGGGAGTTGAAGTCCACAGGTCTTAAAGTTGCCATGGTTGGAGACCTCTGTTCTAGTCAACATTATGTATCATATCACATCATTATTACAATTATGGGCAATCACTTAAGTGTGCAGCAGCAGCCGAAAAAGCTAATACAATCCTTGGTTGTATAAACAGAGGCATAGAACCAAAATCACGTGACGTATTAGCACCACTTTATAAAGCCTTCCTAAGATCACACTTGGAATACTGCATCCAGTTTTGATCACCTCATTAGAAAAAAGATGTTGAGACTTTGGAAAAAGTGTAAAAGAAGAGCAACTAAGAGGATTGAAGGTCCTGGAGACTAAAACATGAACAGTTGCAAGAACTGGGCATGTCCAGTCTAGAGAAAAGAAGGACTAAGGGGTGACATGATAGCAGTGTTCCAGGATTTGAGGGCCTGCCACAAAGAAGGAGGTGACAACTTATTTTCCAAAGCATCAGAAGACAAGAAACAGTGGATGGAAAGTAATCAAGGAGAGGAGCAATCTGGAATTAAGGAGAAACTTCCTAATAATAATAACAATTAACCAATGGGACAGCTTTTCTTCAGACGTTGTGGGTGCTTCATCACTGGAGGTTTTTAAGAAGAAACTGGACAGCCACATATCTGTAAAGATATAGGGTCTCCTACTTGAAGACCTCCAAGATCCCTTCCAGCTCTATTCTGGTAGACTCCTACCCCTAGCTCAGCCAGCCTCTCTCCCTGACAGGTACAAAATAGCATCTGTACATCAAGCATGCCTAGAGGATCCATCACTCCAATTAAATTTCCATCCTGCACACAAAGTCTGAGCTTGTTAATAAGAATTAATTAGACCATGAAAATCAACAACCAGCTGGATCTTCAAAACCTTTTCGCATATCCAGCTGATCGTTAGAGTCTCCCCTTGGACCATTCAGGATCCAGAAATGCGTATACTACGTCGGATATCTCAATATGATTTGGTCGTTTCTCCACGTTGGTGGCATGATTGTGTTTTCTTGAAGCCAATAATTATGGATGTGTAGAAAAAAATAAATAAAGGGAGCTATTCTCAGCAGGAAATTGGATGCCTACTAAATGGCCCTAGATGGGGATTTTTCATTAGCATTTACATTCCCGGCGAAATGTGAGGCTAACACAGCAAATGAATTTTGTGTTGTGATTCCCAATTAAACTTCATTGTTTGTTTACAGGGATTACTCCTTGACCTAATCACAAAAACTAAGAGCAACTCCTCCAAAATATAGCAATTTTCCCCCCAGTAAAAATCCCCTTGAAATAGCTATTCCTTCTATAGCCCGTTTGCCACGAAAAACAGCATTTGGAGGAAGGTAGTGATTGGTCACAATATTCACACTATTAGCAAAGAAACCTTCCCAAGTCAATTAAACAATTGCCTGTGTGAATATCTGGCAACAAGGGGTGGGAATGTGGAAATTTAATTTACCATGCGTCACTTACACATTTTCAGGTAAATTATTTTCAAATTGGCCTCTGCATTTCCACTGCCCATGACAGGTGTAATTTAAAAGAAAAATTCCAATATATCACTGTCACACACACCTCTTGCAATTTAAGGCTTGGCTTATTTAAACTGATAACAGCAGCTGCAATCCTTGTTGATTGGGTGTGGAAATTAATGCCTTTCTCGGTCTAAATATGATGCCTTCTGCAACAATATAGACAAAGTGGGAGGAAAATAAATATATTTTTATCATAATGCCATCTTTATGAGTAAACTAGGACTAGTATTTCATTTGTGTTTTACAAGCATTATATTCCCATTTTAATAATATGTGTTTCCTGCTTTATTTATTCAGTATCTACCTGTTGCCATCAAGGGACTGATTGTTTTAGCTAAGCCAACACTGTGTTCTTTGTTATCTCAGTCCTGTCATAATGTGAATCTATATCCTTCTGAGTGGATAATTATTAGCCAATGAGCTTCTTAACTAATTGGGAATTAAACTCCATTCTCTTTGTTTACAGATCATCTCCCTAAACCACTACATAATAACCAGGTTCCCACATGCTAAGGATTTTAAGGATGGTGGGTTTATATCAATATTTTTATTTCATTCCTTCAATTATATGCTGTTGGGTTGGGGTGACACGATAGCAGTGCTCCATTATTTGAGGAGCTGCCCTAAGGAAGAGGGAGGGTAACTCTATTCTCCAGAGCACCAGAAGGCAAGACAAGAAGCAATGGATGGAAACTAAGCAAATAGACAACCAACCAAGAACTAAGGAGAAATTTCTTGACAGTTACAACAATTAACCAGTGGAGTGGCTTGCCTCCAGAAGTTGTGGGTACCAATAAAGGTGAATAGCAATAGCACATGTACCGCTTCATAGTGCTTTACAGCTCTCTCTAAACAGTTTACAGAGTCAGCCTATTGCCCCCAACAATTTGGGTCCTCATTTTACCCACCTGGGAAGGATGGAAGGCTGAGTCAACCTTGAGCCTGGTGAGATTTGAACTGCCAAATTGCAGGCAGCCAGCAGGCAGCAGAAGTAGCTTGCAGTACTGCACTCTAACCACTGTGCCACGAGGCTCCTATTTTGTATGTATGTATGTTTGTTTGAATGTTTGTAGCTCAGGGTTGAAATGAGATGAGTGTTTCTTGGTGCTCTATGAGATAATCTTTCTTGCAGGCATTTCATTACCCTAACTAGGTAATATAATCAGTGCTAGTTGTGAGTACTCCAACACAAGATTTTTTAACAAAGAGATTGGATAACCATTAATCCGAAATGGTATAGGAACTCCTGCTTGAGCAGGGGGTTGGATTAGAAGACCTCTAAGGTCCTTCCCAACTCTTATTTGGCTATGGTAACTATACAGTGTTTTTGTAGAAAGGCCAAAAGGACAATAACAGTCATCTGAACTTATAGACCCAAACTAATGTAGAAATTGGTGGGGGAGAGAAGTAGAAGTGAATTAGAAGTACTTTTAGCTCAGAAGTGAACTGTTGAGTCCTTGGTGCTCTCTGAGCTTCATTGTTTTCTTGTAGATGTTTCATTACCCAACTAGGTAACATCATCAGTGCTAGAAGGGAGGGGGTATCTTTTAATTCTAATGGTGTCACCTAGTTGGGCAATGGAACATCTGCAAGAAAACAATGAAGCTCAGAGAGCACCAAGGACCCCACAGAACCAGGAAGGCCTGCCAATCACCATGACATCTCGCTTAGCCATTCCAAACTAAGTTATGATCTAATTCTCTTGAGATTCAGTAAATTAAAGTTACTTGTAACTTGTTACAGTAAATTAAAGCTTCTTGTAGTTTGTTGCTGAAAGTTTCTCATAAATAAGAACGCCTAGTTTTTGAAGATGCCTGCAATTGACTGTCCAGATGAGTTTAAAAAAAGGAGCAGGAGGAGGTAAAAAAAGAATAACCAAACATACAAAAATAACAGTTGCAGGAATAACAGTCTAGTTTAATGAAAAGTGACCTGATAGCAGCCTTCCAATATCTAAGGAGGTAAACCTATTCTTCAAGTTCAAAGCACCTGAAGGCAGGACAAGAAGCAATGGATGGAAACTAACCAAGGAAGGAAGCAACCTAGAACTAAGGAGAAACATGTCATCCTAACAGTGAGGACAATTAACCAGTGGAACAATTTGCCTCCAGATATTGGGAGTGCTCCAACGTTGGAGGCTTTCAATAAGAGATTGGAGAACCGTTTGTCTGAAATGGTGGAAGTTTCCTGCTTGAGCAGGAGGTTGGATTAGAAGACCTCCAAGGTCCCTTCCAACTCAGTTACTCTGTAAAATATCTCCGTCTTCTCTAATAGGCCTATGTTCAATCAACCAAACAACCAAGCTCAGAGAGCATCAAAGACCACAAAGATTCTATGTTCTTATAATATTTTCTAACTAATTGTACTAGTTCTGTCAAACTTGTGTTGGAGGCCATTTCCTCAATGAGCTGTGGAATGCATGATTTCTTCTCAGGGAAAACAGTAATTTCTGTCTCGTGCATCAACCATTTAGCCAACATCTACCGTACTACAGTAGTTCTTTTCTATCTCTCTTTTACATTGAACATACCTGAAGTAGCCTTTGGTTCCTAACATCCTCAGCTCATTATAATCTTTAGTTTTCCTGACACCACCATTTCAAAATCTGAACTGCTTCTATAGCCTTACTTGCTGACTTCACCTTCTTTGACCCTTTCATGTACATACATTTGAATGTCACAGTTTCACCCATTTTCATCAAATTAAATTGCCACCTCTCAAGAGGTTGGGCTTTTTTTAGCAGCAGCAGTAAAAAAAACAAAAAAACAATGTTAAAACAGCTTATGGTTAAAGAAGTGAAAGTGTCAATTCATTGTGAGAAGAATAGAGATCTTTAACATGTGTTCTTGATTTCCTGAAAGAGGTTTGGTGGGCGTTACCAAGAAAGCAAAGCATAGCTTTGTCCGTAACAAAATGTGTTTAAAAGACTTAGCAAAACTCTAGGCCAGGGCTGTTAAACTCATGGCCCTGCAGCCCAGATGTGTCACCAGCTGGCCACACACACGCCCAGTGTAGCGAAGGGGAAAAAGTAGGGATACATTATGTGATGACGCCATGATGACACAAGTTTGACACCCCTCGAGTAGGCAATTCTGGAATGTTAAGCCAATGAGATCTAATAAAAAGACTGATGTGAAAATATCTACAGACCCCTCACATCCTGGACATAAATTGTTTCAACTTCTACCCTCAAAACGACACTATAGGGCACTGCATATCAGAACAACTAGACATGACAATTTTTTCCCAAATGCCATCACTATGCTAAACAAATAATTCCCTCAAAACTGTCCAACTTATTTACTAAGATTGTATTACTATTATTCCTCTACTACTAGATAATAATATTAATAACACTTCCTAGTACCTTTCTCTTCCCACTTGTGACTATAAGCATGTTGCTTGTATCTTTACAATTTATATTGTTTTATTTGCTTCCTAATATGATTTGATTGCTCACCTATGACTATCATTAAATGTTGTATCTTATGATTCTTGATGATTGTATTTTTTTTCCTTTATGTACACCGAGAGCATATGCACCAAAGACAAATTCCTTGTGTGTCCAATCACATTTGGCCAATAAAGAATCCTATCCTATCCTATCCTATCCTATCCCATTCCATTCCATTTCATAATTATTCTATCCTGTTCTATCCTATCCTATCCTATCCTATCCTATCCTATCCTATCCTATCCTATCCTATCCTATTCCATTCCATTCCATTATTATTCTATTCTGTTCTATTCTATTCTATTCTAATTAGTACATGGACAAGAGACCACCAGGAAATCTTACTCATTAAGGCTAAGCTAGAAAGTTTTTTTTTTTTTAAAGAAAAACATAGAAAGTGAAGCATTTTCACCTTGTTGCCACACAAAACTATGTAAGGTTGTGCACTTCACCAGGAACCAATTTGACTTGAAGGAAGATGTAAATCACTGCAGCTGTTAAATTGTGTAGCATGGTTGTTAAGTGAATCTGGCTTCCCCATTGATTTTGCTTGTCAGAAGGTCACAAAAGGGGATCAAATGAACCCGGGACGATTGCAAACCATCATAAATATGAGTCAGTTGCCAAGTGTCTGAATTTTGATTATGTGACCATAGGGATGCTGCAATCAGTCATAAGTGTGAAAATTAGTCACAAGTCGCTTTTTCAATGCCGTTGCAACTTTGAATGTATTGCAAAACAAATTGTTGTAAGTTGAGGGCTACCTGTATTCCTATCTGCTCAAAATATAGGTTGGAGAAGGAAATAATTATCCAAATAATAATTATCCACTGCTTTTGGGTGTGAGCTTAAATTTCCATTGATGCCGTGGATTCTTTCTTTTGGTCCTTATTGATCAAGAAAACTTCACTTTCCCCATTGTCAAATGTCATGTACCTATCTGTAGCAAGGCAAGAAAGCAAGAAATACCCAGAGCAGCAAGAAATACCCAGAGCAACAATTCTTACCACTTGTCTAGGGTAAAGACCTAATCTTCAAAACTTGATTTATGTTGATCTCTGTTAGAAATTCTGTTTATATATAGCACTACAGAGCAAACAAAGCACACAATCACCATGTGCTTTACTGCTCAATTGTTTAACTGTAACAGGAAACAGGAAACTCTACTTAGAACAAAAAAGCATAGAGCATATATGTGTAAATTTATAAACACTGCCATCTACTGGCTGAATACTACTGCAGTTGTTGCATTAAAAATACATTCCAACTATGAATTTGAACAATCTCATTAAAGAGTCTGCATATCTCCTCCATTTCTTTTTATCTACTCTTATGCCATGTTAGAAAAGATGAAGAAACAATGGGTCTTACACATGATGTCAAACTACACTAATCCTGGAGTTGGTTGTTCCCTGAGTTGTAAGCCAGTATTTCTCAACCTTGTCAGCTTTAAGACATGTGAACTTCAACTCCCAGAATTCCCCAGCCAGGTTGAGAATTCTGGGAACTGAAATTCACACATCTTAAAGCTGACAAGGTTGAGAAACACTATTATAAGCAGATTCAAGCCTGATTAGACCCATCAGCTAAGTTTAAGGTCTCAGGGTATGTTGGAGGCACAATTAAAAAAAAGTTTTAAAAGAAATATTAGAGTTCCTTGCATGTCAACTCAAATACCATTCAGTATGATATTTCTTGGAAAATGGGCATTGGTTGTAAAGGATATGTTTTCAACCCTCCGCAAAATAGCATGTACAATTTCTAGTTAATTCCTGGGATGATGGATTGCCATCCATTACCCTGAAACTTGTTTGTTTTCCATTTCCATTTTGACACAATATTCACTCAGGATCTATAAAAAAAGAAGAGCTTTCCTGGGCTAACTTTTTGCAATTCTGCAGAAGTCAAATAACTTGACAAGCCCTTAAAGATGATAAGGAGGCAAAGGACCTTGAGCTATTCTTCCTTGGATAAACCCATATTATCTATCCTTAGTTAGAATCAACATCAAAATAAAGTTGCTATGGGAGCTTCCGGTTTGTCGGCTTCGCTAGCGGCAGGGTTTCGCGATCCTGCGCAATCCCTGCCGCGCTAGCCGTTTTGGTGCCTCCGATCTGTACAGGTTTGGAGGCTAAGGCTGCCCCGCAGAGGCAGTCAAAGATAGGGGGGAGCTGGTGAGGGGTTTGGGGGTGCTGCAGACCCCCTCCCTAGCCAGCAAAACTCCCTTTTCCCAAGGTGGTCAAGCGGCGGTCTGCAATGGCCACCACAAAGAAGCCGGCAGCTGAGTAAGAGTGAGCAGGAGGAAGAGGGGAGAAAGTTTTCAAGAGAAAGTTTCTTGGCTGATCCAGGACTTTAAGAGGCATTTAATCCTGAGAACTATGATTTTTTGAAAAATACGTGGTTTCCAGAGGGGGATTTCAAGCGGCAAAATTGAGGTGCTGAAAGGTAAGTTTACTCTCCTTCCCTATGGAATTAACAAATGGCCATTGAGCAACCTGTTGTTTTTTATAAAAGGTAAAAACTTGACTTCCTGTTATAAGTGGGAAAGGAGAGGACAAAAGGAAAATATATTAAGATTTTGCTGGAGGAGATGCCTTGAAGATCTTGAGACTAGAAATTGATTGGAACGAGGCTGTAAAATACAGATTGGGCTTTTTTTCTTTTCCCTTTTACTGATACCACCCCAGGAAGAGAAAGTGAGAACTTTGGGTGTTGTTTGGACTGATTGATGTCTCTGGGACTTGGAGGAATTGTTTTAACTTTTGAAACCTTTTGGTTGCTCTAAGAACAAAGAATGGCTCTATCTGATGATGAACTTAGAAAGGAATATCAAGAAAGTAAGGAAGCTGTGAAAGAAGCTTTCCTTTCTTTGGAAATGGCGCTTGCTATTTATCAGCAAACACAACAACAGATGGAGGAAATAGAAGGAGAAGAAGAAAAAGAAGAAGAAGACGCCATCTTTGGTGAATTTAAAAAATTAATAAGAGAGAAAGGAGAAAGGAAGGAAGGAAAATGAAGGACTTAAGACTTAAAAAAAACATTTAAGAAAGGGAAAAATAAGATGCAAAATCAACTCAATGTTACTGAGCAAAAGGAGAAAGGATTACAACAGAGAGGGAAAGTTAAAAAGGCAGAGGTTGGGGGGGGGGGGGGTAAAAAGGCCAGGGGGGATAAGAAAGTGAGGGAAAAGGGAGGGAAAAGCCACAAAGGTATGAAACAAGATGGGAAAAAAGGATATTTTTTTTAGGGATAAAGGATAAGGAATAATTTCTTTAAAAAAGAAGATTCTGCAAGGTACACAAGATGGTATTATGTATTAGAAATAGAAAACTAGAATGTTATAAGAATTGATAAAAGATTAAAATATTGAAATGTTTAGTAATGATAGAATTTAAAATTTAATAAAATTGTAGCACTTGTTTTTTGAAATAGACAATTGGAATGTTATAAGATTTAATATTTAGATTTATTATTTAATTATATTAATTATTATGAATTTATTATTCTTTCTCTTTGAAGGTTGGTAGGTAGAATGTACTAAGCAGAATCAGAATGGGTATCAGGTGTTATTTTAAATGTTAATTTAGGGGGAGGATAGAAAGGCATCATACTCTAACCAGTGATTTCAGGAGAAATTCTTTTTTTTTTTTTTTTTACTATAGGGAATGAGATAAATGGATAATCTGAAAAGAATGGACAAAAAATACAAATATAATGATTTAAATTAAAATGAATTAAATAAAATAGAAATAAGAAGAACGAAAAGCGGGGAGAAGTTGTATAGAAGATAAAGAATGGTAAATAAGATAGGTAATGGAATACAAGATGAGCACGAACTTAATTGAAGTCCATACAAAGAGAGGTAATCTGGGGCCAAATTACTTTCTTAAAAGAAGTTTTATATTTTTGTGTTTTGTGTGTCTATGTTTTGTTTGAGAATTAATAAAACCTTGGGGGAATGTTGGATGAGAATAATGGTAATCAAGTCAGAGAGGAATGAAGATGATGATTTTAAACTGAATAAATATAAAAATAATAATAACAACAATGAAATTGAATACAAAAAGAGAAATAATGAGAATTTTATTAAGAGATATTTATATGTTTATATTGAAATGGTGTAAAACAATTATGTTGCATAAAATAATATTTTACTTGACTTGTAAAATTAATAATGGAAAGAGGTTTTATGTATTTAATGGTTAATGATGGTTTGTTTGTCTTTAAAATCAATAAAATTTGTTTAAAAAAAAAATAAAGTTGCTATGGATGTTAAGACACAGAGACTATATTCAAAACAAAGCCATCTGCTTAGAATGTACATGGTCATGGGTGTGATCTGTTTTATGACTGTCACAGCTTACAATCGTAACAGGCAGGCTCTGTTACAGTTATAACTCGAGGACTAACCATACGAGATCTTTAATGAAAGCCTGAGGTAAATTCAGAATCCCAAAAGCGCAAGAGGAAGTTGCAACCTTCCTTTGTAGTGTGATAGTCAAGGTTTTGAGTGAATTAAAATACTGGTTTGTGGGTTTCTCAGCACCTGGTAATTTTGATAACTTTTTCTTTCAACATCTCCCCTCTTTCCATTTATTTCCTGGCCTTCCCACAGTCTCACACTGTTTCTCTCTCTTACCTCTTGTTTTTATGTGACCTCAATCCAACACACCATCCAAAGGCTACGTGCATTCCTTAGTCTGGAGCAGGGCTGTCAAACTCAAGGCAACCTTCCAGTGGGGTGCTTAGATCTGGCCCATGGGGCCAACCTGGAAATAGCAAAGAACCAACCCGCAGTAACTCTGCCAGTGAAAACGGAGCTTGTGAGGGCCGCACACAGCCCTCCTGGGCTCCATTTTTGCTGGCAGAGGGTTGTGGGAGGCCATTGCAGCCAAATTGCTATTGATAAGATAGAGGGAAGAGCATGGGAGAGTATTATTGCAGGTGCTCTTCTGGGTTTCTATCAACAGTTGGAGTCTGGTGTTGAAGTTTATAGGAAAAGAAAAGGTGATAAGTTTCTGGAGAAGAGTGTTATAACAAGAGCCTTGGATAACTAAACAAAATGCAGTGTGTTTTCTTGATTTTTCCTAAGCTGTGCTACCCCTCTTCTACTTTTTGAAA
The DNA here is from genome assembly GCA_033807585.1 of Hydrophis major. Taxonomy (NCBI): domain Eukaryota; kingdom Metazoa; phylum Chordata; class Lepidosauria; order Squamata; family Elapidae; genus Hydrophis; species Hydrophis major. Next base: position 9,026,880 of record CM066330.1, read on the forward strand.
TAGCTATTTGGATTTTTAGTTCTTTGGAACTTGTCTTTGCTCTTTTTTTTTTTTTTATGCTTGTCTTTGGAAGTTAATTTTTTGCGTTTGTTTTTTATTTTAAAAGAAAAGTTTTAGTATTAATGATTCCCTTTCTTTTCTTTTTAAGGGAGTAGCCTTTTTTTTCTTTTTCTCTTTTTGCCTTTCTGGTACTTTTGTTTTTCCATCTACCTCCAATACTGGTTTTTTCTTTTTTTTTTATCTTCCTGGCTTTTTTTCTCTTTTTCTCTTATGCAGTCTTTTATATTTAAGACCTCTTAATTGGATTAAGATGTTGAAGAACCTGAAGAATTTTTCCTTTTTTAAAGCTTTTTATTCCTCATTTTTCCATCTTTTTTGGGATTTTACAACTTTTTCTCTTTTGTGTATGTTTATGGTTTTTTCCTTCATTTTTGAATTTTCATTGTCATCTAACCAATCAATTGGATTAAGGTATACAAGAACCTGAAGAAATTCTTTTTTCTTTTTTTATTATTACTATTTGGCTTTTTTTCCCCTACTATTGTTATTTGGAATTGCAATTGGTTACTTCACAATCGGATTAAGGTCTAGAAGAACCTGAAGATTTTGAATTGTTTGAAATGAGTAGGAAATTAACAGCTCCTGGTTCTTCAACTTCTATTTCCTCCTCTCCACTATCTGGAGGACAATGTTCAATGCAGACAATGTTAAGACAAGAGAAAGAAAAAGAAAAAGTGACCCTGCAGATGATTATGCAAGGAATTCAAAACATTCAAACAAGATCAGAGAATATTGAAAAGAGAATAGAGAACATCGAACAAAGAACAGAGAACATTGAACAAACAACAGGCAAAACTGATGAAAAAGTTGAGAACATCCAACAAATGATGATGAAGTATGATGAGAGACTACTAAAAATTGAAGAAGAAGAAGATAAACAGAGATAAGAAGATTGGAGATATTGATAGCAGATTAACTGTGGTTGAACAAGATAAAAATGATGTGCTGAGATGGGAGATGGACCAGAATTTTACCTCAGATTCCAAAACATAGAGGAAGAAAAAGGACAAAACCTAGCTGAGATAATGATAGAAATCTTGGCTGAAGTTTTGGAAATAATGGAAGAGAAGATGATGGATGGAATAGAAGAAGTTTATCGAGTCTTCACAAGATATGCAATGAGAAATAGCCTATCAAGAGAAGTTCACATCAGATTTACAAAGAAAGCCATTAAAGCACAAATATAGCAAGTGGCAAGAGAGAAAACATTGAAATATAAAGATAAGGAGATTGTGGTTTTGAAACAAGTACCCAGAAAAGTGAGCGCGATGAGAAGAGAATATCAATTCTTGACCAAATTGCTACTTTAAAAAGAGGTGAATTATAGATGGCTGATTCCAGAAGGTTTAATGTTCACATGGCAAGAACAGAGATACAGAATTGATTCAATTGAGAAAGCTGAATCATTTTATACATAATTTTTCAGAGGGAAAGAAGAAGAGGCAGAAAAAGAAATTTCACTAATTGAATTCCAAGAGGACTGCCAAATGACGACTGAAAAAGCGAATATACTCTGACACTCCCCACCCCACTAACCTGCTTTCCAGCTCAGTTCTCCTGTACAGGGCAACAAAAGAAGACCCAGCCAATCAGCTGGGACTCGGGAGGTAGAGAATAGATGGGGGCGGGGCCAGTCAGAGGTGGGATTTGCCGGTTCTCCAAACTACTCAAAATTTCCACTACAGGTTTTCCAGAACTGGTCAGAACCTGCTAAATACTGCAGTATTGCTGCCAAACATTAATTGCAGAGAGGTTCACCTCACCCCTCTAGAGTGTGGAAGATTTTTCAACTTTCAAGACCCCACAACAAAGAGCTACACAACTTTTCCTTAGCCAGTAGACCCTCTTATGGTGCAGTGGTGGCGTAATGCAATATTACAGCCTGACTCTGCCCACTGCCAGGATGCAAAAATCCCAGCAACCGGTTCTCTGCCCGGTTGCTCGATGGGCATGGCCACGGTGGCTGTGGCTTAACGGAACTTCCGGTTTGGCTGTTTTTTTTATCTTCCCCAGAGTCCAGAGGCTTCCCTTGGGCCTCTGGGAGGGCGAATATGGCTTCCCCTGGGCTCTGGAGGGCCTCTGGAAGTCAGAAAGAGGTCCGTTTTCAGACTTCTGGAACTTTCAGTTCGGCCCATTTTTTTTGCCCTCTGAGAGCCTCTGAGAGCCTCTGCACAGACCCTGCACTTACCTGCATCCAAAACGAGCCACACAGAGACTCCTGGGAAGGGTGGGGTGGGCGGGGTCAGCCGATTGGTTCAACTTCCAGTTTGGCAAACCAGGCCAAACTAGCTGAATCCCATCCCTGGCTTTAATGTAATGGAATTGCACGGGAATCCTCAGCTCCTGCTTCCTGTCTTGCTTATCATTTCCCTTCAGTAAAAGGCTCCTTTTGAAATAGTTTCAAGAGTTCTGCTTTCTTGAATGGGAGAGGAGAGGCAGGTCCTTACAGGAGGACAACCAGTGGTGGTATTCTACTGATTCGGCCCGGTTCTGCCGCTGCTCTGCTGTTGGTCCCACCCACCTGCCTGGACTCCCATACTCCGCTTTTTATCCTCTGCTTTTGAAGCACATGGTACAGCAGAGTACTGAATGGCAGCTGCTGAAGTGACCAGGAGAATGCAGGCTTGCAGGAAGTGAGTGGGGAACACCTCTACGCTTGGGCAAAGTCCGTGTGCACAGGCAAAGTATGCGCAGGCATGCAAAGCGCACCCACCAAGCCACACCCACCGAACCAGTAGTAAAACATTTTGAATCCCACCACTGAGGACAACCACAACTCAAAAACTGCACAAACCGATGAAGCTCATTCGCATTCACAGCTGAATCTTCGTAGGGACAGGACTGCCGAGCAGGTGCCAGGCATCATCAGCCATTTGTTATCAGAAGGTGACAAAGAAGGCAGCCAGTGTCACACTTAGCCTCCGAATGACAAAGGCAGGACAGCAAACTATCTCCTAGGCAAATATTCAGAAACGTCTGAGTGACAGGGCCAACGCTGTCAGTCAGAATAAATCACAGTTGTCTGTTCCTTAACCCAACTGCCTCTCACAATTCACATTCTTATTTCAATCATGTATGAATTATTAAACGAACAGCTGCAACATCATACCTTTAAAATATCTATCTATCTATCTATCTATCTATCTATCTATCTATCTATCTATCTATCTATCTATCTATCTATCTCTGGCCTTTCTCATTGTGCTGAAACTGTGCATCTGTGTCCTTTAGCCCAGACAATCCCAGGGGAAGCTGACGCTTTCATAAACTTGAAACATCCTGCAATTTCTTTAACATTTTTTTTTAATGTCTGGCATGTAAAAATTAAATTAAATTAAAAATTAAGAAAATAAAATGAAGCGTTACTCCTTAGATATTCTGCTGAAGTAATAGCAGGTTTGCACTCTATTTTTAAATTAAAGTATATTTTTCTTTTTTCAGGCTGTTCAATTCTCCAACAGCCAAACCTGGGGTAGAACAAAACCCGAAACATTAAAGCAATTCAGTACAATTAAGAAGATTGTTTCCCACACTGTTCATAATTTCTCATTTCATATTAAAAAAATACAATTTGGTGGTCATTTGAAACCTCCTGTAGTCAATCATCCTCAAACATCTGTGGTGGAAAAATATAGATATAATGTAGCCCAGACCAGTGGTGGGATTCAAATTTTTTGACTACTGGTTCTGTGGGTGTGGCTTGGTTGGCGTGGCATTGCTTGGTGGGCTTGGCTTTGTGGACGTGGCAGGGGAAGAGTACTGCAAAATCCATTCCCTTCCCACCCCACTAACCTGCTTTCCAGCTCGGTTCTCCTGTGGAGGGCACGCAAAGAAGACCCAGCCAATCAGCTGGGACTCAATGGGAGGCAGAGAATAGATGGGGGCGGGGCCAGCCAGAGGCGGTATTTGCCGGTTCTCTGAACTTCTCAAAATGGCCGCTACTGGTTCTCCAGAACTGCTCAGAACCTGCTGAATACCACCTCTGACTCAGACATCTTCAAAGCTTGAGGTTGAGAAACACTGACATAACAGATAAATATAACTGTGGCATCTCTGTTGCTCGCTGAAAGTGATTTTGTCATGTATGCAAATGGACTACTCGAAATCCCCGTGCCTTGATTGGCTAAGGCGCGGGGATTTCTGATTGGCCAGGCGAGCCGCGCCTGATTGGCCCGATTGGAGTCTCCCGCGATTGGTTAAAGCCAAGAGCGGGAGACTTGAATCGCTGCCATTGGCCGCGGCCGCCGAAGCCAAAGATATAAAAGCCGCAAGCTTTTTGTCTTTGGCGGTTCGGTTCCACCAGTGTTAATAAAGAGCTTGAATTGAAAGTCACTGACTACGAGTCTTAATTGCGGATACGACACTGGCGACGAAGGTGGGATCTCGCCTTTGAACCGAACCCCGTATCCGTTTAAGAACCAGCGACAGCGAAGATGGCGAAAATAGCACCGCCCGCTCCCTTCAACCCCGCCGCCGAGGACTGGGAATCGTACTCGGATCGATTCCGGATGTATCTGGAATGCGCCGGCATGAAGGACGCCCCGGGCCCGCTAAAACGCGCCGTCTTTCTCACACACTGCGGACCAGAGGTCTTCCAGATGGCCAAGGCATTGGCCAAACCAGCAGACGCAACCGCCATAGACTGGGACGTCCTCGAGCCCATACTGAGACGCCATTACGCCCCCGAGGTCCCCATCCTGATACGGCGAAACGAGTTCTACCGCAGAAACCAGAAACCGAACGAGAAATTAAGCGACTTTGTCGCTGAATTACGGCGCCTGGGAGGACTCTGTGAGTTTGAAGGGCTTAATAGTCTCATCAGAGACCGCTTCGTGCTCGGGCTATGGGATCCGACACTCCAGAGCCGACTCATGGCAAAAGGCGACATCAGCCTAGCCGATGCCCTCACTGCGGCCGCAGCAGCAGAAGCCACCCGCACGTCAGCAGACACCATGCGAAGATCTGACGCGAAGGGCGGGAACAACAACCCCGCGAGGCCGGCCGACACCAGAAGCGAAGCGACCGCACACTACGGCGAATACCAATCAACCTCCAGCGCGTCAGATGACGAGGAGGACATACACCGTGTACAAATGGGACGAGGCGAACAGCGAAGCCAAAGAGGTCGCAGGTCGAGGACCAACTGCGCCGGTTGCGGCGGCGACCACCCCAGGTCAGAATGTCGATTCTTCGACGCTATCTGCAGGCATTGTGACCGACGAGGCCACATCGCCCGAGTTTGCCGCCAGAAAAAACCCCGCAGCCCGCCCAAACGGGAACAACTTGACAGGAAGAGAGAAAACTCCCCGCCCAGAGCCAGAGAGCGCCAGCCAACGGGTCGATGGGACCAGAGACAACGATCGCAAAGAAGCAGTGACAGCCGGCGCAAAGAGGAAACCCACCAGACGGTGACCATTGGCCACGCCATTTCCGACGGAGCTAGAAAGGTTCACGTAGAAGTTCACATAGAGGGTCGACCATGTAAGATGGAAGTGGACTCCGGTTCCTACCTTTCTATGATTGCTTGGCGCGAAATCAAGCAACTAGTGCCTACACTACAAAGAAGAAACGTACCTGCCCAAAAAATCATCATAAAAGACTATCAAGGTAATCGCGTTCCGGTAGTGGGCACCAAGAACTTTAACATAACCTACAAAGGCCACACAGAACAACTTCCACTCACAATAGTCGACCGCGACCGCCCTAGCCTGCTGGGGTTACAATGGTTTGCTCCGCTTAACATCGCGCTGACAGGTGTCAACCACGTATCCATTGAAGCTTGGGAACAGCGGCTAACCGAAGAATTCCAGGAGGTCTTCAATGGAGAATTGGGCAAGTACCAGGGGCCCCTTATTTCATTTGATTTAGACCCAAGGGTTCCCCCGAAGCGGCTTAAGCCAAGAAGGGTACCCTTTGCATTAAAGCCCAAAATCGACGAGCAGCTAGACAAGCTCGTCAGACAAGGGGTGTTACAACCGACAGATCACGCCAGATGGGAAACCCCTATAGTGACCCCAATAAAACCAGACGGGTCCGTGAGAATCTGCGGGGACTATAAGGCCACCCTAAATGGCGCGTTGCAGCAAAGCGCCTACCCAGTCCCGGTAGTGCAACATTTACTGCACTCACTGGGAAGGGGCAAAGTTTTTGCTAAGCTCGACCTCGCACAAGCCTATCAACAACTACCTGTGGACGAGGAAACGGCAGAGGCCCAAACAATAGTGACCCACCGGGGGGCTTTTAAATGTAACAGACTTCAATTTGGGGTCAGCGTGGCACCAGGCATCTTCCAGAGCCTGATGGAACGTTTGCTGCAAGGCATCAAGGGGGTGGTGCCCTACTTCGATGACGTATTAGTGGCGGCGCCAAATGAAGCTGAACTAGAAAACCGTTTAAGACAAGTCTTAACGAAATTTAAAGAAACAGGACTTAAAGTCAAACGCGAAAAATGCCAACTTTGTACAAAACAAGTAGAGTTTCTGGGCTACCTCCTAGACCAGCAGGGCATCCACCCCACAACGAAAAAAGTAAAGGCCATCAAAGAAGCCCCCACCCCAAAGTCCAAATTAGAGCTGCAAGCGTTCTTAGGTTTACTAAACTTCTATAATGTCTTCCTACCTCAAAAGGCTACGGCAGCGGAACCTTTACATAGACTCCTGGACAAGAAGGCAGCCTGGACTTGGGGGAGACGGGAACAAACAGCTTTTCAAAAGACCAAAGACCTCCTCACCTCTGATGCCGTCCTAATGCAATTCTGCGAAACCCTGCCTGTAGCTGTCACTTGCGACGCATCACCCTTCGGCGTCGGCGCTGTCCTCAGCCATACCCTCCCAGACCAGAGAGAAGCACCTATCGCATTTTTCTCGAGAACTCTGACTAAACCAGAGCGGAACTATAGCCAGCTGGACAAAGAAGCTTTGGCTATAGTGGCCGCCGTTAAGCGTTTCCACGAGTACCTTTATGGCCGCCCATTCAAAATAGTGACTGACCATAAACCGTTGCTGGGCATTCTCGCGGGAAACCGTCCCACACCAAACATCTTGTCACCCCGGATGACAAGATGGTCTGAATTCCTGGCAGCATACAACTATGAACTGCTACACAAGCCAGGTAAGAAGATATCGCACGCGGACGCTTTAAGCCGTTCCCCCTTACCTGACTCTGACCCTGACCCTGCACCAACAACAAATACCCTGTCCATCGAGTGTTTACCCATTACCGCATCGGACATAGCGAGGGAAACGGTTAAGGACAAACACTTAGCGCCAATCTTACATTGGTTGCAAAAAGGCTGGCCGGAAAAAGACGATAACGAGACTTTTAAACCTTTCCGCCAGCGCCAGACGGAACTTTCACTACTGAGAGGATGTATCCTTTGGGGAGACAGGGTGGTAATTCCGACTAAATTACAGAACAGGGTCCTAGAGATGTTGCACGAGGGTCATCCTGGCATCGTCAGGACCAAAGCCCTGGCCAGGAGTTACGCTTGGTGGCCTGGCATGGACAGACAAATTGAAACATGGGTCGCCAAATGCCACCGGTGCCAGGAGACCAGATCCAGCCCACCCACGGCACCTATCCGGGACTGGGAGACACCTCGGGGACCCTGGTCCAGAATACATTTAGACTTTGCCGGCCCCACAAATGGCCACACCTTTTTAATCACAGTTGACGCATACTCAAACTGGCTAGAGGTGGCCGACATGAAATCCACCACCATGGAGGCCGTCATTAAAGAACTGTGTAAGCTGTTTGCCACCCACGGCCTCCCAGACGTCGTTGTCTCGGACAACGGGCCACAGTTTACATCCATCGATTTTGAACGGTTCCTGGCAGAAAAAGGCATCCGCCACGCGTTAACGGCACCGGCGCATCCGGCGGCGAACGGTAGGGCGGAGCGGATGGTCCAGTTTACAAAAAAGACCCTCCGGAAAATGGACCACGGGGAGATCAACGACAAGATCAACAGGCTGCTCTTCATACAGCACATCACGCCAAATACAACCACCAACAAGAGCCCTGCAGAGCTCCTGATGGGCAGGAAGCTGCGATCCCCACTCGACCGCCTACACCCAACCTACAACCCGGAACAGCCCCCAGACTCCAGCTCCAGGTATCGGACATTTGAACCAGGCGACCTAGTATACGCCAAAAACATGACGGGGGACCCCCTATGGATCCCAGCCGTCATAACTCAGATCACTGGTCCAAAGTCGTACCGGCTCCAAACCACCGACGGGCGAGCCTGGAAACGACATATCGACCAGCTCCGGTCACGAACATTGACTAACCTCAACCCCCAAGACACGAACCAAGGGGGGAGGGAACACCCGGTTAAACAACCGCAAGAACAAATAAAAATTAAAAACTCACCAGAACGCAGCCTTCACGAGTCACAGCCGGAGAAGAACCGTCTGGCCAGCTCTACCGACCCGGAGAAGCCAAGCGGGAGCGGCGGAATCCGCGACTCAACCGACCCGGTAGGCCCAGGCGGGAGCCGCGGCGAAGGAACCGGCCCGATCATCCAGCCGGTTCGCTCAGAGGCAGGAGCAGCCAAAAAGATGACCGCCCCTACCGAGGTACAACAAGAAAATGAATTGCGCAGGTCATCTAGGACTCGACGGAGCCCCGCCTACCTGCGTGACTACACCACGTGAGAGACCATACCAAGAGGGGAGGGGTGTCATGTATGCAAATGGACTACTCGAAATCCCCGTGCCTTGATTGGCTAAGGCGCGGGGATTTCTGATTGGCCAGGCGAGCCACGCCTGATTGGCCCGATTGGAGTCTCCCGCGATTGGTTAAAGCCAAGAGCGGGAGACTTGAATCGCTGCCATTGGCCGCGGCCGCCGAAGCCAAAGATATAAAAGCCGCAAGCTTTTTGTCTTTGGCGGTTCGGTTCCACCAGTGTTAATAAAGAGCTTGAATTGAAAGTCACTGACTACGAGTCTTAATTGCGGATACGACAGATTTCATTGCAGATGTTTAATTACAAAACTAGGTAACAGCAGCACTGCTGATATTAACTAATTGGGTAATGAAACGTCTGCAAGGAACAGAACCAAACTTAGAGATCACCAAGGACCCCACAGTTCAAGTACTCCAAACTACAAATACTCCCCAAACTACAAATACTCTCTTCTATTGAATAAATATAAATATACCTTATGTTTGAGTTGAGCAAGGCTCATTCAACCTCTCTCATCCTTGAGACTAGCTTAAGGCCATCTTTTTCTAGATTTTGCGATGTTACCCAGGAAAAGTAGAACTCCATTTGGCAAAATTAATTTCATGGAGAAAAACCATGAAATTAATTTTTTGTATGAATGGGCAACAATTGCCAAAGAAATAGGATCCTCCTCCTCCTTCTGATTCAGTTTCTCCTCTTCCTCTTCCTCTTCCTCCTCCTTGATTCTGTTACTACTACTATTACTACTACTACTACTATTAAAGCTTTGGAGCATCCTTTCCCTTATTTCCTTCAATAAGTTTGGATAGAAATTCTGATACAAATCCTTTGAAAAACAACAAACCAAAAGTGTACAGGAAAAATCAAGCAGTCTCTGGGTGTCAAGAAAGCCGAGTCTTATTTCAACCCCCCCCCCCCCCCCCGGGCATCTTTGTTCCAGAAATAAATGTTGCATGACAGACTATTTATGCAGAGTTTATTGGCTCCCTGACATCTGTCAAGCATGGACTGACAAGGGCTGGATCTGATCCCCAAAAGGTGTTTTGGAGAGCACGGGAACTCAAACGGAAACACCTGTCTCAGTCTCTTGAAAGTAGCGCTGTCCTTTCCTTTCCTCAAATTTTTGCACCAGCTGTTGCGTGTAGAGAATAAGGAAAACGACTTTGGCAGCGATGTGCAAGATTTGTTATCAAAGTGACAAAAAGTGAAACAACAGATGGAAAATGTGTGGAAGGCGCTGGACAGACTATCCTGATTTACTGGAATATAAGAAAGGGAAGGAGGGGCAGCACAAACAAGCTAGTAAAGTCCTGTTATCAAAGGCAATCTCAATAAAAAATAGTTTTAGCCTGCCTGTAGAGATGCTTTTTTTTTCTGATCTAGTCTACCTGATGGGACTGACAGTTGAATCTTGGGAAATGGTATCGATACGAGGAGTCTTTGGTGCTCTCTGAGCTTGCTTGTTTTCTTGTAGACGTTTCATTACAAACTAGGTAACATCATCAGTGCTAGTGGGTAATGGTATGGATAATATACTGTGCAGAATTTATTTGCACCCTTTCTGGAGGACCTCTATGGAGTCAAACTGGAGGTGCTGCACAGCCCTATAATTAATTATCTACTTTATTTGCCTCCTTATTCATACTGGTGAAATTGTTCTTGCCGTCAGAAAATATCTCCTTACTTCTAGGTTGAATCCCTCTTTTAACAAGCTTCTACCAATTGCTTCTTGTCCTGCCCTGTAGTGCTTTGAAGAATAACCCACCCTCACGCCCACCCCACCCCACTTCAGAAGAATGAAATATTTTGGGAAATATTAAAAAAGGCAGAATAATATATTTTCCTAAAGGAGAAATGGAGAAACATGTTTTTTACAGGCAGGACCCCCCCCCCAAATCTTTTCTGATATCCCACAGCAGATACCAGCACTTAAGAGACAATGAGCTTATTGACAGAAGAAGATGGCTGTCTAGATAGCTCTATTCATCATCAAAGCAAATACTGCAGGCAGACATCCATTCAAGACAGGATATTTCAAAACTCCTTGGCAGAATGGCAGGATTAGAAAGCAGCCCCTCACCCAAGATCCAACACAGGATGAAAGCCATTAAGACACAATGGGAATTGCCCAACACCCTTTCAGAACACAAGCCCCCTCATTCAAGGGTGGGATTCTACCAGTTCGCACCTATTCTCTAGAACTGGTTGTTAACATTCTAAGCAGTTCGGAGAACCGGTTGTTAGAAGAAATTATTGGCCTAATCCTGTAAGGAAGGCAGGAAGGAAACATTCTGGTGTTGCTTACAGAAACTGCCTCTCCATTAACCCTTATTACATTCTTGGCAGGACTAGACTTCCTGTCTCAGGAACTTCTCTGGAGTTTTTTTCAGGAAATTTCTCCTTAATTCTGAGCTGCTTCTGTCCTTGTTCAGTTTCCATCCATTGCTCCCGCTTTCAGGGGACTGGAGACTAAAACATATGAAGAATGGTTGCATGGCTAGTCTAATGAAGAGAAGGACCAGGGGAGACATGAGAGCAGTGTTCCAATATTTGGAGGGCTGCCACAGAGAGGAAGGGGGTTAAGCTATTTTCCAAGGCACCCGTGATGACCCCGGGTGGGATACAAAACCAACACAGTCACAGAAAACAGGGGAAGACCCTTTTATTCCTTCAATTTGCTTCCAAGCTCCAAACATCTTTGACTGAAGACAAAAAAAACTCCCACACAAACAGTTACACAAAGAAGGAAAAAAGCCACACCAACCAGGCAAGATAAGGGCTGGAGGATGTCCACAGATAACACTGGGAAGGACGCCAAACTCAGAGAGGAACTACAAACTAGAGATATTTACACGCTTTGTTTCCAACGTTCGCCAGTACGCAGGTCCAAACTCTTATTCAGTTGTCACACCTGCAGCACATGAAGAGGATCAAGGCCCTCTCCTCCCAAGGAGACCACATCTCTCCCTTATCCTCTTCTCCCTGCGTGCCCTAGGATGGATAGGGGATGGGCCTGGGTCCTCCTCTGATTACTCAGCCAACCTCTGCCCTTCCCCAGCCTCCTCCACAACCTCCAGAGCCACACTTCCACTCCCTGTCGGTTGTTCCTCCTCTCCCTCAGAGTCAGTCTCCACCAGGGTCATGACACACCTGAAGACCAGACAAGGAATAATGGATGGAAAGTAAACAAGGGGTGTAGGATTTCCTGCCTAAGCAGGGGTTGGACTTGCAAGGTCCTTTCCAACACTGTTATTCTATTCTATTCTCAATATTGGAACAGTGCTATGTTATTGTGAGTTGGACTAAGGAGAAATTTCCTAAGGGTGAGAGCAATCAAGTTGGCCACGCCCACCCAGTCACATGACCATCTAGCCATGCCCACCCAGTCATTAGGGCAGAGAAACGGTTGTTAAATTATTTGAATCCCACCACTGGTTGGAACTCCAAATTATTCTTCTAACACTAAATAGAAGGGAGACTATGTGAAAAAGCATTTTGTAAATGTGTCTTTTCAATCCAGGTGTTCATATCATCTGGATGGCCAGCGGAAGTTAAGCATTAAACAGAAAAATAAATATATCCACCATGAAGATAGATAGATAGATATAGATATAAAGTTAGATTTAAAGATAGATAAAGAATCCAGAAGCTACACCAAAGCCTACTTTCTTCAAAAGGGAATTATGGAGCTGAAATAAATAAAGGTTAATGAAAAGCTCTGATGTCCACAGATGAAAAATATCCTATTCATCAAACTTATGAAAATATGGGATTTTCAGAGGAGGAGATCAAAGTGGAAAGAAGAAAAGGCAGCTGTTATCAATGCTCATCTTAAACTGAAGAAGGGCCAGGGGGAAAAAAAAGGAAGATGAGAAAATAATAAAGAGGGCATAAAAGATGAGAACAAAAAAACAATGCTAAAAGAGAATATGGGCTACTTGTAGGAAATCTTCGCTGCAAATTGACAATGGTTCAGGATTCCATCTGGCTGGCTGGTTCAGAGACATGTAAACAATCTGAAGAGGAGCTGGCTAAAAACCTTGATTTATAGTAACTTTTAGTTTAATGAAAAGAAGGACTTGGGGTGTGTCTATGTGAGATCTGATAGCAGTCTTCCAATATCTGAGGGGCTGCCACAAAGAAGACGGGAGTCAAGCTATTCTCCAAAGCACTTGAGGGCAAGACAAGAAGCAATGGGTGGAAACGAATCAAGGAGAGAAGCAACCTAGAACTAAGGTGACATTTCCTGACATTTGGAACAATTAATCAGTGGGATGACTTGTTTCCAGAAGTTGTGGGTGCTCCATCACTGGAGGCTTTTAAGAACAGAGTGGATAGCCATTTGTCAGGAATGGTATAGGGTCTTCTGATTGAGCAGGGGGTTGGACTAGAAGACATTCAATCAATCAGAATTGTGATGACCCAGGGTGGGATACAAAAGCAACAAAGTCACAAAACAGGGGAAGTCCCTTTAATTCCTTCAACTTGACTTTAAAGGTCCAATTATCATTGACTGGAGATAAAACTCCCCCACAAACAGTTGCGAAAAGGAAGGACTTCCATTCAAACTCACAATACATATAAATTATAAATAGAAAGAAAAAAAAAAAAAACCAATACAAGCCACACTGAAGAATTGATGAGATAAGGCAGGATAAGGGCTTGAAAACATCCACAGATATTGAAATACACATGCTGGGAAGGACACCAGAACTCAGATAGACAAGACTAGAAATATTTTCACGCTTTGCTTCCAGCACTGGCCCATGCACAGTGTGTCCTTTTAAACAGTCCTCACAGCTGCAGCCCATGAAGGGGATCAAGGCCCTTTCCTCCCCCATAGACCATGCCATTCACGTTTCTCCCTTATCCTCTCCTCCCTGTGTGCCCTAGGATGAAGAGGGGATGGCCTGGGTCTTCCTCTGAATGCCTAGCTGGCCTGTGCCCTTCCCCAGCCTCCTCCACAACCTCCGGAGTCACACTTCCACTCCCTGTCAGCTGTTCCTCCTCTCCCTCAGAGTCAGATTCTAACAGGAGCATCATAGAATAGAGCTGGAAGCAGCAATGGGTTCCTACTTGTTCCACTACCGGTTCTGTGTTCTCTCTTGTGAGCACCTAATGAGCGCACAGCTTTTCACACACCAGCTGTGGCCTGCAACGCCAATCAGCTGAGAGGATAAAGAAGAGAAAAGTGCAGGGGAAGGTGGGAGGGCCAATACTGCGCTTTTCTCTTCTTTCTCCTGTCAGCTGATCCTTGCTATTGGTTTGGCTGAACCGGGCCTAACTAGTAGCATACCACTACTGACCGGCAGGGACGTTGGAGGTTTTTTGAGTCTAACCTCCTGCTCAGGACCCTGGCCTATACCATTTCAGATAGTGTTATGTCTGGGAAATCGGTCCCGGGTTGCTCGGTCCTGGGTAGATCGGGCCGCATGGAGACGTGAGACTCAAAGTGCACATTCAGCTCTTTATTGAAGAATATACAGATCAGTATAGGACCTGCGAGCCGCTTGGCTTTATTCAGCCGGCCGGCGGCTCGGCGGCCAATGACAGCGCTTTGAATTTCCCACGATCGGCTCGGCCAATCGCGGTAGATTCTTAGTGTGCCAATCACAGTTGTTTAGTCAACCAATCGGATTGCGGTCCGCATGGACCAATCAGAACTCAGGATTTGGAGAATGTTACTATAGAACAGATAGGTGGCTGTGAGATGAGACCTGGTCCACATATGAAAGCCTAAGAACATGCTGGCAACAGTTTCCTTGACATTTCAAGCAAATGACTGCAATAGATGGAAACCGATGAAGGAGGGAAGCAACCTAGAACTAAGCAGAAATTTCCTGACAGTTTGAATAATGAATCAGTGGAACGACGTGCCTCCAGAAGTTGTAAATGCCCCAACACTGGAAGTTTTAAGAAGAGACTAGAAAGCCATTTGTCTGAAATGGTACACTGTAAGGTTTCCTGCCTGAGCAGGGGGTTGGACTAGAAGACCTCCAAGGTCCCTTCCAACTCTGTTAAATCCTGTGAAAGAAACACTTAGTGTTCTTAGAACTTCCTGCTATTTGCAGTGATTTTCTTCTGGAAAAGTCACAGAAAGCTAAACCAGCAGATTTTGCAGTCTGATAAACCAAGTCCACTTGATGAGATTTTTTTTTTTGGGGGGGGGGGGAGGCGGGTAAGCCTTAAAGATCCGAGGATTTCAATTTGAAGACTCCTAGATAAATTTTTTGGAAGCAAGAACTAAGACCCACAAAGTTCATCTCTGAGACAGCCTGTGCATCGAGACTCGTGGCTTGGATTTTTCGATTCCACCTCACATCTTGGTGACATTTTCATGCTTATCTAATGCACAGAATGACCTTCTTCACTGGGGAAACACAAATACACACACATGCAGACAGATATGCTAGAGCTCAGGCTAGCATTTTGCAGCAAAGAACCGAGATTTATTTTTTTTATAGAATGGATCTTATTATCTCAGAATTCATGATGTCTCTTCTTACCTAGGGTTGTAAAAATGAGGGGAAATAAATTCCCGAAGAATAGGTACATTGAGAAAAAGGACTTTGTGATGAGTCTATCAGCCCATTTGTGTTACTTGAGCATTTGTAACAATAGTATATGTATAGCAATGCACAGGCATTCCAGCAACACATTCAATCAGTCTGGATGCATCAATGCGGAAATTCAAGGCAACCCTTCAAAATGGAAGGTGTTCAAAATATATATTTTATAGAACTTCCTGCTATTTGCAGAATAATAATATAAAGAGCAGTCAGGTTGAACTGGCTATTGTTTGAATATGCATAAGGTACTTGAATGAAAGATTATTTATTTTATTTTATTTGTTTGTTTTGATTTGACAATTGCTTACAAGATAATAGATATAAGGATAAACATAGTTATGAATATATGGATACATATAAGAAAAATAAAAGAAACAATAGGACAGGGACGGTAGGCACATTGGTGCACTTATGCATGCCCCCTACAGGCCTCTTAGGAAAGGGGTGATTTGCCCTGATCAAGTTGTGTAGTCCATATGTTTTTGCAGTGTAAGAGTTGCAGATTACAGGGAATGAATGGAAGGTTATCAAAAGATGTAGACTAAATCAGGGAGAGA
Source organism: Hydrophis major (assembly GCA_033807585.1). NCBI lineage: Eukaryota > Metazoa > Chordata > Lepidosauria > Squamata > Elapidae > Hydrophis > Hydrophis major. Next base: position 9,042,755 of record CM066330.1, read on the forward strand.
GGGAGGAAGGGAGGGAGGGAGGGACAAAGGAAGGAAAGAAGGAAGGAAAGAGGGAGGGAAGGGATTTGTAATTCCACATGTCAAAACCAGATGAAGGTCATAGAAAATTTCAATTTCACCAAGAAAACCCCAAATTTAGTTGGAGTGGAAGCGGGTGAGGAACCAGAGAGCAGCCAGGAAGCAGCTGGGCCATGGGTGTGACTCTAGGTGACTGAGGCAACATAAGGGAGTTATGTTGGGAGGGGTGAGGCATGGCCAACCAGTGGTGCAATCAGCTGGTTCTCTGAACTGAGCAAAAAGTTTACAACCAGTTCACCTGAACCAGTCTGAACTAGCTGAAACTCACCTCTTTGCTCATCTCCATTTCTTGGTCAAGGGAGCCAGCTTTGTCTGAAGACATTTCCCATGGTCATGTGGCCAGCTTGGCTATACACCAAGGATCATGGAGTGCTGTTATCTCCTCGCCGAAGTGGTACCTATTTATCTACTTGCATTTGCATGCTTTCGGACTCCTAGAGCTGGAGCAAGGAATGGGAACTGACACCCCCCCCCGTGCGGTGCACTGGTCTCAAACCCAGGCTGTCCCCTTTCCAGCTGACAAGCTCAGCTTCCTTAACCACTGAGCCATCGTGCGCTCCCTCACAAAATGTTCAAAACCTAATTAAATCACAAAATTGAGGCATTTTGCATTTCCCTTCCAGGCAGCAAATGACTGCTGTTTGTCCACCGACCCATGAAACACTCATCAAATTGGCTGCTTAGAAACAATGTGGAACAATTATTTGTTGAAAATGAATGATTCCAGCCATCTTCTCGGTATGCATATTCAAGTCCTTTCATTCTTTTTTTTTTTAAGGCAACTTCTGACCTCCATCATCCCTCAGATTCCTCAGCTAAGCCTCATTACCCAAGGTGCTAATTTACAATGTTTGAAACCATAATCAAGTCCTTCCTTATTATAACCTGATGGTAATGGTCTCAAAGTGTACGCAACCAAGGTTCACATCCTTTGACTCCCTCAGGGAAGCCAGAAGCTTGCAAAAGTCCTCTAAGATTAGCTGCAGAATTACAATGTTTAATGAGACAGAAGAGGAAAATCGTCAATGAAGAATGAAAATCATCAAATATAAGGGAGTAATCATTTTAACTGTGTTTAACTTAACTGAAATGTAATTTAATCAAAACCAATTCAATTTTTCTTTTAGCTATGTTCACGGTCCGCCTTGGTTGAGTCTACTCTCTGCACCCCAGGCTCTTGATATGAGGCAATTGTGATATTTGTCTTAGTTTTCATTTTGTACGTTCACTGCACACCAGAGGTGGTATTCAGCAGGTTCCAACCAGTTCTAGAGATCCGGTAGCGGAAATTTTGAGTAGTTCAGAGAACCGGAAAATACCGCCTCTGACTGGCCCTGCCCCCATCTATTCTCTGCCTCCCAAGTCCCAGCTGATCGGTTGGGTCTTCTTTGGTTGCCCTGCACAGGAGAATGGAGCTGGAAAGCAGGTTATTGGGGTGGGGTGAGAATGCAGTTTTTACAGTATCCTTTCCACCTCTGCTTGGGAGGGCCGAAACTTGAACCTGGGTCCCCTATATACTGTGTTAATTTGTCTCTTCAGCTTGGCATTTTGTAGCCCAAATATGCCTACCCACTTTCTGAGAGCTTAAATGACCTCTCTACTAAAAGGTTTCACTTTATAAGCAAGAGTTGGCTGCTAATAGTGATCATTGCATTTTAACTACTTCAATTCCTCAAGGTGCTCTGGCACCCTGCCTGATTTATAACTCTGGTTTGCAGGTATTGCTGATGAAAAGGAAGATATTCAGACCGAATGGTTTAGGATTCCATGATGGCTGTGACTCAGAGATGGTATTCAACAGATCTCTGTTCTGAAGAAGCTTCTTGGATGAGAAGCGAAATGTCTTCAAAGAAAAGCTAGAAAGTCTAGTTGCCTCTTAAAACAAAAGCACCTTTGGGCAGTGATGGGATTCAAATTTTTTTACAACTGGTTCTGTGAGTGTGACTTGGTGGGCGTGGCTTGGCTTGGTGACTGCGGCTTGGTGGAGGTGGCAGGGGAAGGATACTGCAAAATCTCCATTCCCTCCACACTCCACTAGCCTGCTTTCCAGCTCCGTTCTCCTGTCCAAAGCAACCAAAGAAGACCCAGCTGATCAGCTGGGACTCAATGGGAGGCAAAGAATAGATCGTGGTGGGGCCAGTCAGAGGTAATATTTGCTGGTTCTCCAAACTACTCAGAATTTCTTCTACCGGTTCTCCAGAACCAGTCAGAACCTACTGAATACCACCTCTGCCCTTTGAGACAACCATGACCTGGATGACTGAGAATCTCCATAGACATTTCCATTAAAAGCTACCCCAAAACACAAAAGGCAATGAAACACGCAGAGCACACAACCTTCAAGTTAAAACCAAAGCAAAGTCAAAGAGTCAAAATGGAAAAGCATCTTGCATTCATATTGGGTCAATCTTGGAGAGGACCAGCACAAACCAGTGAAGGGCTTCTGTCTGGTGGAATTCCTCTCCAGAAGCATAATTAACATCCTTGTCATTTATATTTAGAAGACAGGCATAAGCATGGCTCTTTGGCCTGGCTTTCAGAGGCTCAGCCATTCCCATGCTCCTTAACGTAGTTTATGGTTTTTTATGGTTTTAGACTAGAAAAATTTAACAATTTAAGACACCATCAAAACAAAGCATATTGTAAATAAATGGAAGGGAGGGAGGGATAGATTATAGATAAGTGTGTGTGCGCGTGTGCGCGCGCGTGTGTGTGTGTACATACATACACAGAGAGAGACAGACAGACAGACAGATGGACAAATAGAGAAACAAATATAACATAGACAGATGATAGACAGACAGACTGAGTGACAGTTGATAGATATAGATAGATAGATAGATAGATAGATAGATAGATAGATAGATAGATAGATAGATAGATAGATAGATAGATAGATAGATAGATAGACAGACAGACAGAAAAATATAAGGGAGGGAGGTAGATAGGTGATAGATGATTGACAGAGAGACTGAGTGATAGATAGATAGATAGATAGATAGAGAGAGAGAGAGAGAGAGAGAGAGAGAGAGAGAGAGAGAGAGAGAGAGAGAGAAATATAAGGGAGGGAGGTAGATAGGTGATAGATGATTGACAGAGAGACTGAGTGATAGATAGATAAATAGATAGATAAATAGATAGATAGATAGATAGATAGATGATAGAAGATAGATAGATAGATAGATAGATAGATAGATAGATAGATAGATAGAGATAAATAGATAGATAGATAGATAGATAGATAGATAGATAGATAGATAGATAGATAGATAGATAGATAGATAAACAGACAGACAGAAAAATATAAGGGAAGGAGGTAGATAGGTGATAGATGATTGACAGAGAGACTGAGAGATAGATAGATAGATAGATAGATAGATAGATAGATAGATAGATAGATAGATAGATAGATGATAGAAGATAGATAGATGATTGACAGAGAGACTGAGAGATAGATAGATAGATAGATAGATAGATAGATAGATAGATAGATAGATAGATAGATAGATAGACAGAAAAATATAAGGGAGGGAGGTAGATAGGTGATAGATGATTGACAGAGAGACTGAGTGATAGATAGATAGATAGATAGATAGATAGATAGATAGATAGATAGATAGATAGATAGAGATAGATAGATAGATAGATAGATAGATAGATAGATAGATAGATAGATAGAAAAATATAAGGGAGGGAGGTAGACAGGTGATAGAAAGATGAGAGAGAGAGAGTCCAGGTGATGCATCTCATGCTCCCTCCTCCCATTATTTCGCTCAGCTCCTCTGTGAAGAAGGTCGGGCTGAGAAGAGAAGGTTTTGCCCAAAGTCACTCAGAGAACTTTCATAACAAAGTGGGGGAGAAGTGGGATTTTAACCTGGGTTCTCTTTATACCAGTCCAACACTTCACCATGACACCACCATTATTATACTTGGAATTGCCTGCTATCCTAGGATGTGTGCGCACAGAACACGCTCAATTTACATGGAACGGAGAAGGTTTTAAGCCAAGAGAAGGAACTCTTTTCATAAAACGGGCTCACTAGACTCACTTTTTGTGAAATGGCTGGCTATAGAAATGTGAAAAATAAACAAAAGTACAACTGGCCAAAGCAAGAATATTGCTGAAGGAAGACACCAGGAACTTCTATGCTGCTCCCAACTGGACGCACGAGGAATTGATAGTAAAGGTAAAGGTTCCCCTCACACATACATGCTAGTCATTTCCAGCTCTAGGGGACTCTGCTCATCTCTGTTTCAAAGCCAAAGAGCCAGCTCTGTCCGAAGACATCTCTGTGGTCATGTGGCCGGTATGACTAAACTCTGAAGGCGCCTGGAACACTGTTACCTTCCCATCAAAGGTGGTCCCTATTTTTCTACTTGCATTTTTTTACATGCTTTCAAACTTGTTAGGTTGGCAGAAGCTGAGAGAAGTAATGGGGAGCTCACTCCATTATGTGGCACTAGGGATTTGAACTGCTGAACTGCCGACCATCAAGCTCAGAATCTTAGCCACTGAGCCACCACGTCCCATGCAAAATGTCCTTTTCTTCTTCTTTACTTTTCATTTTATGGCTGAGACGCTGACATGAAAAGCGATCTTGTTCTGTCCCCTCATTTGAATTCTTGTGATCCCCGCGCTTTGATTGGCCAAAGCGCAGGGCGATCGGATTGGCTAGGCGAGCCGCACCGATTGGCTCGCTGAGAATCTCCCGCGATTGGTCAATTTGAATTGCGAGAGATTCAAAGTGGTACCATTGGCTGTGGCCGCCGCGGCTTGGAAATAAAAAGCCGCGAAGTTTTCCTTTAGCCCCAGTTCGGTTCCTGCCTCAATAAAAGAGCTTGATACTAAGTCACCGACTCCTGGCTTCCTTTCCACGCGGACTTAACACTGGCAACGAAGGTGGGATTCCTTTCCTGAATCGAAGCACGTGTCCGACGGAAGCCAGCCAACCGACGAGATGGCCAGCATCGCGCCACCAACCCCCTTCAACCCCGCTACCAAGGACTGGGAATCTTACATGGACAGATTCCACATGTTCCTCGAATGCAACGATCTGAAGGATGCCACGGGACCGAAGAAACGAGCCATCTTCCTAACACACTGCGGGCCGGCAGTGTTTAAGATGGCAAAAGCGCTAGCCCAGCCCGCTGACATTACCGCGATGGATTGGGCGGACCTCGAACCATTGCTCTGGAAACACTACGCTCCAGCCGTGCCCATCCTCATCCGACGGCACAAATTTTATCGGCAGGACCAGTGGTCGGGCGAGAGTCTCAGTGATTTCGTTGCAGAGCTGCGGCGTCTGGGAGGACTGTGCGAGTTTTCCAACATGAACGAGGCCCTTCAGGACCGAATCATGCTCGGCCTTTGGGACCCTGTTCTCCAAAGTTGGTTGATGGCTAAGGGCAACATCGCTCTGCCGATGCCATCTCCGAAGCCACGGCCGCCGAATTAACTCGACAATCAGCAGACCGCATGCAGAGACCGAACACCAGGGACCGCACCACAAACAACAACCCTGCTAGGTCGACCGAGGCCCAACCTGAAACTACCACCCACCAGGGCGAACTCCACTCCACCTCGGGCATGTCAAACGAGGAGGAAGACATTTACCATCTCCAGGCAGGCCGCAAACAGCGCAGCCGGCGGAGTCGTAAGTCGAGGACCGCGTGTGCCAGTTGCGGAGGCGACCACCCCAGATCCGAATGCCGGTTCTTCGACTCCATTTGCCGGCACTGTGACAAGAAGGGCCACATCACACGTGTTTGCCGCCTCAAGAAGACCCACAGCCTCAGGCGATGGGACCCGAGCGAGCGGGGACGAGAGAGCACACACTCCCAGGACCAGAGACCAGCCAACAGACAACCGCTGGGAGCAAAACGGACGAGCCCAACGAAGCGGCGAGGCCAGGTGGAGAGAAGAGACACATCAGACGGTCACCATCGGCCACGCCACAACCACAGACGCCAGAAAGGTCTACGTGGAGGTAGGCATCGAAGGCGAACCCTGTAAAATGGAGGTGGACTCCGGGTCCTACCTCTCAATGGTAGCCTGGCAAGAAATTAAACTCTTGGTGCCTACCATCCAGAGGAGGGAACTAGAAAACCAGAGACTAATCCTCAAGGACTACCAGGGAAACCGCATCCCTGTAGTCGGAACAGGACAGTTTACAGTGACCTACAAGGGATACGCCGAAAGACTTCCCTTAACCATCGTCATCGAGACCGACCTAGCCTACTGGGACTTCAATGGTTCGCACTGCTAGGCATCGCAGTCACGGGCATCGACCACATCACCGAACCCGACTGGGAGCAGCAACTGGTCCGGGATTTCCAGGAAGTGTTCGACGGCACCTTAGGCAAGTACTGAGGGCCCCCTATATCCTTCAGCCTAGACCCCAACGTTCCCTCGAAACGCCTAAAATCAAGGCGAGTACCATTCGCACTCAAACCGAAGATAGACGAGCAAATTGACAAGCTCGTCAAGCAAGGGATATTACAACCAATAGACCACGCCCGGTGGAAGACCCCCATAGTCACCCCAATTAAGCCTGATGGGTCAGTGAGAATCTGCGGGGACTATAAGGCCACCCTAAATGGCACTTGCAGCAAAGCGCTTACCCCGTCCCAGTAGTGCAGCATCTCCTACACTCACTGGGAGGGGGCAAAGTTTTCGCGAAACTCGACCTGGCCCAAGGATACCAGCAACTGCCGGTCGATGAGGAAACTGCAAAGGCACAAACCATAGTCACCCACCGGGGAGCCTTTAGATGCAACCTCCTCCAATTTGGAGTCAGCGTGGCACCTGGAATTTTCCAGAGCCTCATGGAAAGACTCTTACAGGGCATCAAGGGGGTGGTCCCATACTTCGATGATGTAATAGTATCGGCAACCAACCAGGCCGAACTAGAGACTCGCCTAAGGGAGGTGCTAACGAGGTTCAAAGAAACCGGGCTTAAAGTGAAGAGGGAAAAATGCCAGCTGTACACAGAGCGGGTCGAATTCCTAGGATACCTCCTAGACCGACACGGCATTCACCCCACCAACAAGAAAATTAAAGCCATCAAGGAAGCCCCCACACCCAAGTCAAAAACAGAACTGCAGGCGTTTCTGGGGCTACTTAACTTTTATAATGTCTTCCTGCCCCAAAAGGCGACCGCGGCGGAGCCTTTGCAAAGGCTTTTGGACAAGGCGGCTACCTGGACTTGGGGGAAATGCGAGGAAGGCGCCTTCAGAAAAACCAAGGACCTGCTCACTTCGGATGCCGTCCTCATCCAGTACAATGAGACCCTACCACTAGCCATCACATGTGACGCATCATCCTTCGGCGTCAGCGCTGTCCTCAGCCACACTCTCCCCGATGGAAAAGAAGCACCCATCGCATTTTTTTCAAGGACCCTCACCAAACCGGAGCGGAACTACAGCCAGCTGGACAAAGAGGCTTTGGCTATCGTCGCCGCAGTAAAAAGGTTTCACGAGTACCTCTACGGCCGGACGTTTACCATCATCACCGACCACAAACCGCTGCTGGGAATCCTTGCAGGGAACAGGGTCACCCTGAACATTCTGTCTCCCCGAATGACAAGGTGGTCCGAATTCCTGGCTGCCTACAACTACGGACTCACACACCGATCTGGTAAGACTATCTCCCATGCGGACACCTTAAGCCGCTCACCGTTACCTGAACCAGACACTGACCCAGCACTCACGACGACCACCCTCAGCATAGAGACTCTGTCCAACCTACCCATAACCGCGTCAGACATTGCCCGAGAAACTAATAAAGACAAACGTCTGGCACGGGTTTTGCATTGGGTAGAGAAAGGATGGCCGGAAAGGGACAATGACGAGTCCGTCAGGACATTCTGGAACCGGCAAACGGAACTCTCGTTACTAAAAGGGTGCATACTATGGGGGGATAGGGTGGTCATCCCGGAAAAACTACAAGGGAAGGTTTTGGAACTATACACGAGGGGCACCCAGGCATCGTTAGGACAAAAGCCCTGGCCAGAAGTTACGCTTGGTGGCCAGGAATGGACAAACAGATCGAGGCCTGGGTAGCAAGGTGTCAACGATGCCAGGAGACTAGGCCAAGCCCACCCACAGCACCCATCCTAGAGTGGGAAACCCCCAGGGGACCATGGTCTAGGATCCACATAGATTTCGCCAGGCCCACAAAAGGATACACTTTTTTAATAACTGTAGACGCTTACTCCAACTGGCTGGAGGTAAGCAATATGAGAACAACCACCACGGAGGCCATGACCAAAGAACTCTGCAAACTTTTCACAACACACAGCCTCCCGGACGTCATCATTTCTGACAACGGGCCCCAATTCACCTCGCTAGAATTCGAAAAATTCCTAGCGGAGAGGGGTATACGACACGCGCTGACAGCCCCGGCGAATGGTAGGGAGGAACGGATGGTTCAATTCACAAAGAAAACCATCCAGAAAATAGACCACGGGGAAATCCAGGACAAAATAAATAAATTACTTTTCATACAGCACATAACCCCAAACATCACAACAAATAAAAGCCCAGCAGAACTGCTAATGGGGAGGAAAATAAGGTCCCCACTCGATAGATTACACCCCACTTACAACCCAGAGAAACCCCCAGACTCCACCAGCAAACACCGAACCTTCACACCAGGCGACGCCATCTACGCAAAGAACCTAACCGGAGACCCATTATGGATACCAGCAATCATAACACAACTAACAGGCCCACACTCGTACCGGCTACAAACAACCAACAGACGAGCGTGGAAACGCCACATCGACCAGTTAAGATCGAGGACGACCACACAAGAGACCACCGACGCACAACCAAGCAAAACCAACCCCCGCAACACAAACCAAGAGGGGAGGGAATACCCAGGGGGACCAAAACCGAGAAGGAATAAACCAGCCATACTCACCTGAAAGCAGCCAGCATGAAACCTCGCCAGGAAGAAACAGCCAGGCCAGCTCAATCAACCCGGGAAGACCGAGCGGGAGCAGCGAAACCCACAGCTCAACCAACCCGGGTAGCCCAGGAGGGAGCTGCGGAGAGCGGCCCGGCCAGACAGACCAAGTGGTTCCCACGACGGAGTCCGGAGAAACAGAGACCCCGACCGAACCAGCCGGGATCCAACCTACGACTGACCTGCGCAGGTCCAGTAGGCAGAGACGGAGCCCCGCCTACCTACGGGACTACGCAATGTAAGGACTGAACCAAGAGGGGAGGGGTGTTCTGTCCCCTCATTTGAATTCTTGTGATCCCTATGCTTTGATTGGCCAAAGCGCAGGGCGATCGGATTGGCTAGGCGAGCCGCGCTGATTGGCTCGCTGAGAATCTCCCGCGATTGGTCAATTCGAATTGCGGGAGATTCAAAGCGGTGCCATTGGCCGCGGCCACCGCGGCTTGGAAATAAAAAGCCGTGAAGTTTTCCTTTAGCCCCAGTTCGGTTCCTGTCTCAATAAAAGAGCTTGATACTAAGTCACCGACTCCTGGCTTCCTTTCCACACGGACTTAACAGATCTGAACTTCCTTTCCAATTTACATTATCCTTTCAGTGCGTGTCCTATCAGCACAGCCGCCTCGATTAATGCCTTCTCATGGCACTCAAGGCTGCCCAGCCAATTAATTATGTGGCTTTTCAGAAGGAGGAAAATGCACCCAACTTGGTTACCAAGAGCTTAGCCAAGATAGGCCCACAGAGGAAACAGAAATGCTTTGGGCTGGAGCAGACTCAGGAGGGATGGGCGGGAATGGTAGTCCTCTACTTATGACCTCAAGATAGAAGCACTTGGAAGGGAGTTTGCAACCTAGCTCGTGCTCTCTAACTTAATATGATGTCTTTGTACATTATCCAACACAGCTGTATTGTGATCTCAGAGTTTTCTTGCACATGAAGAGGCTGTACTCTTCATGTGAAGAGGCTGAAGGTTTAATTAATGTTGGTAGAATTTCAGACAACACAAGATCTGGGTTGGTCGTTTTTGTAAAATGTTTGTTTTTTGATGAGTAATAATTAAAGCTTCAATTGAGAAAACATTGTGAGAAGAAGGAATAAATGGGGGGGGGGAGCAGAAGCTATATAATGCCTTTTGTATAACATCTTCTTCCCTCCCTCTCTTCCTTCCTTCTTTCCTTCCCATTCCCATTCCCTCTTTTCTTCCTTCCTTCTTCCCTCCCTCCCTCCTATCCCTTCCTTCTTTCCTTTCCATTCCTTTCCTCCTTCCTTCCTCCCTCCCTTCCTCCCTCCCTTCCCATTTATATCACTTCCTTCTTCCCTCCCTCCCTCCCTCCTAACCCTCCCTCCTGTCAGGGGTCCGGCAGTTACTCCAATTAAATCATGAGCCTCAAGACACACTCTCAAAACTAAAGAGGATTTATTTGAATTTAACATTCTACATCTGGCACTAACCTGGGTGTAGCCAACTCTAAGATATGTAATTCACTGTCACCCTTGATTCTGCTTCCCCCCCCCTCTCTGGGTGTATCATCCAACAAAAAACATCCACAGCAAAGCGTCATCAATCATGCTCTCCAATTAGATTTTTTCGGGGCAGAAGCTTTAGCCATCTAATCAGTCTTTGAAGAAAACATGAATAGAATGTACTTTCGATTCCACATTGTTTCCTGCTCTTTGAAACTCCTCCCCTTCCTTCTGTTGTCAACTATAACACGTGTATACAAAATGTTTTATAAGTTGACATCTCCTTTCCTTTCCTCCTTCCTCCCTCCCTCTCTCCCTTCCTTCCTTCCTTTCCATTCCCATTCCTTCCTTCCTCCCCCTTCCCAAAGTGAAATCCTTCATCCCCAACCCCCCAATTTTAAATGCCTACAAAATATTTTTTTTTTTAAACAAATTTTATTAATTTTACAGAGAACACAATAAAACATAAACAAAACTAAAAGATCTTTTCTGAAGGTTGTCTGATCCCGGGTTGAAACTCTTCACACAGACACAAATTCAAACATCATATTCACTTTATATATCCTTCCATATCTTATTATCATTTTCTTTTTTTATATATATATATATAAACCATTTTTATCAATGTTATATAAACAATGCACAAGGCATAACAGCTTATAAGTTCTTTTCCAAGAAAAAATAATAAAGGAAGAAAACCAATAGAACATAACAATTCCAAATTATAGTATCAATACTTTGTCTATTTAACTTCATATCTTATCCCAACTTCTCCTTTTCATCCAAATTATTTCTTATTAATTAAATTTTTTTTTGCCTTTTTTCAATATACAACATCCAAAAAAAAAAAAAACATAACAAAACCTTTATATATCCTTTCATATCTTATCACCATTTTCAATAATATTCTTTGTCTGTTCTATTTCCAACTACCCATTCATCTTTTTTCTTTTATTATACTTCTCCTATACACCAATTGGAGTAACGTCTATAACTCATTACCCTAACTTAAAAGTACTTCATATAACAATTTTTCTTGGGATTCTGTTTAAAAGATTCTAAAATTACACAATGAATTTTATACTCTAAATACACATATAAAAAACACAATCTTATGTACCCTCCAGAATCCCTCTTTTATCCTAAATTAAATTCACCCATTGTCTCTGAATAAATTTTTTTTCTTTAGATCTTGCTTCCCCCCATTGAGGCTTCTCCTCCCCCCCTTTCTCTCTTGCTTATTCTTCTCCTTGCCCTTTTTACCCCTTTGTCTTTCCTCCTCCCTTTTCTTACTCCCTTTCCTTTGCTTTCTAACCTTGCCTCCACCTTTCCGCTCATTTTTCTCTTCTTTGGTTGTTTTTATAATTCTTAAAATCCCCTTTTTCTTATCCTTTTTCTCCTCCTCCCCGGAAAGAACCCATTGTTCATCAAAGATGGCTTCTTCTTCCTCTTCTTCTTTGTCCCAGTCCTTCTGCTGCATAGTCAACTTTTCATAAGTACATAACGCCATTTCTAAGAATTGAAACAAAGTGCCCAAAGTATCTTCTTTTTTATATTTTTGATATTCAGTCTTTAGTTCATCCACAAGCGATGCCATTATGAAAAAAGAAACTTTTCCCAAAACAACCACAAATATTTTTAATCAAGAATAATTAAAAAAAAAAAATTCCAAAAATTAAAGTTTTCTTCCTTCTTCTCTTTCTCTTTCTGGGGTTAATGTTTAATCAAAGAGGTCCAATTACCATATACCTTTCTTTGGGATTCTAGGCAATCTCCTCCTTTTTCAGCTTCTGCTCCAATTTTTTTTCCTCTCCCTTCCCACTTGCAATATCAATTTTAAATAATCAGAAATCCATACCTCCAACAAGGGTTTTCCAATTTCTTAAGTTTTTCAATGTCCAAAAACCCTTTTGTCCCTTAGCTTCAACTCTCAAAACAATTCACTTTCAATGTCCAATATGTCCAAACATATCTGCTGTTTCCATGGGGTGGGAGAGTGAAGAAAAAAAAAAAAGTTCCCTTTAACAGCTTCTCCGCCGCTTTCGATCTTCTTAGGGATACAATGTATCCTCCAGCAACTCAAACAGCTCGGTTCCAACCAATTTGAAAGATGTTACTTGACCCGGCTCAGACAGCACTTTCACTCTTCTTACTTCCTCCAGCGCAATCTTACCCGGTTGCTGGCTTCTTCGTGGCGGCCATTGCTGACCACCGCTCCACCGCCTTGGGAAAAAGGGGTTTTTCCGGAGGAGGAGGGGGTCTGCGACACCCCCAACCCCCTGTCCGACTCCCCTCTCTCTTCAGCTGTCCCTACAGGGCAGCCATATCCCCCTGACCCATCTGGATCGGGGGTACCTCGGCGGCTAGCACAGCAGGAATCGCGAGCTGTCGCGAATTCCTGCTGCCCCGAAGCCACGCGAAATCGGAAAACCAAATGCCTACAAAATATTGATTATCACTATTCCTTATCAATGATTATTGAGTTTATCCTACAGTATAATCTATAAATACATATACATGAAATCAGTTTGGTGTGGTGGATAAAGGCACTATGCTAGAAACTGGCAGACTGAAAGTTCTAGTCCTTCCTTAGGCACAGAGGTGGCATTCAACAGGTTCTGACCAGTTCTGGAGAACCAGTAGCAGACATTTTGAATAGTTCAGAGAACCGGCAAATACCACCTCTGACTGGCCTTACCCCCATCTATTCTCTGTCTCCCGAGTCCCAGCTGATCAGCTGGGTCTTCTTTTGTTGCCCTGCACAGGAGAACGGAGCTGGAAAGCAGGCTAGTGGGGTAGGGAGGGAATGGAGATTTTACAGTATCCTTCCCCTGCCATGCCCACCAAGCCACGCCCACAGAACCAGTAGTAAAAAAATCCCACCACTGCTTAGGCATGCAACTAACTGGGTGACATTGGCCTAGTTCCTATCCCATGCATAGGAAAAAGCAAGCAAGGACAAACCAATTCCTAACATCTTGTCAAGAAAATTTTGGGAGTCAAAAATAACTGTTCAAAAGCCCAACTTTTAAGCAGGCATGTGACATATTATTTTTCTTAGTTTGGATACTTTAACTAAGAAATATATAAACATTTTGACATGTCACTGTGACATGTATTTGCAATTTATTCAGATGCCTGTATTCTGGTGCACACATTTGTATTTGATTTGGATAAAGCTGCAGAAAACTGTTTTTTCCAGAAGTGATAAATTAGAGACAACGTTGCTTGCAATAGCCAGTCATGCCCTGCCTTGTGAATATCCCTTTAAAAAAAAAAACCCCAAAAGATCAATCTTGGTATATCTTATCAACTAAACTGTACCATGGTCAAATATATCACAACACGACAACAATCACCGTTCTCATTTCCCACATCTCTATTTTTGCTATTCGGAGTGACATTCCCAGTGAGCAGACGGGAGATTTATATTACAGATGGTAATTCTTAAATATCTTTAATACCAGCAAGGCAACTCATCAATCTTAGAGCAGGAGATATAGCCAAGATTATTTATTCCAACAGTCATCATTAAAAAACCCACAATGCTCAATCTATCATAAATCCAGGCTTTGTTCCTTCAAAGATTTGGCCTCAGGAAAAAAAAATTCTTTGGAGTCATACCGAAAGAAACATTATGATTAATATTATATATTTATATAGTATATATATAATATATGATTAATACTATATATTTATATAGTATATATATAATATAATATAATATAACATAACATTATATATATGTGTCAGAATGGTTTTTTCTTCCTCCTGATTGGTTGAGAGTCTTGGTCTGTGTTTATTGGTCTTGGAGTTTGCTGTGTTCTGCTACTAATATCTTCTGTCTGTTTTTTTTTGGGGGGGGGGGCTCTTTTTGTATCTTGATTGGCTGGCAACATTGTGTTACTTTATTGGAGGCCTTTAGTGCAGCTTGGCTTCGGGTAAATGAACGGCTATCATTAGTTAGGAAGCTAGGTTTCATCTGGGTGCCTGGTTGGGGTGTGTTTGAGCTGGAGGTATCAGGGGGGATCTGTTTGTGCCCAGGTGTTTGCCTGGCTTGTGGTGTGGAGATTTTTTTGTTTGTGAGTACAGGCTTCCAAATGATTGACAGCCTGGTGGAATCATCTCTTCTGTTCATGTTTTCTGGTCTTTTTTCAATCTCTATGGCTTCTCTGATGATTTTGGGATTTTCTATGGTGGCTAGGATTTTGGTGCCATTGAAGTTGATGTTATGACCTGTGGCTTCCATGTTTTGGACGAGTGAGGAAGTGTGTTCCAGCTTTTTGACTGCATTTTTGTGTTCATCCAGGCGGGTGCTTATTCTTCTATTGGTCTGTCCAATGTATGTGGCTGGGCATGATGCACAGGGGACTTCATATATGCCTTGGTTTTCCAGGTCAATTTTATCTTTGGGGTTCCTGAGGATGGCTGCTATTTTTCTGTCTGTTTTGAAGGCAGTCTTGATGTGGTGTCTGTATAGAATCTTACTAATTTTGTCTGTAGTGCCTCTTATGTAGGGCAGGACAGCTGTTCCATAGGTCTGTTCATCTTCTGGGTCTCTATTATGTCTCAGTGTGTTTTTGTGGATCAAGTTGGTGATTTTGCTTTTGTAGAAGCCGTTGGCTGTCAATATTTTAGTCAGGGTGCATAGTTCAGTCTTAATGTGTGTCTTGTCTGCCAGGCGTTTGGTTCTAGTAATTAGTGTTTTAGCCACGGAGTTTATCTGTGCTGGGTGGTGGTGGGATTGGGCGTTGAGGTAGCGGTTGGTGTGTGTTTTCTTCTGGTATATGGTGTGTCCTAGTGTGCCATCTGTTTTCTTGTAGATTAGTACATCTAGGAATGGTAGTAGTTTGTTTCTGTTTCCATGGTGACCTTGATTTTGGGGTGTGCGCTGTTTAGGTGTGTTAGGAAGTTGTTTAAGTTTTCTTGTCCATGGGGCCAAATCACGAATGTGTCATCGATATATCTTAACCATAGTTTGGGTTTGAGTATGGCATTAGCCAGGGCTCTGGATTTGAATTCTTCCATGAACAGGTTTGCAATGACAGGTGACAGTGGTGATCCCATGGGGGCTCCTTCAATTTGTTTGTATCTTTGTCCTTTGTATATGAAATATGTGTTGGTTAAGCAGTGTTCTGTTAGTTCCATGAGGTGTTTAGCTGGTTGGTATTTATTTTTTATGATTTCGAGGGTCCCTTTTATCGGGACTTGAGTGAATAGTGAAACCATGTCAAAACTTACAAGCAGATCTTCTTGCTCCACGTGTAGATCTTTGATCATTTCCAAGAAGTGGTATGAGTTTTGTACATGAGAAGCTGCTGTTTCAGCATGGGGCTGTAGCTCTTTTGCTAGGTGTTTAGCCAGGTTTTGTAGTGGTGCTCCTCTGGAGCTGACTATGGGTCTGAGAGGTATGCCTTCTTTGTGTATTTTTGGGAGGCCGTATAGTTTGGGGCATCTGGAAGATTTCTCTCTGGGTATGATCGTGTGTTGGATCTCTTTGCTTATGTGGCTGGTTATAATTTTCTTCTTGGTTAATTTTTCCAGATATGTGGTTGGGTCTGTGTTTATGGGTTTGTATGTGGAGTCTTGGAGTAGGTCTGTCAATTTAGTTTCATAGTCTTTTCTGTCCATTACTATAGTGGCATTCCCTTTATCTGCTGGGAGGATGATTATGCTGCTGTCTCTTTTCAGGGTTTGTAGAGCTTTAATTTCATTTTGCTGTAAGACCCAACCACATATCTGGAAAAATTAACCAAGAAGAAAATTATTACCAGCCACATGAGCAAAGAGATCCAACAGACGATCATCCCAAGAGAAAAATCTTCCAGATGCCCCAAACTATATGGCCTCCCAAAAATACACAAAGAAGGCATACCTTTCAGACCCATAGTCAGCTCCAGAGGAGCACCACTACAAAACCTAGCTAAACACTTAGCAAAACAGCTACAGCCCTATGCTGAAACAGCAGCTTCACGTGTACAAAACTCATACCACTTCTTGGAAATGATCAAAGATCTACATGAGGAGCAAGAAGATCTACTTGTAAGTTTCGACATGGTTTCACTATTCACTCAAGTCCCGATAAAAGAAACTCTTGAAATCATCAAAAATAAATACCTACCAGCTAAACACCTCATGGAACTAACAGAACACTTCTTAACCAACACATATTTCATATACAAAGGACAAAGATACAAACAAATTGAAGGAGCCCCTATGGGATCACCACTGTCACCCGTCATTACAAACCTGTTCATGGAAGAATTCG
Organism: Hydrophis major; assembly: GCA_033807585.1. Taxonomy (NCBI): domain Eukaryota; kingdom Metazoa; phylum Chordata; class Lepidosauria; order Squamata; family Elapidae; genus Hydrophis; species Hydrophis major. The sequence goes on from CM066330.1 coordinate 9,059,527, forward strand.
AATCCAGAGCCCTGGCCAATGCCATCCACAAACCCAAACTATGGTTAAGATACATCGATGACACATTTGTGATTTGGCCCCATGGAAAAGAAAACCTAAACAATTTCCTAACACACCTAAACAGCACACACCCCAAAATCAAGGTCACCATGGAAATGGAAACAAACAAACAACTACCATTCCTAGATGTACTAATCTACAAAAAAACAGATGGCACACTAGGACACACCGTATACCAGAAGAAAACACACACTAACCGCTACCTCAATGCCCAATCCAACCACCACCCAGCACAGATAAACTCCGTGGCTAAAACACTAATTACTAGAACCAAATGCCTGGCAGACAAGACACACATTAAGACTGAACTATGCACCCTGACTAAAGTACTGAGAGCCAATGGCTTCCACAAAAGCAAAATCACCAGCTTGATCCACCAAAACACACTGAGACATAATAGAGACCCAGAAGAGGAACAGACCTATGGAACAGCTGTCCTGCCCTACATAAGAGGTACTACAGACAAAATTAGTAAGATACTACACAGACATCACATCAAGACTGCCTTCAAAACAGACAGAAAAAATAGCAGCCATCCTTAGAAACCCCAAAGATAAAATGGAAAACCAAAGCATATACGAAGTCCCCTGTGCATCATGCCCGGCCACATACATTGGACAGACCAATAGAAGAATAAGTACCCACCTGGATGAACACAAAAATGCAGTCAAAAAGCTGGAACACACTTCCTCGCTAGTCCAACACATGGAAGCTACAGGTCATAGCATCAATTCAATGGCACCAAAACACTAGCCACCATAGAAAACCCTAGCCACAGAATCATCAGAGAAGCCATAGAGATTGAAAAAAGACCAGAAAGCATGAATAGAAGAGATGATTTCACCAGACTGTCAATCATTTGGAAGCCTGCACTCACAAACAAAAAAATATCCACACCACAAGCCAGGCAAACACCTGGGCACAAACAGATCCCCCCTGATACCTCCAGCTCAAACATACCCGAACCAGGCACCCAGATGAAACCTAGCTTCCTAACGAATGATAGCCGTCCATTTACCCAGAGCCAAGCTGGACTAAACACCTCCAATAAAGTAACACAATGTTGCCAGCCAATCAAGATACAAAAAGAGCCAAAAAAAACAGACAGAAGATATTAGAATCAGAACACAGCAAACTCCAAGACCAATAAACACAGACCAAGACTCTCAACCAATCAGGAGGAAGAAAAAACCATTCTGACACAGCAATAGACTGCCCCAAATTTAAATCTGAAACCACTGTAAAAGTCTGACTCACAGACGAACACTATACAGAAGCCTGATGATGGCAGATGAGATTCTGCTGAAACGTTGTTACAACTTTAAAAGAACAACTACAATGATATGTCTGGCATTCAGCTTTGTTCGGGTATTTTCCCACGTCATAATAGTGGTGCTTTTAAAGTTTTAAAGTTTTAAAGGAAAATACCCGAACAAAGCTGAATGCCAGACATGTAAGTACCCGTGAAAACTTAAGAAAACCAGGCTTCTGTATGCTTACAGAAGCCTGATGATGGCAGATGAGATTCTGCTGAAACGTTGCTACAACTTTAAAAGCACCCCTATTATGACATGGGAAAATACCCGAACAAAGCTGAATGCCAGACATGTAAGTACCCGTGAAAACTTAAGAAAACCAGGCTTCTGTATGCTTACAGAAGCCTGATGATGGCAGATGAGATTCTGCTGAAACATTGCTACAACTTTAAAAGCACCCCTATTATGACATGGGAAAATACCCGAACAAAGCTGAATGCCAGACATGTAAGTACCCGCGAAAACTTAAGAATATATATCACCCATATGGTTTTCATGTCTAAGGCAGGACTAGAACTCACAGTCACCTGGCAATGGACCGAAAGTCACACAGGGGGTTTTCATACCTGAGACTAGAACTCACAGTCACCTGGTGATGGGCCCAAAGTCACCCAGTGGACTTTCATACCTAAGGTGGGGATACGATTAACTGTCTCCTGGTAATTGGCCCAAACTCACCAGTGACTAAGAGGAGACTAGAACTCACAGTCGCCTAGTGATTAGCCAAAAGTCACACAGTGGGCTTTCATACATAAGGTGGAACTAGATCTCACAGTCCCCCAGTTCCAAGCCTAATGCCTTAATAACTAGACCAAACTTTCTCAAATTGGCTGATGGTGGCTGCATGGGTGAGGTTGAAGTCTTAGCATTTTTATGCATTTTTTTTTTTAAATGCAGAAATTCAATTGCACCAGTTTGCCCAGCGACACCACTTTTTAAACTATACTTAGCAGAAAAAGAGAAGATTCCTGTAGCTCTTTTTGTTTCAGTTGATCTGGTGCTCCAGATCGGATCCTTGGTGCTCTCTGAGCTTCATTGTTTCCTAGCTAACATCAGCAGAGCTGGAAAGAAGTAAGGTTTTTTCTCTGTTTATATTCAAATGACTTGTCCAGCCAGTGTTGGTGGGGGTGTAGAGGTTTCTCCTTAATTGTTCCTTGAATATTTTCTGCTTGATTGTTTGTCTGGTGCTAATCCCTGTTTATCTGGGTGTCGGCTGCCTGAGAGAATGCTTTTCAGCTGTGGTGGCACAGTGATCAGAATGCAATAGAGCAGGTTAACTCAGCTCACATTGCCCGGAGTTGAATTCCCTCAATCCTGACTGACTCAAGGATAACTTATCCTTCCGAGGTCCGTAAAATGAGAACCCAGATTGTTGGGGGCAATATGCTGACTCTGTAAACTGCTTAGAGAGTGCTGTGAAGTGGCATTGCTATTTCTACTGTTTTTCTTTTCTTCTTAACTTTTTTATTGAAAGAATAATCTCTGTGTCCAAAGAAAAGATTCACAGCCTTTGTTCTGTTCATCTTTCCATCTCTACTTCTTGTCATCCATGAAGGAACACTAGGCTGGCTGAGGAATTCTGAGCGTTAAAGTCCATACATGTTGCTAAGGCTGAGGAACATCTGGTCATTAGGGTCTGGCCTTCAGATTCGTTGACCAAACCTAATGAGTATGTTGGGAGAAATATCCATCTGGTTCAGTTCTGAGCTGGGAGAAAGGTACTGGAAACATGGAGGCCGACTGGAAAGATGGTTTATTGATGAACAGAGCCACATGGGTTCTGTTGCAGCTGACCACATGGAGTTGAGAGTGGGGGGAGTATTTATACCTTTTGGGGGGTTTTGCACTTGAGCTTCCTGTTCCTGTGCAAGAACATGTATTCTATTGGTTGTAGTAGGGGTTATAGGTTCTGTAGGTTGTCTGAGCTAAGTTTGGTTGAAATTTGGAGGGTGATGCAATGTCCTTAGGAGATTGTGCCATGTGATGAGCTCTGCCGCTAGATGGTAGTAGGTTAACTCTACTTTTGTCCAGACCCTGCTGCAGGGGATTATAGATTACCAAATCTGCATTTCTAGAGCTGTCCCAGATCAGTATCTGCTTTGTGGCAGGGGAAGAGAGCTGAGCCTCTTGAGTTTCTGTCTTTCTTAAGATTTTTATTTCTTTTTTAGGGAAAATATTTTATCCTGCTTTTTTTTAAAAAAAAAAAAAAAATTCCTAAAACATCTCATTCTCCTAGGGGGGGAATAGCTTCCCACCAGTGGAAGTTGTTTTTCTAAACTTCCTTTTATAAATGCTACTTTAGCTTAGGAAGTTCATTCTAGCTTCTCAAAATCTATCATCCTTTTTTAGGATATTGAATATTTGATTTAATCATAAAAATTGTTGGTTATTCTTTTTAAAAAAAACATTTTCTAAATATATTGCTACTGATTATTATTGCAACAGACAATAACACTCCAAAATTTCTTGCAGTATATCCTGGGGAACATGTTATAGAAAAGTAATTACGAACAATATGATAATAGAATTAGAGTCTCTCTTAGCAATCATCTGCAGAGATTTGGTTCTGCTTTATCCAGAATTTCCAATAATGGATTTGCACAATATTTCCCCTTAGACAAAAGGAACAAATGTCCAGCAGGGGAAAACTTTGCTAACATCAATTGTTGTGATGTTATGAAATGTGATTGGGTATACAATTTTTTTTTTTTAAAAAAAAAACCCCTCTCCAAAACACATTTTACTGCAAGTAGATTTTCATCTTTAGATGGATGGGGGTACCATTCACTTCCTTTTGAAATGCGTAATCCTTTTATTTTGGAGAAAAATATTATTTCCCTTTGTCCTGTCCTCCTTAACCTGATTATCAAGTAGAATCAGAATAAACTACATTATGGAATCTGTTGGAAATAATGATATTTAAAAACTTGGATGCGCTCTGCACAACTGAATCCCAACAGATGCTGAGGAGATGAGGCTGGCTGTTCACAGTAGATATATTAAAGGAACTCTGATGATGTTAATGTCTTTTATTAGGGTTAGGAAACCTCATTCATTCAATATAATGCTCACTTACCCTTTCCCTGCCCTTCAGGTATCACCAGGACATATGGCAAATTAGGTCTCTCTCTGTTAATGTTTCTCCTTTAATTAGCAGCTATTAAAATCATGTGGTGCATTATTTCCAGCCTGCAGTTGCACCTGTACTAAGCCAAATTCACTTAAAGCTCTTGATTGATGAGAGCGGGGAAGTTATAATCAATGCCGCCTAGATAACATTTGCTAGAGTGGAAGAGGGCCACGTTGTGAAGATGAAGCTCCAGATCAAAGGACAATTTAATCCATGTCTCTCTTGTGGTGAGTTTGCTCTCCTATCGGTGCAAAGGAAAATAAAATCAGAGTAACGAAAGTTGGAAGGGGCCTTGGGGATCTTTTAATCCAATCCCCTTCACAAGCAGGAAACCGTGCACCACTTCAGACAAATGGTTGTCCAATCTCCCCTTAAAAACTTCCAGTGTTGGCCCATCCACAACTTTTGGAGGCAAGTTGTTCCACTGGTTAATTCTTCTCACTGTTCGGAAGTTTCTCCTTAGTTCCAAGTTGCTTGTCTCCTTGATTAGTTTCTTGTCCTGCCTTCAGGTGCTTTGGAGAACAGCTTGATTCCCTCTTTTTTTTGGCAGCCCTTCAAATATCGGATTACTGCTATCATATCACCTCTAGCCCTTCTTTTCCTTAAACTAGACATACCCAATTCCAGTTATTAAGCAAATGTGGTGGTTGTAGGCAACAAGGCAAGAACTGGTTTAAGTTCTGTCAACCTACCAGAAAAATATTTTTCCATTCATTCATTCATTCCTCCCTCCCTTCTTTCTTTTCACCTATCACTTTTTTCTTTCCTCCCTCCTTTCCTTCTTCCCTTCCCTCCCTCCCTTTCTTCTTCCTATCACTTTTTTCTTTCCTCCCTCCTTTCTTTCCTCCCTCCCTTCTTCCTTTCCACCCTTGCTTCCTCATATCCCTCTCTACCTCCTCCCTCCCTTCCTTTCCTCTACCTATCACTTTTTTCTTTCCTCCCTCCTTTCCTTCTTCCCTTCCCTCCCTCCCTTTCTTCTTCCTATCACTTTTTTCTTTCCTCCCTCCTTTCTTTCCTCCCTCCCTTCTTCCTTTCCTCCCTTGCTTCCTCATATCCCTCTCTACCTCCTCCCTCCCTTCCTTTCCTCTACCTATCACTTTTTCATTTCCTCCCTCCTTTCCTTCTTCCCTTCCCTCCCTCCCTTTCTTCTTCCTATCACTTTTTTCTTTCCTCCCTCCTTTCTTTCCTCCCTCCCTTCTTCCTTTCCTCCCTTGCTTCCTCATATCCCTCTCTACCTCCTCCCTCCCTTCCTTTCCTCTACCTATCACTTTTTCATTTCCTCCCTCCTTTCCTTCTTCCCTTCCCTCCCTCCCTTTCTTCTTCCTATCACTTTTTTCTTTCCTCCCTCCTTTCTTTCCTCCCTCCCTTCTTCCTTTCCACCCTTGCTTCCTCATATCCCTCTCTACCTCCTCCCTCCCTTCCTTTCCTCTACCTATCACTTTTTCATTTCCTCCCTCCTTTCCTTCTTCCCTTCCCTCCCTCCCTTTCTTCTTCCTATCACTTTTTTCTTTCCTCCCTCCTTTCTTTCCTCCCTCCCTTCTTCCTTTCCTCCCTTGCTTCCTCATATCCCTCTCTACCTCCTCCCTCCCTTCCTTTCCTCTACCTATCACTTTTTCATTTCCTCCCTCCTTTCCTTCTTCCCTTCCCTTCCCTCCCTCCCTTTCTTCTTCCTATCACTTTTTTCTTTCCTCCCTCCTTTCTTTCCTCCCTCCCTTCTTCCTTTCCTCCCTTGCTTCCTCATATCCCTCTCTACCTCCTCCCTCCCTTCTTTCTTTTCACCTATCACTTTTTTCTTTCCTCCCTCCTTTCCTTCTTCCCTTCCCTCCCTCCCTTTCTTCTTCCTATCACTTTTTTCTTTCCTCCCTCCTTTCTTTCCTCCCTCCCTTCTTCCATTCCACCCTTGCTTCCTCATATTCCTCTCTACCTCCTCCCTCCCTTCCTTTCCTCTACCTATCACTTTTTCATTTCCTCCCTCCTTTCCTTCTTCCCTTCCCTCCCTCCCTTTCTTCTTCCTATCACTTTTTTCTTTCCTCCCTCCTTTCTTTCCTCCCTCCCTTCTTCCTTTCCTCCCTTGCTTCCTCATATCCCTCTCTACCTCCTCCCTCCCTCCCTTTCTTCTTCCTATCACTTTTTTCTTTCCTCCCTCCTTTCTTTCCTCCCTCCCTTCTTCCTTTCCTCCCTTGCTTCCTCATATCCCTCTCTACCTCCTCCCTCCCTTCCTTTCCTCTACCTATCACTTTTTCATTTCCTCCCTCCCTGCCTCCCTCCTATCCTTGCCTCTCTCCCTTTCTTCCTCATAACTGTCCTGCATACATTCCCAGGTCCTTTTGGGATCTGAAGAATCAACCTCAGCGATGCTTGATTCTACTCAGGCACAGATGCTCTCCTAAATAAGAACCCCAATAAACAAACTGGAGACTTCTAACCAGGTCTGTCTCAACAAAACAAACTGAATAGTCTGGCTTTACATAAGTTACACCACAGCAAAACAAAGCAGAACCATGGTTATGGCAAGAATCTCCTGTGAAGTATGAATTGCAATTGTTTTCAGATTTTATTTCCTGCTTCTCCAGATGTCATCCAAAACCAGAAGCTGATCTTCCCTCTCAATCCTCAAGAACTTTTCTTACTGTTTTATTTCCTTCTTTGGGAACCATCTGTTCTGCAGAAAGCACAGGAGAGAGAGAGAGAGAGAGAGAGAGTCGCTAGATATATGGACAAGTGAAGAGCAGCAAATTTATCTAGTGTTACCGCAGTGTAACAGGTCCTTGTTTTACAGCTGTTAATTCTGGGCCTGTAATAAAAAAAAAAGCAGAGATTGGTTTTTAAATGATGGCCTGGGGTAATTGCTTTAGCTTTTATTTCTTTATTCTGGCCTAGAAGAAGGCAGGTTTGTCAAGGATGAAGAAGCAGAAGAGGTATTATCCAAATGTATCTGAGCTTGGCAGAGGCAGCATTTGATACAAACAATTGAACAAGTTTTCACTCAACCAGCTTATTCAAATCATGCACAGGAGGTAGCTATGCAACTTTCAAAGTGTGGGAACCCCCCTTCCCCATAATGAAATATTTTGGGAAATATTAAAAAAAGGCAGAATATTATATCTCCCTAAAGGAGAAATGGAAAAACAGGGTTTTAGAGGCAGAAAGCAGTCCCCCTTTCTCTCTTACTAACCCACAGCAGATGCCAGCACTTAAGGAGATAAAAGAACTTATGGAAAGAGGACGTCAACTAGCTAGATGGCTGCATTCATAAGCAAAGCAAAAGCTGCAAGCAGAAGCCCATTCAAGACAGGATATTTCGAAACTCCTCGCAGCAGTTTGCCAGCTAACAAAAGCAGAGTCATAGGTTTAGAACAAGTAGCTCCTCACCCAAGATCCAACACAGGATGAAAGCCATTAGCCACAATAGGAATTGCCCAACATCCTTTCAGAACAAAAGCCCTTTCATTGCACAACCCCCAGAACAGTTCAAACTTCAAAGTCACAGAAACCTGTAAAAGTCCATCCATCCATTCAGCCATTGAGTCAGCTGTCCCAGAATAGACTAGAATAAAATTCTTTATTGGCCAAGTGTGATTGGACACACAAGGAATTTGTCTTGGTGCAAATGCTCTCAGTGTACATAAAAGAAAAGATACATTCGTCAATAGTCAAGAATCATCAGGTATAACACTTAATAATAGTCATAGGGTACAAATAGGCAATCAAATCATACTAGGAAACAGTCAATATAAATCGTAAGGATACAAGTGACCAAGGTTACAGTCATACATTCACAAGTGGGAGGGGATGGGTGAAAGGAAGGATGGGAGGATTAATAATAATAGTAATGCAGACTTAGTAAATAGTTTGACAGTGTTGAGGGAATTATTTGTTTAGCAGAGTGATGGTGTTTGGGATAAAATTGTCCTTGTGTCTAGTTGTTCTGGTGTGCAGTGCTCTATAGCATCATTTTGAGGGAAGGAGTTGGAGCAGTTTATGTCCGGGTTGTGAGGGGTCTGTAAATATTTTCACAGCCCTCTTTTTGACTCATGCAGTATACAGGTCCTTGACTGAAGGCAGGTTGATAATAATTGTTTTTTCTGCAGTCCTAATTACTGTCTGAAATCTGTGTCTGTCTTGTTCGGTTGCAGAACCAAACCAATCAGTTATAGAGGTGCAGATGACAGGCTCAATAATTCCTCTGTAGAACTGGATCAGCAGCTCCTTGGACAGTTTGAGTTTTCTGAGTTGGCGCAGAAAGAACATTCTTTGTTGTGCATTTTTTATGACACTTTTGATGTTATGTATCCACTGTAGGTCTTGTGATATGATAGAACCTAGAAATTTGAAGGTCTCTACTATTGATATCATATGTGGTTGGTGACTCTACTTCATCAATAAATAGACTTTTCTTTCCAATTGGCCTCCAGCCTCCTTTTTATTTCCAGTATCTTTCTCCCAGCTTGGAACTGAACCAGATGGATTTACCTTCTAACAGATGTTTCCTTGCCATCAATGATAATGTTTTCTCTTCTCTCAAAGTGGTTTGGTCCAAACTGTTTTGCTAACCGATGCTCTAGTGGCTTGTGAAAATCCAGAATGTGGGTTAATTCGAAATCAGGTTCTGGAAGTTGAAGTTCATCCATCTTAAAGTTGCCAAGGTTAAAAAAACAAACCACTGTCTTAGAAAATAAATCCAAAGTACCCAGAGTCCTAATTTTTAGTACTAAAAAAAAGAGAAAGGGAAGATCCATCAATGCAACTATACTTTAACTTTAATGTATAATGTACCTTCTGCTCTCTAACATTTATCTAAAATGTTTAATTAAGAATCTGGAAGAAATAACCCTCAACTAGAAATCTTTGAGTTTTGATAGCTGGTGTACTCGGTGACATATTTATTATAATTCTTGAGACTAATATAGAAGTAGTTTATGATGGCATTTTTCAGAGATGGTAAAATTATTATTTCCCAGTGCAGACTATTGCTGTAGTATATCTCACGGATTTGGCATCTAAGGTTTAAGCAAACCTCATCCTGCTTCATTTGCAAATCCAGAGAAGGTCAACCAGTTGTTGCCCCTTGTCAAGATGTCTTGAATGTGCTTGACATTAATTAAGAAAATGCCCAGAACAGCAAACTAATAATTACCTCGCTTGGAAGACAGTGGCAAATGTTACCTAGCAGAATTGAATGTCAAAGGGAGATAGGTTACTTCTCTCCAAAAAATTAATTCACAATAAAGTATTGAAAAATCAAGAAAAAAATGAATCACAAAGATGCAATTATGGAAATATGGTTTGCTTTTTATTTCCTTTGATACTCTAAATATACTACGAGGTCCTTATCCCAATTCAACTGTCATTTTCCACAACAGTTTTCTAGTGACATATTATTATCAATTTTGGCACTAAACATACATTACTATTTTAAATTGGCATTATGGATTTTATGTAGTGCTACCATTTTCATCTTCATGTACCCTAAAGTGTTGGAAGTAATATCCATCTGAGTTCAGTTCCAAGTGGAGAGAAAGAAACTGGAAACATAGAGGCTGATTGGAAAGTTGGTTTATTGATAGACAGGACCACATGGGTTTGAGGTCCTGGGCAGCTGACCACATGGAGTGGAGAGTGAGGGTTATTTATACCCTCTCTTGGGCTTTGCCCTTCAGCTTCCTGTTCCTGTGGCAAGAGCATGTATTCTATTGGCTATAGTCAGACTCCCATGGGGCTATGTGGGGTCAGTTTGTCTGAATCAAGTTTGGTTGAAGCCTGGGGGGTGATGCAATGTCCACAGGTGATTTTGCAATGTGGTGAGCTCTGCTGATAGATAAGCCTATAATGTCCTGTAGTGTCATGTCTTAATCCCATCACCCTGAAGCTAAAGGTCTTTTGTCTTGTAGATAGGCTGACCCACTCCTTCTTAATGGGCACCAGATATCTGCCTGGGGCTGAAGCTCTGAGTTTCTGTCTCCCTGAAGATTTCTATTTCTCCTTTAGGAGAAATATAATATCCTGCCTTTTTTAGTATTTCCTAAAACATTTCATTCTTCTAGGAGAGGGGTGGGTGCTAACTTTCTACATTAGGAACCCCATTAGACGCTTTGTTTGTGGGAAGCCATTGTGACAAGTCAAGTTATTCTCCAAAGCACCTGAAGGCAGGACAAGAAACAATGGATGGAAACTAATCAAGGAGAGAAGCACCAAACTTTTTAACCCACTCCATCAAATCACCCAAAATTGAATCGACTTTCCCCCCAGAAAATCTTGTAGATCCTCACTTCCCACCCAAGGATTATCTGAGGTTTAAGATACTCTTTTCCCAAGCTTGGCACATAATTTCTTGTCATTTTTGTCCCAGTGTTTTGTCTGCATTCTTTTCCCCGCAAACACAAAACATGTTCTACTCCAACCAGAATGGGATAAGGAAAGTCTCTTTTCGTTACATGCAAAATTAAACATCTTTGTCAGCAGAATCTTGTTTGAGACAAAAATGGGCTTCTTTTTCAGACCAGGTGTCAATCTTATGAATACCAGGTGGCATCACAACAAAGACTAAGTGGGTTCCAATTTTGACTTGAGGCCTCTTGGAATAAAAAGTAAACTTTTTTATGCAGAAAGTCTCTCACGCTTGGGGTTTCTCTTCAAATGTCAAATCAGCAGTAGGAAATACCTTTTTGGCCCAAAATTCAAGAAAGCTCTTGCCAAGTGAATAGACAATGCTGTATTTGTCTAGAAGTAGAAGAAGTAGAAAAATCTGGCTTATTATAAAAGAGCTTCCTCTCTTCACTTGTTGATTTGCTTGTACAAAGAGAGAGAAACTCAGGTATTCTTTTAACATACCGTATTTGCCGGCGTATAAGATGAGCCCCCCCCCGGTAACTAATCATCCAATATTTACACAGTGTGCATGTTATTCTGTGTTGGTCAGCCAAACGATCCCAGCAGGGTCACCGGAAACGCCCTCCACAAATCCCCAGGGCTGCAGTGGCAGGGCGGAGTGCCAGGGGCCGTGGGAGAAGCAGGAAGGCGGGCAGCCTTCACATGGCCCTGCCTGGGGTGACAGGAGTGACCCACGCTCTCGCTGCCCCCAGTCACTGCAGCCTTGGGTGGAGCGAGGCGAGCGGGATTCAAACCTGACTCAGAGACGCGGGGAGGCTCTTGGCGGAAGCGACGTGGGGATCCGGGAAGCCAAAGGCGCCTTTGCTGCGTCCCACAAGCATCCGATAGCCGGCAGTGGATATACCGGCATAAAAGACGACCCCACCACTTGGAGGCATGTTTTTCAGGGTAAAAAGTAATCTTATACGCTGGTAAATATGGTAATATGCCCCTCTCTGGGTTCTTCCTTCCTAATTCTTGCAAGGATGTTCTCCTTTGGAAATCAGATCCAGGAACCCTTTTCAGAAAGAACAGTCATTGGGTTGAAAACTTCAAAGTATTTTTTTGACTTAATTCTTTTTCTTGGTGGAATTTTCAGATTATAAGAATTTAATTTCTGGAATGTCCACTGTTCAATTTGTTGGCTTCTATGATCACTGCTAGAAACTCTCGCTCATATGCAAACATAAAGAATTCACTTGTAATTCATCTTGACAATATTCATAACCAGATATTGAAGGGATCTTGGAGGTCTTCTAGTCCAACCCCCTGCTTAGGCAGGAAACCCTACATCATCTCAGACAAGTGGTTGTCTCATCTCTTTTTGAAAGCTTCCAGTGATGGAGCACCCACAATTTCTGGAAACAAGCCATTCCATTGACTGTTTTCACTGTCAGGAAATGTTTCCTTAGTTCTAGGTTGCTTCTCTCATTGATTAATTTCCGTTGCTTCTTGTTTTGCCTTCAGGTACTTTGGAGAAAAGGTTGCTCCCCTCTTTTTTGTGACAGCCCCTAAAATATTGGAAGACATGTAACTCCTAGCCTTTCTCTTCATTCGATCAGACATACCCATTTCCTGCAACCTATTCTTCATATATTTTCTATTTCTCACTGAAATCTGGAACATGTGCTGATCCACGCCCTTTTCCAACAAATCAAACACAATCCAAAAGGAACGGAAACCTTGTCATGCTTTTGCAAAATAATTAGCTGTTATAAGCACAGGCCTTGTCAAACTTGCGAGACTTGCCAAAAGATAACAGACAAGAAATAATTTGCAGTACAAGAATCTTCAAATTCAAACTCAGGATACTGGAATGACCATGAGGCTGGAGTTTCAAAATGTCTTTGCCTTCTGCAAACTACGTTCGTTTCATAGTTGGCTTTTATCTTCTTGAAGGAGGGGCCATTACCTTGCAGCCTTACTCCCGAGTCACCAGTGCTATTGCCGCTGCTCTTTCCTGCAAGCAACCCTGTGCGCATGCGCACTTGACACAGGCTCCTCTGGAACCTCCTCATCGCTGCTGCCAGCCCCCACAATCTCTGAAGGCAGCAGTCCACTCCCTAATGGTCCTGGCCCCTCATCTGAGTCCTTGCTTTCCTCAGCCGTCTGCACCTGCTGCTGGCTAGCCACAACAGAACGAGGGCTTTGGATGCAAACAAATCTTCTTAGAACAATTCAAACACTGTATGTTGCAGAGTGAATGAGTGACTGCAGTCAGGTCCTTCTTCTCCAGCCTTGCCAATCCTGTTATAGAACCAGTATTTTGCCAAGAGTTATAGCAGTGATCAAGTGCTCAGGCAATTGATTCTTTTGGATCCAGAGAGAATGAACATACAACACACCAGTAAAAAAAGGGAGTTAAACTTTGGATGTCAACACTGAAAGCAACTTGGGAGAACGTCATAAAAGCATTAGTTAAAGCGGTGCAAACCTATAAGAAACAGGCAACAGACAAACACCGAACCCCTCAATGACCATTCCAGTTGGCGGAGAAAGTCTTGCTGTCAGAGTTCTGGCGATTGGTCTAATTAAATCATGAACCTTGAGCCAAGCTTCAAAAGAATCCAAAAGATTCATTAGGAGCAACATGTTGGCATTATCCCAGTTGAAACCAACTCTGACACATGTGATTTATGGTTACCTATGGCTCTGTTTCACCTCTCCACCCAGGGTGGTCATCAATCAGATTCTCCAATGAAGCACGTTCAAGGGCTGGGTGTCATCAATCACATTTTCCAATGAAGGATTTTTGCAGGCAGAAGATCCAGTAGCCCTTTGTAAGATATGTATGGGATGTACTTCTGGTTTTCCCCCACACTTATGGCAACTCAAAAACAGGCATAGGAATTCTTTACGAGTTGACATTATGATTAGCTCAAGCAAACAGATTGAAGAGCATAACATAAAAACCATGCATACCATGCAAGATAATACCCAAGTCTCTTACAAGCTGCTGGGAACTCCTTAATAAACACAGCAAAGATACCCAGGGTGGTCAGGAGGCACAGTCCCCAGTTTCTAGCTTGGAGACGCTCCCAATTGATGACAATCCCAAGGTTTCCTATCAAAACTTGGTACCAGGACTTCATGGCCCTGCCTGTGGTTAGGAGATTACAAGACCTGCCGTTGACTGGATGGCACCTGATTGAAATGGACAGTCTGAGACTTTTCCAGTAAGAAAAGCGATGAAGCTATGTGAAGATCCCCCTGTGGGAAAGGAGAAAGGAGGGTTGCTTTTACAGAAATTGTAGAAGGACATCCTAAACCTTGAGAAGAAAACACTGTGCATTTATCTGATCTCATAAATGGTGCTTGAGCTCAAAGGTACACGTGGGACAGAGCAGAGGTGGGCTGCTGCTGGTTCGCACTGGTTCTGGCTGGCCGATAGTTAAGATTAGGTGCAGTTCAGTGAACTGGCAAATCCCAGCAGCAGCTGGCCCCACCCTCGCCCATTTTGTGGCATATTTTTGGACCATTTTTAGTCAGTTTTTTGGGCCAAAAATGGTCAGAAAAATGCCCCAAAACAACCTTTGGGGGGGCATTTTTCAGACCGATTTTCAAGCCATTTTCAGGCCATTTTGGGGCCATTTTCAGTCTGTTTTCTGGGCCAAAAACAGCCTGAAAATGCCCCCCAAGTGGCCTGAAAATGGCCCCCAAACAGTCCAAAAACAGTCCAAAAATGGGCAGCAGTGAGGCCAGCCAGTGGTGGGATTAGCCCCAACTAGGCAAACCTTACCTCTTCCTTTGAGGGGAGTGGCATCACCCACCTAGTAACTTGACCAACCGGCCATGCCTACCCAACCAGAGAACCGGTTGTTAAAAAATTTGCAGCCCATCACTGGGCCAGAGGGATGAGAGGCCCTTCATATGATCAGAATTGGTTTAGCTGGAATTTGCTGGCAAGTAGAGACAAACCCCAGAAACTAATAGCAATAGCACTTAGACTTATATACCACTTTACAGTGATTCACAGCTCTCTCTAAGTGGTTTAAAGTCAACATATTGCCCCCAACCATCTGGGTCCTCATTTTACCCACCTCAGAAGGATGGAAGGCTGAGTCAACCATCTGGGTCCTCATTTTACCCACCTCAGAAGGATGGAAAGCTGAGTCAACCATCTGGGTCCTCATTTTACCCACCTCAGAAGGATGGAAGGCTGAGTCAACCATCTGGGTCCTCATTTTACCCACCTCAGAAGGATGGAAGGCTGAGTCAACCATCTGGGTCCTCATTTTACCCACCTCAGAAGGATGGAAAGCTGAGTCAACCATCTGGGTCCTCATTTTACCCACCTCAGAAGGATGGAAGGCTGAGTCAACCATCTGGGTCCTCATTTTACCCACCTCAGAAGGATGGAAGGCTGAGTCAACCATCTGGGTCCTCATTTTACCCACCTCAGAAGGATGGAAGGCTGAGTCAACCATCTGGGTCCTCATTTTACCCACCTCAGAAGGATGGAAGGCTGAGTCAACCATCTGGGTCCTCGTTTTACCCGCCTCAGAAGGATGGAAGGCTGAGTCAACCTTGAGCCCGGTGAGATTTGATCTGCCAAATTGCAGGCAGCCGGCAGTCAGCAGAAGTAGCCTGCAGTACTGCACTCTAACCACTGTGCCACCATGGCTCAATAATAGTTATTAGACATAAATTGTTAATAAGGGGCAGGGAAAAATGTATTCATTTTAGGCAACTTAGATAGATTATGATGGCCCGAGTACTTAGCCAATTAGGAAACGGTGGAAGGTAAATCTGTGATGGAGATCGGAAAATTTCAAGAAAGTATATTGATAATTTAATGTAGCTGTGTGTGCATGTTGTATCCTCTCTGCAAAGCAGTAAAATAAAATCACCATGTTTTCTTTCATAGGCTTTGGCTTGCAATCATTTCAAAACCTAGACAATGAATCCCACTCCCCTTTCTCCTTTTATTCCATAAACAAGAGTGAAATAAAACATGCTGGCTAGCTCGGAATGTACTGTAAACTTTTTTCTAACATGAAGGAGAAATAGCTAAATTTCTCGGAATAACAACGATCTTCTGCATTGCCACTGCTTTCCGTTTTAGGTAGATTTCTAGTTTTTGACATTGTCTTCTTTGACTGATTGTCTGCATTCAGTATCATAATCACACACAACCTTTTATTATTATTATTGGAGCCCAGGCTTAATGCTGAACAGGAAGAGATCCCTGTTAATTCCCCACTGTGAATACAATCATCCCATCTCTTACAACCAGATGGGAAGAAGCAGTAACAGAATAGTGTTACAATGGAGCTTTATTATAATGCCAAACAGTAATGTAGGCTGTTATTATTCATAGAAGTTTGATTTATTATCTGCTTTGTGCCTGATCTAAATAGAGAGAACGCGTGTGATTTGAAAACTTGAGCTAGGGAAAATGAACATAATTTATTCCTGCTATTGGTGGTCTCAAAGTAAGTTGGTGGGCAGAAGGCCCAAAGCAAGTCCAATATAAATTTGAGAAATAAATTTGACAAGATATAAGAGCCAACCCAGAGACAATCACTTTATGTGAATAAATCCTGGTGTCGGCTCGTGGTAGCCCAGGAATCCTCAGCTTTGCAATAGGATCAGTATATAAAGGCGCATCCCCAATAGAAAATATTAAAGGAATCTATTTTCTTCAACCTTCATTCAGAGGTATAAAAGTTCGACTTCCAGAATTCTTAGCCATGCTGGCTGGGGAATCCTATCAGAATAGAATAGAATAGAATAGAATAGAATAGAATAGAATAGAATAGAATAGAATAGAATAGAATAGAATAGAATAGAATACTTTATTGGCCAAGTGTGATTGGACACACAAGAAATTTGTCTTGGTGTAAATACTCTCAATATTAGTGGAAGTTGCACAGTCTGGATTTTGCCCAGATGGAAGAAGGCTGAAATTAATCCAGCCATCAAAAAAGCGAGTGCAATCATAGATTGCATTAACAGACCACACCTAGAATACTGCATCCCCTTTTGGTCATCACATTGATTTCCTTAACAGATGTGCTACTAACTTATCCACTCCAGTGATTCCCTTATAACAACTGTGGCAAGAAATATCCTAAAATGGGGCAATATCTGCTTAAGCAATATCTCACTCAAACCACAAAAATTTTGGCCTAATTGTGGCCATAAATTGAGGACTACCTCTGTATCTTTTTAACTCTCTCTCTTAGAGATTCACAGGTTTGCTGCTCAGGCAGTTGATCTCTGGAGGATAATCCTTCGGATGGGAACGGCTGCTAATCTGCTTGGTTTTCCACTCACTCTCCTCCTTGAAAAGGAAAGCTTTTCAATTTAGGTTCTTTCAGAAGGATGTCAAAACTCCTGGGAAAACAGAACAGCCTCTTAATCACCCTCTAATTTAGGTTTCTTGCTCCTCATTTTGGGCACCTCTGTGCTTCCTGGAGATGAAAGACATAGATGATTCCCTAAGGCCCTTTTAGTAGAAGATGCTGTACTGAGTCCAAAGAAAATGAGTGTGACATGGGAAAAGAACACAACTCAGGTGAACACAGAGGAGTTGTTAAACTACCTATTTAGTCATTCACCGAAAACCTGAACTGGTTATGTAAAAGCAATGCTGTGATTGGCTGCCAGTGCAGACTTGATGTTCTACAACAGTGTTTCTCAAACTGGGTCACTTTAAGACAGGTGGACTTCAACTCCCAGAATTCCTCATTGCTGGGGAATTCTAGGAGTTGAAGTCCAAATGTCTTAAAGTAGCCAAATTAGAAAAGTACTATTCTAGAGGAAGTCTGCAAAAGGAAGTGGCTCTAGGAACTCAATTTCTCTGCTCATTTCATATATAATATGAATTAACCCACTGTGTTTGATTCTGAGCAACTCAAGGTTGACTCAATCTTCTATCTTTCCAAGGTTGATAAAATGAGGACTCAGATTGTCAGGGGCAATATGCTGATTCTGTAAACCACTTAGACAGCCATGGTAAGACCTGCAGTGGTTAAAGTGCAATATTTGCAGGCTAATTCTGTGGACTGCAAACAGTTCAATTCTAAGCAGCTCAAGGTTGACTCAGCCTTCCAACCTTCCTAAATTGGTAATATGACTCAGATTGTCAGGGGCAATATGCTGACTTTATAAACTGCTTAGAAAGGGCTGTAAAGCACCGTGAAACAATATATAAGTCTAAGTGCTATTGCTAAGTGCTATTGCATGTTATTCTATTGCGGGAAGCACCCCCCCTTCCGAGAGAATGAAATATTTTGGGGAATATTAAGAGACAGAATATTATATTTCCCCAAAGGAGAAATGAAGAAACATGCTCTTAAAGGCAAGAAGCAGACCCACTCTTCCAGCTATAGGAAAACTCAAGCTGCCTCAAGCAGAAGCCTGAAGTCTTTAGAGATGGATATTTTGTGCTCATTAAAAAAAATCCAAGCCAGCCTCTTCATAAATAGAATGCCTAAAGCCCAGCTCTTTCAAAAGGCTGGAGCTGATGGGATTAAGAATTTACATTCCCCCACTCAAATTCTAAGGATGATCTTTAGGAGATAATAGGATCAACTCACCACCATTGAAATAGTAAAAGACACAAGGCTCACTATCCTGCACAACCCCCTGGAGCCTCTCAATCATCAAACCCCAGAACCCTATAAAGATCCATTCACTCACTCAGCCATTGTGTCAGCCACCTCAGAAACATGCTGCTGTCACTGAAGTTTCTGGAAACCAAATAAATAGGCAGCCTCCATTTTATTTCCAGCGTCTTTCTCCCGCCTTGGAACTGGACTGGATTTTTTTTTCCTACACTTTGCTTGATTTTTCTTGCTACCTCAGGCTTTTCCTTGGTGTATTGCTGCCTCAGGCTTTTCCTTGGTAGCTCATCTTTGGTGATTTCTGCCAATGTAGCTTGTTATGTAACACTCTCTTGGCCATGGAGTTATCGAGTTAGAGTTCAGTCTATGATACGTTATCTGTACCGGCAGGACAACAGGAAACTCTTAGTAGTGAATTACCTACTTAGAATTATCTGTCAACACAGAGTAGAGCTCTGCCTTTGACTTTTTTTTTTTTTTTTTGTGGGGGTTTGGTCTCCTTGATATTGGAGGGAAGCGATAACTATATGGATAGTCCTCATGACCATAATTGAAATTGGCAATTATGGTCACAAAATTCATGACATAGTAAGGTGAGTCATCATACGACTGACCCCATTTTACAACCTCTTATTGTGCTGGTTATTAAGCAGGCTGTTTGTCTGCTACAGGCCAATTTTTGCCAGAAATAAGAAGCAAATGCTAGTTATAAATTGAAGTCATGTGACTGTGGATTTTTTTTTTTCAAGCAGCCATAAATGCAGCCTGGTTGCCAAGTGTCCAGAATGCATTCACATGAATTCAGGAGAGGGAGTTGACAATTGGAGTTGCAGAAATGGGTTGTAAGTAGCTTTTATGGGGGTCCATTGTGTCAGAGTATATTCATTAACTGGCACAGACTTGGTTAACAAAGTCAGCAAGTGGGAAGAAGGCGGAGCCTCCTTGCTGACAGACCGCAGATCATGACTCTCCGCAGCTATGATCCTTGCTCTTTCGTTGGAGAGCCCCGATCATTACGATTAGAGGCTGAAGCTGCCTTGGAGGGGCGGCAGAGTAAGAGGAAGCCGCAAGTCAGGTTGAGGGGAGCCGCATCTCCCCCCCGGGCTTGGTCTTTCCCCCCCCCAAAGACGACTGCAGCGGTGGTTTAAAATGGCCACCCCGAAGAGGAGGACTCAGCTGGATTAAGATCTGTGCAGGAGGGAAGAAAGAGGTGGATAACATCTGAACCGGGACAACTGGGCAATACAACTAAACAAAAGTACCCTGGGATTAAGGTAACACGGAATTTTTTAAAAAAGAAAAGTGAGCAGTGAAATTACAAAGGCACAGGAAAAAGAAAATATTTTTGACAGCTAAGAGGGGCTTCAAACCAGGAAAGGAAGAAGTTGGAACTAAAGATTTAATTAAATTGGAATAAAATATTTTGGGAATAAACAGGCATAAAATAAAGTTGGATTTAAGATTGTCAAAAAATAATAATAATGAAGTTTACAAATTGGAGACTGGACTATGCTGGAATATTGAAATTTGAAAAACCCTAAATAAAAAAAATAGGGGGAGAAAGGTGAAGACTTCGTATAATAGAGAGTGTCACCTTTTGACAAAAACTTGAGCTCAAACAAAAGGGAAAGCAACCTGTTTCTGAATGAACTTGTGTGGATATAACATTAAAGAAATATTGAAACAAAGTAAGAATGTTAGAAAGTGAAAGCAGAACCAGAATAAAGAAAAAAGCAAGGAAAGTGACTGTGGGATTGATTGATGTTTTTGGTATAGACTCTGGGCTGGAATAATTGAGAACTTTAGAAAATTGAAAGAAGAAAGAAGGAAAGTAAAAGTGTTTTTTTTTTGTGGACTTTAACGATCAAAAAATATAAGAGTGTGTAATGATGATATCTCTTTGGGAATTAAAAATGGAACTTAAAAATATGAGAGAATTACTACAGGAAAGAGGCGAATCACTTTATTCTGTGTTAGAAAAAAATGGAAATGGCGATTAAAGAACAAGAAGAAAGAGCTTCAGAGGAGGACGAGTCGATTCAAGGAGAAGACAT
The DNA here is from genome assembly GCA_033807585.1 of Hydrophis major. Taxonomy (NCBI): domain Eukaryota; kingdom Metazoa; phylum Chordata; class Lepidosauria; order Squamata; family Elapidae; genus Hydrophis; species Hydrophis major. The sequence continues at coordinate 9,080,027 of CM066330.1, forward strand.
TTTAAATAGACAATTAACACAAAGAACACTACAAAGAAGTGGGGAAAGAAGGAAGGTTAAAAAGCTGAGATTTAAGAAGGCAATCAAAAGGGGGAATACCTGTGAAGTCGGGAAAGGCAGAAAGACCTAGCAGAAAAGGGGAAAGGAAGATATTAAGAAAGAGAGGGTTATAAGCTGGAATGAGAAAAGATATGGGGAAAAGAGGGGGAGGAGAAGCAGTAAGGAACAGGTGCATGAAATAAAGAAATATGGAAATAGTAAAATGTTGAAAAGGAATTGTTTTTTCAGAGACAATGGTTGATGAATTAAAAAGGGGATTCAACTTTACAACATTTTTTTCAGTGTTCATTAAGCAAATGTTTCAGTCGCTAAGCGAACCAAGGATTCACTGCAGATGTGGCTTTGCTGAATATTGGAAGGAAGTGCTTTTTTGGGAGGTGAAACCATTGTAAAATGTGGACATGTGACCGCAAGAAGTTGCAAACATCTGTAAATATGGCTGTGTTGCTGAGAGCCCAAAATTTGGTTACATGTCTTGTATGAGCTTAAAATTGGGGTTCTCAAGGTCTCACCTATTAAACAGTAGCACCTGAAGGGACAAGGAAATTTGGCTTTTCTATGGCAGCAACTACCCCTTATAACAATATTCTCCTTGAGATCTGTTCTGTACACTCATTTGCATTCTTGAAACCCCGCGCTTTGATTGGCCAAAGCGCGGGGCGATCTGATTGGTTTAGCGAGCCATGCTGATTGGCCCGCTGAGAATCTCCCGCGATTGGTGGAAACGAATCACAGGAGATTCAAAGCGGTGGCATTGGCCGCGGCCGCCACAGCTTGAGAATAAAAAGCCGCTGTTTTTCCCTCGGAGCTAGATCGGTTCCAGGGGACCAAATAAAGAGCTGAAACCTAGTCACCGCCTCCTGGTCTCTTTGCCGACGGACACGACACTGGCGACGAGGATGGGATCCCGAGTCTGAAACCCATCGAGCGCGTGTCCGACAGAAGCAAGACCGACGAGATGGCCAGCATCGCTCCGCCCGCGCCCTTTAATCCCGCTAGCGAGGACTGGGAATCCTACACGGATAGATTCTGCATGTTCCTCAAATGCAGCAATATGAAGGATGCCACTGGGCCGAAAAAATGAACCATCTTCCTGACAAGCTGCAAATTTGATGTGGGTTAAAGAATGGATAACATTAAGAAAGCATAGATTGTTGACATTAGAAGGGCATGATTTGCTGTTGGGCTGGCATGCTTTTTTATGTTATAAGGGAACTAAAAGACAGGGTTATTTTAGAAGACATTACATGCGGGAGTCTTTGTGGTTAAACTGGGAGAAGATAAAAAGACAATGTTATTTGAAAATTCCAGTTTGGTTATCGACTATTGAAGCATTTTCCTATCCTATAATTTATAAGAAGGAACAAACAGTTAGATATGGGGAACTCTTGGATGAAAAGGGTGAACTTAAAACGATCCAAAGCTTAGAGGAACAAGGTATAAGGATGAATTGGTTTTCATATGCGCAAATACATTCAAGGTATGATGAAGATTCTAAAATGGAGGGATTCTATGATAAGCAGACTGATTTAGATAAGATCTTGATGGGTACTGATGAGAAGGTGATTAAAAAAATATATGGTTATTTACTGGGAATGAAATTAAAGGAAGAACAAGTCAAAGAAACTATGATTGTTTGGGGGAAGAATTTTGGATATGGGATTGATCTAGAGAAATGGCAGAAATTGTGGTCTCAAAATTATAAAATGACAATGTCAACAGCATATAAAGAAAACTTGTATAAGATGTTTTACAGGTGGCACTTTCCCCCGACAAGAATAGCAAGAATGTTTAAGAACAAATCTGAAAAATGCTGGAAATGTCATCAGATACCCGGCTCGTATTACCATATGTGGTGGACTTGTGAGGATGCTAGAAAATATTGGACTATAATTCGCATGTGGTTGGAAAAAATGACAAAGAAACACATAGACTTGAAACCAGAGATCTTTTTATTGGGAATTTTACCTGATATATATAGTAAAGATTTGAAGTACCTGATTGTAAATGTATTAACAGCGGCTAGGATTGTATTTGCTAAACATTGGAAGAATGAGAAAATACCATTACAGGAAGAAATTATTAAGAAAATATTGGAATGTGCTGAGATGAGTAGATTGACATTTGAAATTAGAGAGCAAGAGGATAAACAATTTTATGAAATTTGGGATCTTTTTTATCAATGGCTAGATGATAAAATATGATAATAGAATATTTAGAATGCTAGACAGTGAGAAATATCTTTATTTTGCTATTATTTTGTCATTTGACATTATATTTATAAAGGGTTATTTAGGATTGATTTGATATGATTATATGATTTGTTATAGAGTAAACTGGTTTAAAGTATTGTTAGCTCATAAAGCATGAATGATTAAAAATATAGTCAAAAACTTCTTTTTTTAGTGATATTAGGATATATAAGTTTGGATTGACAATATGAGTTGTTATGTAACATAATTGTAATTGAGACTACAGAATGAATGCACAAAAATGATGAACCAACTGACACACTGGATATATATATGAGAGTTGATGTTTTTATGTTTTGTTTGTCTTGTTTGTTTGTAGAAAATTAATAAAATCTTTTTCAAAAAAAAAAGATGGCGAAAACCCTAGTGAAACCCGCTGACATCACAGGGATGGACTGGGCCGACCTCGAACCTTTACTCCGCAAACACTACGCTCCCGCCGTGCCCACCCTCATCAGGCGGCATGAGTTCTACCGGCAGGAGCAGAGATTGGGCGAAAGCCTCAGCGACTTTGTCACAGAGCTGCGGAACCTGGGAGGCCTGTGCGGATTCTCCGACATCGACGAGGCCCTACGGGACCGAGTCATGCTCGGACTTCGGGATCCAGTCCTCCAGAGTTGGCTGATGGCCAAAGGCGACATCGCTCTTGCCGACGCCATCGCTGAAGCCACCGCAGCTGAGGCCACCCGGCAGTCGGCGAACTGCATGCGGAGACCGGACACAGGGGACCGCACCGCGACCAACAATCCTGGACGGGCGACCGAGGCCCAACCAGAAGCAAGTCACCATGAGACTACCACCCACCATGGCGAATTCCACTCAGCCTCTGACACTTCGGAGGAGGAGGAGGAAATCCACCAGCTCCAGGCAGGACGCGACCAGTGCAGTCAGCGGAGTCGTAAGTCGGGGACCGCGTGTGCCAGTTGCGGAGGTGACCACCCTAGACCCGAGTGCTGTTTCTTCAATGCAGTCTGCCGGCACTGCGACAAAAAGGGTCACATCGCCCACGTCTGCTGATTAAAGAAAGCCTACAGTCCCAGACGGCGGAATCACAGTGAGCGGAGACGGGACAGCACACCCCCCAGAACCAGAGATCGCCCAGTTGACAGCCGCTGGGACCGGAGCGGGCGAACCCGACGAGGTGGCGAGAGCCAGTGGAAGGAGGAAACCCACCAGACAGTCATCATCGGCCACGCATCAACCACCGACGCCCGAAAATTCTATGTGGAGGTAGGCATTGATGGCGAGCCATGCAAAATGGAGGTGGACTCCGGGTCCTACCTCTCCATGGTTGCCTGGCAAGAGATCAAACGTTTGGTGCCTACCATCCAAAAGAAGGGACTGGAGAACCAGAGACTAATCATCAAAGACTACCAGGGAAACTGCATCCCGGTAGTCAGAACCAGACAATTCAGAGTAACATTTAAGGGCTGCACTGCAAAGCTTCCCCTGACGATCATGGACCAAGACCGACCCAGCCTTTTAGGACTGCAATGGTTCGCACCGCTTGGCATCGAAGTCACGGGCATCAACCACATCGCTGAGACCGATTGGGAGCAACAACTGGCACGGGACTTCCAGGAAGTGTTCAACGGCACCCTAGGCAAGTACCGAGGGCTCCCCATCTACTTCAGCCTAGACCCCAGCATCCCCCCGAGATGCCTAAAACCAAGGCGGGTACCTTTCGCACTCAGGCCAAAAATTGATGAGCAAATTGACAAGCTCATCAAGCAAGGGGTCCTACAACCAATAGACCATGCCCAGTGGGAGACCCCAATAGTCACCCCAGTCAAGCCCGATGGGTCAGTGAGAATCTGCGGGGACTATAAGGCCACCCTAAATTGCGCCTTACAACAAAGCGCCTACCCCGTCCCAGTAGTGCAGCATCTTCTACACTCACTGGGGGGAGGCAAGGTTTTTGTGAAACTTGACCTGGCCCAAGCATACCAACAGCTTCCGGTCGACGAAGAAACCATGGAGGTGCAAACTATAGTCACCCACCGGGGACCTTTCCGATGTAACCGACTCCAGTTTGGATCAGCGTGGTGCCTGGAATTTTCCAGAGCCTCATGGAGAGGCTCTTACAAGGCATCAAGGGGGTGGTGCCCTATTTCGACTATGTGCTGGTTTCGGCAGCCAACCAGCCAGAACTAGAGGGTCGACTAAGGGAGGTGCTAACCAAATTCAAAGAAACTGGGCTAAAGGTGAAGAGGGAAAAGAGCCAACTTTACACAGAGTGGGTTGAGTTCCTGGGGTACCTCCTAGACTGGCATGGCATCCACCCAACTGAAACCAAAATCAGAGCCATTAAGGAGGCCCCCACACCCAGGACTAAAATGGAACTGCAGGCGTTTCTGGGACTGCTTAATTTTTACAATGTTTTCCTGCCCCAAAAGGCGACCGCCGCGGAGCCTTTCCATAGGCTCTTGGACAAGGCGGCTACCTGGACTTGGCGGAAACGCGAGGAAGCCGCCTTCAGGAAAACCAAGGACCTTCTCACTTCGGATGCCGTCCTCATCCAATACAACGAGACCCTACCACTAGCCGTCACATGCGATGCATCACCCTTCGGTGTCGGCGCCGTCCTCAGCCACACTCTCCCCAATGGAAAAGAAGCACCCATCGCCTTCTTTTCAAGGACCCTCACCAAACCAGAGAGAAACTACAGTCAGCTGGACAAAGGGGCCCTGGCTATCGTCGCCGCAGTGAAGAGGTTCCACGAGTACCTCTACGGCCGGACGTTCACCATCATCACCGACCACAAGCCGCTGCTGGGAATCCTTGCAGGGAACAGGGCCACCCCGAACATTCTATCTCCTAGAATGACAAGGTGGTCCGAATTCCTTGCCGCCTACAGCTACAGGCTCACACACCGACCTGGTAAGACTATCACACATGCAGACGCTTTGAGCCGCTTGCCGCTACCCGAGCTAGACACCGACCCAGCACCCACGAGGAGCACCCACAACATAGAGACTCTGCCCAATCTACCCATAACCGCATCAGACATTGCCCGAGAAACCAATAAAGACAAACGTCTGGCGCGGGTGTTACATTGGGTAGAGAAAGGGTGGCTGGAAAAGGACAATGACGAAACATTCAAAACATTCCGGAACCAGCAAACAGAACTCTGGCTACAAAAAGGGTGTGTACTGTGGGGGGATAGGGTGGTTATCCCAGAAAAATTGCAAGGGAAGGTATTGGAGTTGTTACACGAGGGGCACCCGGGCATAGTTAGAATGAAAGCCCTGGCCAGGAGTTACGCTTGGTGGCCAGGGATGGATAAACAAATTGAGGCCTGGGTGGCAAGGTGTCAATGCGGCCAAGAAACCAGACCAAGCCCTCCCACGGCACCGATCCTAGAATGGGAAACTCCCAGGGGACCTTGGTCTAGGGTCCACATTGACTTTGCCGGGCCCACAAAGGGACATACATTCCTAATAACCGTAGATGCTTACTCCAAGTGGTTGGAGGTAAGCAACATGAAATCCACCACCACAGAGGCCGTGACCAAGGAACTTTGCAAACTCTTCGCAACACATGGCCTCCCTGATGCCATCGTGTCGGACAATGGGCCCCAATTCACCTCGCTGGAATTCGAAAAATTCCTAGCGGAATGGGGCATACGACATGCACTGACAGCTCCGGCGCATCTGGCGGTGAATGGAAGGGCAGAACGGATGGTTCAATTTTCGAAAAAAACCATCCAGAAAATCGAACACGGGGAAATCCAAGACAAAATAAATAAAATGCTTTTTATACAACACATAACCCCGAACACAACAACGAACAAAAGCCCGGCAGAGCTACTAATGGGGAGGAAAATAAGGTCCCCACTCAATAGACTGCACCCCACATACAACCTGGAAAAACCCCCAAATTCCTCCAGCAAGCACCGATCCTTTGCACCAGGCGACGCCGTCTACGCAAAAAACCTAACCGGAGACCCACTATGGGTACCAGCAACTATAACCCAACTGACAGGTCCCCGCTCGTACCGGCTGCAAACAACCGACGGACGAGCGTGGAAACGCCACATCGATCAATTAAGATCGAGAACAGCCACAAGAAACACAACCGACATGCAACCAGACATAAACAATCCCCTTAACACAAGCCAAGAGGGGAGGCAATACCCCGGGAACCAAAACCCAGAAAAAAGGAACCAGCCATACTCACCAGCAAGCAGCCAGCTCGGAACCTCACCAGGGAGAAGCAGCCAGGCGAGCTCGACCAGCCCAGAAAGACCAGGCGGGAGCGGCGAAAACCGCAGCTCAACCAGCCCGGGTAGACCGGGAGGGAGCTGCGACAAGCGGCCCAGCAAGGCATACCAGGCGGCCCCATCGACGAGGCCGAGAGACACAGAGAACCCGACTGAACCAGCCGGGAGTCAACCAATGACTGACCTGCGCAGGTCCAGTAGGCAAGTACGGAGCCCCGCCTACTTATGGGACTACGTTACGTTGGACCAAACCAAGAGGGGAGGGGTGTTCTGTACACTCATTTGCATTCTTGAAACCCCGCGCTTTGATTGGCCAAAGCGCGGGGCAATCTGATTGGTTAAGCAAGCCGCGCTGATTGGCCCGCTGAGAATCTCCCGCGATTGGTGGAAACGAATCATGGGAGATTCAAAGCGGTGCCATTGGCCGCAGCCGCCACGGCTGGAGAATAAAAAGCCGCTGTTTTTCCCTTGGAGCTAGATCGGTTCCGGGGGACCAAACAAAGAGCTGAAACCTAGTCACCGCCTCCTGGTCTCTTTGCCGACAGACACGACAAGAACCACCTGGCTCCCATTTTGATCAAGCTTCAAAGAGTCCTTAAAACCTTCTTGTTTCTGCAGGTCTTGGGATAAGTCAAGTGGTACATCCAGTGTGTTGTATTTTTTTCAGAAGGAATGGCTTTTTCTCTTCTTTTGGAGGTGTGGAGGTTTCCTATATGTATCTCTCTTGCTTCAGTAATAAGTCTATTGTTGTATGATGTTATGGTGTTGGGCTGATCCAGGGGTGGGATTCTATTAGTTCGGCCTGGTTCAGGAGAACCGGTAGCTCCAAAGATCAGCTGGGAATGAACCGGTTCACTCCAATGATCAAGGTATTTCTTTTTTCCCCCCACCAATCAGCTGTTTTCCGAAGATCAGCTGTGCCGCGTGATTTAAATTAGCTGGAAAGCAGGAGATTGTTGGATTTCTTGCTTTCTAGATAATCTATACCATGCGGCACAGTTGAGCCCCCCTCTCTGTTGTACTGCTTTGCCCAGGAGGCTTCCCTGAGCCCAGGAGACAAAAAAGAAAAAACACACCCACCCAGTCACATGACTACCCTGGCCACAGTCACCTAGCCATGTCCACAGAACCTGTAAGTTAAAAAATTTGCATCCCACCCCTGGGCTGATCACATTGCATCCCATTTGTCTGAGAAAACCAAAGTGTTGAAAAGATTAGCTGGTGATGTCACCTTTCCCTGAGGTGACACCAGTTGAGGGCTCCTTTCATGTCCCCAGCAGGAGCTGGAATGAAGGACAGGAGCTCACCCCACCTCATGGCAGCACTTGGGTCTCAAACATGAGTTTGCTAACCTCCAACCCAACATTCTAACCATGAAAACCATCATGCTCCTTGTTGGACTGATTGATTTAATAAATAGATGTAATAAATAAAAATAAAACACTAGGATGTTCAACTGGTTGTTAGTGGTGAGTACGCTCACTTCATCTTTATAGGCTCAGGCTATTTGTTGATATTCTGCCTTAGTTATTTACACCTCTTTCCATTTTTTATACTTGTCCTTTTTGTCTTTCAATTTGTCAGAGAGTTCTTTATGCAGCCATGCTGGTTTCTTTTGAGAGGTGTTATTTTTCTTCTTCATTGGTATTGTGCTAGACTGGGCTTTTATAATATCACTTTTCAAAATTTCCCAAGCTTCTTGAGTTGTTTTCCCCTTCAGGATTCTCATCCATGGAATCCTTCCCAAGCTCTCTCTTGAGTTTATTGAAATTAGCTCTCTTAAATTTCAAGATTCTAGTTTGACTTTCTTCAACTACTTGTGCGTGCATAATGTTGAATTCCAATATTGCATGATCACTTGCCCCCAAGGTTCCTGTAGCTTCAACATCTTCTATCATTTCATCTCTCTTTGTGAGAATTAAGTTCAATACGTCTGATCCCCTTGCTCCCTTCTCTACTTTTTGGGAAACAAAGTTGTCTGCTAGGTTTGTTATGAATGTGTTGGATCTTCCACTTGGTGCAGAGTTTGTCTCCCAGTTGATGTCAGGGTAGTTGAAATCCCCCATTACCATTGCAATGTGCTTTCTACATACCTTAGTTAACGGACTAGCAAATGCTATATTGAACCTTCCTAGAGTGAGGAAAACCTTGGTTAGATATCCCTGAGATATGGGTGCTTCATCCTAGAGGTTTTCAAGATGGAGATTGGACAACCACTTGACTGGAACTGTATAAAGACCCTTGGATGCAGGTTTTGACTAGATCTGTGATGGCAAACTTATGGCACGCAGAGCCATTTGTGTAGCACATGAGCCCCAGCCAAACTTACCTGCATTGAGCATACGCGCACCTCCCAGCTGATATTTGGCCAGTTTGAGGCCATTTTCGCCCTCCCGGAGACTTGAGGGAAGCCTCTGCAGCCTCAGGAGGCTGAAAAATGGGCCTTCTGGAAATATCGGAAGTGCCAAAACGGGTCCCTTTTCAGCCTCCCGAGGCTGCAGAGGCTTCCTTCGAACCCCCGGAGGGTGAAAACAGCCTGCCCCAGGCTGCAAAGGCCTTCTGGAGGCTGAAAATAGGCACTTTCTGTATTTCCAGAAGGCCCATTTTCTGGCCTTCCGAGGCTGCAGAGGCTTTCCTCAAACAGGCCAAAAATCAACTGGGAGGTGCGTGCATGCACAGTGCTGGTAAGGGGGTGGGTTGGAGGTGTTGTGCGCACATACGCAGGGGAAGAAGGGCCGCATTGGATTGTGGGTGCCGGCACGTGCACGCACACACTAACATGCGCGCCCGCACTTTTGGCACACCACAACAAAAAGGTTCGCCATCATTGGACTAGATGATCTCCAAGGTTCCTTTCCAATCCTATGATTCTATGGAAATCATCCAGGTAACATTGTTTTATCGCTGTCTCAGCCCTAGAAAAAAGAAACTAACAAAGCACTTCTGAAAAACCTTGCCAAAAACACCGCAGGGACTTGTCACTACAATCAAGTGTGATTTAAAGTCCTCTCACCCCATGTTTGAGAAAACAATGGGTAGAACCAACTGTTTTAAGGCTCACTTTTTATATACAGAAAACCTTTATGCAGAAGGAAGCAAATGGAAATAGGTCTAAAATAGCTCAGCACTCAGAGTTAAAGCTAACATTCAGAAATCCCTTCTGATACTCCCTTCTAGGATAAGCTGTGTAATATGGTAGATATTTTTGAATGAAAAAACTCTGAGCCAGTACTGAAGGCAAATGATACATTCTTGAAATTACTTTGCTCGATAAATAAGTAGCAAGTGAAATGGTGGCTGAAGGGTACCATTCCTTGGCCCACATTCAAAATTTGTAGTAGGACCCCAGTCTTATCTTCATGTGTCACTGATATGGAGTTTATTACATCCCACTGTATTATTTTAATAACCTGCTGGCAAAAGAGAGAGAGAGAGAGGAGAAGGGAGAGCAACTGATCAATTTACCTCAGAGCTTTAATCAATAAATGCCAACCACGCTGAGATTTATGAACTAGACTGTAATGACATTTTGGTGCCTCTGGAACCAACACAGTTGGAAGAAGGGTTGATACTCTAACTTGGCAAGACTCCATCTGGCTTCAGTTGTCAAGTCTCACAACTTTGTACAAAGTCCTATTGAAAACTCTTAGTGGCAACCATCTAAGATAATCAAAGTTGAATATATGTGATAATGATTTTGAAAGTGACCATCTTGCTTGTTTAAAGATTTCTGGGACAGCAGTTCTACCAATACTAGAGATTACAATAACAGAGATGGAAGGGATCTTGGAGGTCTTCTAGTCCAACCCCCTGCTCAAGCAGGAAACCCTACACAAATTCAGAAAAATAGCTGTCCAATCTCTTCTTAAAAACCTCCGTTGTGAGGAGCACCCACAATTTCTAGAGGCAAGCTGGTCCACTGATTGTTCTAAATTTCTCTGTAGTTCTAGGTTGGTTCTCTCCTTTGAAGAGGATATAACTGACTTTCTGGGAGTTAAACATATGAATTTACCTTGCTGGGTTGACATGTTAGGTGATTTCTTTAATCTTAGTTTGTTGATTAAACCATGGTCTGCTAGTGTTACATTTCATGTTAGACCATGAGCTATATTTTGTAAGCCACCAATGTTGGGTTTGCCATCATGTTAGCTCCAAAGCAAGCAGATATCCCTGTGATTTACAGGTGGTTCTTGATTTATGACCATAATTGAGCCTAGCAATTATGGTCGTAAGTTGTGATAGTAATAAACTATGTCATTTATTAAAACCAGTTCACAGATTTTATGATTTTTTTTTTAAAACAGTGGTTCTTAAATGAATACCACAGTTCTAAAGCGATTTCTATGGCCATTAAATGAACCCATTGTCTGCTAAGGGGCATTTTTGTCATTAAGGCTGGTTCCTGGAAAAAACATTTTGTGAATTGTAATCACATGACCTCAGCTCATTGCAAAGGGCCATAACATTCTCTCATACTCTTAGTATTTTGGTGAGCATTGCCAACTTTCCAGAAATACAGATGAGATACTTCACTCATGAGAAAAAAAATCCTATCATTTTACTTTCCCAACTCAAGGGCAGTTGCTGGATCCTTGAACCCAGCAGCTTTGGTATAATCAGTTAAGCTGACAGAGACACCCAAGAGGGAATGTATATTGTCACCACCAAGCAGATGGCCAACAAACAAAAGATCTCTACAGTTTGTGTAGCTGTGTGGCAAATTGAGCAATTACTTATTGAATTTTCCAGGGTATGAAATGATAGGTATTGATCTTTCCAGGGTTGGATGCTAAGGAGCCCAGAATCTGTCACACAGCAACCGTAATTGCATTTTGATTAGATGGGGCTGATTTAGGACACATGAATTAATAAGCGCACATATCTATGCGGGCATGAAGGTTTAATAAAAGAGAAAAAAACAAATAAAACCAGGTGACTCCCAATGGATCTGAGGATCAAATCTCCCCAGCTCTGAAGTAAAAATAGCATTCATTGGTTGGAGGGTGCAACTAGTTTCTATTGTTGTTAATAGGGCTCAAAAGAGAGCCAGTTTGTGTCTAGTGGTTAAGGCATTAGGCTACAAATTGGGAGAGTATGAGTTCTAATCCCACTTTAGATATGAAAGCTGGCTGGGTGACTTTGAGCCTATCCTCAAGAGTCTGTGAATTCTAGTCCCGCCTTACCAGGAGTGGGCTTCAAAAATTTTAGCAAAGGGTTCTCTCCCTGGTTTCTGGTGGGTGTAGCCTAGTCAGTCTCCTGTACCGCATTGGAGAGTGGTGTGTTTTTGCCCTCCCTGGGCTCCGGAGGCTTTCCTTGAGCCACCGGGAGGGTGAAAACGGCCTTCCTGGCCTCCGGAGGCTTTCTAGTAGCTGTAAACAGGCCCATTTCTGGTCTTCCTGAACTTCCAGGAGGCCCATTTTTCGCCCTCCCTGAACCTTCTCATGGGCCCTGCACTTACCTGCATCCAAAATGGGCTGCATGGGGAGTCCTGGGAGGGGTGGGGAGGGGTGGGCGGGGCCACCCAGGAGTGGGATTTGGGGGTTCTCTGAACTGCACAGAATCTTAGCTAGGGGCTCTCACAAACCTCTGGGAACCTCCAGCAGCCCACCCCTGTGCCTTCTGCATGAAAGCATAGTCTAGGCATAAAAGCCGACTGGGTGACTTTGGGCCAATCATCAGGGGACTGTGAGTTCTAGTCCCGCCTTAGGCATAAAAACCGACTGGTTGATTTTGGGTCAATCACCAGGAATCTGTGAGTTCTAGTCTCAGGCATAAAAGCTGACTGGGTGACTTTGGGCCAGTCATGAGGGGACTGTGAATTCTAGTCCACCTTAGGCATAAAAACTGACTGGGTGATTTTGGGTCAATCATCAGGAGTCTGTGAGTTTTAGTCTCATTTTAGGCATAAAAAGTGACTGGGTAATTTTGGGTCAATTACCAGGAGTCTGTGAGTTCTAGTCTCATTTTAGGCATAAAAGCCAACTGGGTGACTTTGGGCCAATCATCAGGGGACTGTGAGTTCTAGTCCCACTTTAGGCATAAAAACTGGCATAAAAACTGAAGAACTGGGTGATTTTGGGCTAGTTACTCTGTCTCACAGGATTGTCGTTGTCTTCTGGAGAAAATAAGAAGGAGTACTGGTAGTCCTTAACTTACAGCCACAACTGAGCCCAAAATTTCTGTTGCTAAATGAGACAGTTTTGAAGTGAGTTTTACAACCGTTCTTGCCACAGTTGTTAATCACTGCAATTAGTAAATTAGTCACACCATTCTCAAATTAATCTGGCTTCCCCATTGAACTTTGCTTGCCAGAAGATTGCAAGAGATGATTGTGTGACCCCAGGACACTGTGACTGTCATAAATAGGAACCGGTTGCCAAGCACCCAAATTCTGATCTTGTGACCCTGGGGATGCTTCAATGCTCGTAAGATCATACGTCATTTTTTTCAGTCCCATTGTAACTTTGAACGATCACCAAACGAATGGTTGTACATCAAGGATATATCACAAATAAAGGCGAGTGTCAGGATTCCGGCAGTTACCCCCATTTAAATCATGAGTTTCGAGCCGAACTTCCAAAACTTAAAGATGAGACACATCACTCATTGTCATCCTTGATCCAGGTTTCCCCCACCCCCTGGGTGTATCATAATTCATATTCTCCAATGGGACATATCCATAGCCAAGAGTCATCAGTTATGCTCCCCAGTTGGAATTTTGCATGGCAGAAACTTCTGTCACCTAGTTACTATCTTTGAAAACATTTATGAATGGACTTTCAGTTTGCAAGTTGCCGCATTGCGTCTCCCTCCCTTTCTGGTGGCAACTCTAAAAAGACCAGAGAAATATTTTATGAGTTGACAGTGAGTATACATGTCCCAGGATAATGTTGCAGGATCCAATCTGGGTCGGTCACTGGGACCAGTTGGGTTGGTCTTCTGAGCTTTGGGACTCATGCTGGAGCCTGTCCTCAGGGAACTTCTCCCTAGCACAGGGGTGCAAAACTCAAGGCCTGGGAGCCAGATCCGGCCCACAGGTGCTTAGATCTGGCCCTCCGGGCCACCCTGGAAACAGTGAAGGACCTGCCCGCGGTGCTCTGTCAGTAAAAACGGAGCTTGCAAGGCCCATGCGTGGCCTCCTGAGCTCCGTTTTCACTGGCAGAGAGTTGTAGGAGGCCATTGCAGCAGAAAACGGAGCTCGGGAGCCCATTTTTGCTGTCAGGGAGCTCAGGCCGCCACAGGTGCCCCCCCTCCAACATGAGTGATGTTATATTGGACATGCCCACCCCAGCCCCCCAAGGTCAAACACAACCCTGATGCGGTCCTCAATGAAGTCATATTTGACACCCCTTCTCTAGCAGAATGTACATCAAGGTAACCTGTATTAAATGTGTCGTATCTTTAAAAAAATAATAATAAGGCAAGATATAAATAAAGAAAGTAAAGAAAGAGCCACCAACTCGAGGTCACAGACAAATCTGATTTATTTCTCCTGACGATTCAAGTAGAAAGAAGAGAATGGAATGAAAAGCAGTCCTACAAATAATTGGCTTATGTACAAAATGGTTTGTGAGGAAAGGACTGCAGTGAACCGTTCCGTCTGATATACTTTCTTCTTCATTTATTTGCAGTGAATGCAGCTCACACATTTGCTCTTGTGCATTGATCAGTGAAATGAATTGGTCCCACAGAAGGGAATTGGGGGGAAATTGGACCGGCAATTGTTTTCATTCTTCCCCCTTGGAGGCCACGATGCCTATCAAACCTTCATTGGAGAAAAAGAAATGGTCCTTCATCAAACTATTAGTCCTTTCGGTTCAGGTTTCTGTCCCAGGAACAAACTTATCCTTATCTATCAGCCTAACAAAGGGGCTTTGAAAGTTCCTCACCTGCGCGAAGGCCTTTGCATCCTTCGTGCTTATATGGAATACTTATCCTGAATTGTTTCCTTTCCAGTTGTTATTCAGTCTCCAGCCAACACCCCCCCCCAACAGTTTGGTCTAGTGGTTAGGATACCAGACTAAAAACTATGAGGTGGTCAGTTCTATTCCAGCCTTAGGCATGAAAGTCGGTTGAGTGACTTTGAGTTAATCACCAGGAGACAGGAAGTTCCAGTCCTACCTTAGGCATGAAAGCCAGTTGGGTGACTTTGAGTCAATCACCAGGAGACAGTGAGGTCTAGTCCTGCCTTAGGCATGAAAGCCAGTTGGGTGACTTAGGCCAATCACCAGGAGACAGTGAGGTCTAGTCCTGCCTTAGGCATGAAAGCCAGCTGGGTGACTTTGAGTCAATCACCAAGAAACTGTGAATTATAGCTTCATCTTAGGCATGGCAACTGGCTGGGTGACTTTGGCCAATCACCAAGAGACAATGAGTTCTGGTCCTGCCTTAGGCATGAAAGCCGGTTGAGTGACTTTGAGTCAATCACCAAGAGACAGTGAGTTCTAGTCCCACCTTAGGCATGAAAGCCAGTTGGGTGACTTTGAGTCAATCACCAGGAGACAGTGAGTTCTAGTCCCACCTTAGGCATGAAAGCCAGTTGGGTAACTTTGAGTCAATCCCCAGGAGACAGTGAGTTCTAGTACTGCCTTAGGCATGAAAGCCAGTTGGGTGACTTTGGCCAATCACCAAGAGACAGTGAGTTCTGGTCCTGCCTTAGGCATGAAGGTCGGTTGAGTGACTTTGAGTCAATCACCAGGAGACAGTGAGTTCCAGTCCCACCTTAGGCATGAAAGCCAGTTGGGTAACTTTGAGTCAATCACCAGGAGACAGTGAGTTCTAGTCCTGCCTTAGGCATGAAAGCCAGTTGGGTGACTTTGGCCAATCACCAAGAGACAGTGAGTTCTGGTCCTGCCTAAGGCATGAAAGTCGGTTGAGTGACTTTGAGTCAATCACCAGGAGACAGTGAGGTCTAGTCCTGCCTTAGGTATGAAAGCCAGCTGGGTGACTTTGGGCCAATCACCAAGAAACTGTGAATTATAGCTTCATCTTAGGCATGGCAACCAGCTGGGTGACTTTGGCCAATCACCAGGAGACAATGAGTTCTGGTCCTGCTTTAGGCATGAAAGCCGGTTGAGTGACTTTGAGTCAATCACCAGGAGACAGTGAGTTCTAGTCCCACCTTAGGCATGAAAGCCAGTTGGGTGACTTTGAGTCAATCACCAGGAGACAGTGAGTTCTAGTCCTGCCTTAGGCATGAAAGCCAGTTGGGTGACTTTGGCCAAACACCAGGAGACAGTGAGTTCTGGTCCTGCCTTAGGCATGAAAGTCGGTTGAGTGACTTTGAGTCAATCACCAGGAGACAGTGAGTTCTAGTCCCACCTTAGGCATGAAAGCCAGTTGGGTGACTTTGAGTCAATCACCAGTAGACAGTGAGTTCTAGTCCTGCCTTAGGCATGAAAGCCAGCTGGGTGACTTTGGGCCAATCACCAAGAAACTGTGAACTGTAGCTTCATCTTAGGCATGGCAACCAGCTGGGTGACTTTGGCCAATCACCAGGAGACAATGAGTTCTAGTCCCACCTTAGGCATGAAAGCCAGTTGGGTGACTTTGGCCAATCACCGGGAGACAGTGAGTTCTGGTCCTGCCTTAGGCATGAAAGTCGGTTGAGTGACTTTGAGTCAATCACCAGGAGACAGTGAGTTCTAGTCCCACCTTAAGCATGAAAGCCAGTTGGGTGACTTTGAGTCAATTACCAGGAGACAGTGAGTTCTAGTCCTGCCTTAGGCATGAAAGTCAGCTGGGTGACTTTGGGCCAATCACCAAGAAACTGTGAACTGTAGCTTCATCTTAGGCATGGCAACCAGCTGGGTGACTTTGGCCAATCACCAGGAGACAATGAGTTCTGGTCCTGCCTTAGGCATGAAAGCTGGTTGAGTGACTGGGCCAATTACCAAGAGACTGAGTTCTAGTTTCATCTTAGACATGAAAACTGGCTGGGTGACTTTGGCCAATGACCAAGAGACAGTAAGTTCTAGTCCCATCTTCAGTATTTAAACTGGCTAGATGATTTTGGGCCAGTGTATCAGCCCAATCCACCTCATAGGACTCTTGTGGGAAAAATATAATGTGAAAGAGTATTAGTTATATTTGTGCCTTGAGTTATTTATAAAAATAATAAAGATGGGATAAAAATCAAATAAATAAGCAAGTATTGTAGCTCCTCTGACCGATGGATATTATCAGCTGTTTCAGGGATGCTTTTTCAAGAGGCAACGGAATATTTTTCTTTGAAGACATTTCACTTCTCATCCAAGAAGCTTCTCCAGTTCTGCTCTGACAGCTGATGATAAGCAAAATGTCTTCAAGGAAAAATAAAGAAAATCCAGTCACCTCTTGAAAAAGCACCATTGGGTCCTTTGCTGCATTGAAGAAGATATTAGGTAGCACCAATTCAACAAGCACACTTGAGAATGGTCCCATTGCTCTATATTTCTTGTTTAACAGCAATTCATTAAATTTATTCCTCATGATAAGTTCATTTGGGGTCCTGCTGCAATATTTCCTAGCAATTATTCATCAATCATTGCTCTGTCTTCAGTAGTAAGACCATGATTCATATTTACATTTGCTCTATTCTTGAAGTGATGAAATGGAATTTCTGCACATTTGATAAGTTCATCTTTGCTTGCTTCCTTAATTACTTGGGCTCCAATTCAATGGTGCAAACCTATATTTGCCTATTTTTAATGCAATTAGCCATCTAAGCATATCCTGAATTGTTGCTTAACTTGTCAGTTTCTGAATTCTATCATAAAACCAAAGGTTTCTAATTATTTTAAAATGAGCTGGAAGGAGCCATCTAAGTAAATAAGGTTTTTTGCTTTCTTTGACCCAAGAAAAGGAAAATATAGCATGCACAATTCTTGTTATTAAATATGAGCAGTTCAATGGAAATATTTTGGCTTCTTTTTTCAATGCTGTCTCAGATACCAAGGCTATTTGTTCTTCTGATGTTATTGTCCAAAGCAAGGTCAATTTAATTTTGTCAAACCCTTAATGCAGAATTTTCACCCTGGAAATGAGCAATCTTTTAATGTCATGTTTCCCCTGAACCTTTGTATAATTAATTGAAGTAGTGGATATTTCTTATAGCATGTGTCCTAAACAATACCATTTCCTTTTCTTGATGGTATTCTCAATTCTTTCCCGGTTTTGTTTTTTGGAAGGGGAGAGAATGCCTCATTTTATAAGCATTCAACCCATGAAATTTTAAGTAATCGTCTGTAATTCAGCATTTCAAAGGCTTCTAATTCCCCAATTGTAGTGTGAGACATTATCCTTTGTCCTCCTTTACAGCAAAGAACATTATGGCATACTATCCAGCGAAATACTATATTGGCACTCTCTGATCTTCTGCAGAACAATATTTCCTCCCATAGCAATGGTATTACTGGTTGAGATCCAGATGCACAGGTGAAGTATAGATAATACATGTCTGTTGTGGCCAGTCCTAGAGTCTGGGGAAGGCTCTGATGAGTGCTCTGTGTCAGAGGCAGAAATGGGGCTGGGGCCATCTGACAATTATCAGCTGCCTTCGGAGACAGAGATCAGTGGGGCAGAAGAACAGCTAGAGCCTGTTTCCGATATGCGCATCCACGGAACTGCCAGAAGAAGGGAACAGTTAAGGAACAAGGGTCAACTCAGGAAGGTTTGAAGGTTTGTTCCTGACTCTCAGAGACTCCTTGCCAAGTATTTTCTTGTACAGCATTGTGTTTGGCCTGGCAACTCTCCAAGCCTGATATTTACAATCTGTGATTGTAAATCACCCTTGAAAGACTGTTTGCTGGGACTGTTTGCTGGATGTGAATGATAGGAATTCACATTAGCCTAATAAAAAGGAGTTTTGTCAGGACAAGGAGTCTGCTTCGTGATTTTGTGAAGCCTAAGTCAGATCCCTGTCTCGATAGTAGAAATTGTAGTAGTAGAAATCTTGGAGCCCTCACTTAAATAGGAGCCAGCAATATACTGAAGCTGCCAAAAAAGACAGTATAGTTTTAGGCTGTATTAACAAAGGGATAGAATCAAGATCACGTGAAGTGTTAATACCACTTTATAATGCCTTGTTAAGGCCACACTTGGAATACTGCATCCAGTTTTGGTCACCATGACGCAAAAAAAGACTCTAGAAAGAGTACAGAAGAGCAACAAAGAGGATTAGGGGATGAAGAATGGTTGCAGGAATTGGGTATGTCTAGCTTAATGGAAAGGAGGAGTAGGAGGTGACTCAATGACAATGTTCCAATATTTAAAGGGTTGCCACAAAGAAGAAAGGATCAAACTATTCTCCAAAGAACCAGAGGGCAGGACAAAAAGCAAGTTACTTTTTTAAAATTGTAACGTAGAGTAAATTTCAGTCATATCAACCATGTTTCCCTATCGATCCATCTATGTATTTATTTATTTTATTTGTCAATCGCTTACAAGATAACTGGTATAAGTATAAACATGAGTAAGAATACAGGAAATAGGTACAATAGGACAGGGATGGTAAGCACAATGGTGCACTTATGCACGCCCCTTACAGACCTCTTAGGAATGGGGTGAGGACAATAGTGGATAGTTTGAGGGTAAAGGAGTGGGAGTTAGAAGATGTAACAACAGAGTCAGGTAGTGCATTTCAGGCATTGACCACTCTGTGGCTGAAGTCGTACTTTCTGCAATCAAGTTTGAGGCGGTTTACATTGAGTTTGTATCTCTTGTATGCTCTTGTATTGTTGCAGTTGAAGTTGAAGTAGTCATTGACTGGTAGGACATTGTAGCAGATAATTTTGTGTACTATGCTTAAGTCCAACCATAGGCAGTGTCGTTCAAGATTGTCCAAGCCCAAAATTTCAAGCCTGTTGTGAGCAGAGGAGTGTTGTACTCTTCTCGTGAAATACTTTTGGACTCGCTCTATTGTATTAATGTCCAATTTACAGTGCGGATTCCAGACAGCTGAGCTGTATTCAAATATTGGTCTAGCAAAGGTTTTGTATGCCCTAATTAGCAATTCAATATTTCCAGAGGAGAATAACTAAATTTCTTAGTCCATTTTATCACATAACTAAAATTCTTAGACCATTTTATCACATGCTTTTTAAACCTGCTCTTCCATTTCAAATTTCAATTTTTTTTTAGCAATTACAAGTTCATCCATTGCACATAACTGTGGTGGTCTCTCATGAAGGAAGACACTGAGACAACGTCTTGAAGCAAGATCAGGATGAGAGCCCAGAGCAGACTCTGACACCCTCTTTTATTAGAAGCAATCCTTGTTAACGTAGCAATTTTTTTTAGCATCTTATCACAAATGCATTACATCACACAGAATGCACTGATTATTCACATAAGCATACAAAGCTGCAAAGTTTAAGTTTGCTACAGTTCTGGGTAAGAGATGGCAACAGTTTGTCCTTGCTCCTTGTTCCGTGTTTCAGCCAACCACCACAAGGCTCCGTTGTCCTAGCACGTACACAAGGAACAATTCCCACACATAACTCAGTTTCTAATTCTATCTTATGTTGTCTGAGGCAATTGTCCTTTTGCCTAGTTTAAAATCTTTCTCTTAACGGCTCACATGGAGTCAATTGAAAACTAAATCACTCCGGAATCAATTGCTCTTTTGACTTCGATTTATATTTTCTGAGTTCTTGTTTTAACTACTCACCAGATGTTAAGCATTTCTTTTTGCTTGTTGTTTCTTTTCTATAAACTGTTTTTTTTTTTAATGCTGAGATGGCTTGGCTTAGTCTTGAAAAAATTAATCTGGCTTCTGCCCAGCAATTATTTTAGTCATGATCTATTAATAATCTATAATAATCTAGCGCCAATTTGGTCTAGTACTTAAAGTACCAGGGTTAAAAAAACCAGGAGATGGTGAGTTCTGGTCCAACCTTAAGCATGAAAGCTGGTTGGTTGACTTTGGGCCAATCACTGTGTCACTCTCAGCCCAACCCACCTCACAGGTTAGTTGTAGGGAAAATAGGAAGAGGCAGGAGTGTTGTGTGTGTTTGCTGCCTTGAGTTCTTTGGACAAATAATAAATAAATAGATAAATAAAATCTGTGCAAAGTTTTATCTATTATGAATATTAATAATGAGCTGCAGTGGCACAGTGGTTAGAGTGCAGCACTGCAAGCTACGTCGGCTGACTGCCAGCTGCCTGCAACTTGGCAGTTCGAATCTCACCAGGTTCAAGGTTGACTCAGCCTTCCATCTTTCCGAGGTGGGTAAAATGAGCAACCAGATTGTTGGGGGCAATATTCTGACTCTGTAAACTGCTTAGAGAGGGTTGTAAAGCACTGTGAAGTGGTATATAAATCTAAGTGCTATTGCTATTAAGCTGACTGGTTGCTAGTTACTGAGATCCCTTTTTTCCTTTTGTGAAAATATGAACATTTGTCTTTCTCCTGTCACCTGCAATCAAGCCTGTCTTAAAGATCACAGAAAGGAATTTTGAACTAATATGCAGAGGTTTATTTAAGATTTTTATATATAATTGCTCCAGTCCTGGTGATTTAAGCTTATTGTTCAAAGCCAGGTGTCTTCTTACCATTCTTTTCTTACCCTTGCTTTGCAATTCTTATTTTGTGACCACTCCCTCCCTATATGTGCAATGCATTGTGTTGTCTAGTTGAGTAATGTGTGCATTAAAAATTCAGTTTAAAGGACATATTTAATCACATTTTCCAAATTGTCCTTAGTTACCTAAGCAGAAAGCAACCAGTTTTCCAGTTCACAAGAAAGCTTTTACTATGACAAAACAACACATGGACTTGAAACCTGAGATCTTTCTGTTGGACATGTTACCAGAAAACTATAATAAAGGTAAAATATATATTTAATTTTACATATTTTAACAATATACACGCAATATTGGAAAAATGAAGAAACCCCTACTGATGAAATTATAATCAAAAAAATATTGAAATGTGCAGAAATGGATAGGTTAACCCTAAAAATCAAAGAAAAAGAAGACTTGGAATATTTTATTATGTGGGAGTCTTTTTACAAATGGCTAGTTGATAGATACAGAAGTTAGATGAATTGATTTATGTCAGAATAAGGACTACATGGGAAAAAGAAACTGATTAGTAAATATTTTGATGGTTATATAATTGATGTTTATATGAGAGATAGTATACTTTTTAATGATCAATATAATCTAATATATGTTTGTATGTTGATATGATTATAATGATTATGATGATGTTTACGTTTGAACACTTTGGATGCCTAGAAAACACTGTTCAATATAGAAATGGAACTTGCAATATAAAATCAATAAAAATATATTTTTTAAAAGACTTAAAAATAGTCTTCATTCTAACCAAGGGGAAGTGTCAAAGTTCCAAGTAACACATGCTCTTCAATGAGTTCTTGAATGTTTCTCAAAGAACATTTTATTGGGACATATCAAATTGGCACAGACTCTAAGTTCCAGCTCTAAGTTCCCGCCAGTTTTACACCCAATTAAAAGTAAAACTTTGTCACTTCCCTCCAGAGTCTCCAGGCACATGGTCCAATCACTATGCAGTCCAGTTGCTAAGCAACCTCAGTCTCCACCTTTCGAACACCTGCATGAATGTCCTCGATTCCCAGGGAAAATAATTTTATTTTGGCTACAACACCCCAGCTATCTCTACACCCACCCCCTGGTACCTTCATTCCAGTAATGTGAAGAGAAACCTCCTTAGAGGAAAGTTACAAAAAGAAAATGGCCACAGTTCAGCCAACTTCAGGGTTGACAGGAAAGTAAATTGGGTTCTGGAGTGAAAGCAATCCACTTGCTGAAATTTCTATAGCCTTATCCCTTAATCCTTTAATAAATCTTGTTAAAGAAGATTCTAGGAGAATCCTTTAAAAAAAAAAAAAAAAAAACTAACCTGGCTTTCCAGAGCTTGATAAACTCCATAGGTCTTCCAATCAACCCTTCCTCTATTTACTCCTGTCCTTACATTGTTTCCCATTAACCATAATTCCCTTGAAGCATGGATGAATTTTATTTTTCTGTGTAGGGCCCATTTATACTGATGACACTACATTGATAGTTAAAAATAAGAAAGGGAACACTAGCTCTTTGATAGAAATCATGTCAAGCACAAAGTTTGACCAGAAACATTGCTTTGCTATAAGTTTTCCAATATCTAAGGAGCTGCCACAAAGAATAGGGAATCAACCTACTCTCCAAAGCCTCTGAAGGCAGGACAAAAAGCAATGGATGGAAACTAATCAAGGAAGGAAACAACCTAGAACTAAGGAGAAATTTCCTGACAGAACAAATTAATCTATGGAACAACTTGCCTCCAGAACTTGTAGGTGCTCCAACACTGGAGTTTTCTTAAAGAAGAGATTGGACAACCATTTGTCTGAAATGGTATAGGGCAGGGGTGTCAAACTTAATTTCACATCAGGGCCACATCAGGGTTATGTTTGACCTTGGGGAGGGAGTGGGTGCGGCCAGGAGGCATGGCCAGCTGGATGTCATTTGTCGAGGCTCCATTTTCAGCTGCAACAGCCTTCTGCCAGCAAAAATGGAGTCTGGGGAGGCCACTTGCATGGCAAGCTCCATTTTCAGCCGCAACAGCCTCCTGCAGCCCTCTGCCAGTGAAAATGAAGATCCCTAAGCATGCGTGGCCCTCCCAAGCAGTAGTGGGATTCAATTTTTTTTACTACCGGTTCTGTGGGCGTGGCTTGGTAGGCATGGCAGGGGAAGGATACAGTAAAATCTCCAGTCAGAGGTGGCATTTGCCGGTTCTCCAAACTAATTAAAATTTCCATTACCGGTTCTCCATACCACCTCTGAATATCACCTTTGCTCCCAAACTACATTTTTGCTGGCAGAGGCACTGCAAGCTGGTCCTTCGTTGTATCCAGCACCGCCCTGCAGGCCAGATCTTAGCACCTTGTGGGCTGGATGTGGCTCGTGGGCCTTGAGTTTGACACCCCTGGTATAGGGTTTCCTTCCTGAGCAGGGGCTTGGACTAAAAGACCTCAAAAGTCCCTTCCAGCTATATTGTTAAATACTGCAAGTTTATGATATAAATCTAATCAATAATATTGTAAACAACCATCACATACCTTCCGCGTTGAAAATAAAAGTACCTTGTTTGATTGGATCTTGACAAGATGGCTAAGCAAAGCTTTGACTTAAGATTTATGTTATTCAGGGTTTATCTGTTGTTGTTTTTTTAAATCTAGGAATATGGTATCTGAAAGATTAAGGGGGGATAAATTGGCCATCTGGATGAGATGGTTTAATTGGGTATTAGTGAGCAAACAGCCTGCCTTGATGAACAGCCTGGATTCTTTTATCCTGTTTCTGCAGCTGGTAAGGATATGATAACAAATTCAGAGGAAAGAAGTTTATTGAGGATGGGTGTGGGTGTGTGTGTGTGGGGGGGGGGGGTAGGAAAATGATTACTTTTGTCCCAGTAAAAGACATAATGCTATTACCATTTGACGAAAAAGAATGTTGACTGGAAAGCATTGCTTTGAGATGCGATTTTCATGGTAGCCTTCATTATCAAGTTAATTAACTGGAAGCTCTCCAGCAAAACAGCTATTGAAAGTAA
Source organism: Hydrophis major (assembly GCA_033807585.1). Lineage (NCBI taxonomy): Eukaryota > Metazoa > Chordata > Lepidosauria > Squamata > Elapidae > Hydrophis > Hydrophis major. Next base: position 9,104,115 of record CM066330.1, read on the forward strand.
CCAAGGAAATTGGAGGCTTCTTCACCCATCTGCTTTAAGCTCCTAAAGTCCAAAAAATACAGAATGGTAAAAACATGTTTCCATTATTAATTTCCTAGTTTGAGGGGACAAGCATGGACTTCTTCGAATAAAGTTGAAGTCCAACTGATTCTCAGACAATCATTCTCAGAAAGATATTTCGCCCATAAAAGAGATTATAGAAGAGAATATTTGTAGCACAGGGTTTGAACTGTGGGGTCTTTGGTGGTCTCCAAGCTTGGTTGGTGTTAAGTTTGAGGTGGATCGGTTCGACAGAGACGCGAGACCATTCAGTGAGTTCAGCTCTTTTATTTAGTGTGGGTAATCATCTCAGAATGCGAGCCGTGGCAGCCCTTCATATAGGGCTGGCTTGCGGCTCGGCAGCCAATGGCAGCACTTTGAATCTCCCGCGATCGGCACAGCCAATCGCGGTAGATTCCTAGCGCTCCAATCACGGCCGACCTTTCAACCAATCAGGTCTTCGCTGGTACGAACCAATCGGTTGCGGGGGTTTCGGAGTATGCTAATATCGTACAGTTGGTTTCTTGCAGACCTTTAATTACCCAACTATATAACAATGCTAGAAAGGAATGGAGTTTGTTCAGAGAGCATCAAGGGCCCCACAAAAGAGATTTCTTCCCTAGCATTGACTTAAACTGTACTGATTGCTGGCATCACAACTGTACATCTCTCTTCTTTCCTCCCTTACATTTTGGTTTTCCTATTTTCCAAATGAGTTTGATTTTAAAAATAAATAAAAATGTGCATTGGAACCTAAACCTCTTTTTGTGGAAATTTCTTTTCAAACAGCCTCATAGTATTGTCCATTATACTTAAGTTTGCAAGTAATATTTCTGAATTTAATGTGCATTAGGCTGACTGATATATAGGGTGGTGTGTGCTGGTGACATGTGAGTTCTTTTTAAATTGGGGAGCTGCTAAGCAAAATCTGGAGAAGTGTAAATTAGAAAATAAAGCTGAGTTGACTGTGGAAGAGGAAAAATGCTTCACAATTTACACAGCACTGTAGATCACACTGTCATTCTGACTTCTCCTATATAGGAAGTTGTGATCATCTTGGTTGTCAGAAGGAGTGCCTAATTATGCTTTCAAATGGGGGTGTAAGAGCTGCATGAAAGGTCTTATTTTTCTCTGTTGATTTATTAAATACCATTACGCTATTTTCAACTCCTAGAAATCACATAGTTAGATTTTTCTCCATGTCAATCTATCCCTAACTACTACTACTACTACTACTACTACTACTACTACTACTACTACTACTACTACTTCTTCTTCTTCTTCTTCTTCTTCTTCTTCTTCTTCTTCTTCTTCTTCTTCTTCTTCTTCTTCTCCTCCTCCTCCTCCTCCTCCTCCTCCTCCTCCTCCTCCCCCTCCCCCTCCCCCCCCTCCTCCTCCTCCTCCTCTTCCTCCTCCTTCTTCTCATTGTTTCCATCCTTCCCAGCATCAGAGTCTTCTCTACTGAGCTGAAGTAGGTTAATTTGAGCCTGGTCATTTATTCCTCCAATGAGAAGTCTAGGTTGATTTGTCCATTGTTTTGTTTTCTTAATTATCCCTGGTATTCTCAGGAGTTCTTCTCAACAACAAAATTCAGAGCATCCTGAATACTTTTTCTATCCTGCTTCTTCAAAGTCCAACTTTCACTTCCATAGAATGTCACTGGAAAAGTGAGGGCTTGCATGATTGTGATCTTTGTGGGTATAGCAAAGATATGTAGGCTATACCTAGGTAAAGGGACCCCTCACACATAAGTGCTAGTTGTTTCCGGCTCTAGGGCGTAGTGCTCAACTCCGTGACAAAGCTGAAGAGCCAGCGCTGTCCAAAGACGTCTCCGTGGTCATGTGGCTGCCATAACTAAACACCGAAGATGCACAGAACGCTGTTACCTTCCCACCAAAAGGGTTCCTATTTTTCTACTTGCATTTTTTACATGCTTTTGAACTGCTAGGTTGGCAGAAATTGGGACAAGTAAAGGGAGCTCACTCTGTTAGGCGGCGCTAGGAATTCGAACCACCGAACTTCCAACCTTTTTGATGGACAAGCTCAGTATCTTAGCCACTGAGCCACTGCATCCCTTAGGCTATATCTACAAATATATAAATATCTTTGTAGGTACTGTATAGCCACATCTGAATATCTTTCCCAAGGCCTTCATGGCTGTTTTGTCAAGTGCCAACCTACAGCATATTTCAATTGTTTGTTCTTTTACTACTGATGGTTGATCCTAAAAGGTAGAAGCTATCCACCACCTCATCATAGTCTTGACTGAGATGAAGCTTTCTTCTCCAAGCTTGTGTTGGTTTCCAAATGTTTCATTACCAGGCTAGGTAATACCTTCAGCGGAGTTTAAGAGCTGTCAGTGTCAGTGTTCTTCTGTTTATAAGGGCTACAGGTGTGGGCATGTCAAGTGAGATGCTTGTAGGGGTGGGCTTCTAGGGGTTCGCAAGGGTTTGGGAGAGCCCCTAGCTAAGATTCTGTGAAGTTCAGAAAACCCACAAATCCCACTCCTGGCGGGCCCCACCCACCCCTCCTCTCCCCTCCCAAGAGACCCCACATGGCCTGTTTTTGATGCAGGTAAGAGCAGGGCATGCATGGAGGCTCAGGGAGGGTGAAAAATGGGACTCCCAGAAGTTCAGGAAGGCCAGAAATGGTCCCATTTCCAGCTTCCAGAGAGCTTCAGGACCCTGGGGAGGCCTTTTTCATCCTCCTGGAAGCTCTAGGAAGCCCTCCAGAGAAAACAAAAATGCCCCCCCTGCCATGGAGCAGGAGGCTGACTAGGCCACACCCACTATGGCCATGCCCACCTGGCAACCAGGCAGAGAACCCTTCACTAAAATTTTTGAAGCCCACCCCTGATGTGCTTGTGATGGGCACCTCATCCCCTAAACTCCACTGAAGATGTTACTTAGCCTGGTAACAAAATGTTTGGAAACCAACCCACAAGCTCGGAGAATGAACCTTTGACTCACATTCATCGTACACCCGAGCTCCAGATATTCACCACTGTTACACAGTCGTGACTATTGCAATGCACTCTACATGGGGCTGCCCTTGAAAATTTTCTGGAAGCTTCAATTGCTTCAAAATGCAGTGGCCTGCATGGTTTTGTGCAGACCTAGATGTGACACCTCTCCTGCAGGAGCTATTTTGGCTGCTGATCTATTTCCGAGAACAATTCAAAATGCTAATTGTCACTTTCAAAGCCCTACATGGCTTGGACAGGTGATCTAAAACAGTGGCCCCCAACCTTTTTTGTGCCGCGGCCCGGTACCAGCATCACAAAATCATCCACGGCCCGGTACCGGCATCAGCACGCATAGCAAGGTGAGCCAAGCGACCGGCCAGCCAGCCGTCCCCTGCTTCTCCCCGCCACCTTCAACTCCTCCTTTGTACCTGTGTCGATGGGCTTCGCAATGGCTTCAGGACGGTCTCTTGGCTCGCCTTGCCATGCGTGCTGAAAGAATCCTCGCGCCTTAGTTTTCTTCGAAGCCACACCCCCCCCGATGAAACTAAGGTGCGAGGATTCTTTCAGCACCTAAATGCTGCTTTCTACCTGGAAAAGCTCACCGGAAGCACTTTTTCATCAAAACAAGATGGCGGCATCCAGCAAACTAGTGGCCTGGTAGAAATTGTTCCATGGACCAGTACCGGTCCGGGGACCGGTGGTTGGGGACCTCTGATCTAAAAGACTGTCTTTTCCTGGTTTGTTGTTGTTGTTAGTCACGAAGTTGTGTCTGACCTATAGTGACCCCATGGACAACCTTCCTCCAGGCCTTCCTGTCCTCTATCATCCCCCAGAGTCCATTTAAGCTCATGCTGACTGCTTCTGTGACTCCACCCAGCCACCTCATTCTCTGTTGTCCCTTTCTTCTTTTGCCCTCAATCGTTCCCAGCATTCGGCTTTAAATTTTCCTGGTTACATCTTTCCAACCCAGCAGAGCAGGGAGGCAGGGAATGTTGCCCATCCCCTCTCCTAAGGAGGTACATCTGGCCGGACTAAGAAGAAGGACCTTCTCTGTGGTGGCTCCCTCCCTTTGGAACGTCATCTGTGTGGAGATTAAATTGGTCTCCACTTTAACACTCTTTCGCAAGGACTGAAGACCATTTTGCCAATGGTCCTGGGGAACCCAGAGTATGATTGATTCCAACAACCAGCTTGTTTGATTGATTGTTGTCGTTGAGGATATGTGTGTTTTATTGTTGTACATCGGGTTTTTATTTTTGTAAGTCTCCCAGAATCACTGAGAATGAGTGGGTAGCTGACACATTTTCTTAAACGAATAAACATCTTATTTTTCTCTGTAGCACCTGGGAAATTGTTTAGAACTTAAATTCTTGCTGAAAACTCATGCTTGAATGAGGAAGGAAATAAGTCAACCCAAATACCGTGTTTTCCTAAAAATATGACCTGCCTCAAAAAAAAAAAAAAAAAAAGCCCTAGCCCAATTTTCAAGCCTGCGCCTAATATAAGCCATACCCCAAAATCAGCCCAGTGCAACGACCCTTGTGGCATCCTGCCATAAGCAGTGGCACTTGCATGAAGTGCCATGCATCATCATGCGGTGAGTGGCAGCGCCAGCATGATGAGCCTTGCAGCATCCTGCCATGAGTCGGTGGTACTGGCATGATGCGGAAGAAGTCGGCCAGTGATACTACAGCTACAATGGTCCTAAGGTAAGTGGGCAAGACATCCTCCCAAAATAAGACCTGTGTCAGTGCTCCGACAAGCCATCTCCCTTCAAATCATGAGTCTCTAGCCGCATCTCAGAGTTAAAAAAAAATCATTTATTAGGAGTGAACAATTTCGGCGTTACCTGGGTGCAGCCAACTCTGAGACACATCAATCATCTTACCTTTGACCCTGGTCTTCCCCCAGCCCCTGGATGTATATTCTCCAATGGGACACATCCATAGCCAAGAGTCCTCAATCATGCTCTCCAGTAATAATCTTGCATGCCAGAAGCTTTGGCCGCCTAGCAATTATCTATAAAAATATTTAAGGAATGTGTTGCTTCCCCCACTCCCTTTCTGCTGACAACTCTAAAAGACCAGAGAAATATTTTTGAGTTGATAACCTGGTGCTTATTAATAAGACCCAATCATATTTTTGGGGAAACATGGTAATACTACCCATACAACCATACCCTTACACCGCATAGTTCTGGGCTCTGTCATTATCTATAGTACACAAAACTACTGGAAGTGACCATGGAAGTGATGTCTCTTACTCATAGACAAGCTGTCACCAAAAAAGAAACTTTCTTGCACAGGACTACAGAGAAATCAATGTCTGATTTTCCAGAATATCAATCTTGCTGTTACACCAAGGAAATTGGAACATAAAATTAAATTGAAATGCCATAACATTATGTTGGTTATTGGGGAACAGGATATTTATGGCTTGTGAGAAACAAATTCTTTGTGCTGTAGAACACTTGTGTCTGTATGAAACCGTGGCAGCAACACTGCAAACACCAACGCTGGGAGAATTGACGAATTGGTTGACTTTCAACTGAGTCTCACCAAGGTCCTGTAATGGAAGGCATTCTGACAGTGACAACATCCATTCTTGTGGATATTTCTGACACAACCCAAAGACATCATAGCAACCAATCCTGTGGAAAAAGAGTTTGTGATTTTTGATTAATAGAATAATAGAATAACAGAGTTGGAACGGGCCTTGGAGGTCTTCTAGCCCAATCCCCTGCACAAGCAGGAGACCCTATATACCATTCCAGGCAAATGGCTGTCTAACCCTCCAGTGATGGAGAATCCACAGATTCTGGAGGCAAGCCATTCCACTAGTTAATTGTCCTCACTGTCAGGAATTTCTCCTTAGTTCTAGGTTGCTTCTCTCCTTGATTGGTTTCCATCCATTACTTCTTGCCCTGCCTTCAGGTGCTTTGGAGAGTAAGTCAACCCCCTCTTCTCTGTGATAGCACCTCAAGTACTCGAAGATGGCTATCATATCTCCCCCTTGTCCTTCTCTTTGTTGGAGTAGTTATACCTAATTCCCTTAATCATTCATCCTATGGTTTAACCTCCAGGCCCATATTGAATGTCAGAAGGTGTAGGCATGACTTTTTACTCTATCTTAGGAGGAAACCCAATCTCCAAGGGCTGCTAGAAAGAAGAAAGATTGAAGGAAGAAGAAGCTTCAGGTTTACTTCTCCAGATACCTGAGAGGCAGAAGACCAAGTCTCAAGATGGAAAAAAGTACCAAGGGTTGTTATAGCAAGTGTCAGATTATAGGAAAGGGTTTTGAAGAACAGCAGGCATACTGTGGAATCAAAACACAGGAGCCAAAGCAAATCATGAAGGCTCCCTGCAACAATTTATTAGACAGTATGTACTGGATAGGGTTTCCTCCAAAAGTATAGTGGAAGACACACTCCTTCAGACAAAGAGATGCACTCATATTTACATTTCAGAAAGGTGGGGGAAATGATGCACCCATAATAATTCATAAATAATAATGTAATAGATTTCAGGTTACTAATAAAGGAGAATATTGGTAGCTCAAGGTTGACATGAGTGGTCCTTAGTGTTCTCTCAGCGTGCTTGTTTTCCTGCACCTGTTTCATTACCCAAACTAGGTAACATCATCAGTACTAGTACAAAATAGTTACCTAGTTTGGATAATGAAACATCTGCAAGAAAACAAGTAAGCTCAGAGATCATCAAAGACCCCACAGTCCTCCTCCTCCTCCTCTATGAACCCCCAAACCCCACTCCCCTCTATCACTGAAGATGTTGCCTAGTTTGAGTAATGAAACATCTGCAAGAAAAAAAACAAGCTCAGAGGACCAAGGACCCCTCAGTCATCCTTCTCCTCCTCCAATCCACAAACCCTACCTTCTAGCACTGATGATGTTACCTAGTCTGTTCTGTCCTCATTAACATACTCGAAATCCCCGCGCTTTGATTGGCCAAAGCGCGGGGCTTTCTAATTGGTCAGGCGAGCCGCGCCGATTGGCTCGTTAAGAATCTCCCGCGATTGGCTCGTTCAGAGCGCGGGAAATTTGAAGCGCTGCCATTGGCCGCGGCCGCCGCGGCGAAAGGAATAAAAGCCGCGGGCTTTTTTCCTTTCACTGGTTCGGTTCCAGTTTTCCTAATAAAGAGCATTGCATGAAATCACCGACTCCTGGCGTCATTTCGCGGACACGACACTGGTGACGAAGGTGGGATCCAGACCCTGAACCGAACCCCATGTCCAACGGAAGCCAGACAAAGCACCGAGATGGCGAAAATCGCACCGCCCGCCCCCTTCAACCCCGCCACCAAAGACTGGGAATCGTTCTCCGACCGATTCCGCATGTACCTCGAGTGCACCGGCATGAAGGATGCCTCGGGCCCGCTAAAACGCGCCGTCTTCCTCACCCACTGCGGAACCGAAGTTTTCCAGATGGCCAAAGCGTTGGCCAAGCCCGCCGATGCGACCGCCATGGATTGGGACGTCCTTGAACCTATCCTTCGGCGACATTACGCTCCCGAGGTCCCCATCCTGATCCGGCGCAACGAATTCTACCGGCGGGACCAGAGAGCGGGTGAGAAATTGAGCGACTTCGTCGCCGAGCTGCGGCGCCTAGGGGGGCTCTGCGAATTTGATAACCTAAACAATATCCTGAGAGACCGAATCGTGCTCGGTCTGTGGGACCCCGCCCTCCAGAGCCGGCTGATGGCTAAGGGCGACATCAGCTTAGCAGACGCCCTCACCGCAGCCGCAGCCGCAGAAGCAACCCGAACTTCCGCCGATAGCATGCGCAGACCTGACACGAAGGACCGCGGCGGAAACAACAACCCGGCGAGGTCGACCGAACAAAAAACTGAAACAACTACACACCATGGCGATTTCCACTCTGCATCCAGCACGTCCAAAGACGAAGAAGACATCCATCGACTTCAGACGGGGCACGACCAACGGAACCGGAGAGGTCGTAAGTCAAGGACCAACTGTGCCGGTTGCGGCGGCGACCACCCCAGGTCGGAATGCCGGTTTTTCGACTCCATCTGCCGGCATTGCGACAAAAAGGGGCACATCGCCCGGGTTTGCCGCCTGAAGAAAAACCGCAGTCCAGCTCGATGGGACCAGAACGACCGGAGAAGAGAAAGCACACCACCCCGGCCCAGAGATCGCCACTCGGACAGCCGATGGGACCGGACCGGATGATCCTCGCGAGGCGGCGACAACCGGCGGAGAGAGGAGACCCACCAGACGGTCACCATCGGCCACGCCATCACCAACGACGCCCGGAAAATCCATGTCGAGGTACGCATCGAGGGCCAGCCGTGCAAAATGGAGGTAGACTCCGGGTCCTACCTCTCCATGATTGCATGGCACGAGATAAAGCGGTTGGTGCCTACCCTCCAAAGGAGGAACATAGACAGCCAAAGACTTATTGTAAAGGACTACCAGGGAAACCGCATCCCGGTAGTCGGCACCAAAAACTTTAACGTAACATACAAGGAGCGCACCGAACAACTCCCCCTAACGATCGTCGACCGCGACTGCCCAAGCCTACTGGGACTGCAATGGTTCGCCCCGCTCAACATCACTCTCACGGGAGTCAACCACGTCGCCGACGACGACTGGGAACAGCGACTAGCCCAGGAGTTCCAAGAAGTCTTCGACAAAAGCCTGGGCAAGTACCAAGGGCCCCTTATCTCTTTCGACCTAGACCCTAACGTCCCCCCCAAACGACTGAAACCTAGGCGGGTGCCATTCGCCCTAAAACCCAAAATAGACGAGCAAATTGATAAGCTCGTCAAACAGGGGGTATTGCAGCCCATAGACCACGCCCGGTGGGAGACCCCCATAGTCACCCCGATCAAGCTGGACGGGTCAGTGAGAATCTGTGGGGACTATAAGGCCACCCTAAATGGCGCGCTGCAACAAAGCGCCTACCCCGTCCCAATAGTGCAACACCTACTGCACTCACTGGGAGGGGGCAGGGTTTTCGCCAAGCTCGATCTCGCCCAGGCATACCAACAGTTGCCGGTCGACGAGCGAATGGCGGAAGCCCAGACCATCGTCACCCACCGGGGAGCTTTCAAATGCAACCGACTCCAATTCGGAGTCAGCGTGGCACCAGGCATATTTCAGAGCCTGATGGAAAGGTTGTTGCAAGGTATCAAGGGGGTGGTACCTTATTTCGATGACGTTCTAGTGTCGGCGCCCAACCAAGCTGAACTAGAAAGCCGACTAAGAGAGGTCCTAACTAAATTTAAAGAAACGGGACTTAAAGTAAAAAGGGAGAAATGCCAACTGTGCACGGAACGAGTGGAATTCTTGGGCTACGTCCTAGACCGGCACGGCATTCACTCCACGAGTAAAAAAATCAAGGCCATCAAAGAGGCCCCCACACCTAAATCAAAAACTGAACTACAAGCATTCTTGGGATTACTGAACTTTTACAATGTTTTCCTACCCCAAAAGGCGACGGCAGCGGAGCCTTTGCATAGGCTCCTGGACAAGGCGGCGACCTGGACTTGGGGGAAACGGGAGCAAGCCGCCTTCCCAAAAACTAAAGACCTCCTCACCTCCGACGCCGTCCTCATACAATTCAACGAAACCTTGCCTCTGGCCATCACTTGCGACGCATCACCCTTCGGCGTCGGCGCCGTCCTCAGCCATACCCTTCCTGACAGAAAAGAAGCACCCATCGCGTTCTTTTCAAGGACCCTCACCAAACCGGAGCGGAACTATAGCCAACTGGACAAAGAGGCTCTGGCTATAGTTGCCGCCATAAAACGGTTCCACGAATATCTCTACGGCCGGCCCTTCACCATTATAACGGACCACAAGCCGTTGCTAGGCATCCTTGCAGGTAACCGGGCCACCCCGAACATTCTGTCTCCCCGAATGACAAGGTGGTCCGAGTTCCTGGCGGCCTACACCTACGAACTCATACACAGACCGGGTAAGACGATTTCACATGCAGACGCATTAAGCCGCTCGCCGCTACCGGAATCCGACTCTGACCCAGCACCCACGACGACCACCCTCAGCATCGAGACCCTGTCCAACCTGCCCATAACCGCGTCAGACATTGCCCGGGAAACTAATAAAGACAGGCGTCTGGCGCGGGTTTTGCATTGGGTAGAAAAAGGGTGGCCGGAAAAGGACAACGACGAGTCCGTCAAGACGTTTCGGAACCGCCAAATGGAACTCTCATTGTTAAAAGGGTGCATCTTGTGGGGTGACAGGGTGGTCATTCCGGACAAACTACAGCGGAAGGTTTTGGAAATGTTGCACGAGGGGCACCCTGGCATTGTAAGAACTAAAGCCCTGGCCAGAAGTTACGCTTGGTGGCCAGGGATGGACAAGCAGATAGAGGCCTGGGTAGCTAGGTGCCAGCGATGCCAGGAGACTAGGCCCAGCCCACCCACAGCACCCGTCCTAGAGTGGGAAACCCCAAGGGGACCCTGGTCCAGAATCCATATAGACTTCGCCGGGCCTACAAATGGACACACCTTCCTCATAACAGTTGACGCTTACTCCAACTGGCTGGAGGTAAGCAACATGAAGACGACAACCACGGAGGCCGTGACCAAAGAACTCTGCAAACTCTTTGCAACACACGGCCTCCCAGACGTCGTCGTCTCCGACAACGGGCCCCAGTTTACCTCCCTGGAGTTCGAGAAATTCCTGGCGGAAAGGGGCATCCGCCACACACTAACAGCACCGGCGCACCCGGCGGCGAACGGTAGGGCGGAACGGATGGTCCAATTTACCAAAAAAACCATCCGGAAAATGGACCACGGGGAGATCCAAGAAAAAATCAACAGACTTCTCTTTACACAACACATAACCCCGAATACCACTACCAACAAAAGCCCAGCCGAACTGCTAATGGGTAGAAAGCTGAGGTCCCCACTCGACAGGTTACACCCTACATATAACCCGGAGCGGCCCCCAGACTCAAGCACGAAATACCGAACGTTCGCACCCGGGGACCTCGTATATGCGAAAAACCTGACGGGAGACCCCCTATGGATCCCAGCCGTCATCACCCAAGCAACAGGCCCACGCTCATACCGGCTACAAACGGCAGACGGACGAGCGTGGAAACGACACATCGACCAACTTAGGTCGAGGACAGCAAATGAACCCACCTCCCAAAACGCAAACCAAGGGGGGAGGGAATACCCAGGTGACCGATTACAAGAAAAAATAAACCAGCAGTACTTACCGAAACGCAGCCATCGCGACCCCTCGCCAGAGAAGAACAGCCAAGCCAGCTCGACCGACCCGGAAAGACCGAGCGGGAGCGGCGAAACCCGTAGCTCAACCAACCCGGAAGGCCCAGGAGGGAGCCACGGAGAAAGAACCGGCCCGATCGACCAGCCGGTTCTCACAGAAGCAAGAGCAACCAAAAACCCGACCGAACCGGCCGGGATCCCGCTTACAACTGAGTTGCGCAGGTCAAGTAGGACCAGACGGAGCCCCGCCTACCTACGTGACTACGCAACGTAAGGACTGAACCAAGAGGGGAGGGGTGTTCTGTCCTCATTAACATACTCGAAATCCCCGCGCTTTGATTGGCCAAAGCGCGGGGCTCTCCGATTGGTCAGGCGAGCCGCGCCAATTGGCTCACTAGGAATCTCCCGCGATTGGTCCATTCGAATCGCGGGAGATTCAAAGCAGTGCCATTGGCTGCAGCTGCCGCGGCGAAAGGAATAAAAGCCGCGGGCTTTTTTCCTTTCGCCAGTTCGGTTCCAACTCCCTAATAAAGAGCATTGCATGAAATCACCGACTCCTGGCGTCATTTCGCGGACACAACACAGTCTGTGTAATGAAACAGCTGCACAGAAAACAAGCAAGCTCAGAGAGCACCAAGGACCCCCTCAAATTTCAGGTTACTTCTGTCCTTCTAATCTACAGACAAGAATGGTCTTACAGTAATTAGAATTTGCACCTTCAGATTCAAGGGTTGCTATGGGAATGTTCTGATAAAAGTGATCACAGGCCGCTGTGGGCTAAAAGGTCACATTTCTTATGTCTCAGTTAGTCCATTGAGGGGTCTCCAACATTTCCAGCTCAGTGGACTGATAGAGGTTCTGGCAAGAGGGAAGAAGGGATGGTTGTGTATTTGTGCCAGAGGTGAAATACTGCTGGTTCGGCTACCCGAACTGGTAGTAAAAAATGCTATCGGTTCAGGCGAACAGATAGTAAAAAAAATGCTACCAGTTTCGGTGAACCGGAATTTCTGATGATCAATGATCAGCTGTGCCACTCGATTTAGATTAGCTAGAAAGCAGGAAATCATAACAAATCATAATCTAAATTACTTGAAACAGCTGATCCCACCCCTCGCTATTGTAATTATCTCAGACGATTTCAAAATGCTTCTTGTTTCAGTGCCCAGGAGGCTTCCCTGAGGCCCACTAGGCCAAAACCCACTAGGCCAACTCCCCCCGTCACATGACCACATAGTCATGCCCACTCAGTCACACATACACACCTGGCCATGCCCACCTGGCCACGCCCACACAACCGGTCATAAAAATATTGGAATCCCACCACTGGCTTGTGTGTATGCCACTTTCACAAATAAAGCTTTGTGCACACACATGCATGTTCTCACCCACCATTTCCACTGTCTGGTTCTAAATGGGCCATAGCCTGGTGCTGAGCCACGGACTGGAGGTTGGGGACCCCTGCATTAAAAAGACTGACCATTCACCTGAAAACTGATTTTCAACTCGGGAGAAATTTCTTGCTTATAAGCAACTGTTCTGGTCAAGTTATTCAGATTTATACTTGGGATTTGGTAAATTGAACAGGGGGCAGTTATAAAAGCTTCTGGATTGCACAGCTGTGTGAAAACCACATCTGGCTGTTTAAGATGGGTGGGAAATATTACCCATCTTATCACAAGTTGGCAGCAAAGGACAGAGAGAAAAGATTATCTTTCCTGTCACCTTATGGTTATCTGGATGTTTGCAGCCCAGATCTAGCAATCTTAGTGCTACTGGAAGCCAAAAGTCAAATGACTGGAACGGCTGAGAATTTGCGATGCACAAAAAATATTAATCCATGCCACTAAGGAGCAACATTCTTATCTTCTTAAAAATAAGAATCAATTTAACAGCATGAGTTTTCCTATTGAATCTGTTCTGTCCCTAATTAGCATTCTTGAGATCCCCGCGCTTTGATTGGCCAAAGCACGGGGCACTCTGATTGGTCAGGCGAGCCGCGCCGATTGGCTCGCTAAGAATCTCCCGCGATTGGTCCATTCGAATCGCGGGAGATTCAAAGCGGTGCCATTGGCCGCGGCCGCCGTGGCTAAAGGAATAAAAGCCACGAGCTTTTTCCTTTGCCTCAGTTCGGTTCCAACTTTAAATAAAAGAGCATGATTTGAAGTCACCGAATCCTGGCATCATTTCGCAGACACAACACTGGCGACGAAGGTGGGATCCAGACCCTGAACCGAACCACGTGTCCAACGGAAGCCAGACGAACCACCACGATGGCGAAAATCGCACCCCCCGCACCCCCCGCACCCTTCAACCCCGCCACCGAGGACTGGGAATCGTACTCCGACCGATTCCGCATGTTCCTCGAGTGCAGCGACCTGAAGGACGCCACCGGCCCCATGAAGCGCGCCGTCTTCCTGACCCACTGCGGGACCGAGGTATTCAAGATGGCCAAGGCGCTTGCCAAACCTGCCGATGTGACCGCGATGGACTGGGACGTCCTCGAGCCAATACTTCGGCGGCACTACGCTCCAGAGGTACCCATCCTGATCCGACGCAACGAATTCTACCGTCGGGACCAACGGTCGGGTGAGAGCTTCAGCGACTTTGTCGCCGAGCTACGGCGCCTAGGGGGGCTCTGCGAATTTGACAACCTGAATGATGCTCTGCGAGACGGAATCGTGCTCGGGTTGTGGGACCCCGTCCTCCAGAGCCGGCTGATGGCCAAGGGCAACATCAGCCTAGCAGACACCCTCACCACAGCCGCAGCCGCCGAAGCAACAAGAACATCCGCCGACCGCATGCACAGACCGAACACTGGGGACTGCAGCGGAAACAACAACCCTGCGAGGTCAACCGAGGCCCAACCCGAGATGACCACCCACCAGGGCGACTTCCACTCGGCATCGGGCACTTCCAATGACGAGGAGGACATCCATCGCCTCCAGACAGGCCGCGACCCACGGAACCGGCGGGGTCGTAAGTCGAGGACCAACTGTGCCGGTTGCGGCGGCGACCACCCCAGGTCAGAATGCCGGTTTTTCGAATCGATCTGCTGGCATTGCGACAAGAAGGGACACATTGCCCGTGTCTGCTGCCTAAAAAAGAAGCGCAGCCCAGCACGATGGGACCAGAGCGACCGGAGGAGAGAGAGCACACCACCCCGGACCAGAGATCGCCCCTCGGACAACCGATGGGACCGGAACGGACGATCCCTGCGAGGCGGCGATAACCGGCGAAGAGAGGAGACCCATCAGACGGTCACCATCGGCCACGCCATAACCAATGACGCCCGGAAGGTCCACGTGGAGGTAGGCATCGAGGGCCAGCCATGCAAAATGGAGGTGGACTCCAGGTCCTACCTCTCCATGATAGCATGGCATGAAATAAAGCGCTTGGTGCCTACCATCCAAAGGAGGAACCTAGACAGCCAGAGACTCATCGTAAGGGACTACCAGGAAAACCACATCCCGGTAGTCGGAACCAAACACTTCAACATCACATATAAAGGGCACACCGAAAGGCTTGCCCTCGCAATCATCGACCGCGACCGCCCAAGCCTACTGGGACTGCAATGGTTCGCCCCGCTCGGCATCGCAGTCACGGGAGTCGACCACGTCACCGACGACAGCTGGGAGCAGCAACTGGCCCGGGAATTCCAAGAGGTCTTTGACGGAAACCTTGGCAAGTACCGAGGGCCCCTTATATCATTCAGCCTAGACCCAAACGTCCCCCCAAAACGCCTGAAACCTTGGGCACTTAAACCCAAGATAGATGAGCAAATTGACAAGCTCGTCAAGCAAGGGGTCCTACAGCCCATTGACCACGCCCAGTGGGAGACCCCCATAGTCACCCCGATCAAGCCCGATGGGTCGGTGAGGATCTGTGGGGACTATAAGGCCACCCTAAATGGCGCGCTACAACAAAGCACCTACCCCGTCCCAGTAGTGCAACACCTACTGCACTCACTGGGAGGGGGCAAGGTTTTCGCCAAGCTCGACCTCGCCCAGGCATACCAACAGTTGCCAGTTGACGAGCAAACGGCAGAAGCGCAAACCATAGTCACCCACCGGGGGGCATTTAAATGCAACCGACTCCAATTCGGAGTCAGCGTGGCACCAGGGATATTCCAAAGCCTAATGGAAAGACTATTGCAAGGCATCAAGGGGGTGGTACCTTACTTCGACGACGTCCTAGTGTCGGCAACCAACCAAGCCGAACTAGAGGGTCGCCTAAGGGAGGTCCTAACCAAATTCAAAGAGACCGGGCTCAAAGTCAAGAGGGAGAAATGCCAACTATACACGGAACGGGTAGAATTCCTAGGATACCTCCTAGACCGTCATGGCATTCACCCTACAAACCAAAAAATCAAGGCCATCAAAGAAGCCCCCACACCCAAGTCGAAGACGGAACTACAGGCATTCCTGGGGCTACTTAACTTTTACAATGTCTTCCTGCCCCAAAAGGCGACGGTGGCAGAGCCCTTGCATAGGCTCCTGGACAAGGCGGCGACCTGGACTTGGGGGAAACGCGAGCAAGCCGCCTTCCAAAGAACAAAGGACCTCCTCACTTCGGACGCCGTCCTTATACAATACAACGAGACCCTACCTCTGGCCGTCACATGCGACGCATCACCCTTCGGCGTCGGCGCTGTCCTCAGCCATACCCTCCCCGATGGAATAGAAGCGCCCATCGCGTTCTTTTCAAGGACCCTCACCAAACCGGAGCGGAACTATCGCCAGCTGGACAAAGAGGCTCTGGCTATCGTTGCCGCCGTAAAAAGATTCCACGAGTATCTCTACGGCCGGACATTCACAATCATAACCGACCACAAGCCGCTGCTGGGAATCCTTGCAGGAAACCGGGCCACCCCGAACATTCTGTCTCCTCGAATGACAAGGTGGTCCGAGTTCCTGGCAGCCTACAACTACGGACTCATACACAGACCGGGTAAGACGATCTCCCATGCAGACGCCTTAAGCCGCTCGCCGCTACCGGAACCTGACCGACCCAGCACCCACGACGACCACCCTCAGCATAGAGACTCTACCCAACCTGCCCATAACCGTGTCAGACATTGCCCGAGAGACTAATAAAGACAAACGTCTGGCGCGGGTGTTGCACTGGGTAGAGAAAGGGTGGCCGGAAAGAGACAACGACGAGTCCGTCAAAACATTCCGAAACCGCCAAACGGAACTCTCGTTATTAAAAGGGTGCATACTATGGGGGGATAGGGTGGTCATTCCAGAAAAGCTACAAGGGAAGGTTCTGGAACTGCTACACGAGGGGCACCCTGGCATCGTTAGGACTAAAGCCCTGGCCAGAAGTTACACTTGGTGGCCAGGGATGGACAAACAAATTGAGACCTGGGTAGCAAGGTGCCAATGATGCCAGGAAACTAGGCCAAGCCCACCCACAGCACCCGTCCTAGAGTGGGAAACCCCAAGGGGACCTTGGTCTAGGATTCACATAGACTTCGCCGGGCCCACAAAAGGACACACCTTCCTTAAAACAGTAGACGCTTACTCCAACTGGCTGGAGGTAAGCAACATGAAAACAACAACCACGGAGGCCGTGATCAAGGAACTCTGCAAACTCTTTGCAACGCACGGCCTCCCAGACGTCGTCGTTTCCGACAAAGGGGCCCAATTCACCTCGCTGGAATTCGAAAAATTCCTAGCGGAAAGAGGCATCCGCCACGCACTGACAGCACCGGTGCACCCGGCGGAGAACGGTAGGGCGGAACGGATGGTGCAATTCACTAAGAAGACCATCCGGAAAATAGACCACGGGGAGATCCAGGAGAAAATAAACAAACTACTCTTCACCCAACACATAACCCCAAATACCATAACGAATAAGAGCCCAGCTGAACTGTTAATGGGGAGGAAATTAAGGTCCCCACTCGACAGGGTGTATCCTAGTTACACCCCACGTATAACCCGGAGAAGCCCCCAGACTCAAACAGCAAACACCGAACTTTCGCACCCGGCGCCCCGTATACGCAAGAAACCTGACGGGAGACCCACTATGGATACCGGCCGTCATCACACAAATAACAGGCCCACACTCATACCGGCTACAAACAGCAGACGGACGAGCGTGGAAACGCCACATCGACCAATTAAGGTTGAGGACTGCCAACCAAGAGACCACCGATGCACAAACAGGTGAAACCAACCCCCACAACACAAACCAAGGGGGGAGGGAATACCCAGGGGACCAAAACCAAAGAAGAATAAACCAGCCATACTTACCGGAAAGCAGCCAGCACGACCCCTCGCCAGGAAGAGACAGCCAGGCCAGCTCGACCGACCCGGAAAGACCGAGCGGGAGCGGCGAAACCCGCAGCTCAACCAACCCGGGAGGCCCAGGAGGGAGCTACGGAGAGCAGCCCGGCCCGACCAACCAGCCAGTTCCCACGTCGGCATCAGGAGCAGCAGAGATCCCGACCGAACCGGCCGGGATCCAACCTACGACTGAGCTGCACAGGTCCAGTAGGCTCAGACGGAGCCCCGCCTACCTATGTGACTACGCGACGTAAGGACTGAACCAAGAGGGGAAGGGTGTTCTGTCCCTAATTAGTATTCTTGAGATCCCCGTGCTTTGATTGGCCAAAGCACGGGGCACTCTGATTGGTCAGGCGAGCCGCGCCGATTGGCTCGCTAAGAATCTCCCGCGATTGGTCCATTCGAATCGCGGGAGATTCAAAGCGGTGCCATTGGCCACGGCCGCCGCGGCTAAAGGAATAAAAGCCACGAGCTTTTTCCTTTGCCTCAGTTCGGTTCCAACTTTAAATAAAAGAGCATGATTTGAAGGCACCGACTCCTGGCATCATTTCGCGGACACAACAGAATCCTAGCAGAACACAAATTGCCTGAGAAAAGATCAAAGCATGTGCACACATGAGCACATACACACAGAGAGAGACACTGTTGTGACACTAGATGTAACTGTTAGATGACAGCTGGCTGTCAAAATACTTCAGAGTTAACTTTTATTCCTTGGGGGTGGGTGGGTAATTTACATCACAATAGATGTAGCACCCTGTTTTGAGATAAAAAAAGTGCAGATACATTTTCAAGAGGGCAAGATGATAAAAACAAAAAAGCTGTCCAGAAAGCTGTTTTGTGTGTGTGTGTGTGTGTGTGAGAGAGAGAGAGAGAGAGGGACAGAGAAAGAGAGAGTCAAACAGACACAAAGAGACAGAGAGACAGAGAGATAGAGAGACACAGAGAGAAAGACAGAGAGAGACCAAGAGACACGGAGAGACAGACAGACAGACAGAGAGAGACAAAGAAAGTGAGAGAAACAGAGAGAGATAGAAACAGAGAGAGATAGAGACAGGCAGAGAGACAGGCAGAGAGAGAGAGTGAGAGAAAGAGAGAGACAGAGACAGAGAGACAGAGACAGAGACAGAGAGACAAAGAGAGAGAGAAGAAAGAGGAGGCACAAACAGATGCTCTCATTTGCATTTCAATGTCACCATGTACAGAATAAGTAGATTATCCTTTTTTTATCCCTAGAAAGGAAAAACAAAAGGCAGACAAGCTCAGGTTTCATTTCCCAAAACAGAAGCCAAAACAAAGGCTTTGGGGCCAGCAGAAATCAGTTTTTCAAAGTGATTTGATTTGCAGGCGACCTCTGCCTGTCACAAAGTCAATCACCTTTTGAGGCGATGAGGCAATCCATCTGCTGCTGTGGAATGAGCTGCAGGAATGCTTCTCAGTCAGGCAGGGATGAAACTCGCCAGGAGCAGAGGCACCCAAACCAGGTTGATTGCTTCTTCTGGGGAAACAGAGATAATAAAGAGGCAGTGGCTAAGGAGGCTTAAACTGGTTACCAACGGAAGACAAAGAGGGTCAAGACCAGCAGAAACTACCGAGAGACTTCACCATGCAATCATTCGTTTAGTGACTGTTCAAAGTTATGACAACCCTGACAAATATGACTTGGGACTGTTTTTCACTCTTAGAACCATTGTAGCCAGTGGTGGGATTCAATTTTGTTTACTTCTGCTTCTGTGGGCGTGGCTAGGTGGGCGTGGCCAGGTGATCACGTGATTGGGTGGGCAAGGCTATGTGATGTTTTTTTTTTCCTTTCACAGCAACCCATCACCACAAGCCCCGTTTTTTGCCTACTTGGCCTCAGGGAAGCCTCCTGGGCACTGAAAAAAATATTGGAATTTTGAAGCCTTCCAAGGTAAGTATAACAACAAGGGAGGGGGAATAAGTTGTGCTGCATGATTTAGATTATCTAGAAAGCAAGAAATCTAATGATATCCTGCTTTCTAGCTAATTTAAATCGAGCAGCACAGCTGATCATTGGAAATATCGGTCTGGCTGAACCAGTAGCATTTTTTACTACCAGTTCACCCAAACTGAGCTGAACCAGTAGAATACCACTACTGATTGCAGCATACTCATGACCATGTGATCAAAAGTCAGACATTTGGCAACTAGCATGTATTTATGATGGTTCCAACATTTTGGGGTCATAGGAACAACTTGTCTTAAGAAGTTGTGGATGCTCCAACACTGGAAGTTTTTAAGAAGAGATTGGACAACCATTTGTCTGAAATGGTATGGGGCTTCCTGCCTGAGCAGGTGGTTGGACTAGAAGACCTCCAAAGTCGCTTCCAATTCTGATCTTCTGTTCCTTTTTGTATTTTGGAACATCTACATTACTTCATTTTCTATCTTCCATGCATTTTAATGTCACCGTCAAATTGCTAGAGATTCAAATTGTAAGGTCGCCTTTTATATTGGATAGAATTAATCCGCAGTGTACGACCATTATGGAACCTGTTCACTACAGTCATAAATCATGACAGTTGTAAAGTGGTTCATCTCATAACTTTAATGATCTTCTTTTGTTGCAGTCATTAAGAAAGCATAGCAGTTGTGAAGCAAATGCAGTGGTCATAAAATGAACAAGATAGTCATCAAATGAACATCACGATCATTAAGAGAACCCCTTTCTTGTTGTGATGTATTTGCCATCAGTTTTTTGCAAAAGCATCATAAATCATGTGTCAGGGCTCCAACAAATCCACCCATATTCAAATCATAAGTAGCCACATCTCTCAGAGTAAAAAAAATGGTTTTATTTGGAACGGCCATGTTGGCGTTAACTGGGTGCAGCCGACACATTATTGATTTCTCCGTTGATCCTGGTCTTCCCTCCATCCCCTGGATGTATATCCTCCAATAGGACACATCCATTTTCAAGAGTCATCAATTATGCTCCCCAATAATATTTTTGCACACTGACCGCTTTGGGCTGCTAAGGTGATTATCTAAGGCATTTGAGGAATGCACTGTTTTCCCCCACCCTTTTCTGCTGGCAACTAAAAAGAGCAAAGGACTCTTTTTTTTTTAGTTGACATCATGATCACATGGCTGCAGGACATGGCAAACAGCCATTTATGTGGACATTTATACGAGGGGAAGCCATCAGAACTGGGTTGTAAGTACCTTTGGGGGGAAATCCGTTGTAATTTCAAACATTTGTAAGATGAGGACTACCTATAATGTTTTTCTTTATAACATTAGGTATTTCAGATTGTCTGGGATAGAGTTAAATCAGTGCCTGGAGGACATTTTGGAGTAGATGAGGGAGAACCAAATGAAACTTAGCCAAATAAAGTGAGGCACTCTAGACAGAAGTATGTTGTTAGTACAGTTTAGATTCTTCATGGCTGCGATTGTGAAAATGAGCTTTGATATTCTATTCCTTTGCTGCACTCCACATAAGATTAGCCAGATGATTGGCAGCCTTGACAGACAAGATCTTCTTGGTTTGCTGCACAACCTTCCAATCGAACCGTGATAATATCTACATTTACCTGTGCAGACTTTAAAATGAATCTCGTTCCTGATTATCTTTCCCCAGTACATGTGTTGCTCTTGGGTTTTTGAATTTTGAAACTATATTTACAACGGGATGTCTCTGAATGATATATCTTAATTCATGGAAAATCTACTGTGCAATTATCCAAGTTTTATTGTTTTCCTCTGGGAAAAGTGCTCCTATTTTCCTACCTTATTCTCATGAATATTCCAGCATTTCTTTGGCATTTTTTCTTCATAATACTTGTGTGCTAACCAGAGAAGGATCAGAGGAGACACGATAGCAGTGTTCCAATATTTGAGGGGCTGCCACAGAGAGCAGGAAGTGGTCAAGCTATTTTCTAAAGCGCCTGTAGGCCAGACAAGGAATAATGGATGGAAACTGATCAAGGAGAGATTCAACCTAGAAATAAGGAGAAATGTTCTAACAGTGAGAACAATCAACCAATGGAACAAGAAGTTACTTTCAGAAGTTATGGGAGCTTCATCACTGGAGGCTTTCAAGATGAGACTGGACTGCCATTTGTCAGAAATGGTGCAGGGATTCCTCTTTGGTTGGGGGGGCTGGACTAGATGACCTACAAGATCCTTTCTTGCTAATCTGTAAAGGGGACACACACACACACACATAAAAGCAAATTAAAAAGTACAAATAAGAATGAAATATTATTGTTCTGCCTTGCATAACTGCTTAGCCGAAGGTTCCTAAATCAGCATGATGGGGAGGGAAGACGCTAATATCATCCTTTAGCATCTCTTCCTGGCTGAAAACTTTTTTTTCAAGGCTGCATCTCTTTTTGGATACAGCTTTTAAAAGAAGGAGCACATTAATCACGAGCCCACATCTCCCCAATGCAAGGCAGCAAGGAAATGTGAAATATTGACTCCCTGAATGTGCGGACGAGGTAGAGGCCTTGAAGCACATTTCCGTGATGATTTTGTGCCTGCGGAAATTGGAAACAACCCTCTTATCTTCAAGGTTTATTGAGAATTGATAATGGAGGTGCCAATAATAACAACGGCAGACTTCATCATTAAAACCCACGCTGTGAGGTTGGGAGGGGGCATGCTTTGGAGATAAATCTTTAATTTTTATTTTCGGTTTCAGCGGCCTTAAGCCTCCTATTTTCATTCCATTGAAGTGTTCAAACTTTTCTTCTGTAATATCTGCTTCAAACTGTACTTTAAATTTGGGATGGGTTTACGATCCTTGCAGCACTAGTTCGGTGCAGTAATGAAGGGGCTTGTTGTGTATGCAATATAATTAATAAAGTGTGAGCTTGGAGTAAGTGCAGGGTTCTGGCCCTGCACTTCTGATTGGCTGTTAAGCGGCCAGACCGGATTGGCCCGTTCCAGGGAATCCGATTGGCCCTTAACAGAGAGTTCTTATTGGTTATAAAAGCTAGCGTTCCTAGCTTGTTATTGGTTAAACGTTACAAGGTTTGCCTATATAAGGCGGGTTTTAATGATGTTAAATGAACAAGTCACGATGTAAATAAAGAGCTGAAGTTCACCGTTCAGAAACTTGTCTCCATTCTTTCTCGCCCATGCTCAAACCTAACACTGGCGACGAGGATGGGATGTGGAGACATCTGAACCAACGAAACTTCGAAGAACACTGAGCACGTGACAGATGACGCCAACAACGGAACCATGTCCAGCGGCATCGTACCACCCGCTCTGTTCGATCCATCACAAGAAGACTGGGAGTCTTACATGGATCGTTTCCAAATGTTCCTAGAGATGAACAACTTAAAGGACGCCACAGCCGGGAAGAAACGGGCGGTGTTCCTGACACATTGCAGTCCAACCGTATTTTAGATGGCTAAGGCACTAGTCAAACCCCGAGAAGTGAAGGCCATGGATTGGGACGACCTCGAACCTATCCTGCGAGACCACTACGCCCCAACCGTGCCTACGCTCGTGAGACGCCATGAGTTTTATTAAAGAAGCCAGTGAAAGGGAGAGAGTGTAGCCGACTTCATAGCAGACCTCCGAAATTTGGGAGGCCTCTGCGGATTCACCGATCTAGAAGAAGCACTAAGAGATTGCATAGTTCTGGGATTAGATGCACCAGGCGTCCAAAGCAAGCTGATGGCGAAAGGCAACATCAGCCTTGCCGACGCCATTGCTGATGCTACCGCAGCGGAAGCAACCAAGAAGTCGGCTGCACAACTACGCTGAAACCGCACTCCGGTACCACCACCGGCCAGCGAAATCTCACCTAGTTCAGAAGGGCAGCTCGCGACAATGCACCACGAGGACGTCTCTTCATCGTCAGAGAGCGACGAAGAAGGGGTCCATCGACTGTGGTCCAACCGGGACCTTCGGCCGAAGCCCTTACACCCTTGCGCTGGCTGTGGAGCCAACCATGCCAGATCCGAATGCAGATTCCGCAACGCACTCTGCCATGAGTGCGGGAAACGATGCCACATCGGACGGGTCTGCTGTAGCTTGCCAGGACCCAGCCAGGCCTCAAAAGGGGCTAACAATCGCCAATCGACAGGAAACCGTCCTGTAAGGCGAGAGCCAATAAACCACTCCCACAGAAATCAAGCTTTGCAGAGAGAAGAGACTCACCATACTATCACTATCGGTCACGTCTCAGCCTTGGACACTAAGAAAATCCGAGTCACGGTAGCCATCGAGAACCAGCCTTGCCACATGGAGGTCGACTCGGGATCATCCCTCTCGATGGTGTCATGGAAGACACTAAAGCAACTCATCCCCACAATTCAATGCCAAGATCTCCGTTTCCAACGCCTCATCCTCAAGGACTACCAGGGGAATCGAATCCCCGTCGTCGGGTCCTGCCGAGTCCGAGTCTCTTTCAAGAAGCACACAGCATACTTACCTTTAACGGTCATTTATAGAGATAGGCCTAGCCTACTAGGCCTCCAATGGTTCGCGCCACTTGGCATTGAAGTGGCCGGCGTAAACCGAGTCGGTGGCTATGACTGGGAGGAAGACCTTGTCTCTGAGTTCAGGGACGTCTTTGCGGACAGCTTAGGCGAGTACAAGGGGACCCCGATCTCATTCAGCTTAGATCCAAAAATAGCTCCCATTCGCCTAAAGCCCCGTCGAGTTCCGTTTGCCTTAAAATCAAAAATCGACGAACAACTCGACAAACTGATAGCTCAGGGGGTGTTGGAGCCCATCGATCACTCCCCATGGGAAACCCCTATTGTAACACCCATTAAGCCAGACGGGTCAATCCGAATTTGTGGGGACTACCGGGCCACTTTGAACCACGCCCTGCAGCAAAACGCATATCCAGTTCCGGTGGTGCAGCACCTCCTCCATTCCCTGGAGGGTGGGAAAGTTTTCGCTAAATTGGATTTAGCTCAGGCATATCAGCAATTACCAGTAGATGAAAAAATGGCACAGGCCCAAACTATTGTGACGCACCAAGGTGCCTTTAAATGTACCCGCATGCAATTTGGAGTAAGTGTAGCCCCGGGGATTTTTCAGAGCCTTATGGAAAGGTTATTGCAAGGGATCAAGGGCGTGGTCCCCTATTTTGACGATATATTAATTGCAGCCCCTACAAAAAAAATCTTACAGGACCGGTTAAAATTAGTCCTAAAAAAATTCCAAGAGGCCGGTCTTAAGGTTAAAAAAAACAAATGTAAATTGTGTACTGACAGTGTTGAGTTTTTAGGGTACCTGATTGATAGCCAGGGCATTCACCCTACCGAAAGTAAATTAAAAGCGATCAAAAACGCTCCCAGGCCACGAAACAAGGCCAATCTCCAGGCATTCCTAGGCCTCATCAATTTTTATAATGTATTTTTACCGCACAAAGCAACTGTCACTGAACCGTTACACTGATTGTTAGATAAAAAAGCAATTTGGTTATGGGGTTACCGTGAAGTACAGGCATTCCGAAATGTTAAAAAACTGCTGACTTCTGACTCTGTACTCATGCAGTATAACGAGACTTTGCCATTCGTTATAACCTGTGATGCATCGCCTTTTGGGGTGGGCACCATTTTGAGCCACGTACTGCCTAATGGGAATGAAGCCCCTGTTGCATATTTTTCAAAGACTGTCAAAAATGGAGCAGAACTATGGACAAATTGATAAAAAAGCCCTCGCAATTGTCTCAGCTGTGAAAAGATTTCAAGAATACATGTATGGTAGGGTTTTTCCTATTGTGACTGACCACAAGCCTTTATTGGGGATAATAGCCGGAGATAAGCCAACTCCCTACATATTATCCCCTAGGATGACCCGATGGTCAGAATTCTTAGCTGCTTATAACTATCGGCTGCAATACCGCCTGGGGAAGGCCATTCCCCACGCTGACGCATTGAGCCGAGCACCGCTTCCAGAGACTCTTGACGATCCGGCACCAACGGTAACCACATTGCAAATCGAAGCGCTCAACTCGCCGCCACTGACCGCCCGAGATATCACTAGAGAAACCAAACGCGACCACACCCTAGCACGAGTCCTAAGCTGGGTAGAACGCGGATGGCCATTGGACCAGTTATCAGATGACTTCACACCATTCAAAACTCAACAGACCGAACTCTTCTCCCAGAAATGCTGTGTCATCTGGGGCGATAGAGTCGTTATTCCAGAACGGCTCCGAAAAGCGCTGCTGAGAACTTTGCACGATGGCCACCCCAGCATCGTGCGAATGAAAGCCCTTGCATGAAGCTACGCATGGTGGCCGGGCATTGACAAGCAAATCGAACAGTGGGTTAAAGCTTGTCCCAAATGCTAAGAAGTCAGCAACGCCCCACCAAAAGCCATGCCTACTGAATGGGAGACACCACGTGGACTCTGGTCCCAAATTCACCTGGACTTCACGGGGCCAACCAAGGGCCACACCTTCCTGCTTACTGTCGATGCCTACTCCAATTGGCTCGAAATTCATCGCATAACGACTACGACCTCCGAGGTGGTCATCAAGATTCTAAACAGACTCTTTGCAACCCACAGATTACCAGACGTCCTGGTATCTGATAACGGCCCACAATTTACTGCACTAGCGTTCGAGCAGTACCTCGCTGACCCCAGCATCCGCCATGCGCTCACCTCACCTGCGAACCCTGTGACCAATGGCCGAGCAGAACGCATAGTTCAATTTGTGAAGAAAACCTTGCAAAAGGTAGACTACGACAACATTGACGACAAGGTCAGCCAAATCCTCTTCTTGCAACACATCACCCCACATAGAGTCACCAACAAAACTCCCGCTGAACTGCTAATGGGATGAAAGCTCTGCTCCCACCTTGACTGGTTGCACCCTGCGTATGAACCAGAGAAACCACTAGGATCCAGCGGCCGCTGTCGCACCTTCCAGGTAGGAGATCTGGTTTATGCAAAAAACCTATCGGGCGACCCGTTATGGGTGGAAGCGACAGTAGTACGTGTAACCGGCCCTAGATCCTACCTCGTGCAATGCCTTGACGATAAACTTTGGAAATGGCATATCGACCAATTACGGTCGCAGCTTGCAGCAGCCAGTTCGCAACTCCCCTATGACCAAACTGAGGGGGGGGGAGGTATGGAAGAAGATGAAGCCCTAGGAAACCCGTTCGAAGGAAACGACGATTTAATAGAAACTCATGAAGCGGAGCCGGAGGGAGAAACATTTGCACCTCAGGGAATCGCGGAAAATGTGGGCAACGACGTAGAAGTGAACTCTGAACCAGAGACAGCCCCACTGCCAGACAAAAATCTACCTCAGCGGGATTGCAACCAACCGATACAACGAAAATCAAAGAGACTAAAAAGACAACCGTCCTATTTAAGGGACTACATAACTGCACCCTGAACTAAGGAACCAGGGGGAAGGGGTGTTGTGTATGCAATATAATTAATAAAGTGTGAGCTTGGAGTAAGTGCAGGGTTCTGGCCCTGCACTTCTGATTGGCTGTTAAGCAGCTGGACTGGATTGGCCCGTTCCGGGAAATCCGATTGGCCCTTAACAGAGAGTTCTTATTGGTTATAAAAGCTAGCGTTCCTAGCTTGTTATTGGTTAAACGTTACAAGGTTTGCCTATATAAGGCGGGTTTTACTGATGTTAAATGAGCAAGTCACGATGTAAATAAAGAGCTGAAGTTCACCGTTCAGAAACTTGTCTCCATTCTTTCTCGCCCATGCTCAAACCTAACAGGGCTAGCCTAGAAATTTGAAAACTGTGAGTTTCTAGTCCTCATTTAGGTAGGAAAGCCAGTCGTTGACTTTGCTCCAATCACCAGGAGACAGTGAGTTCTAGTACTGCCTTAGGCAGAGGGCTCCAAACTTGGCAACTTTGAGACTTGCAGACTTCAACTCCCAGAATTCCCCAATCTTAGGTATGAAAGCCAGGCTAGGTGCCTTTACTCCAATCGCCAGGAGACAGTGAGTTCTAGTACTGCCTTAGGCAGAGGGCTCCAAACTTGGCAACTTTGAGACTTGTGGACTTCAACTCCCAGAATTCCCCAATCTTAGGTATGAAAGCCAGGCTAGGTGCCTTTACTCCAATCATGAGGAGACAGTGAGTTCTAGTATCACGTTAGGTATGAAAACAGGCTGGGTAACTTTGGGCTACTCACCTTCTCTGAGCCCAGCCTACCCCAAGAACTGTCATTTGGCGGAAAATAAGTTGCAGCAGCATTATGTACCTCATCTGAATTTTTACAAGTAAAGGTAGGATATGAATTCAATACATAAATACATGTTTACTTTGGCCATTTTGCATCCTTTGAATTCAGGAGAAATTTTTCAATCATCTGTCATTAACAGAGAAAACCAAGGGGAACCTTTATCTTTACCTAATCCTCAACTTACCACCATTCGTACAGTGATGGTTCAAAGCTGCAATGGCCCTGAAAAAAAGTGATTTACAACTAGTCCTTAAACTTATGACCTTCGCAGCATCTCACAGTCATGTGATCAAAATTCAGGGACCTGGTAAATGAGATTGGTTGCAACATTCCAGGATTACCACTTGAGAACTTTCCAGCCAACTTCTGGCAAGCAAAATCTTTGGGGAAAGCTAGATTTGTGTAACAAATGCACTGTTAACAACTCCATTGTTTTACAGTGAACTGTGGTTAAAAAAAAAACTTTAAAAATCAGGTATAACTCATTTAAACAACCTCCTTGCTTAGCAGCAGAAATTCTTGGTCCCAATTTTGATCATAAGTCAAGGACAACCTGCATAGCAGCCATGAGTTTTGCAAGCCCATCATAGCTTCAAACTCTGTATCACTAGGTTTCAAGAGGAAGCTGCATAAACATTTAGAACAAGCCAAAAGTTGTGGTTTTGTATTTGTCAGCTGTGACTTGGTGGGTTTATTTTTGTGCGTGGGATTTTTTTGCAACCAATTAGGTTTTTACATATTTTGTGGCTCCTCGTTCCTTGATAATAATTTAATTTTGTTGTACGAGGTGCAATGACAATAAACTACACTAAATAAATACACCTTTTTTTGTTTTGTTTTGAGGTTTTGCCTAGAGAGTAGGTCCACAGGTGTTTGATCTGACTTTGCAAACCCAGATGAAATTTTGGAAACTAAAGTACAATCTGTCCTCCTAAGCAAGGAAAAAAAATGATTTTCATTTTCTCTCAGAAGGGCACGTGAAAAGGGAGTGGAAAATCTAACTTGTCAATGCGGTGAAAATGAATCCAGAAGTGCCTTTTTGCAAATTTTATTCCAATAGCCATCACTGATCACTGATAGCTTTGCAGCTGCACCAAAACCATCTATTATTACTTAGCCCCAGTACCCCCCCCCCACTCCCGAGTTCCTTGGACAGCCAAGTACATAATAGATACATATATATGTATGTAAGAGCAAGGCTCTTGTGGAAAAGAAAAAGATTTCTTTAAACTTGGAGTAGCATCATTCATAAAAATAATTCAAATACAATGGTACCTTGGCACTTATAATTAATTGGTTCTGGGAGATAGGATGAGTACCCCAAAACAATTTTTTTCTCATAGATGCAGGGGTCTCCAATCTTTCTGGCTTTGCGGATTGTTGGGGGAGAGGAAAGGAGATGGTTCCATGGGTGGGCTTCAAAAATTTTGAAAATGTGTTCTCTGTCAGGTTGCTGGGTGGGCGTGGCCATAGTGGGTGTGATCTAGTCGGCCTCCTGCACCACGGTGGAAGTGGGGGAGTTTTCGCCCTCCCCGGGCTCCAGATGCCTTTTAAAACTTCTGGGAGGCCTATTTTTCACCTCCCCTAGGCTCCGGAGGCTTTCCTTTAGCCTCTAGGAGGGCAAAAATGTCCTCCCTGGGCTCTGGAAGCTCTCTGGAGGCTGGAAACGGGCCCATTTCCAAACTTCTGGAGCCTCTGTGAGGCCAGTTTTCCACCCTCCCTGAGGCGGAGCATCCCTGTGGGCCCTGTACTTACCTGGGATCCAAAATGGACGACTTGGAGACTCCTGGGAGGGGTGAGGTGGGTTGGGTGGGGGTCAGGCAGGAGTGGGATTTGCCAGTTCACTGAACCGGTCCGAATATTAGCTACCGGTTTGGAACGGGTTCACCTGAACCTTGGAGAACCGGTAGCAGCCCACTCCTGGATGGTTCCACGCGAGCAGCAGGCACACACTTGCAAAGAAGGATCCATTTATGCAAATGGAGTTTCTCGCATGAGCCCCCACTGCTTGCATAAATGGAGCTGTGCGTACACGCAACCCACCCTCCACTTGTGCAGCCCACTTCCAAAGATGCTGCAGTCCAGTCCTGCGGTTGGGGAGCCCTGATGTAGTGAGCCACAAGGCAGCTGACACTGACAAATTCTAGCTTATGTGTTGAGTAACAACAAATGATGAGTACTGGGACAAAATGCATTGAGTACTAAATTCGATGAGTTTCAAAGCAATTGAGCACCAAGGTACTACTGTAAAGGCATCTTGGGACCCATGTCTGTCTGTCTGTCTCTCTGTCTGTCTATCTATCATCTATCTATCTATCTATCTATCTATCTATCTATCTATCTATCTATCATCTATCTATCTATCTATCTATCTATCTATCTATCATCTATCTATCTATCTATCTATCTATCTATCTATCTATCTATCTATCTATCTATCTATCTATTATCTCTCTCTATCTATCTATCTATCTATCTATCGATCTATCTATCATCTATCTATCTATCTATCTATCTATCTATCTATCATCTATCTATCATCTATCTATCTATCTATCTATCTATCTATCTATCTATCATCTATCTATCTATCAATCACCTATCTCTCTATCTCTCTCTCTCTCTCTCTCATCTATCTATCTATCTATCTATCTATCTATCTATCTATCTATCTATCTATCTATCTATCATCTATCTATCTATCTATCAATCACCTATCATCTATCTATCTATCTATCTATCTATCTATCTATCTATCTATCTATCTATCTATCTATCTATCTATCACCTATCACCTATCATCTATCTATCTATCTATCTATCTATCTATCTATCTATCTATCTATCTATCTATCAATCACCTATCTATCTATCTATCTATCTATCTATCTATCTATTATCTATCTATCGATCTATCGATCTATCTATCTATCTATCTATCTATCTATCTATCTATCTATCTATCATCTATCTATCTATCAATCACCTATCTATCAATCACCTATCTATCTATCTATCTATCTATCTATCTATCTATCTATCTATCTATCTATCTATCTCCTATCATCTATCTATCTATCTATCTATCTATCTATCTATCTATCTATCTATCTATCTATCTATCTATCTATCTATCTATCTATCTATCTATCTGTCGTGTCCTCGAAAATGATGCCAGGAGTCGGTGACTTCAAATCATGCTCTTTTATTAAAGTAGGAACCGAACTGGCGCTTTGCAAAAGGTTCACGGCTTTTATTCTTTTAGCCGCGGCGGCCGCGGCCAATGGCACCACTTTGAATCTCCCGCGATTCGAATAGACCAATCGCAGGAGATTCTTAGCGAGCCAATCGGCGCGGCTCGCCTGACCAATCAGAGTGCCCCGCACTTTAGCCAATCAAAGCGCGGGGATCTCAAGAATGCTAATTAAGGGACAGAACACCCCTCCCCTCTTGGTTTGGTCCTTAAGTCGCGTAGTCACGTAGGTAGGCGGGGCTCCGTCTGAGCCTCCTGGACCTGTGAAGCTCAGTCGTAGGTTGGATCCCGATCGGTTCGGTCGGGGTCTCTGCTTCTCCGGATGCCGTCGTGGGAACCGGCTGGTCGGTCGGGCCGGGCCGCTCTCCGTAGCTCCCTCCTGGGCCTCCCGGGTTGGTTGAGCTGCGGGTTTCGCTGCTCCCGCTCGGTCTCCCTGGGTCGGTCGAGCTGGCCTGGCTGTCTCTTCCTGGCGAGGGGTCGTGCTGGCTGCTTTCCGGTAAGTATGGCTGGTTTATTCTTCTTTGGTTTTGGTCCCCTGGGTATTCCCTCCCCCCTTGGTTTGTGTTGTGGGGGTTGGTTTCACCTGTTTGTGCGTCGGTGGTCTCTTGGTTGGTAGTCCTCGACCTTAATTGGTAGATGTGGCATTTCCACGCTCGTCCATCTGCTGTTTGTAGCCGGTACGAGTGTGGGCCTGTTATTTGTGTGATGACGGCCGGTACCCATGGTGGGTCTCCCGTCAGGTTTCTTGCGTATACGGGGTCGTCTGGTGCGAATGTTCGGTGTTTGCTGTTTGAGTCTGGGGGCCTCTCCGGGTTATACGGGGGGTGTAACCTGTCGAGTGGGGACCTTAATTTCCTCCCCATTAATAGTTCGGCTGGACTCTTATTCGTTGTGGTATTTGGGGTTATGTGTTGGGTGAAGAGTAGTTTGTTTATTTTTTCCTGGATCTCCCCATGGTCTATTTTCTGGATGGTTTTCTTAGTGAATTGCACCATCCATTTCCGCCCTACCGTTCACCGCCAGGTGCGCCGGTGCTGCCAGCGCATGGCGGATGCCCCTTTCCGCTAGGAATTTTTCGAATTCCAGCGAGGTGAATTGGGGCCCGTTGTTGGAAACGACGACGTCTGGGAGTCCATGCGTTGCAAAGAGTTTGCAGAGTTCCTTGATCACGGCCTCCGTGGTTGTTGTTTTCATGTTGCTTACCTCCAGCCAGTTGGAGTAAGCGTCTACTGTTATAAGGAAGGTGTCTCCTTTTGTGGGCCCGGCGAAGTCTATATGGATCCTAGACCAAGGTCCCCTTGGGGTTTCCCACTCTAGGACGGGTGCTGTGGGTGGGCTTGGCCTAGTTTCCTGGTATCGTTGGCACCTTGCTACCCAGGTCTCAATTTGTTTGTCCATCCCTGGCCACCAAGCGTAACTTCTGGCCAGGGCTTTAGTCCTAACGATGCCAGGGTGCCCCTCGTGTAGTAGTTCCAGAACCTTCCCTTGTAGTTTTTCTGGAATGACCACCCTATCCCCCCATAGTATGCACCCTTTTAATAACGAGATTTCCGTTTGGCGGTTTCGGAATGTTTTGACGGACTCGTCATTGTCTCTTTCCGGCCACCCTTTCTCTACCCAATGCAACACCCGCGCTAGACTTTTGTCTTTATTAGTCTCTCGGGCAATGTCTGACGCGGTTATGGGCAGGTTGGGTAGAGTCTCTATGCTGAGGGTGGTCGTGGGTGCTGGGTCGGTGTCAGGTTCCGGTAGCGGCGAGCGGCTTAAGGCGTCTGCATGGGAGATCATCTTACCTGGTCTGTGTATGAGTCCGTAGTTGTAGGCTACCAGGAACTCGGACCACCTTGTCATTCGGGGAGACAGAATGTTCGGGGTGGCCCGGTTTCCTGCAAGGATTTCCAGCAGCGGCTTGTGGTTGGTTATGATGGTGAATGTCCGGCCATAAAGGTACTTGTGGAATCTTTTTATGGCGGCAACGATAGCCAGAGCCTCTTTGTCCAGCTGGCTATAGTTCCGCTCCGGTTTGGTGAGGGTTCTTGAAAAGAACGCGATGGGCGCTTCTTTTCCGTCGGGGAGGGTATGGCTGAGGACAGCGCCGACGCCGAAGGGTGATGCGTCGCATGTGACGGCCAGATGTAGGGTCTCGTTATACTGTATAAGGACGGCGTCCGAAGTGAGGAGGTCCTTTGTTGTTTGGAAGGCGGCTTGCTCACGTTTCCCCCAAGTCCAGGTCGCCGCCTTGTCCAGGAGCCTATGCAAGGGCTCCGCCACCATCGCCTTTTGGGGCAGGAAAACATTGTAAAAGTTAAGTAGCCCCAGGAATGCCTGTAGTTCCGTCTTCGACTTGGGTGTGGGGGCTTCTTTGATGGCCTTGATTTTTTGGTTTGTGGGGTGAATGCCGTGACGGTCTAGGAGGTATCCTAGGAATTCTACCCGTTCCGTGTATAATTGGCATTTCTCTCTCTTTACTTTGAGCCCGGTCTCTTTGAATTTGGTAAGGACCTCCCTTAGGTGACCCTCTAGTTTGGCTTGGTTGGTTGCCGACACTAGGACATCGTCGAAGTAAGGTACCACCCCCTTGATGCCTTGCAATAGTCTTTCCATTAGGCTTTGGAATATTCCCGGTGCCACGCTGACTCCGAATTGGAGTTGGTTGCATTTAAATGCTCCCCGGTGGGTGACTATGGTTTGCGCTTCTGCCATTTGCTCGACTGGCAACTGTTGGTATGCCTGGGTGAGGTCGAGCTTGGCAAAAACCTTGCCCCCTCCCAGTGAGTGCAGTAGGTGTTGCACTACTGGGACGGGGTAGGCGCTTTGTTGCAGCGCGCCATTTAGGGTGGCCTTATAGTCCCCACAGATCCTCACCGACCCATCGGGCTTGATCGGGGTGACTATGGGGGTCTCCCACCGGGCGTGGTCTATTGGCTGTTGGACCCCTTGCTTGACGAGCGTGTCAATTTGCTCGTCTATCTTGGGTTTAAGTGCGAATGACACCCGCCTTGGTTTCAGGCATTTTGGGGGGACGTTTGGGTCTAGGCTGAATGATATAAGGGGCCCTCAGTACTTGCCTAGGTTTCCTTCAAAGACCTCTTGGAATTCCCGGGCCAGTTGTTGCTCCCAGCTGTCGTCGGTGACGTGGTCGACTCCCGTGACTGCGATGCCGAGTGGGGCGAACCATTGCAGTCCCAGTAGGCTTGGGCGGTCGCGGTCGATGATTGTCAGGGGAAGCCTTTCGGTGTGCCCTTTATATGTGATGTTGAAGTGTTTGGTTCCGACTACCGGGATGCGGTTTCCCTGGTAGTCCTTTACGATGAGTCTTTGGCTGTCTAGGTTCCTCCTTTGGATGGTAGGCACCAAGTGCTTTATTTCATGCCATGCTATCATGGAGAGGTAGGATCCGGAGTCCACCTCCATTTTGCATGGCTCGCCCTCGTTGCCTACCTCCACGTGGACCTTCCAGGCATCATTGGTTATGGCATGGCCGATGGTGACCGTCTGATGGGTCTCCTCTCTTTGCCGGTTATCGCCACCTCGTCGGGATCGTTCGTTCCGGTCCCATCTGTTGTCCGAGGGGCGATCTCTGGTCCGGAATGGTGTGCTCTCTCTCCTCCAGTCGCTCTGGTCCCATCGGGCCGGGCTGCGGTTCTTTTTAAGGCGGCAGACACGGGCGATGTGTCCCTTCTTGTCACAATGCTGGCAGATCGATTCGAAAAACCGGCATTCGGACCTGGGGTGGTCGCCTCCGCAACCGGCACAGTTGGTCCTCGACTTATGACCCCGCCGGTTCCGTGGGTCGCGGCCTGTCTGGAGGCGATGAATTTCCTCCTCGTCATCGGAAGTGCCCGATGCTGAGTGGAAATCGCCCTGGTGGGTGGTCGTCTCGGGTTGGTCCTCGGCCGACCTTGCAGGGTTGTTGTTCCCGCTGCAGTCCCCAGCGTTCGGTCAGCGAATGCGGTCGGCAGACGTTCGGGTCGCTTCGGCGGCTGCGGCTGCTGTGAGGGTGTCTGCTAGGCTGATGTTGCCCTTGACCATCAGCCGGCTCTGGAGGACGGGGTCCCACAACCTGAGCACGATTCTGTCTCGCAGGGCATCATTCAGGTTGTCAAATTCGCACAGCCCCCCTAGGTGCCGTAGTTCAGCGACGAAGTCGCTGAAACTCTCACCCGATCGTTGGTCCTGACGGTAGAATTCGTTGCGTCGGATTAGGATGGGTACCTCTGGAACGTAGTGCCGCCGAAGTATTGGCTCGAGGACGTCCCAATCCATCGCAGTCACATCGGCGGGTTTGGTAAGCGCCTTGGCCATCTTGAAAACCTCAGTCCCACAGTGGGTCAGGAAGACGGCGCGCTTCATGGGGCCAGTGGCGTCCTTCAGATCGCTGCACTCGAGGAAAATGCGGAATCGGTCGGAGTACGATTCCCAGTCCTCGGTGGTGGGGTTGAAGGGTGCGGGGGGTGCGATTTTCGCCATCGTGGTGGTTCGTCTGGCTTCCAACGGACACGTGGTTCGGTTCAGGGTCGGGATCCCATCCTCGTCGCCAGTGTCGTGTCCTCGAAAATGATGCCAGGAGTCGGTGACTTCAAATCATGCTCTTTTATTAAAGTAGGAACCGAACTGGCGCTTTGCAAAAGGTTCGCAGCTTTTATTCTTTTAGCCACGGCGGCCGCGGCCAATGGCACCACTTTGAATTTCCCGCGATTCGAATAGACCAATCGCGGGAGATTCTTAGCGAGCCAATCGGCACGGCTCGCCTGACCAATCAGAGTGCCCCGCACTTTAGCCAATCAAAGCGCGGGGATCTCAAGAATGCTAATTAAGGGACAGAACACTATCTATCTATTTATCAATCAATCTATCTATCGATCTATCGATCTATCGATCTATCGATCTATCGATCTTTCGATCTATCGATCTATCGATCTATCGATCTATCGATCTATCGATCTCTCGATCTATCGATCTATCGATCTATCTACTTATTATCTATCATCTGTCTCTCCCTCCATCCCTCCTCTCTCAATTACTTTTGCATTTCACCTACTGGAATCATTGTGTATCACTTCAGTTAACTGCTCTTCCCTCAATCAAGTTCATTAATGAACCACTTTCTTTTTTTCTGTTTCAAATAATCACCCTTGAGAAACTTCATACTACCTTCCCCCTGCCTTGAGAATGTAGCCTATGAATTTAGTTCTACTCTGCTTCCTGCTGTTTTTTTTTCTTCTAACTAGTTAACAACCCATAAAAGGGCAGGAGCTTTTATCTCATATCCACTATGTTTACTCAAGAGCCTTTCAAAAGGAATGTCCTCAAAGACTTTCTGAAAATCTAAGTATAATGTCAACAGAGTTACCTCTCCCCACAAGCCTGTTGACACTCAAAAAGACCCACAAGCAAGTCAGGATTTATTTTTGTAGAATCCAAGCTGATTTTCCTTCAGCAAGCTTCCTTCCCTCCCTCCCTTCCTCTTTCCCTTTTTTCTTTTTTCTTCCTTCCTTCCTTCCTACCTACCTTCCCACCTCCCTCCCTCCCCCTTCCTTCTTTCTTTCCTCCCTTCATCCCACCCCTCCCTCGCTTCATTTTCCTCCCTCCCTCTTTTCCCTTCCTTTTTTCTTCCTCCCTCCTTCCATTCTTCCTTCCTTCCTCATCCATCCATCCATATATCTAACCATCCATTTAGAAACAAAATTTAAATGGATTGGCCTATAATTTCTCAGTTCTCCTTCTGGGTTCAGTTTTCAAAATTGGCATCCCCTTGATCATCTAGCCATCATTCTACGACATGGAATCTTATTTGAGTATCAAGTCACCTTATTTTGCTAGGCCATTGTAAATATTACATTTGAGGTTTTTAAGAGCTCCTCAGTGAAAGCTGTCAGAACTCATTGATCTGTTACTGCTTAGTTCTTCAAGATCTCTTAGACCAGTGGCCCCCAACCTTTTTTGTGCCACGGCCCGGTACCGGCATCACAAAATTATCCGCGGCCCGGTACCGGCATCAGCACGCATGACAAGGCAAGGCGAGCCGAGCCACTGGCCAGCCAGCCATCCCCCGCTTCTCCCCGCCACCTTCAACTCCTCCTTTGTACCTTTTTGTGCTTTCTTAATCTCCTCCGCCATCGGGACAGCTCTTCGTTTGAAGCCGCCGCCCACCCTTCGATGAAACTAAGGCATGAGGATTCCTTCAGGACCCAAACGCCGCTTTCCAACTGGAAAAGCTCACTCAGAAGCACTTTCTCGTCAAAACAAGATGGCGGTGCCCAGCAAACTGGTGGTCCAGTAGAAAATGATCCACGGACCGGTACCGTTCTGGGGCCCAGTAGTTGGGGACCCCTGTCTTAGACCCATGTTCCTCAAACTTGGAAAACTTAAGCCCTGTAGACTTCAACTCCCAGAATTCTGCAGCCCACCCCCACAAGTCATAAAGTTGTCACATTTAAGAAAGATTGTCTTACTTAGAATATCTTTTTTTTACCACATTTCAGTTTAGTCACTTTAAACCCCTTCCTGCAAAAATCAAAACAGTCTCTGCCTTGTAAGAGAGTAGCTGTCTAATATTCCTGCGTAGTCAAAACAGATGCAAAGTGTTAGGGATAACATTGTTTACCCTAACTGGTTTAGGTAAAATAATAAATATGTTATCATAGTTTATAAGTTAAAGTGTCTGCAACTTTAAATATAGGAATGTAATTAGGGGAGTGATTGTGAAAGCACTTTAAAAGAAGCAAGATGACAGCTTGCTCTCTCTCTGGCTTTGATGATCCCTAATTACTACATGGACTCAAGACTGCATTACTCGAACGGGAGAGGGACAAAGGACTGATTTGTAAGTGAACTGACATAGGATATTCTACACGGACTTTGCTAACTGAATATCCTTGAATGGACTGACTAAATGATACATGACTAATGGACTGTTATTTTGACTATGCTATGAACTCATCATGGAATAAACTATATTTTTGATAGCACAAGCGTATCTGTTATTTTTACTGTATGTTAATAAACATACAAGCTTATCTCACTCATTTATCTGTGTGCCTATCTGACTAAAGCTGCACATTCTGTTTAGCTTGACTCCCTAACCCTGGTTGGGGAACCCAGGCTTAACACAAAGAATTCATGCAATTTGTCTGCAATCTGTGAATTGTCCTGTGGGATTTCTTTCTTTCCAGTGTCATTTAATGATCCCAGCTGTTTCTCTGGCTGGTTCTCTTCTTTGAATATATTTAAATACATTATTAGGGCTCCCCTTGTTTTTTGTTTTTTTTGACATATGCTTCTTATATTTTTGTTTCTGTATTCTTCATTTCCTGCCAGAATTTATGCTCCTTTTGGAGCACTTGATAAAGTTTTCCAAGCTGTCAAAAGAACCTTCTTAATTTTTTAGATCTTCTTGGAGAATACTAGAAATGTTGTGAATCAATAAATACGTAATAAAGATTATTAAGAGCTTGAAGCAAAGTGCAGGGTTCTGGCCCTGCACTTCTGATTGGCCGATAATAGCGACATCGGATTGGTCCATTCAGGAGAATCTGATTGGCTATTAACGAGCCTCTCCCATTGGTTAATGGAGCTAGCGCTCCCCGTGTTTCATTGGTTAAATAAGTTAATAGTTGCCTATATAAAGGGGCCCATTGCAGCCATTGAGCTGAGCTGTTTTCACATGTAAATAAAGAGTTTGAAGTTCATGGTCACCGACTCATCTCCATCCTTTGCACCCATGCACCGAACTTAACACTGGCGACGAGGATGGGATGTGGAGATGTCAGAGCTTACTGAACGACGAAGAACTAAAACCGAGCACATGGCTGAAATGCACCAATGGCAGAACCATGTCCAGCAGCGTCATACCACCCGCTCCATTTGACCCGGCACAAGAAGACTGGGACTCATATATGGATCGCTTCCAGATGTTTCTGGAAACCAACAATTTGAAGGATGCCACTACCGGAAAGAAACGAGCGGTATTCCTAACTCATTGCGGGCCAACTGTATTCAAGATGGCCAAGGCACTAGCAAAACCGGCAGAAGTAAAGTCTATGGACTGAGACATCCTCGAACCCCTGCTGAGGGCTCACTACGCCCCGACCATGCCAACAGTCGTTAGAAGGCATGAATTTTATCAGAGAAGTCAGCGGAAGGACAAAAGTGTTGCTGATTTCATAGCGGGTCTCCGGAATCTGGAGGTCTATGCGAGTTTGCCAACCTAGAAGAAGCCCTAAGAGACCGAATAATTCTGGGATTAGATGCACCAGGCACTCAGAGTAAACTAATGGTGAAGGGAGGCCTCTGCGGGTTCGCTGATCTGGAAGAGGCCTTGAGAGAATGAATAGTTCTGGGACTAGATGCACCGCACATGCAAAGCAAGCTGATGGCAAAAGGCAACATCAGCCTTGCAGACGCCATCGCGGATGCTACTGCAGCAGAAGGAACCAGGAAGTCGGCTGCCCAAATGCGCCGCAACCACGCACCATTTCGCCAACGCGCCCGCGAAATTTCACCTCAGTCAAAGGGACAGCTGGAAACAGCCCACCACGAGAACCTCGAATCGTCATCAGAAAGCGATGAGGAAGAGGTCCATTGACTTTGGTCCAAACGGGACCAATGCCAGAAATTGCAGTACCAATGTGCCGGGTGTGGAGCAAGCCACCCCCGGTCAGAATGCAAATTCCTCAACGCGCTTTGCCATGTGTGCAGGAAAAGAGGCCATATCAGACGGGTCTGTAGAAGCAAGCCAGGACCCAGCCAGCCCTCGAGGGGGGCTAACTATTGCCAACTGACAGGAAGTCGTCCCGTGAAGCAAGAACCCGTGAACCCCCAATGGAACAACCACTCCTACAGAAAGAAAACACTAAACCACCCAATGAAGTGAGAAGAGGCTCACCAAACGATCACGATCGGTCATGCCTCATCTCTTGGCGCCAAAAAATCCAAGTGAAAGTGGCCATCGAAAACCAGCCCTGCCTGATGGAAGTCAATTCAGGATCGTCCCTCTCGATGGTTTCCTGGAAGACCCTCAAGCAGCTCATCCCCACTATCCTGAGGCAAGACCTCAGATTCCAAAGACTCATACTCAAGGACTATCAAGGAAATCGAATCCCGGTCGTTGGATCCAGCCGAGTCCGGGTATCGTTTAAGAACTGTACAGCATTCCTACCCTTGACTGTAATCGACAGGGATCAGCTTAGTTTGTTAGGCCTCCAATGGTTCGCTCCACTCGGAATTGAAGTAGCTGGCGAGTTCCATTTGCCCTTAAACCAAAGATTGATGAGCAGCTTATAAATTAATAGCCCAGGGTGTATTAGAACCAACCGATCACTCTCCCTGGGAAACCCTAATCGTAACACCCATCAAGCCGGATGGATCGATAAGAATTTCTGGGGACTACCGAGCCACCCTGAACCATGCCCTTCAACAAAACGCTTACCCGGTACCGGTGGTGCAACACCTCCTCCATTCCCTGGGGTCTTCGCTAAACTCGACTTAGCCCAGGCATCCCAACAACTGCCTGTTGACAAAAAAACGGCAGAGGCCCAAACGATCGTTACGCACTGAGGTGCATTTAAATGTAACCGACTCCAGTTCGGAGTGAGCGTAGCCCCGGGAATCTTTCAAAGCTTGATGGAAAGGCTATTACAAGGGATAAAAGGTGTTGTCCCATATTTTGATGATGTGTTAATCGCTGCCCCAACTCGGAAAATACTAAGGGAGCGCCTGAGGTTGGTTCTCCAGAGATTTAAAGACTCAGGTCTCAAAGTAAAAAAAAAACAAGTGTCAATTATGTGTGGATCGTGTAGAATTTTTGGGATATTTAATTGATAGTCAAGGCATTCACCCCACCGATAACAAACTTAGGGCAATCAAGAACGCCCCAAAACCCCGGAACAAGGCCGACCTGCAGGCTTTTCTGGGCCTTATCAATTTTTATAACGTTTTCCTGCCTCACAAAGCAACCGTAGCTGAAACCCTACATCATTTATTGGACAAAAAAGCAACCTGGGTATGGGGACACAGAGAAGAACAGGCGTTTCAACATGTGAAAAGTTTATTGACTTCTGATGCTGTCCTGATGCAGTATAACGAGACTTTGCCTTTAACGATCACGTGTGATGCATCTCCATTCGGAGTGGGCGCCATTTTAAGCCAAACGGTAGTGAAGCCCCTGTTGCCTATTTCTCAAAGACGTTATCAAAAGAAGAACGCAATTACAGTCAAATTGATAAGGAGGCCCTTGCTATTGTGTCCGCGGTTAAGAGATTTCATGAATATGTTTATGGCTGAGCCTTTACCAAAGTGACTGACCACAAACCTTTGCTGGGAATAATAGCGGGAGATAGGCCAACACCGTATATATTATCTCCCAGAATGACTCGCTGGTCAGAATTCTTGGCAGCATATAATTACAAGTTGCAACATTGCCCGGGGAAGGCCATTCCCCACTCCGACGCATTGAGCCACGCACCACTTCCGGAAACCATTGATGACCCCGCTCTGACGGTTACAACACTGCAGATTGAGACACTCCGAATGCCACCATTGACAGCCCGAGATATCGCGATGAAAACGAAACACGACTCCATTTTCGCACGAGTCCTCAGTTGGGTCAAGCGGGGATGGCCGTTGGACCAGATACCTGATGACTACGCCTCATTCAAGAATCGACAAACAGAACTATTTTCCCAGAAGGGCTGCATTATCTGGGGTGATAGAGTTGTCGTCCCAGAGTGAACTGACCCCCACAATGAAGATGCAGCACGACCACGAACTCGAAGCCAAACAGCAAGATCACAGCTCACCAGCTCAAACCTTCCAGCAACTAAGACTAACCTGAGCACAATCAAGCCCCCACCTGAACAGAACACGCCTCCAGCCAATCAGAACACAGCCAACCCCCCTACCAATCAGAACACAGCCAAACCCCCAACCAATGAGAACACCCCCCATCCAATCAGAACACAGCCAAGCCTCCAGCCAATCAAGTCACACCCCCAGGAGCAGTTTAAAGGAAGAAGCAGCTGCAAGCTCACATCACTCTGAGAAGCACAGAGCTGAAGACCAAGCCTGAAGATGATGAATGAGACTTCATCGAAACGTTGCCCAGATACTTCCAATCTTACGCGGGAGAAAACCCGAATAACCAAAGATATCTTTGGTTATTTGGGTTTTCTCCCGCGTAAGATTGGAAGTATCTAGGCAACGTTTCGATGAAGTCTCATTCATCATCTTCAGGCTTGGTCTTCAGCTCTGTGCTTGTCAGAGTGATGTGAGCTTGCAGCTGCTTCTTCCTTTTAACTGCTCCTGGGGGTGTGACTTGATTGGCTGGGGGCTTGGCTGTGTTCTGATTGGATGGGGGGGTGTTCTCATTGGTTGGGGGTTTGGCTGTGTTCTGATTGGTTGGGGGGTTAGCTGTGTTCTGATTGGAAAAGTTAGAAAATCAAGGAGTATACGAAATCCCTTGCACTGCCTGCCCCACCACATACATTGGACAGACTAACAGAAGAATAGGTGCACGCATTGAAGAACATAAGAACTCAATCAAAAAGGAAGAACCGACCTCTTCCCTGGTCCAACACCTCAAAGCCACAGGACATGAGATTGACTTTAAAAATACCAGAACTATCGCCAAAACCGAACACTTCAGCAGCAGAATCATCAGAGAAGCCATAGAGATAGAAAAACGCCCACACAGCATGAATAAACGAGATGATGCCTCCCGCCTACCAGCCATTTGGAAACCCGCCCTCATGAACAGACGCGTACCTAACATGAAGAATGACACCAGACCCACACCCCTAATAGCCACACAAGATGCCACCACCACACTTCCACGTAGAAAGCAGACTCACACCCACACAGAAGATGAAACACGACCACGGACCAGAAGCTGCACTGCAGCTGCATCACTACCCACCTCAAACCCCTCTGAGCCATACATGAAGCGAACTGACCCCCACCATGAAGATGCAGCACGACCACGAACTCGAAGCCAAACAGCAAGATCAGCTCAAACCTTCCAGCAACTAAGACTAACCTGAGCACAATCAAGCCCCCACCTGAACAGAACACGCCTCCAGCCAATCAGAACACAGCTAACCCCCCAACCAATCAGAACACAGCCAAACCCCCAACCAATGAGAACACCCCCCCATCCAATCAGAACACAGCCAAGCCCCCAGCCAATCAAGTCACACCCCCAGGAGCAGTTAAAAGGAAGAAGCAGCTGCAAGCTCACATCACTCTGACAAGCACAGAGCTGAAGACCAAGCCTGAAGATGATGAATGAGACTTCATCGAAACGTTGCCTAGATACTTCCAATCTTACGCGGGAGAAAACCCGAATAACCAAAGATCCACATACAAGTACCCGCGAGAACCTCAGAAAACACACACACACACACACACACACACACACGTGTGTGTGTGTGTGTGTGTGTGTGTGTTTGTGTGTCTGTGTGTCTGTGTGTCTGTGTGCCTGTGTCTGTGTCTGTGTGTGTCTGTGTCTCTCTGTTTGTATTTTCTTAAGTTTTCACGGGTACTTGCATATATGGTATATAAATATATACTTTAGTCAGACCTCAGACAAACAGCAATCAGCAATTACAGCATGGAAGCACACATGGAGAAAGAGATATGTCCCAATAGGGCCTCTTCTTATTACAGGCTCTTAAAGTGATATCAACCAAAAAACTTTGCTGACTCATTCCGAGCATTACATCATGGTTGCAGCTGGTCAGCTCTTAAATCATTATCATGACAAAGCAGTTTTTCAATCAGACACAGGCAACCCAGAAGCTCTCAGGACAACCTTGTCCTCTCCATTAGCAGCTACACAAGACACGAGCTCTGAACATAGATCAGAAATTCTAAAGAACCCAGAGGAGAAGGCGGAGCTTCGTTCCGGCGATACAGCTGCGATCTCGGGGCTCTGAGATCGTAGCCGATATTTTCGCCCCTGGTCGGTCCTAACGGACCTAAACCGTCCCGTAGAGACGGTGATTGTGAAGGGCACTGTTCCAGGATCCCAGAGATATCGCAAAATCTCTGGTTTGATCCGGAAGAAGCCCTTTCGCTGGCGGCGGAGAGGCAGCCTC
This sequence comes from Hydrophis major, assembly GCA_033807585.1. Taxonomy (NCBI): domain Eukaryota; kingdom Metazoa; phylum Chordata; class Lepidosauria; order Squamata; family Elapidae; genus Hydrophis; species Hydrophis major. Next base: position 9,148,153 of record CM066330.1, read on the forward strand.
CATAGCTGCTGAAGTCGGGACAGCTCCGGAAAGAAAGTGATTGGAGTGAAGCGTGTCGGCTGGGTGAGAAAAACTCTTTTGTGTTGTAAATTCGCTGAGGTTGGAAAGTTCATCCGGGATAAAGAAGAAAGCTGTGAGATTTTTTTTTGACTAAAATTGTTTTGAGCGGCGTTTTTTAAAGTGATGTCAAATTGAGGCTTGGGTTTGTTTTTTTTTTCTTTATACTTTTTGGGAAAGTATACTGTGACTTTGTAGGTAACCGGATTGAATTTTCTCTTATATATATATTTTATGCTCCCTTTGATTTTTTAACTTTCTTTAGGATAGAGGCTCCCTTTGGCTATTTTTTCTTTTTTTTCTGTATATATTATTCCTTTTTTCCGGCTGGGGGGGAGAAAGAACATTAAGAAACTTTGTAACACTGCCAACTAGAGGCTTGAAAGTATCTTTATTTGAATTGGAGAGAATTGCAAAAAGACCTCATCTCAAGGACATTTTAACGTGATAAGATAGAGGGAGAGCACAGCAAAATATTATTGCAGGTGCTTTCCTGGACTGTTATCAACAACACTTGAGGTTTGGCTTTGAAGCTGCTGGAGAAGAGAGTCATAACAAGAGCCTTGGATAAATAACAAAGTGCAGTGTGTCTTCTTATATATACCCCATTCGCTAGCCTTTTTCTAAATTTCAATTCTAGTAATATTTTTATTTTTGCCTTTTATTTTAAAGGGAAAGCCTCAGAGTTTTTTCTTTTTTCTTCTTTATTTTTCTTTTTTATTGGGACTTTTTTGCTTTTCATATTTATGTTTTTGGACTACTTTGTTGTTGTGGTTGTTTTTTTTTTTTTTTGATTATTGAGACTTTTTAATTGGATTAAGGTGTGAAGAATCTGAAGGAACTTTTTGTTTTTTTTCTCTTTTTGCTTTTTCTTTTTTCTTTTTTCTTTTGCTCTTAATCAATATTATTATTTTTGGATTTGTTTGTTTTTTCCTTTCTATTTTTTCCTTTTTTATGGTGGACTATCTCGTAATTGGATTAGGGTCTAGAAGAACCTGAAGATCTTTCTTCTTCCTTTTTTCCTGTTTCTTCTTTGATTTCGTGTTTTTTATTATTGGAGTTCTCCATTTTGGATTATAATTGGCTGCTCTACCAGTTGGATTAAAAGTCAAGAAGAATTTGAAGTTTTGGAAACATTGAAATGAGCAGGAAACCAATACCATCTGGCATTTCTGCTTCTACCTCTGCTTCCCCACCAGCTGGAGGACAACGTTTAATTCAGACAATGTTGAAGCAAGATAAGGAACAAGAAAAAGTAACTTTACAGATGATTATGCAAGGAATCCAAGATCTCAAGACAAAATCAGATATCATTGAACAAAGAACAGGAAATATTGAACAAAGAACAGAAAATATTGAACAAAGAATAGAAAATATTGAACAAAGAGCAGAAAATATTGAACAAAGAATAGAGAAGACTGATGAAAAAATGGAAAATATTAAACAAATGATGGTTAAGTATGAGGAGAGATTCCAAAAAATTGAGGAAGAAGGAAAACAAAGAGAGAAGAAGATTGGAAATATTGACAGCAGACTAACAGCGGTTGAACAAGAAAAAGGTGGGATGTTGAGGTGGGAGATGGAAAGGTCAGAATTTTATCTCAGATTTCAAAATATAGAAGAGGAAAAAGGAGAAAATTTGGCAGCGGTAATGATAGAAATTTTGGCAGATGCTTTGGAAATTACAGAGGAAAAGATGATGGATGGAATAGATGAGATATATCGAGTCTATACAAGATATGCGATGAGAAATAAAATACCCAAGGAAGTCCATATTAGATTTACCAAAAAATCCATTAAAACGCAAATATTACAAGTAGTAAGAGAGAAAACACTGAAATACAAGGGTAAAGAGGTTGTGGTTTTAAAACAAATACCTAGAAGAGTGAGAGAGATGAGAAGAGAATATCGATTTCTGACCAAAATACTATTGGAAAACGAAGTGAATTATAGATGGCTGATTCCAGAAGGACTAGTGTTTAGGTGGCAAGAGCAGAGATATAGAATTGATTCAATTGAGAAAGCAGAACTTTTCCATGCAGAATTCTTTGGAGGAAGAAGAGAGGAAGCAGAGAAAGAGGCTTTATCAATTGAGTTTCAAGATGAACAACTGGAGACTGAAAAAGAGAAAGGAGCAGCAGGGGGACAGATGGATAATAAAGAACAGCGTGAAGTGAGATCCACGAGAGCTGTTAGACCTAAATATAAAGCATAATCATGGAGGGAAAAAAACTGATTACAATGAATATAAATGGACTTAATTCAGCTGTTAAAAGAAGGAAAACTTTTCATAAATTAGAGAAATTAAAATTTGATATAATTTGTTTACAAGAAGTTCACATTAAAAAACAACATGAACAATTGTTATTACAGCCAAAATTGGGGAAAATATTTACCTCTTTGACTCAATGTAAGAAAAGAGGTGTGGTTTTATACATTAAAGAGGCTATTCCAGCAAAATTGATTTACACGGATGAAGATGGAAGAGTATTAATGGTAGAAATAATGGACAATAATATAAAAATACTCTTGATTGCAATTTATGCTCCGAACGATAAACAAGAAGAGTTTTATAAAAAGCTACACATGAAAATAATTGGACTGGACTATGTTAATATAATTATGATGGGAGATTTTAATGGAATTGTGGACAATAAACTGGACTATATAGCAACAACAACAAAGCAAAATAGAAAGGCTCTCCCAAGGTCTTTTTTTAAAATGACAGATGAATTAACTTTAAAAGATATTTGGAGAGAAAGAAATGTTAAAGCTAAACAATATACTTTTTATTCAAATAGACATTTATCATGGTCCAGATTAGATATGATTTGGATCTCAACAGAACTAATATCTAATATTAAAGAAACAAATATTGAAACAAGTACTTGGGCAGATCATAGCCCAATGACAATTAAATGGAAGGAACAAAAAAAAAGATCGAGATGGACATTAAATAATACTATTTTAAAGGAGAAAGATTTTACACAATGGATGGAGAAGGAATTGGCTTTTTTCTTCAGAGAAAATAAAAAAGAAGATACTTCAACGTAAAATGTGTGGGATACAATGAAGGCATACGCTAGAGGTTTGATAATAGATTATACAAGAAAAAAGAATATTAGGAAAAGGCAAGCTTCTAAGGCCTTGGAAGATGAGTATAAAATTCTTGAAAAAGAATTACAGAAAATGCCACAGAAAAAGGATATTAAATTGAAGCTGGATGTAATCAAACATAAAATGGAATTAATAGAGAAAGAAGAACTGGCACAGAAAATTAGAAACTCTAAACAGAATTATTTTGAAGATGCAAATAAACCAGGTAGATGGCTAGCATATAAATTGAGAAAAGAGAAGGAATCAAGAAAAATATTGAAGTTAATAGATGAACAAGGCCAAGTTTGTTATGGGAATAAGGAGAAAAAAGAAATTATTCGAGATTTTTATGGGCAACTATATAAACAAGAGAATATTGATGAGGAAAAAGTCAAACAGTATTTACAGGAAGCTAATTTACCAAAGATACCTAAAGAGACTGAAGAAATGCTAGAAAGCAATATAACAATGATGGAACTAAATGAAGCATTTAAGAGACAAAATAATGGGAAAGCTCCGGGTCCAGATGGGCTTCCAGTAGAATTTTATAAAACATTTCAAGAATTATTGAGCATCCCATTGTTAGAAGTTATGAATGAAGTTATGTTAAAAAAGATGATACCTAAAACATGGTCAGAGGCTTATATTACACTCATACCAAAGGAAGAGACTGACCCATTGCAAATTAAGAATTATAGACCTATTTCTTTATTGAATGCAGACTATAAAATCTTTGCTTCAATCTTAGCAGAAAGACTTAAAAAATATTTAAATAATTTTATTCACTCAGATCAAAATGGATTTCTGCCAAAGAGACAAATTAGAGACAATATGAGAATAATCTTGGACACTTTGGAATACTATGAGGCTCATCCTGAAAAGCAAATGGCTTTGATATTCCTAGATGCACAAAAAGCATTTGACAACGTGAACTGGAGATTTATGTTATTATTATTGGAGCAGATGGGTTTCGCTAAAAAATTTATTCAAGCAATAGAAGCTATATATAATAAACAGACAGCAAGGGTAATGATGGAGGGGGAACTTACAGATTTTATTAATATAAGGAAAGGCACAAGACAAGGATGCCCCCTATCTCCTTTGCTATTTGTGTTGACCTTGGAAGTGTTGAATAGAAATATTAGGGATGATAAAAGCATAAAAGGAATGAAAATTAAGAAGGAAGAATTTAAGCTACAAGCTTTTGCTGATGACTTAGCTTTTATTTTGGAAGATCCGCTAGAAACAGCTCCAAAGTTACTGGAAAGGATAGAGGCATATGGAGAGGTGGCTGGTTTGAAAATAAATAAAGACAAAACAAAGATTTTGACAAAGAATATGCTATTGAGACAGAGAGAAGAATTGGCAGATTTTTTGAAAATTCAAGTTACAAATAAGGTTAAGTATCTGGGGATATATTTGACAACAACATGTAGCACATTAAAGGAGAATAATTATATTAAACTTAAACAACAGATAACTATAGATTTGAAGAAGTGGGAAAACTTGCAATTGTCATTAATAGGGAGAATTTCAACAATTAAGATGAATATCTTACCTAGAATTTTATTTTTGTTTCAAACAATACCAATTAGGCTTGGAAAAGACTATTTTGAAGATTTAAATAAAATTATGTTGAAGTTTATATGGCAAGGTAAAAAAGCGAGAATAAAGCTAAAGCTTTTGCAAGATGCTAGAATTAGAGGAGGTTTTGGTCTGCCTAATTGGGAATTGTATTATCAAGCTGCAAGTTTGATGTGGGTCAAAGAATGGATAACATTAAGGAAACATAGGTTGTTGACATTAGAAGGGCATGACTTGCTGTTGGGTTGGCATGCTTTTTTATGGTATAAGGGAACTAAAACACAGGGTTATTTTAGAAGACATTATGTACGGGAGTCTTTGTGGTTAAATTGGGAGAAGATAAAAAGACAATGTTATTTGAAAATTCCAGTTTGGTTATCGACCATTGAAGCATTTTCCTATCCTATAATCTACAAGAAGGAACAAACAGTTAGATATGGGGAACTTTTGGATGAAAAGGGTGAACTTAAATCGATCCAAAACTTAGAGGAACAAGGTATAAGGATGAATTGGTTTTCATATGCACAAATACACTCAAGGTATGATGAAGATTCTAAAACGGAGGGATTTTATGATAAACAGACTGATTTAGATAAGATCTTGATGGGTACTGATGAGAAGGTGATTAAAAAACTATATGGTTATTTACTGGGAATGAAATTAGAGGAAGAACAAGTCAAAGAAACTATGATTGTTTGGGGGAAGAATTTTGGATATGGGATTGATTTAGAGAAATGGCAGAAATTGTGGTCTCAAAATTATAAAATGACAATGTCAACAGCATATAAAGAAAACTTGTATAAGATGTTTTACAGGTGGCACTTTCCTCCGACAAGAATAGCAAGAATGTTTAAGAATAAATCTGAAAAATGCTGGAAATGTCATCAGATACCCGGCTCGTATTACCATATGTGGTGGACTTGTGAGGATGCTAGAAAATATTGGACTATAATTCGCATGTGGTTGGAAAAAATGACAAAGAAACATATAGACTTGAAACCAGAGATCTTCTTATTGGGAATTTTACCTGATATATATAGTAAAGATTTGAAATACCTGATTGTAAATGTATTAACAGCGGCCAGGATTGTATTTGCTAAAAATTGGAAGAATGAGAAAATACCATTACAGGAAGAAATTATTAAGAAAATATTGGAATGTGCTGAGATGAGCAGATTGACATTTGAAATTAGAGAGCAAGAGGATAAACAATTTTACGAAATTTGGGATCTTTTTTTATAAATGGCTAGATGATAAAATACGATAATAGAATATTTAGAATGCTAAATAGTAAGGAATATCTTTATTTTGCTATTATTTTGCTATTTGCTATTATATTTATAAAGGATTTTTTAGGATTGATTTGATATGACTAGATGATTTGTTATAGAGTAAACTGGTTTAAAGTATTGTTAGCTCATAAAGCATGAATGATTAAAAATATAGTCAAAAACTTCTTTTTTAGTGATATTAGGATATATAAGTTTGGATTGACAATATGAGTTGTTATGTAACATAATTGTAATTGAGACTACAGAATGAATGCACAAAAATGATGAACCAACTGACACACTGGATGTACATATAAGAGTTGATGTTTTTATGTTTTGTTTGTCTTGTTTGTTTGTAGAAAATTAATGAAAACTTTTTCAAAAAGAAAAAAGAAATTCTAAAGAACCCTGAGGATGAGGCAAATTGCTTTTTTCATGGCAGCGGCGATCAGAATCAAAACATACACATCTACAGGATCGTATATTTCACGATAGCATTTAAGGAGCTTCCTTTCTGGCACTGTAGTCTACAAATGTGGTTTCAAAGGAAAAAAAACAAAAAGAATGATAATGCTTTGAGCTCTGCTTTCATTTCGTTCATCAGGGCAATTTGTGTTACCCTTAAAGAAAGAGCAACTCTCATAAAATAGCCTGATTCAAGCTCTGCTCCTTCTTCCAGCAAGGCATCTGCTCTGTTCACACTTTGTGTTTACTCTTACTAAAAGACATTTCAGGCTTTTGAGCTGGTTTGCAGGATCTGTTCCTTTTGATTACAGAGGCAGCACTGATCCAGAAAAAGAAGGAGGAGGAGGAGAAAAGAGAGACTTATGACTTAGAAAATATGGCAATTATATTCCTTCTTCCCTCCCTTTGAAGTTGTCGGGATCACTATACACATATAATTGTATACCACCATTAGTAACTACAGATCAATTGATGAAAGGGTCGGAAATGGTGTGTTGCAGCTTCTGAAATTCTATATCTTGATCTGAATCAGATAATATGAGATGAAAAAGTTTGGAAAGAAAGGAAAGTGAGAAGGTGAACTTTTAACTTTTAATGTTGAGACTTTGGAAAAAAAAATCAGAGAAAAGCAACTAAGGTGATTAAAGGCTTGGAAGACTAAAACGTATAAAGAATGGCTCCATGGATTTGGGTATGTCTAGTGAAAAGAAGGATTAGGACTAGGGGTGATATGATAGTAGTATTCCAGTGTTTGAGAGAGTGCCACAAAGAACAGGGGGTCAACTTATTTTCCAAAGCATTGAGGAAAGGAAAAAAGAAAACCTTGCCCTTTAAGGAATAGGCAAAGTTCTTTCATTTTGTGGATTCAAATTTCCCGGCTGGGAGAAATGCAAAATGATTTGGTTAGCTGCGTTGAAAGTCAGAATCAGTTTATTAATAGCAAGGCAGGTAAAAAGAAATCTCACAGCTTTCCCAGGATTAATCTAATAAGTGGGTAAGAAAACCCTTTTCTTATACTTTTTCAGGTCCTTTGATTTGGAAGTGAAGTGTGTTAAGTCCTGAGCATGGGCACAAGGAATGGAGACGAGACATTGAATGGTGACTTCAACTCTTTATTGTGAAATAAGAACAGAGCAAATACTTGGGCAGCTCTTTTATAGAGCTGGCTGCTGTCAAAACAACCAATGATTTGAGTTTACTGCTCTCACAAGCGTCCAATCAGAGAGGCCCGTTAACAGTCAATCAGACTGGCCAGAAACGACCAATCACGACTCGCTATTTGTGGGCCAATGAGAAGTGCAGGATTATGAGCCTGCTGCAAAGTAAAGCTATTTAGGGTTGTTACTGATGCGTTGGCTTAGTCTACAACACCCCTCCCCCCTAGGTTCCATCTGAGGGGTGAGGTGACGTACTCTCATAAATAGGCAGGTTGCTTCACCTGTCTGCCTGACCTGTGCTGTTCCACCAGTTTCTGTCCTGGCTCTGGTTCCGGTGGACTGCCAGCTGGGCTGGATGGTGAAAACGGTCCCGTTGCTCCTTCGAATGGCTCCGGGCTGTTCTCCCTGCTTCCGCCAGCGCTGTCTTCCGGGTTCCCCGGATCTGCTGCCATCGCGGTGCTGTCACCTGGCGAGGCCGCTCCCTGGCTCGGTCCTCCTTCTGGCGGTGAGTATCCCCTGGTTGGTTGTGTAGACTGCTGGGTTTCTATTGTTAAGTCATCTGTTATTTCTTTTTCGGCCTCCTCGATGTTCCTTTCCCCCCCCAGTTAGAGATTCAGGGGCTGAGATAGGACTAGGTAGTAGTCTGGAACGGAGTTGGTCTATGTGGTGCTTCCACATCTTACCATCTGCAGTTTGTAGGCGATAGGATCGGGGTCCCGTAAGTTGCGTTATGGTAGCGGGGACCCACAATGGGTCACCCGAGAAGTTTTTCGCAAACATGGGGTCACCTTCCTGGAATGCCTGACACTTGCTGCTGGATCCTGGGGGTTGTTCAGGCGTGTAATTTGGGTGGAGGCAATCGAGATGCGAGTGAAGTTTCCGGCCCATCAGGAGTTCAGCTGGGGTTCTGTTCGTGGTGCTGTTTGGGGTTATGTGTTGGAGGAGAAGCATCTGGGTTATTTTGTCGTCAATGTCGCCGTGGTCCATTTTGTGCAAAGTCTTTTTTACAAATTGAACCATTCGCTCAGCCCTACCATTGGCCGCAGGGTGAGCTGGCGATGTTAAGGCATGGCGGATGCCCCGATCTGCCAGGTACTGTTCGAATGGCAGGGCAGTGAATTGGGGGCCATTATCGGAGACCAGGACATCCGGCAATCCGTGGGTAGCGAATAGCTTATTCAGTTTTTTAGTGACCGCCTCTGTGGTGGTGCTTTTCATCTTGTGGACCTCGAGCCAGTTAGAATAGGCATCCACTGTTAGGAGGAAAGTGTGTCCTCTTGTGGGTCCTGAAAAATCAATGTGGATACAGGACCAAGGACCTCGAGGCGTTTCCCACTGAGTTGGGGAAGTTTTTGGAGGAGTAGAGTGAGTCTCCTGGCATTCGCTGCACTTTGCTACCCAGGTCTCTATCTGTTTGTCTAACCCAGGCCACCATGTGTAACTCCTGGCCAATGCCTTCCTCCGCACGATGCCTGGATGTCTATCATGCAACATTTTTAATACCTTATGTTGCAATTTCTCCGGGATTACAACTCTGTCTCCCCACAAGATGAAGCACTTTTGGGAGAATAGTTCTGTCTGTTGATTTCTGAATGGCTTGAAAATGTCATTGGGTGCGCTGACCGGCCAACCCCATTCCACTCAGCTGAGGACTCGTGCCAAAACAGGGTCCTTTTTTGTTTCTGAGGCGATCTCTCGAGTGGTCAGTGGTGGCGATTTAAGGGTTTTGATTTGCAATACGGCTAAGGTTGGAGCTGGGTCCTCTATGACGTCTGGTAGTGGAGAGTGGCTCAAAGCGTCAGCGTGGGGAATGGTTTTCCCCGGGCGGTGTTGCAATCGGTAATCGTAGGCGGCTAAAAATTCTGACCAATGTGTCATTCTTGGTGATAAGATATGGGGATTGGTTTGTTTCCCACCAAAATACCAAGTAGCGGCTTGTGGTCTGTAATTATGGCAAAGGGTCTTCCATACACATATTCATGGAAACGTTTAATTGCGGATACAATAGCGAGAACCTCTTTATCAAGTTGACTATAGTTCCTTTCAATGTTAGACAAGGTTCTTGAAAAGAACGCAATAGGTGCCTCATTCGCATTTGGTAGGACATGGCTTAAAATGGCTACGAATGGTGAGGCGTCACAGGTAACCGTTAAGGGTAGAGTCTCGTTGTATTGCATCAATACAGCATCGGAGGTTAAGAGGTTTTTTACTTGTTGGAATGCCCGTTCTTCACAGCGTCCCCAGACCCAGGAAGCCTTTTTGTCGAGAAGTCTATATAGGGGCTCGGCTATGGTCTCCTTCTGGGGCAAGAAGATGTTATAAAAGTTAATGAGTCCCAGGAAGGCTTGGAGGTCTGTCTTATTCCTAGGTCTCGGGGCATTTTTGATTGCGGTTAGTTTTTTTTCGGTGGGGTAGATTCCCTGTCTGTCGAGAAGGTATCCCAGGAACTCCACTCTCTCCGTACAAAGTTGACACTTGTCCCTTTTTACTTTCAGGCCAGTGTCTTTAAATTTCTGAAGAACCTTTCTGAGTCGTTGTATTAATAACTCTTTAGTAGGGGCAGCTATTAAGACGTCATCAAAATAAGGCACAACGCCTTTTATGCCTTGTAATAGTCTCTCCATCAAACTTTGGAAAATGCCAGGTGCCACACTTACTCCGAATTGGAGTCTATTGCACTTGAAGGTGCCTCTATGTGTAACTATTGTCTGGGCTTCTGCAGTTGTCGCGTCTACAGGTAGTTGCTGGTACGCCTGAGCTAAGTCCAATTTCGCAAATATTTTTCCACCACCCAGGGAGTGAAGAAGGTGTTGGACCACCGGTACTGGGTAAGTGCTCTGTTGAAGAGCATGATTTAGGGTGGCCCGGTAATCCCCACAAATTCTTAACAAACCATCTGGCTTCATGGGCGTTACTATTGGAGTTTCCCAGCGGGCATGGTCAATCAGTTCCAACACGCCCTGGGCTATCAGTTTATCTAGCTGCTCGTCGATCTTCGGCTTGAGGGCAAAAGGCACCCGACGAGGCTTAAGCCGAATGGGAGCTACATTGGGGCTGAGATTAAAGAATATAGGGGTCCCCTTGTACTTGCCTAATGTTCCTGTGAACACGTCCTGGAATTCCTGGATGAGGGCCTCTTCCCAGTCGTTGCTTCTGGTTTGGTGTATGCCGGCTAGTTCAATCCCGAGTTGGGCGAACCACTGTAACCCTAACAAACTGGGCTGGTCACGATCGATGACAGTCAGGGGAAGCGTCACAGTGCAGTCCTTGAAGGATACTTGGACGTGGCTGGAACCAACAACTGGAATTCTGTTTCCCAGGTAGTCTTTTAGGATGATTCGTTGAGTGCTGAGGTCCTGGCGGCAGATGGCAGGGATCAGCTGTTTGAGGGTTTTCCAGGATACCATCGATAGGGATGACCCGGAATCGACTTCCATCATGCACGGTCGATTCTCAATAGTAACACTTATGTGGATCTTTCTTGCATCAAACAATGAAGCGTGGCTGATAATAATGGTTTAGTGCGCCTCTTGTCGTCTCATTGAAGAGGCAGGTGCTCGATTTCTGTAGTAGTAGTGGTTGTTCCATTGGTGGTTCAGGCGGTCCCGATTCTCAGGTGGTTTGCCTGTCTCCCAGAGGAGGTTGTTCTCCCTTCGGCTGGGACTGGACTCTCACTTGCTTCTGCAGACCTTCGCGATGTGGCCTCTTTTCCCGCAGGTATGGCAGAGTGCGTCGAGGAATTTACAGTCCGATCGCAGATGGTTTGCCCCGCAACCAGCACATTGGCGTGGAAGTCTCTGGTTCCTTTGCTCTCGTTCCAAGCGGAACCAGTTGACCTCCTCTTCCTCACTGTCTGAGGATGACTCGAGGTCTTCGTGGTGGGCGGTAATAGCATGCTTCTCAGTGGCGAGCGGGCTATCGTTTGCGAGTTGGCGATGCGGTGCGTTCGCTCGGTGCATCCGAGCGGCTGACTTCCTGGTTGCTTCTGCGGCAGTAGTGTCAGTGATGACATCTGCAAGGCTGATGTCTCCTTTCGCCATGAGTTTACTCTGCACGGCTGGTGCATCTAATCCCAGAACTACGCAGTCTCTCAGGGCTTCCTCGAGGTTTGCAAAACCACAAAGGTCTCCTAGGTTCCAGAGGTCGGCTATGAAGTCCCCAACGCTCTCGTTCTTCCATTGGTCCCTCTGGTAAAACTCGTGTCTTTGTATCAGTGTAGGTACTGCGGGTGCGTAATGGGCCCGGAGGATCGGCACGAGGTTATCCCAATCTATGGTCTTCACTTCTGCCATTTTGGCAAGTGCTTTAGCCATTTTGAAAACGGCAGGGCCGCAGTGGTCAGGAACATCTCGTTTCTTGCCAGGCGTAGCATCTTTTAAATTGTTGGTCTCTAGGAACATCTGGAAATGATCTATATACGAGTCCCAGTCTTCAGTTGCTGGGTCAAATGGAGCGGGTGGTATGGCGCCACTGGTCATTTTGCCGTTTGTTGCGTGCACTCTTCAGCCACATGCTCTGTCTTGTTCGATGAGTACTTAGTCAGCTCTATCGTCTCCGCATCCCACCCTCATTGCCAGTGTTAAGTTCTGAGCATGGGCTCAAGGAACGGAGACAAGACATCGAACGGTGACTTCAACTCTTTATTGTGACATAAGAACAGAGCAAATACTTGGGCAGCAGCAGCTCTTTTATAGAGCTGGCTGCTGTCAAAACAACCAATGATTTCAGTTTACCGCTCTCACAAGCGTCCAATCAGAGAGGCCTGTTAACAGCCAATCAGACTGGCCAGAAACGACCAATCATGACTCGCTATTCGCAGGCCAACGAGAAGTACAGGATTACGAGCCTGCTGCAAAGTAAAGCTATTTAGGGTTGTTACTGCTATGTTGGCTTAGTCCACAACAAAGTGTGTGTTGAATTCCTGTCTCTTTGAGATTGGGATCTTGGTTTTATGGTCCTGATCCTTTGCAGTTGCTTGTTTGCTATCATGGTTCCTTCCTGCCATGCCTTTTGGTTTGCTTTTCACAAGTTCTTTACAGCTTGCCATCTATTTGATTTCTATTGGAAAGGATCTTAGCTAGTTTGTAGGGTTTTTTCTCTGTATCTCATGCCTGTAATTTTCTCTTTCCTTTGTTATGAAAAGTAAGCTGGCTCCGGCTATTTTAATAGCCCTACTTGACAAAGGGTGGGGACTGTATTCCTAGAAGAGGGGGGAATTCTAACTTCCAACAGCATCAAAGGGCAGGACAAGAACACAATGGATGGAAACCAATGAAGGAGAGAAGAGAAGCAACCCAGAATTAAGGAGAAGCTTCTTAACAATGAGGACAATTAATCAGAGAAACAGCTTGCAGTCAGAAGTTTTGGGTGCTTCATCCACTGGAGGTTTTTAAGAAAAGACTGGACAGCCACTTGTTTGAAATGGTATAGGCAGATGGTAAAGGTGATGGGGGGGGGGGATGGAGACTTGCTCCATTTTCCAGAGCAGGAGGTGACTGGGTTGGAGTGAGTGAGGTCAAGTTGGCCACGCCCACCAGTCACACCGGTTGTTAAACTATTGGCTCCCAGTGTTTTCTTTTCTGTGGGAAATGGGTCCAAATGGCTTTTTGAATGTTTAAAGGTTGCAGATTCCTGGATTATTTTATTTTTTATTTTTATTTATTTGATTTGTCAATAGCTTACAAGATAACAGGTATAATTATAAACATAATCATGAATACATGAAATGGATACATATTTTACAGATAATCAGAGTTGGAAGGGACCTTGTAGGTCATCCAGTCCAGCCCCCTGCCCAAGCGGGAGACCCTACACCATTTCTGACAAATGGCAGTCCAATCTCTTCTTGAAAGTCTCAACTGATGGCGCTCCCACAACTTCCGAGGGCAATCAACCATTGGTTGTTTGTTCTCATTCTCAGAAAGTTTCTCCTTGTTTCCAGGTTAAATCTCTCCTTGTTCAGTTTCCATCCATGATTCCTTGTCTGGCCTACAGGAGCTTTAGAAAATAGTTTGACCCCTTCCTCCCTGTGGCAGCCCCTCAAATATTTGAACCCTGCTCTCTTGTCTCCCCTGGTCCTTCTTTTTACTAGACTAGCCAAGCCCAGTTCCTGCAACCGTTCGTTTTATGTTTTAGCCTCCAGTTTTCTAATCACCCTGGTTGCTCTCCTCTGTACTTTTTCTAGAGTGTCAACATCTTTTTTATAATGTGGTGACCAAAACTGGATGCAATACTCTAGATGTGGTCTTACTAAGACTTTATAGCGTAGTATTAGTACTTCCCTAGATCTTGACTGTATCCCTCTGTTAATACAACTTAGGATTGCATTAGCTTTTTTGGTGGCTGCTGCACACTGCTGGCTCATATTTAGCTGGTTGTCCACTAAGACTCCAAGACTCACAGTTACTGTTATTGAGCCTGGTTTCACCCAGTCTATATGTGTACTTTTGGTTTTTCTTTCCTAAGTGTAGGACTTTACTTTTCTCTACATTGAATTTAATTTTGTTAGATATGGCCCAGTGTTCCAGTCTGTCAAGATCCATCTGGATCTTGAGCCTATCTTCTTGGGTGTTAGCTATTCCTGCCAGCTTAGTATCATCTGCAAATTTGTTAAGTTTCCCTTCTATTCCCTCATCTAAGTTGTTAATGAAGATATTGAAGAGTACTGGGCCTAAGACGGAACCCTGTGGCACCCCACTGCTTACTTCCCTCCATGTAGACTTAGACCCATTAAGGACTGCTCATTGAGTACGATTTGTCAGCCACTTGCAAATCCATCTAGTTGTGGTGCTATCTATTCCACTTTTTTCTAGCTTACTAAGAAGTAGGTTGTGGTCTACTTTTTTGAATGCCTTGCTGAAATCTAAATATATTATGTCCACAGTATTTTGCTAGTCTACTAATTTAATCACTGTGTTGAAGAATGAAATAAGATTGGTTTGGCATGATCTGTTTTTAACAAACCCATGCTGACTGCTAGTTATTACTTTACTTGTTTCTAGATGTTGGCAGATCTGTTTTTTTATTATCTTTTCCAGTATCTTCCTGGGTATTGATGTTCAGCTGATTGGTCTATAGTTTCCTGGGTCTGTTTTTTTCCTTTTTTGAAGATGGGAACCACATCAGCTCTTTTCCAGTCCTCTGGTAGTTCCCCGGTGCTCCAGGATTTTTGAAAGATATGGTGCAGTGGTTCTGAGATGACCTCTGCTAGCTCCTTTAAACCTCTGGGATGTAATCCATCAAGCCCTAGTGATTTGTTTTCATCAAGATCAGACAGGTGTTCTCTTACTATTTTTTTTGCTTATTTTAACTTTTATTTCTGGTCTGTCTTTTACAGTTATGTTTTTGGTGGGTTGAGCTATAGTTTCTTTTTGCTGTTTTCTTGATTTTTTTTCTTGTTATTTATATGCGGGAAGCAACTTTTTTTTTATTATCTTTGACTTTGTGGCAAGTCTTTGTTTGTTCCGAGCTTTTGCTATCCTGACTTCGTCTTTGCAGATTCTGGCTTTCTGCTGATATTCTGCCTTAGTTGTATGTCCTTCTTTCCATTTTTTGTATTTGTCCTTTTTTTCTTTCAATTTGCCACAGAGATCTTTGTGCAGCCATGCTGGTTTCTTCTTGGATTTCTTGTTTTTCTTTCTCAATGGTATTGTGCTGGTCTGAGCTTCTATGATCATACTTTTTAGAGTTTCCCAAGATTCTTGAGTTGTTTTCCCCTTTAGGATTTTCATCCATGGAATCTTTCCCAAGTTCTCTCTGAGTTTATTGAAATCAGCTCTTTTAAAATCCAAGACTCTGGTATATAAGAAAAATAAAAGAAACAATAGGACAGGGACGGTAGGCACGATGGTGCACTTATGCACACCCCCTACAGACTTCTTAGGAAAGGGTGAGGTCAATAATAGACAGTCTAAGGTTAAAGTTTTTAGGGTTGGGGAAGAAACCAGAGTCAGGTAGAGTATTCCAGACATTGACCACTCTGTTGCTGAAGTCGTATTTCCTGCAATCAAGTTTGGTGCGGTTTACTTTGAGTTTGTATCTATTGTGTGCTCTTGTATTGTTATGGTTGAAGCTGAAGTATTCATTGATAGGTAGGATATTGCAATGTATGATTTCATATTCTATACTTAGATCGGACTGAAGGCGGCATATTCTAGATTTTCTAGGTCTAGAATTTCAAGTCTGGTGGCATAAGGTATTCTGCAATAAGTAGTGGAATACTCTTCTTGTGAAACATTTCTGGACTTTCTCAACTGTGTTAATATCAGATACGTAATGTGGGTTCCAGACTGATGAGATGTATTTGAGGATTGGTCTAGCAAATGTTTTGTATGCTTCAGTTAGTAGTGTGATATTACCAGAGAAAAAGCTACATAGGATTAGGTTAACAACTCTTAATGCCTTTTTGGCTATGTAGTTACAGTGGACTCTAGCACTTAGGTCATTAGAGATGAGTACTCCAAGATCCTTGACAGACTTTGGATCTTCAACAAGGTCTTGACTCTTCAGCCTGTATTTTATTTTCTGATTTTTTTTGCCAATAAGTAAGACAGAGCATTTATTTCTTGAGATTTGAAGTTGCCATTTGTTTGACCATTTTGATACATAGTCAAGGTCTTTTTGAAGGGTAGCGGTATTGTCTGTGGTGTTGAATAGCAGTTGCTCTTAAAATGATCACATAGGTTAATATGATCACATATTAATATTAATATGATATAATATAATATTAATATTGTTATGTCCGGCGCGGCAAGGAGACCAGGACTCAGTGAGTTTGTTCAACTCATTTATTGGTCCCGAGAACGGCTCGGGTTTTGGGGGAAAAACTGCGGCTTTTTATTCCCAAGCCACAGCGGCTGCAGCCAATGGCACCGCTTTGAATCTCCCGCGATTAGTTTCCACCAATCGCGGGAGATCCGCAGCAGGCCAATCAGAGCGGCTCACTTGACCAATCGGATCCCTGCGCGCTTTGACGAATCACAGCGCGGCATCTACAAGAATGTAAATTACCGTACAGAACACCCCTCTCCTCTTGGTTCAGTCCTACGTGACGTAGTCCCATAAGTAGGCGGGGCTCCGTACTTGCCTACTGGACCTGCGCAGGTCAGTTGTTGCTTGGCTCCCGGCCGATTTGGTCGGGCTCTCTGTTGCTCTCGGCCTCGTCAATGGAACCGCCTGGAAGGTCTCGCTGAGCCTCTTGTGGCAGCTCCCTCCTGGTCTACCTGGGTTGGTAGAGCTGCGGTTTCCGCTGCTCCTGCCTAGTCTTTCTGGGCTGATTGAGCTGGCCTGGCTGCTTCTTCCTGGTGAGGCTTCGAGCTGGCTGTCCATCGGTAAGTGTTGCTGGTTTCTTTCTATTGGGTTCTGGTTCCCGGGGTATTCCCTCCCCTCTTGGCTTATATTAGGGGGGTTGTCTGTGTTTGGTTGCATGTCGGTTGTGTTTCCTGTGATTGTTCTCGATCTTAGTTGATCGATGTGGCGTTTCAAGGCTCATCCGTTGGTTGTTTCCAGCCGGTACGAGCGGGGGCCTGTCAGTTGGGTTATGGTTGCTGGTACCCATAGTGGGTCTCCGGTTAGGTTCTTTGTGTAGACGGCGTCGCCTGGTGCAAAGAACCAGTGCTTGCTAGAGGAGTTGAGGGGTTTCTCCGGGTTGTATGTGGGGTGCAGCCTGTCTAGTGGGGACCTTATTTTCCTCCCCACTAGTAGCTCTGCCGGGCTTTTGTTCGTTGTTGTGTTTGGGGTTATATGTTGTATGAAGAGCATTTTATTTATTTTTTCTTGGATTTCCCCCTGTTCGATTTTTTGGATGGTTTTTTTCGTAAATTGAACCATCCGTTCCGCCCTTCCATTTGCCGCCGGATGTGCCAGAGCTGTCAATGTGTGTTGTATGCCCCGTTCCGCGAGGAATTTTTCAAATTCTAGCGAGGTGAATTGGGGCCCGTTGTCTGACAAGATGACATCTGGGAGGCCATGGGTTGTGAATAGCTTGCTAAGTTCCTTGGTCACGGCCTCCGTGGTGGTGGTTTTCATGTTGCTTACCTCCAACCAGTTGGAGTAAGCATCTACTGTTACAAGGAATGCATGTCCCTTAGTGGGCCCGGCAAAATCTATGTGGATCCTGCACCATGGTCCCCTGGAGGTTTCCCATTCCAGGATCGGTGCTGCGGGAGGGCTCGGTCTGGTTTCTTGGCAGCGTTCACATCTTGCCACCCAGGCCTCGATTTGCTTGTCCATCCCTGGCCACCAAGTGTAACTTCTGGCCAGGGCTTTTATTCTAACTATGCCCGTGTGCCCCTCGTGTAACAACCCCAATACCTTCCCTTGTAGTTTTTCCGGAATAACAACCCTATCCCTCCACAGTACACACCCTTTTTGTAGCGAGAGTTCTGTTTGCCGGTTCCAGAATGTCTTGAATGCTTCGTTGTCGTCTTTTTCTGGCCACCCTTTTTCTACCCAGTGTAACACCCGCGCCAGACGTTTGTCTTTATTAGTTTCTTGGACAATGTCTGACGCGGTTATGGGTAGATCGGGCAGAGTCTCTATGCTGAGGGTGCTCGTTGTGGGTGCTGGGTTGGTGTCTAGGTCGGGTAACAGTGAGCAGCTCAAGGCATCTGCGTGGGTGATAGTCTTACCGGGTCGGTGTGTGAGCTAGTAGCTGTAGGCGGCAAGGAATTCGGACCACCTTGTCATTCTGGGAGATAGGCTGTTCGGGGTGGCCCGGTTCCCTGCCAGGATGCCCAGCAGCGGCTTGTGGTCTGTGATAATGGTGAATGTGCGGCCGTAGAGGTACTCGTGGAACTTCTTCACTGCTGCGACAATGGCTAGGGCCTCCTTGTCCAGCTGGCTATAGTTCCTCTCTGGTTTGGTGAGTGTCCTTGAGAAGAAAGCGATGAGTGCTTCTCTTCCATCCGGGAGTGTGTGGCTGAGGACGGTGCCGACGCCGAAGGGTGAGGCGTTGCATGTGACGACAAGTGGTAGGGTCTCATTGTATTGGATGAGGACAGCATCCGAGGTGAGCAGGTCCTTGGTTTTCCTGAAGGCGGCTTCCTCACGTTTCCCCCAAGTCCAGGTGGCCGCCTTGTCCAAAAGCCTATGCAAAGGCTCTGCTGCGGTCACCTTTTGGGGCAGGAAAACGTAAAAATTAAGCAGTCTCAGGAATGCCTGCAGTTCCGTTTTATTCCTGGGTGTGGGTGCCTCCTTAATGGCTTTGATTTTGTTTACGGTTGGGTGGATGCCGTGCTGGTCTAGGAGGTACCCCAGGAACTCGACCCGCTCTGTGTAAAGCTGGCACTTTTCTCTCTTCACTTTTAGCCTGGTTTCCTTGAATTTCATTAGCACCTCCCTTTGCCGACCCTCTAGTTCTAGCTAGTTGGTTGCCGACACCAGCACGTCATTGAAGTAGGGCACCACCCTCTTAATTCCTTGCAAAAGCCTCTCCATGAGGCTTTGGAAAATTCCCGGCGCCACGCTGACTCCAAACTGGAGTTGGTTACAGCAAAACACTCCCCAGTGGGTGACTATGGTTTGCGCCTCCGCGGTTTCTGCGTCGACCGGCAGCTGTTGGTATGCTTGTGCCAGGTCGAGCTTCGCAAAAACCTTGCCTCCCCCCAGTGAGTGTAGAAGGTGCTGCACTACTGGGATGGGGTAGGCGCTTTGTTGTAAGGCACAATTTAGGGTGGCCTTATAGTCCCCGCAGATTCTTACCGACCCATCGGGTTTGACTGGGGTGACTATTGGGGTCTCCCACCGGGCGTGGTCAATTGGTTGTAGGACCCCTTGCTTGACTAGCTTATCAATTTGCTCGTCTATTTTTGGCCTGAGTGCAAAGGGTACCCGCCTTGGTTTTAGGCATATCGGGAGAATGTTGAGGTCTAGGCTGAAGGAGATGGGGGCCCCTCGGTACTTGCCTAGGGTGCCGTTGAACACTTCCTGGAAGTCCCATGCCAGTTGCTGTTCCCAATCGGTCTCGGCAGTGTGGTTGATGCCCTTGACTTCGATGCCGAGCGGTGCGAACCATTGCAGTCCCAAAAGGCTGGGTCGGTCTCGGTCCACGATCATCAGGGGAAGCTTTGCAGTGCGGCCCTTGAATGTTACCTTGAATTGTCCGGTTCCGACTACCGGGATGCGGTTTCCATGGTAGTCCTTGATTATTAGTCTCTGGTTCTCCAGTCCCTTCTTGTGGATGGTAGGCACCAAGCGTTTGATTTCTTGCCAGGCGACCATGGAGAGGTAGGACCCGGAGTCCACCTCCATTTTGCATGGCTCGCCTTCGATGCCTACCTCCACGTAGACCTTTCGGGCATCGGTGGTTGATGCGTGGCCGATGATGACCGTCTGGTGGGTTTCCTCCTTCCGCCGGGTTTCGCCACCTCGTCGGTTCTGTCCACTCCGATCCCATCGGCTGTCGGCTTGGCGATCTTTGGCTCTGGGGGGTGTTCTGTCCTGTCTCCGCTCGCTGTGGTCCTGCCGTCTGGGGCTGTAGGCCTTCCTCAATCGGCAGACTTGGGCGATGTGACCCTTTTTGTCGCAGTGTCGGCAGACTGCATCGAAGAAACAGCACTCTGCTCGAGGGTGGTCGCCTCCGCACCCGGCACATGTGGTCCCCAACTTACGACCCCACCGATTTCGCTGGTCCTGTCCCGTCTGGAGCTAGTGGATCTCCTCTTCCTCGTCTGTGGTGTCGGAGGCGGAGTGGAATTCGCCATGATGGGTGGTGGTCTCGTGGTGACTTGCTTCCGGGTGGGCCTCGGTCACCCGTCCTGGGTCGGCGGTCACGGTGCGGTCTCCGGTGTCTGGTCTCCACATGCGGTTCGCCGATTTCCGGGTTGCCTCGGCTGCGGTGGCTTCAGCGATGGCGTCAGTGAGGGCGATGTCTCCTTTGGCCATCAGTCGGCTCTGTAGGACTGGGTCTCGGAGTCTGAGTACAACGCGGTCCTGTAAGGCCTCATCCATGTCCGAGAACCCACACATGCTCCCTAGGCTTCGCAGTTCAGCCACAAAATCACTGATGCTCTCGCTCACTCTCTGGTCCCTCCGGTAGAAATCGTGCTGCCTGATGAGGGTGGGCACAGCAGGGGCATAGTGGTTCCGGAGCAATGGTTTGAGGTCAGCCCAGTCCATCTCCTTGACGTCCGCGGGTTTCGCTAGAGCTTTTGCCATCTTGAACACTGCGGGCCCGCAGTGTGTCAGGAAGACGGCTCTTTTCTTTGGCCCGGTGGCGTCCTTCATGTTGCTACATTCAAGGAACATGAGGAATCTGTCTGTGTATGATTCCCAGTCCTCGGTAGCGGGATTGAAGGGCACGGGCGGTGTGATGCTGGCCATCTCGTCGGTCTCGCTTCCTCCGGACATGTGTTGGTGGGGAATCAGCCTTGGAATCCCACCTTCGTCGTCAGTGTTATGTCCAGCGCGTCAAGGAGACCAGGACTCAGTGACTTGGTTCAGCTCATTTATTGGTCCCGAGAATGGCTCGGGTTTTGGGGGAAAAACTGCGACTTTTTATTCCCAAGCCGCCGCGGCCGTGGCCAATGGCACCACTTGGAATCTCCCGCGATTAGTTTTCACCAATCGCAGGAGATCCGCAGCGGGCCAATCAGAGCGGCTCGCTCGACCAATTGGATCCCTGCGCGCTTTGACCAATCACAGCGCGGCGTCTACAAGAATGTAAATTACTGTACAGAACAAATATGATCACATAGACTCGGACTAGGGGTGACAAGATAGCAGTATTCCAGTTTATGAGAGGCTGCCACAAAGAAGAAGGAGTCAAGCTATTCTCCAAAGCACCTGAGGGCAGGACAAGAAGCAAAGGATGGAAACTAATCAAGGAGAGAAGCAATATAGAATGAAGGAGAAACTTCCTAACAATAAGGACAATTGACCAGTGGAACAGCTTTGCCTTCAGAAGTTTTGGGTGCTTCATCACTGGAGGTTTTTAAGAAGAAACCGGACAGCCACTTGTTTAAAATGGCACAGGGTCTCCTGTTTGAGCAGGGGTTTGGACTAGAAGACCTCCAAGTTCCTCACCAGTTCTATTCTGATTGAATTAATGCTCTTGGCTTTTGACTGAAAGATTTCCAAAGTGGACACTTCCTGGTGATTTATTTTCTAGCCTTACAGGTAGTCCTCAACTTACAACCAGTAATTTAGCCTATAATCTCAGTTGTAAGTAAGGATGGTCATAAAATGGGTAACCAGGCAGCCCTACCTGATTTTATTACCTTTTAATTTTTCAGCAGTCATTAAACAAACTTGCTATTGTTAAGCAAATGCACTGGTCATTTCAATGAACATCACAGTTGTTAAGCAAACCCATTGCTCACCGTATAGCATTCTTTGCCAGAAACAGGAAGTCAATACAGTTTTCCAGCAAAAACATCATAATCACAGATATGTGACTTTGGGGCACTTCAAACTTTCAAAGGCTTTCCTATCAAGGGGAGAACCAACTTATTAAGAGAGAGAGATCCTTCTTATCAAGGAGAGATCCAACCTAGAATTAAGGAGAAATTTTCCTGACAGTGGGAAAACAATCGATTAGTGGAATGGCTTGACTTCAGAATTTATGAGTGCTGCATCCCTGAAGGCTTTCAAGAAGAGACTGGACAGTCTCAAGAAGAGATTGGCCAGTCATTTATCCAGAATGGTACAGGGTCTCCTGCTTGAGTAAGGAGTTGGACTAGAAGACCTCCAAGGTCCCTTCCAATTTTTCTATTCTGCTTTCTATGTTTAATCACTATTTTATTTGGTTTGTCAATTGCTTACAAGATAATAGGTATAAGTAAAAACATAGTTATGAATACATGGATACATATAAGAAAAATAAAAGAAACAATAGGACAGGGATGGTAGGCACGTTGGTGCGCTTATGTTTAATTGCAAAGCTTACACAATTTCCTGCCAATCTCAAATATGCTTTTGTTATCCAAAGAAGTAAATGACTCAGGTCTTCAAAGCTTCATGCATGCAAACCGCACCTGATGGTCTGTGTTTGACAAGCAAATCATGTTGATGCTTCCTTTATCTTGTTTTCTACAATACCTACCTTATTATTCCTTTACATTTCCCTTTTATCTCTCTGTTGGTTGCCAACAGAGATAAGAGGGAGTTCTGTAAAGAGGCCTTGAATTATTATACATAAAAAAGCAGTGAATGATTGCATTGCATTCAGATGTGATAGCCCCTGTTCCTCATTTAACCTCCTGCTGGAAGAAAAATCCAGATCCTGTTCCAAGCCAGGAATAAAATGGAGGCTGATTGGAAAGAAGGATTCTGTCTATTGATGAGGGTATCAGCCTGTGGTTCTGGTGAAGCTGACAAAATTGAGTTGAGAATGGGTGGGTTTTTATACCTTCTTGATCCCTATGGGGTCATGTAGGGTTTATGGCTGGCTCTACAGGCACACCATTCAAAGAGTGTTCATTCCACATGTATAGCTAAATGTCTGTAGAGATTGGGATGAACATAAGGAATGGATTTCCAGAGAGAAAAAAATGGAGACTACAAGAACCAGGAGTAATACTCAGGTGACCTAAGGGCATAGATAAACCTCCAAGTGGCCTCAGTGATCCTCCAAAATATGCAAATTACCAACCATCTGCAAGGAATATAAATCCTTCCATTCCTCAAAGCTGAAGAATGTTCTTGGATGAGAAGCAAAACATGTTCAAAAAGAAAAACAAGGAAGTCCCAGTTGCCTCCTGAAAAAGCACCTTTGGGACAACCATGACCTGGATGACTGAGAGTCTCTAAAGACTTCTTGGCATTTAGAAATAGCTGAGTGGGAGTATGTATCCTGAGTGTAGTGATCAACAGGTCTTTCCTCCCACCTGAATGACAGATGCATTCACACCATCACCAATCATGTTAGATTTAGCATGTGGATGGATATGGAGTACAGTAAGTACATGGGTGGGCATAAACTAAGTGGGACCTTATCCCACTTGAAATATGGTTTCCACCTCCATTCAGATAAGATATGGATAAATGTATGTTAATTCAAAGGACAGGTACCCGGCTGATGATGCTTCTGGAGTCTAATGCTTTTAAGGAACAATTAAAAAGGATGGGGTCTGTTTAGCTTACAAAAGTGATGACTAAGAAAGAGAATGGTAGTCTTCAGTTTTCTGATGGGTCATTCCACAAAAGAAGAAGGGGATTTCTTGCTTGCCTCAATGGGCAGCGTTAGAGTCAATGAGTTAAAATGACAAGGCAGCAGCTTTAGAATCATCATCAGGAGGAACTTCTAAGCTATACAAGTTGTTAGCTAATGGAACAGACTACTGTTGGAAGTGGTGAGGTCTTCTTCTCTGGAGTTTTTTAAACAGAAGCTAATTGGTCATCAGTCAAAGAAGCTTTAGTGAATCCTGCACTAAAAATGGGATTGGATTGGATGGAATGGGACAACTCATCACAGTTGACTCACCACAGGACAACTTGCTGCGGAACAATTCAACATGGAATAACTCAGGTGAAGGACAAGGAGAATTGCAGCTCACCCCAGCCTTGAAGACTTCTCAAATTCAGGGATCGCCAACTTTTTGGACCTCAGGGACCACCAAACTCATAATTTTAAATCCTGCGGACCACTAATATAAATTTTGATGGACTGTGGCTTGCTGAGACTGGCCCTTTGGTCATCCCAGAGCAGCTGCTCCTCTACCCAGTTGCACCGGCCTGCCATGGATTGGAGGAGCGGCTCCGGGATGACCAAAGGGCCAGTCTTGTGACTACTGCAGCTCTGGAATATGGGACCGACTTTACTGCCAATGTCAGTAAGCCACATCAAGACTGATTTCCCTTCCCTGCCATTGGTCTTACCTTCCAGTTCCAGCTCTACTCAAGGTAAAGTTTGTGCTCAGCTGAAGGGTGGGGGCCAGCAGGTGGGCGGGCCATGTGGGCAGCACAGCCTTGTGTTCCTGCACAGCCTGGATGAATTGCTTTGGGGGAGATATTTCTTTGCGGACCACCAAACTTTTTTCGTGGACCACCAGTGGTCCCTGGCTCATCAGTTGACAACCACTGAAGGGTCCCCAGCCCACCAGTTGACAACCACTAGAAAGTTCAAACCTAAAGCAAGACAAGGCCCACTGCAATTCACTTGTCCTTCTCTTGAGTTATACTGTGAGTTGTCCTGTGGCATGTTTCCCTGCAATGAGTTGGCCAGGGCAAGTGGCCCACAGCAAGTTGTCCTAGACCCAGATTGGGATATTTGTTAAAGTACCTTCCAATTCTGAGCTTCTACGAGGTCAGGAATGGGCAAGACAAGATTATGTATCATGATTGATGAACTTTAAGAATACCGTGGAAGCGCTCTTAACAGTGGTTGCTAAGGTCAGGAGATCAAAAACTCAGTATGAACCAAAGAGTCTTGTGATAGATTGCGTTGGACTCTGACCAAGGCTAAAGAGATCATGGAGGTCATGTTCAACAGAAGGGATATCCAAGAAAGAATCAAAGATGGATTAGGAAAAGAACATAAACTCCCATCTCCTTAAACAAATCACTAATAGAGTTCTAAATCAGGACTTCCATATTCCTGTGAAAAATCAGTCTGAATTTCTTCAAAGAAAATCCTCCTAGAGTTTGAGTCTTTCCACATGTACAGAAATCATGGAACAAACTTCCTTCCTCCCTCCCTATCCCTATGCCATTGTACTCATCTCATCCTCAGATGACCTGTTGCTTCAGTTGCCTGGATTGCTGTCTGTAAATTCTCCTTATTCCAACATCCTCTGAGTGTAACCTCAGAGTTAAATCTATTAAGCTTTCCTTACTTTGAAGAAAAGCGAACACAATGAGCAGGTAGATAGTCAAATGAGGCAGGATTGAGATCAGGACTTGGGAATGACCACCAGCTTTATGCTAGCCTAGTTTTATGCTATTTCTAGTCTGAGTGGAGAACATTTCAAATCATCAGTAATGAAAGGTCCTATAATATATCCCTGACTATTGGAGAAGAGAGCTTTGAAGAAAGTGACTTGATTGCACTGTATTAGCTTGATTAGGAACTGCGGTGGCACAGTGGTTAGAATGCAATATTCCAAGCTAACTCTGCCAATTGCCAGGAGTTCGATCCTGACCAGCTCAACCTTCCATCCTTCCAAGGTCGGTAAAATGAGGACCCAGATTGTTGGGGGCAATATGCAACTCTGTAAACCACTTAGAGCAGGGGTGACAAATTCACGGTCCATGGGCTGGATGCCGTCATGTGCTGGCCCCTGCCCTACCCAGTTTAGCAAAAGGGGAGGGAAGTGCCGATTCTCATGTGATGCCACAAGTTTGAGCCACCCCTCACTTAGAGAGTGTGGTAAAGCACCATGAAGCAGTATATATGTCAGTTTTGAAAGCCATATTGAGATCTGATACTCCCACACTGTGAGCCTGAGAAAGTGGGAGGGGGGGAATTCATTTGAGTATATCTAGCTAGACAAAATAAAATTCTTTTGCTGTTTCAAGGTCATGTAGTGTTGAGGATAGTGAAAAGGGAATCTTATTTTGGGACGGATGGTGATTGGGCCATTTGATGTGATGATGGCTAAGAGGGGATGGATTTGTAGTTTTTACTTTTGCAAGGAAGCCCGAAACTTTCAGATTTGGGATTCCACAGATGTACCAGTTACTATCCAAATAAAGGAAACTTTGAGAGATTTCTGTCTTGGAATTATTGGTTGGAAGGGAGGTTTGCTGGAACACTGCTATTGCTATTGCAATTGCCATACCATTATACTTAATTATATGAGTTTAATTGGCTTTCTGCAACCTGCTTTGACCTTAGCTAGTGGGTTTGAAGGGCTGGGATGTTTCAGAAAATGATGGAGGTTCTATCAATGTCAACATTTCCTGCCTAGTTATGTCTCTTAAAATTCCATAGTTGTTTCCAGTTTTTAGAACATCTGTTTATATTGTATAACTATTTTCCAAGATGGAAAAGAAGGAGCTTTCCAACTGTGTATAACTTTCAGGTTTCACAGGCTTTGTATTCTGGAAAAGTTAACATGCAAGAACCATCTTTCAGCTTCTCCCTTGCATCGCTGAGAGGAAATAATTAAATTCTCAGCAAAGCAGATGAACAATTTGAACCCCCCAAATAGAGGCATTTATGTAAATATCACTAAGCTAATGGATGTTTAGCTCCTTCCAAAGGAAGCATATGAGATGCTTTCTTTGTGTCAACAATTGTGAACATGGATTAATGCATTAATAAATGCCCACAGAGACCCATCATCCTTAGTTAACTGAGCTGAAGGGAAGGGGTTGGGGAGAGACTGTAAATCCTGCAACGTGCTGAGTTGAAAGCACTGCATAAAACAGTGATCATGATAGCAATCCTATAGTAAAACAACAGGCCCTTAGCAATAACCCTCAGCAGCTCTGTGGATTCTTCACTTAACTCCTGTCATTTTGTTTTGAACCTAGAAATAAGAAGATCATCCTTATTTCTGACTTCCTGGCTGCAACGTGGAAGACACATCTGGTTGTCTGTGATAAAGAATGATGGATTAGAGGGGGCTGGCCTGAAACCCTAGGACTCTTTTGATACTCTTAATCAAGTTTTAGGAAGACAATTTGAAACATAATGCTCCATAAACTTCTAACTAAGGTTAAAAGGCTCAACATGTCATGGAACTCTTTCCCCTTCTTTCATATTAACAGGTTGTGGAATTCCTTCCTTCCTTCCTTCCTGTTGTAGATTGTTTAATGCATAAGCATTAAGATGCCCATTGTAGTTTTGGAATAAATATCATTCTGGGTTCAGTTCCAAGTGGGAGGAAAAAGGCACTGGAAACAGGGTGACTGTTTGGAAAGATGGTTTAATGGTAGACGGGATCACATGCCTTGGGGATCCTGGGTGAAAAGGAGAAGAGATGCTGAGAGGCCCTGGGTTTTATTATGCCCTCTGCTGGGATTTGAATTTGAGCTTGTATTTTGATTGGTTGTCAGACTCCCATGGGGCCATGTAGGGGCAACTCTGTAGCCTGTCCTGAGTCCCAGGCTTGGTTGAGCCTTACTGGGTGATGATGTAATGAAAGGGCTTTGGGCAATTCCTATTCTGGCTCTGCCTGAAAGAGGCAGATCTTTGTTATGCAGAATAGACTGGATCAGGCCTTAATGGCCTATTAGCAAAGGTGGTGGCAGGGGATGAGTTTCTGCCTCTCTGAGTTTCTACTTCTCTTTTAGGGGAAATATTCTGCTCTTTTTAACATATCCTAAAACATTTCATTTTTCTAGGAGAGG
Organism: Hydrophis major; assembly: GCA_033807585.1. NCBI lineage: Eukaryota > Metazoa > Chordata > Lepidosauria > Squamata > Elapidae > Hydrophis > Hydrophis major. Next base: position 9,176,015 of record CM066330.1, read on the forward strand.
GGTAGGTTAGAATTTCCAACAGTAGTGAAATCATGACGCTGCCAAGGAGAGCCATTCTCTCTTTCTGATCTATTATTTTGCTTTCAAAAGCTGCGGGAGCTGGGGTAAAAGAAAATTAATGGATACTTAAGATTTTATACCCATCCTTATGGTCTCTAAAAGGCATCAAAAAGTTCTCCGAGATCAGTGCCCAAGAGAAGTCACCTGGGATCAACCATATCAAGTACTATTATTGTCTCCATGCTCCAGGATTCAAGTAGGTAATCTAACTATGGCTTGATTCATTGGAAATTTACCAGAGAATCTATTTAATCAAACTCATAAGAAACCGGAAGAGGACCAGTGGTGGGATTCAATTTTTTTTTACTACCGGTTCTGTGGACATGGCTTGGTGGGCGTGGCAGGGGAAGGATACTGCAAAATCTCCATTCCCTCCCGACTAATCTGCTTTCCAGCTCCTTTCTCCAGTGCAGGGCAACCAAAGAAGACCCAGCCCATCAGCTGGGACTTGGGAGCCAGAGAAGAGATGGGGGCGAGGCCAGTCAGAGGTTGGATTGGCCGGTTCTCCAAACTACTCAAAATTTCCACTACCAGTTCACCAGAACAGGCCAGAACTTGCTGAATACCACCTCTGAAGAGGACTATCTTAATGGGACTCATCATTTTATGGTGGTCACTGGTGGCCATCAAAGACCCAATGCGGATACTCTCTAACTTCAGAGAACATGAGTTGCTCCAAGGTCAAAACCAAACCAAATTTGTGACTTTCATAAACAACTTCTGACTGAATCAAGAGGAAGGGAAAGACCAAGTAATTGATGGTTCATTGAAGCTGAGGAGACCCTCAAAAATAAAGCAGTGAGGAGTTTAAAAAAAGTGGTGCATAGAACTGGTGGAAGCAAAGAAAATCTTCAAGGTGTTGGAGGTTAAATCTGGTCTGTATCCTGTTCCAATCCGGGAGTAAAATACAGACAGAGGAAAATAAGTTTGAGGCAGCTGCACTTGGAAAGGAGGTTTATTGGTCCAGTAACAGCAGTGACAACAGCAAGCATTTTGGGGGGCAGCTAGCAAATTTGTCTGGTCAGTGGATGAGCTTTTACTTGTTTTGGGGGGCTTTGAAATGGAGGTGTCTGGGTCTGTGTGTCCTTTGTTATTTAATTATGTTGCAAGAGTTCTATTACAGTCTGCCAGGTCGTTATTGGCCCTAAAAGTAAAGGGGATATGCAATTCCTAGGTATAATCCTATCAACCTAATCAAACTGTCAGTTTCAGCTCCTGTTCTATTCTGCCATCTATTTGGAGATCATTTTAGCCAAGTCTGGTTTTACAATGTATATATTGTTTTATGAATGTAGCTTAGTTTTCTTAAGCTTTGCCTGCAGGCTGTTTTAGTGGAGGAAAGACCAGGATTACTATAGGAGAAGAGGAGAAATATCTTCCTTCAATAAATTTTCCTTAATTTATCTTCCTTAAATATTTTTTTTTATTTAAGGAATAAATATCTTCCTTAAATAAATTTTTCTCCTCTTCTCCTATAGGGGGAAATATTTTATTCAGCTTTTTTTAGATTAAAGGTAAAGGTTCCCCTTGCACATACATGCTAGTCGTTTCCGGCTCTAGAGGGTGGTGCTCATCTCCATTACAAAGCTGGAGAGCCAGTGCTGTCCGAAGATGTCTCCGTGGTCATGTGGCCAGAATGACTAAATGCCAAAGGCGCACGGAATGCTGTTACCTTCCCACCAAAGGTGGTCCCTATTTTTCTACTTGCATCCTTTCATGCTTCCGAACTGCTAGGTTGGCAGAAGCTGGGACCAATAATGGGAGCTCACTCCATTATGCGGTGCTAGGGATTCGAACTGTCGAACTGCCAACCTTTCTGATCGACAAGCTCAGTGTCTTAGCCACTGAGCCACTGCGTCCCCTATCAGTTTTTCTTACTCCGTTGGAATTTATTTATTTTCTTCTAGGATTCTCCCTGCAAAGGTTACAAAGCTATTGAAAAATGTGTTGATTAGTTAGAAACTACTTTTGGCTACTTTTCATTTTCTTAACTCATGACTTTAATGTCTTTGTCTTATTCATTCTCAATTCCATACATGTCCATGTTCAGCTCCTTATCCTGAAAAGGAAGAACGTAATTGGTATGCAGGTATACAGGCATGGTTATAGATATAAGGACAACATCTTTTGGTTTCAAGAGTGTTGAATAGTGCTTGAATAGTACAGTTTATGCTAACATATCTTTCTGCTGATTTAAGTGATGGACATTAACTTTGCCATAAGATAGAATAGAATAGAATAGAATAGAATAGAATAGAATAGAATAGAATAGAATAGAATAGAATAGAATAGAATAGAATAACAGACTTGGAAGCGCTAGTGGAGGTCATCTAGTAGTCCAACTTCTGCTCACACAGGAAACCCTATGATGGTGAACCTATGGCACTTGTGCCAGAGATGGCATGCAGAGCCCGCTCTGTGGGCAACCCAAGCTGTCACCCCAGCTCAGCTCCGCCGCTCATGCAAGTGTGTGCCTCCTGCCATCCACTTGGTCTTTGGGCCTCCGGGCGCATGCACGGGGGATGTGGTGCATGAATGGGGGGCAGGGCACATACACGGGGGATGCACACGTGAATGGGTGGGGTGCATGCACACACGCATGGGGGCAGGGCACATGGGAAGCGTGCATTGCATTTTGGGAGTTTGGGCACTCAGTGCCAAAAAGGTTATCTATCACTGTCCTATCCCATTTCAGACAAATGGCTGTCCAGTCTCTTTTTAAAAACCTCTCAGTAATGAAGCACCCACAACTTTGGGAGGCAAGCTCTTCCACTGATTAATACAATGTCAGAACATTTCTCCTTCTTTCTAGGTTGGTTCTCTCCTTGATTACTTTCCATCGATTGCTTCTTGTCCTGCTCTCAGGGGCTTTGGAGAAAGGGTTGACCTCTTCTTCTTTGGGGAAGAGTTTTAAGCATTATAAAAACAATGAAAAGAGGAAAGAAAACATTGGAAGAGTTCTGCTTGTCTCCTGTTTCTACCTCTCAGTTTCATGTCTGGAGTCCAGAACTGCTTCTCCAATATTACTTTGGAGCAGGGGTGGGATTCAATTTTTTTAACAACCGGTTCTGTGGGCATGGCTTGGTGGGCATGTGACTGGCTGGGTGTGGCCAACTCAACATCACTCACATCGAGGCACACATTTCCTCGCCTGGCCTCTCATGACTGTGGGGATGCTGCAACAGTCGTAAGTGTGAAAAATGGTCATAAGTCACTTTTTTCAGGGCCATTGTAACTTTGAATGGTCACTCCACACAAGCAAAGTACCAGCAAAGGAGGGGAAAAAAAACTCCAGAGAAGTTCCTGAGACAGGAAGTCTAGTCCTTCCAAGAATGTAATAAGGGTTAATGGAGAGGCAGTTTCTGTAAGCAACACCAGAATGTTTCCTTCCTGCCTCCCTTACAGGATTAGGCCAGTAATTCCTTCTAACAACCGGTTCTCCAAACTGCTTAGAATGTTCACAACCGGTTCTAGAGAATAGGTGCGAACCTGTAGAATCCCACTTTGGAGGCCATGATGCCTGGATCTGTTTTTGATCTTTTGACTGCCTTACCCACAGTCTTGGCCCCAGATTCTAACATCATGTTAAGCCTCCTTTTTTTGTATGGCTGTATGTGTTGCACCCAAGGAGTCAAGAGACCATCAGACATCATAGCTCCTCAAGGCAGCTTTATGTATTCTTGAGTAAAAACTGCATCTATTTGCACTCAAGTGGGGTTGCTCGAAGTCATTCTCTTTTTTTTTTCTTTTTTGTTGATGCCTTGTACAGAATTTATAATGCTCCACATTTCACTGCACTTTGGGGAACATTAAACCTCTGAACCTGCCACCGGCGCTAATAATGTCAAAAATGTATCAACCACTGCAGCTCTTTTTCTCTGCCGCACAATAAAAGGAAACAAAAGTTGCACAGCCCAATTTTCTTCTTCAAACCTTGCTCCTCAAGCCTTACATGCATTGTTCCCCCTGCAGATACTCCTGTCCTCATGCATGGGGTGAGTTTGTGCAAACATCCAGCATGTGTTTCCAGGGAACCTTTTTATGATCTTCATTCTGGCAAATGAAGTCATAAAGCCCTGGGGTGTTTTCTTCAAGCCATGTGTGGGCTAATCCAGATAAAAACACCCAGGAGTAGTGTTCTGATCTAGGCTTTCCAAAAGCACGAAGCCTACTCCTCGTTCCAATAAAACCCCTTTTATTTAGGTTAAAGTGAATTCCTCTCCAGCAAAGTCCTGGCCAACACTTTAAAGAGATTTCCCAACTACAGGCCTTTATCAGGCTTGGAAAGCTGCCAGGCCGATAACTGCCAAACGCCACTCTGTAGCAGACAATACTTGGCAAGGAGTCAGGAACGGATCTTCATCCTAATGAATTGAACTAATTGTCTCCTGCAAACACCACTCCTATTTCGCTCCTCTTGTATTCCCTATGGGAGGGGCCATTCACCGTCCACCTGTGGTTTTAGTCCTGAGTTGACCCTTGTTCCTTAGCTGTTCCCTTTTCCTGGCAGCTGTGTGCATGTGCACACTGGGAACAGGCTCCCGCTGTTCTTCTGCCCTACTGAACTCTCACTCCGAAGGCAGCTGATAACTGTCAGATGGCCCTGGCCCCATCTCTGCCTCTGATGCAGAGCCCTGGTCAGAGCCTTCCCCAGACTCCAGGACTGGCCCAGGTTCCTCCCCAACCTCCTCACTGTCTGAATCTGCTGCCAGCTCCTCTGACTGCTGGCAGACCACAACAAGTAGTACCTCTATTTTTATTGTCCCGGTTCCAGCAAACACTCCCCCAGTGGAATCAAAACTCCAAGGCAGGCATATTCCTCAAAGCATCTATTTATTAGGCATGTCATATTGGCACATCTGGGAAAAACCGGACTCTGAAGGACCTGAGGCTTTCCCCACTCAAATCAAACCAAAAAGTTCTCTCCCCCAGGTCACATGTCCATCACATGATCCAACCAGATCACATCCTCCATCCTGGCTGGCTTTAGTCCACCCCTCTCCAACACCTGATAGAACGGCCTTGGCTCCCATGGGAAAGAATGCTGTTTTGGCTACACATCCCCAGCTATCTCTATCTCCCCCCTCATGTTCTCACAGCTTCAACCAGCCTGGCTGTGGCAGTCCCGAAGATGCTTCCAAAATGGCTTCAGCATAAAAAGATGGCTTCAGGACTGACAATTATATTAATTGAATTGTGCAAAGTTTAAAAGTACATCTCTCCCACTTTGCCTTTACAATCCAAGAAAGTAGGGAAGGTCCCTTCTGAGATGCTTCCCCTGCCCTTATGACTTCTGGGGGCTTTGTTGCCTTTTATTTGACCATTGCCCAGTTTGCAACTCTTTCTCCCCTCTCTCAAGGTCATTCTCACATACCATTACAATTTCTCATAATTGGCAGTTGATAAATAGCAGGAAAGGTGGCAATGAGAGCAAGAACAGGTTGTTCTGTTTTTCTTAGTAGTTGATTGGCTGTATGGTTGTGTGGATTAGAAGATGGATGGATGAGTTAATGGATGGATAAATGAACGAATGTATGGATGGGTGAAGGGAGGGAGGGAGGAAGGAAGGAAAGAAAGGATGGAGAAAGGGAAGAAGGAGAGAAAGGATGGAGGAAGGGAAGAAGGAAGGAAGGAAGGATGAAACAAAGGAAGGATGAAAAAAAGAAAGGAATGAAGGAATGAAGGAACTTGATTATATCATCAGGGCTTACCAAAGGGATGGCATGTTTCTCATGTAGCTCCATTGCTGTTAACATCTTCTGTCCTCTCTTTATCTTTTAATCAGAATTTTAATTTTTCCTTGATCTGTTGTTGTTTTTAAATATCTGTTTCATAATTTTTATTTCATGCTGCCCGAAGTCACATTTTTCATGACAAGGGCAGCCCTGTAAATATGATGAATGAATAGGTAAATGAATGGCTACCCCCTCATTTTTAAAGGAAGACACCGCACCAGTGTTTAACTGTAGTACATTTAGAACATAGACCATAGAATAACAGAGTTGGAAGGAATCTTGGGTATCTTCCAAAGGAATCTTGGGTATCTTCCAGTCCAATCCCCTGTTTAAGCAGGAGACTATACGATTTCATACAAGTGGTTGGCAAATCTCTTTACAGAAGCCTCCAGTGATGGGGCTTTTTGCGGAGGCAAGCTGTTCCACTGCTTAATTGTTCTCACTGTTAGGAAATCCTTCCTTAGTTCTAGGTTGCTTATCTCCTTGATTAGTTTCCATCAATTTTTGCTACTTGTCCTGCCTTCAGATGCTTTGAAAAATAAGTTGAACCCCTTCTCTTTGTAGTTGCCCCTCAAATATTGGGAAAGTGCTATCTTGGTACCCATAGTCCTTATTTTCTTTAGAGTAGACCAGGGGTGTCAAACTCAATTTCACTGAGGGCAGCATTAGGGCTGTGGTTGACCTTGGGAGGCTGGCCAACTTTGTGGGTGTGGCCAGCTTGACACCACGCCCCAAACTGCTGGCATGTTTCCTCTTCGCATTGAGTAGACCACGCTGAATCCATGCAGGCCTAATCTTTCCTCTTCACAGTGGGTGGACCAGGACAGCCACACAAGCCAGATCCGGCCACATTGTGGGCCACATCCGGTCTGCGGGCATTGAGTTTGACACCCCTGGAATAGACATAGTCAATTCCTGCAACCCAGAGGGGGTATTCAGCAGGATCTGACCAGTTCTGGAGAACTGGTAGTGGAAATTTTGAGTAGTTCAGAGAACCGGCAAATACCACCTCTGACTGGCTCCGCTGCTCCCATCTATTCTTTGTCTTATGAGTCCCAGCTGATCAGCTGGTTTTTCTTCTGTTGCCCTGCACAGGAGAACGGAGCTGGAAAGCAGGTTAGTGGGCTGGGGGTAGGGGGAATAGGATTTTACAGTATCCTTCCCCTGCCACGCCCACCAAGCCATGCCCATAGAACCGGTAGTAAAAAGTTTTGAATCCCACCACTGCTGCAACCATTCTTCATATCTTGGAAAGGAAAGAGAAGCACCTGAGAAAGGTCAGAGGAGAAAAGAGCAAGAAGCATCAACTGGCTTGCGGGCCACTGTGCCACTGAAATGCAAGCCCACCCCTCTTGTGCATGCTTGAAACATCACAATGCATATGGGAAAGGGCTGGACTCTACAACACAATGGCACAACACTGCGTCATCATTTGCCTCCTTGTTGTCTCCCTGCAGACAGCTTGGCGTGGAGAGAAATGAACTAGGATTTTCCATGTTATGTTGAACATCATTCATGGGAATCCCAGAACCGCTACTGGTTCTTTAATCTTTTCCAAATAAAGTGAAGCTAACTTGCAGTTGCCTTCCTGAGAATTACAGCCATATTTTTCCTCT